>OY730187.1:16090878-17290878 GCA_963422495.1 Polyommatus iphigenia | reverse complement strand
GTTTCAAGTCGGAAAATATGCTGTTCTTGCTTGATAAATTTCGGCGCGATTTAATTGCGAGTAAAATTTTCCATCACGAAAATGTGTCTATCTGTCCTGAGCTTTTCAAAGATTTTAAATTAAAGCAATTGTGAATACAAAGATTACCAATATAGTATTGTTTTACCTTACTTTAATACTTCAAGCCCCATAAAAGCACCGGTGATCGCGACAACAATAGAATACAATAGCATTTCCAAGAATCCCCGATCGAAGGATTAATAAAGCATAGAACTAATTCATACATTTATGTATTAAATACCACAGTCTATTAGTAAAGAGTCCAGACTGCACCTACGTGGAGAAAACAAACAAAAAAACTAAAACTGCATACCCAAAAGCGAAAAGTGAAATTCCCATTAAACAAAATAATTGAATTAAACCCCAACTTGGAAATAAAACCGTGCGTTTAATGCCCGGTGCGTCTAGTGTACGACTTTTAAATAAATTACACCCCTGCGTAGACCCCTTGCACCCCTACAGGTCCCCCCTGGGGGGTCAAATGCACCCCCATTTTCCTTAGACCAGTACACACATAGGAGAATCAATAGTTACTTTTGGGGGTCACATGGACCCCATCTTTCACGTACATACCCCTCTAGTTCCCTTAGGGGGTCACATGCACTACAGTTTTTCCTTAGGGTGATATACATTTTCACCCCCAAAAGGGGGACCAAGACCCCCCGTTGAGAGCAAAACAACACTCCAGACTGTCCTGGGAGCGGATTTTTACTTTTGTCGTGCAAAATGAGGTTTGGATCGCTCCTGTGGGATCGTAGAAACAATTTCAAACGTAACTGAGTATAAAATTCGATAAGGTTATTGTGCTTTTGCTGTGTGAAATCTAGGATCATAATGTTAGATTTTAGATGATTTCAACAAATTCGTTACGCAGAACGCTTATCGCGTGGGGACCGTTCATTTGCCGTCATAAAAACTAACCTTTCACGAGCTAATAGCTTAAGGGTGGAGAGATAAGAGACAGACAGACAAACAGAAATACATTTTTACATTATTAGTAAGAAAACATCGACAAAATGAGCTGGACCAGTTCCGAAACTTTATTGCACTAGTATTACAGAATAAAATGTGTGGTGAGTTTTCTCAAATATTATGATTTATGACTATACAAAGTGTGCTTGTTATTGTCTAGCTGCTAGAACATTGGATTAGTAACATGACAGTCAAAGACCGCGGACCGTGAATATTTCAAGCTACATCTAATACTAGATGATGCCCGCAACTCCGTTGCGCCAAAATTAGTTTATCGCGCGGGAACCGTACATTTTCCGGGATAAAAAGTATAGACGTAGACTATATATTCCCGGGACTCAAGGTATCTCCATGCCTTGCAGCAAAATCGGTTCAGCGGTTTCGGCGTAAAGAGGTAACAAACAGACAGACGACAGACACACTTTCGTATTTATAAGATTAGTATAAATGGATGTATATAAAATTCTCATAACACGGTGTTTGTGCGCGAACTCCTTCAAAACGGCTCAACCGATTTAAATGATTTTTTTTATCATGTACATTCAGTAAGCCTGAGAATAGGTTTTTATCTACTTTTTATATTGATAATAGAAATAATTTATATGGCAAAACAACGTTTGCCGGGTCAGCTAGTTTGTTTATATAGAGAGCATAATATATCTACGAGTATAATGTTGTTTGTGTCTGAACAGTGTATATCGATGTATGGGATAATTGAACATGTGTGGGGTAATTTGCCCACGGCTGGGCAGGCGTTTAATCACTGGGACAGGAGTAAGGACGGGCATTTGTCAGCCGTGCGTATATCTTACGGTAAGCAATGTGCTGCTCAGACGTAGAGCAAGGGACGATAGACATGGCTTGATTTAGTTACTTCAAAGTTCAAACTATGGCAAGGTAAAAGCAACACTTAGGGTACGTTTCCAGTTAGATTGCGGGGAATGTGTTTTTGAGAACTAATAGAATCGCTTCATTTCCATAACTTTGCAATTGTACAGACTACAGAAGCTGCGATTATATTGGATGATGGATCTTATAACACACTTCTAGCAACGAAGATGCGGTGGAAAAGCAGCCAAACTATCTGAAATGAAGAAATGTAGGAAAATTTTCACTGATATTAAAAGGTTCAAAGAGGACTATGACGTGTTATATTGTCAGTATCATAAAGTTAATATACCTAGCGGAATAGAGCAACAATCTCGAGCTGTCAAACGAAACCGAAATTGATTTACATCTGTGTGTAAAAATATGTGTATCTACGTATGTACACTTACACAAGCATCTTTCAATGAGATTAAATTGTCAACGTGCCGATAAGTGCCGACTGAATGTCAAAAAAAGAGTCCTGCTGTCTCATATCACACGTCTCTTTTTACCACGCAGTGTTACTTACCCAAGTAACAAAATCTGGTCTTGTAGTGGTTCCGGGGCCAGGACTATAACAGGCTAGTAAACGTTTATAACCACGGAAAAGGGCCCATTTTATATGCGTACTTTTGCTAATAAAGCACTCATAGTAGACTTGCCTAGCACTACTTAGAAAAATAATACACTTATTGTTGGACTACGCAGAACTATCTGCTCCCACGAAGCCAACGAACCCCAGGCAGGCCTGTTACGTACTCCGCGCTTCTATTACTAGCTACTTCAAACATTAATTTTGTGAATTGTGTTGTGAGGTGGAAGAATAAATTAAAATAATAAGAAAAGGTAAGTTAATCTATTCACTCGCGGAGGTCAACTTGGAGGGTTAATTAATAATACGATATTAACTCTCACTAAATTTCTGTTCTGACAATAACGAAAATCTGTTACAACTATATAAATGGCATTCGTGCAAGCGATAGCGCGATGTAGAAGCAGCTCAGCGACATCTAGCGAAAACAACATGAAACTATTTTTCTTATACAATTTAAATTGGCACTATAAATTACTATTACTGGCGTGTGACCTTATAGCGGATTTATAATTACTTCTTGTAGTATATTACAAATGTAACTTTCTGGAGCAAGTTTTCTCAAGTATATTTACACCTTTGAAACACTCGTGTAGGCCATCTTAGCCTTTACTGCGCCTATAATCTCGTTCTATACACGACTATAAGTCTTACTTATAAGAAAATGTTTAGTACAAACCCAAACAAACTCCGTGTAACCTGTTATAAGCTTGGTAGTAGCACCTGGAACCACTAAGCGAGAGTTACTAGTGCTGCAAGCTTTTAAACTGTGCACTATAGGAGAATTTTGTTACTTGGGTATAGTGACATCTCGCTTGCTCAGGCCTTTGTTTCTCTATTCCGCTAGGTATATTAACTTTATGGTCAGTATATAATACTACATGATATTATTATAGCAATAAAATACAATTATCTTGTCAAAAATGTACAAGCCCAAAATTTTAATAAAACGCCTTCTTATTACAAAAATATCATATTGCAGTAATTTACTCAATACTCATGCCACTTCTACGTGTACTGCGCTCTGTGGGTGTGAATTGGCCGTACATATTATGAATGATGGCGGCGGTATAACTAATGTCGCTGTTTAGCCGCTAATAGTGCCAGATCTGCCAGCTACTTAGTGCTATAACGTCTGGTAGATGTGGTACATACCAGCGGGTTTCCTATAACATATATCTGTGGACGCTTCACACTACGTTTTATAATGATTTTTAGGGTTACGCGAATATTGTTCATAGCATTTGGGGATTTTGTCACGGAGCATTTTTCATATTTCCTACATTTCGGCTGTTTTCAAGTTGACAAATATGTAAAGAAATATTATTGACCCCAGTTAGGGGTAACTTCTACATTATACAAATCTCTACCGATTATACGGGCTCTGAATAAGAAGAATCTTTCAAATGAGATTATGGTAACATCAAATACTTAGTAATAGCAATAAATGTAAAATCTTGGGTGCAATTTGATAAATTAGAAGCTTTCTAAAAGTCTTCTTTTTGTTTTGTGATTGTTTATGACCGTGATTCGTTACTAATTAGCTTAGCTTTCCGTGAGCTCTTAATTCCTAAAACATTCTTCGTAATAAATGCTATCTGCACATCGATATTATTTCATCTCTAAAATATAGAAAACCAAAATATTATTACTTAAATTGGTCAAAGTAGATCTAAATCGAAGCTTACCCAGGCAACAGTCTACAACTCACAATGTTATAACTCCATTACGAGTGTTAGTTAGATGAATTTACGGTGATCCGCACACCGCGAGGACTCACATGAGTTCCCTCTGACACGGGTCTATCCTCCGTGATTTAGGCTGCTCCTGGGTTAGCTTGACCTTCATATATCATAATAATAATTATGTCTCTATGACTATTACATAACATAATATTGTAAAGGCGATGTGTCTGATAGTCTATTTACGCGCTGTGACACAAAATATTATGAGATACTTTGAGTCCTGGCAAAAGAAATAGATATATAATTTTTGACACAACAACAGACTGTTGCCTGGGTAAGGTGCAGCGGTTCCCATGCAAATTCTAAGATTTTATAAGCATGCGTCTTTATCTTCCAAGTTGATTTATGTAGCAAAAAAAGTAGGTATAGCAGAGGTAAAATTATTCAATAATTGTTGTGGATTTTGGTGTTATAATTGGCGTAAGGTGTTACTAGATTGAATGAAGTAATTTTTGTTTCCATGAAGCTAGACCGTCGCCGCCCGATGGAGCCTATTATTATTTACTTCCATATCTCCTATATAACACGACAGCTGTACCTATACATAATATAGTAAACCTTAATGTTATAAGCTGTAAATAATATACATGTCGTGTACAGATTCCGTAGAACATAATGTTCTCAACATGTTCCGTGCAGACGCGGCGCTGACGCACAATTTCCTGACCACACGTCTGCGCCAACACTTCTTATAATGGAGAATAATTTTCTCTAGGGTTGCCACTTTCAAAATGATTTAACTAGGAATACAAATACTGACGAGAAGTTGAAGAATTCATAAAAGTATTCAGGGATTTCAAAATTTAAATAAAATTATAGTTATTTCTTTTATTTAGTTAAAATATGTTTTATAAAAAACACAAATAGTGCTTATTACTTGACTATGAGAGTAAGACAATATAAATTAGGCCAGAAGAGCTATTAGCATAACTTACAAGATAATATTATTATAATTTCCAGAATTACTGTCCATACTATCTGGTGGTAAAGAGTCCTTCTACTTTCCAAAGTCAAACCCTGCTTGGAAATGATTTTTCATTCTTTTGTACGTTTGTTAACAGCTCATTCATTCTTTCAATAAACTCGAATGTGTCAGCCCTACGCCCGCTTTGTTCATATTTCCGCGGGTTGGGAATAAAATGTCGAATTTCATTATCGCCTCGCAGATTATCGTCATCCGCTCCTTTGTGGTATAAACGTGCTGCGTTCGATACCGATGTGTTTATATTTTATTCTTTACAATAAAAGAATAAAAAAATAGAATAAACCGTAAAAGGTCCTTATGGGTTATTCTTACCTACCAATATATTTTAGTAATACGTAAAATAACATAGGAAAAAAACTTGAACGAATCAAGAAAAACTTCTTTCATCAGATTATTTTATTCAAAAGGTAAGATCTACCTTTACCTATCAGTAAGATAGTGTAATGTGTAGACTATTGTAATAATTATATTTCTTCGCTTCATTCTTCGATATATAACTAACCAAAAGTAGTACCTTTGCTTATCTGCTAGGCAATCGCGTTTTTTTTAAAGACGTATGTGGGTATTTGAAAAGTTACCCGCTCATTCGACGTTCTGGCGTGCTTCATTCTTTGTTAACGCGAGGCAACGCGAGCACTTATACTTAGTAACCATGCCAAAGCGCAGCTGGTTATTATTATTAAGATGATTGAGTCACTGTTGTAAGTAACTAAAGTCAGTGTTATTTTGTCGTGTAACAAGAAAATACATGTGAGTACTATGAAATACTTAAATAAACGGCAGGCACTACCGAGGCCTAGACGAGCCAATTATATTCAATACTAGCCGGCTTGTACTGCGACCGCGAGTCAATAAACGTACAATGTGTTGGGACTGCGAGTCTTTATACACAATCTATAATATTATGTATGCTTTATCTGTTCTATAAATAGAATTATAGAACTATATGTTTGCCGGATTGGGGGAAACAACTGCAGGTGATTACTGCAATTATTTAATCAACCGGCATGTACTGCGACTGGAGTCAATAAGTACAGTGTGATTGGACCGCGAATCCTTTTACACAATCTTTATTCTATATGCATCGGAACTGATTGCGGATCTCTGACGATGTTTTACCTATTCTATAAATAGAACTATATGTTTGCCCGATTGGGGGAAATAACTGCAAGTTAATTACTACAAGTGTTTTAATATATTAAGTTATTTTATAAAACGCCATAATGTGTGGATTGACCGCGGGTCTCTAAACACAATTTATATGCATCGGAATTGACTGCGAGTCTCTGACGATGTTTTATCTGTTCTATAAAATATACAACTATACGTTGGCCGGTTTGGGGGTTAACAGCGAGTTATTTTATAAACCGCCATAATGTGTGGATTGACTGCGAGTCTCTAAACACAATCCTTACTTTACCTAAACACAATCACCTACAGGTTGGGGACCACTGGCTAAATATTTTATACATCATGACATCAATAAATTATTACAATTTAAAACTATATCTTCGTGTACCCCCACCGAAGGTTACCTTATTTTAAAGATTTTCTTTTCCCCAAACAAAGCGGCGGAAAATATTGTATTATATTTTAAATACAATTTTTGAAATATTTTAAATTTGAAACCACTTCCTAAGTTTATTTCGAAATTACATGTTAATTTGGAAAATTAACTTTTAAGGCTTCCAAGCCAGTACCTAAAAGTGGATATCTAGCAAAAATAGATTTAAGAGCCTACTTCTTGGTTCCTAGTAATTCACTAGTCGATCGAAAGATTTTAATTTACGAATTAAGAGCCTTAAGTCTTGACGTACAGACTATCCGATGCGCTAACATTTTTTTCACAAAAAATATAAAGAAGGAAACTAGATCAGGCGTAGGCTTTATTCCTTAGATCGCGGAAAAACAAGACACAATGCCTTTCTATTGTTATCGCGGCCCACTTGGACCTTACGGGAGTTGAAGCGTTATCACTACTAGACTTTAACAATATCAGTGTTCTAGGCGAGAATTCTTCAGCCTCAGGCGCCCCTTTTTTGATAACGTTTTATTGTTAATAGTGCCATGGGTGTATTAAATCCACAACAAATATGTAAATATTTAAGTCTTAACGTTTATAATATATATTATTATAACATAACTAGCTGTCCCGGCAAACGTTGTTTTGCCATATAAAGTATTTCGCCCATATTATTATTTTGTTGAGGTGACTAAATATGTATGTCACCATGGCAAAGTCCATGATTGCTATCCCGTCACACAAACAGTGGTCGCCGTCGGTCTCGAGTTGTGGCAGTTTACTATTATTTATTCAACTAATTAATACACTCATCAATATAAAGATAGAAGAATGGATGTTGTCCGATTCTCAACCCTAGCCGATATGCTCGCTAAGATTCATGAAAATCGGGCGAGCCGTTTCAGAAGAGTTCAACCACGCACACCGTGACGCGGGAGTTTTATATATTAGATATATTTTATAATAATATATGCCTATTAAAAACGGAATAGATAGAATATAGAACAGTTAAATCAGTGTACTATTCGTGAGCTAGCTCAACTGATAGGTGTTTTGACACCTTCATATCCTGAATCCTGACTCCCACCGCGGAATGCAACTGGTTTTCAGCGATTAAAATATTTAATACTAAATAAAATATGCAATGATAAATACGATAACAGAATCACTCTTATTCTTGAATAATAATTGTTAAAATGTTCAGCTTGGTGGACCGAGAACACAATATTCTCGACTTTCAATCATAATAATATGATATAATCACATTATCGACGACCACAGAGCCGGACCCAATTAAAGCAGTAGAGTCCTTAAAATTTATTCTAAAATACTTTACTTCGACTAAGATTTTAGATAAAATATGCTCTCTTCAATCTTATTAGTTAATAGATTTATTACAGAGATCTCCTTTCTCCATCGGAACCTTAGCCAAACAATTTGACAATGACTGTAATACCATACCTTCTACAGCCATCACTGTGCGCTGTCATTGTTTATGAACAATGTTGACATTATTGGTTGGTGACATTGGTTCAGATGAATGTGTGAAGCGCCTTTTGAAAGAAGCTTTCCTGTAAAAATCCTAGCCCATACCTGAGTAGTGTAGAACCCGGGATCCACTTATAAATTATTTGTTTTTTCTTGCACTCTGTACCTACAGCTGAATACTGATCATTGACTTAAAACTTTCTACCTAATAAAACTCGGCAAAATAAAAAAAATACGGTTTTAAATAGCGGTATCGAAATTTATATTACAAAGACATAAACTCCCGGGCGTGATTGGATGTTATTTTTTTTATAAAAAAAAGAAGAAGAGGATATAATATTTAAGTTTTTACGCCCTGTGATGGTTATTCAAGATTATATTAAATAGGATAATGCTACAGTACGGGTTATTATTGCTAATGCTTAACGCTCTGCACAGAACAGCCACCTCCCAGTCGGTCAGTTAGCCGCTGGATAAAGCAGGTGCTGTGCGAGAGCGGCGCGGCGTCGACACGAGCGTCGACACGGGGATTGATACTGGACACTATTAGTAAGACGACAGTCGACAGGCAGGAGTCAGGACTAGCGATTCCGATACTTTCGCTATTTTCCTTAACCATAATTTTATCGACGAACAAAGTTTCGCTGAATCAGTTAAATAATCACCATGATCCCAGTATAACAGCTGTTATCATTTGAATCACAAACCATAGGGGTCTCTTACGTTTCGTTTCTACTGACTATTATTAAATTTATGGGCATAATGTTAATTTTTTTCTTGAATATATTATAATGATTACTATTCATAATGTAATGTTTTGTAAAATAAAAAAAAAAAAAATTTTCTTTCGTTACTCTGAAAATCTACTTTTGGTTAATTATATATCGAAGAATGAAGCGAAGAAATATAATAAATGATCAAACGAACTTACCTTGAGTAAAGTTCGATCATTATTATATGAGTCGCTTCATTCGAAGATATAATCTCCCTCCCACCCAGTCTGCACGAAACTATGTTTGCTGCATTACCCAAAGAAAGAAAGAAAGATTTTTTGCATTACTTCTCTCTAAACATAATGAAGCACGCCGGAACGTCGGATAAGCGGGTATCTTTTCAAATACCCACATACGTCTTAAAAAAACGCGATTGCCTAGCAGATAAGCAAAGGTACTACTTTTGGTTAATTATATATCTTCGAATGAAGCGACTCATATAATAATGATCGAACTTCACTCAAGGTAAGTTCGTTTGATCATTTATAATAACTAATATTAATACCTTTAATATGAATCGTGATTCATTGTAGTTAGAAAATGTGAATTTATTGGGAAAATGCTACGGAAAATGCAATGAAAGAGCAAAGCTTTTACTCTGTTTCTTTACAAACGTAACGTTATGGCAATACGTTTTGGTATCATACATATTCGACAGACAAAATCTTTATATTTATGAAAGAGTACAAGCAACTGTACCATTCATTTGACCACCCATTCTCAACGCCTATGACTCTTATCGACAGCCTATCACTACTGATAAGAATTGAAACTTTTCTATAGCCCTATTTAGGGATTTGCCTATCCCTATCTACTATCACATGTGATGCGGGCTGTGCAGAGCCGATAACGTTTTTATTTGCTCGTTAAATACAAGGGGAGGCTAGGGGGGTGAAAGGGGGAAAGGGGGATTAATGTGTGGGGTATTTAGCGAGATGGGAGCTAAGTCCGAGGTTATCTGGGAACCCGTTTTTTTCGGGTTTTAATGGTTTTTCGAAACTACAGCTATTTGAAAGGGAAGCCCTAAACCTGGTTTGATAGTCTGTGAACTTTGTAAGGAATATTGAGATAATCTTCTCGATTCTTTATTTATTTATGTTTGTAATGAAATTGTTTTCTTACTAGATTTTAATCGCAATTTTACTCGCAAGGAAATTCATTTGTAATTTCCGGAATCTCTTTTTTGCTATCCCCGGACTCACATTAACTTCACACAACACCTTGGTGACTTGGTGACCTAACGTGATTTGGTGACATTTAAATTTAAATAAGGACCCTGAGCCATGTAAGGCCATGTTCCTTTGAAGGCCAACTATCAAAAAGTCGCAGTTATCGTCATGTAAAGACATTTTCCTTCTACTACACACTTAGATCCATCAAACTTACGGCCACAAACGCGGCGGCGAGTCGATCGCGCCGCTATTGTGGCAGTGAGATCTCACTGTTTGTAGACTTTGGTTGTCGAGGCTACAATTGTAATTTCCGCACCCTGAAAAACTTTAGTTTTTAGTTACATAACCAATATCTATCTCAAATTTTATTGCAGGGCATTATCGTATAGGGATATATGTATGGTACTAATAAAAGAAAATCTACTTATGCCTCGATTTACGTTAAAATATTGGTAATGTTCCTAGGACGGCCGGTGGTTCCTTATAAGGCCCAACCAAATATTTGATAGTTGGCCTTGCTAGGGAACATAAACTTTACAAGGAATATCTAAACATCATTAACATATAAACAGTTATTTTTAGTTATAAATGCGTATCGTAATAATTAAAATAATGATGTTTTTTAAAACATCTTTACTTATTAGGATTATTAAACTTATACACGCATATTGAACATTTTGGCCTTATAAAGAACGGGCCCATAAGAAGGCTATTTTAGATTAATTTTTTTTATTGTAATATAAAACGCATTGCCAATTAGTTTTAAGGTGTCAATGTGATACTCATTGCTACTATTTTTAAAGAATTTCCATTTATATATTCTTAGTTATAAGATGATGCTCAAGCAATGTTCGTTATTGTTTTTCTAGATGATATAAATATATTGAGCATTTAATGTGTTGCTTAATTGAAAGAAATTATAATGTCGTTTTAGTAAAAGCAAATAAATAAATAATTGTAACTCTATTTTCAAGTTAAACGACTGATGTATAACATTGGCCTTGTTTGGAGCTGTGTTCCTTGCAAGGCCATTTGGAAGAGCTTAGCAAAACTTAAGCTTATTGAATGGCTATTGAAGCTAGGTTAAAAAGAGATTTATAATATGATACTTGATACTAATTTAATTACTTGATAATAATTTGTTTTCTTAATTTATTAACTTAATAAACGAATAACAAGCATTTTCCCGTTAGATTGGCCTTACATGGCTCAGGGTCCTTACACTTTTGAATTCACTTTTGTGTATCAGCTCTATGCAGCAATTATTGTTCTATCTATTAATTAATATATTTTAAACAGTCCTTCCTGCCTCCATGTTTTTTGTTCCAAATAACAATGACAATAATTTTTTTTTAGTCATATTGATGCACAAAACCAATTCAAATAATATTTTTCGCTCACATCTCAAAACCTCATAATCTATAACTCATTATAGAAACATTGCGTTTTCACTTTCCAAGTCTTTAAGTCATCAGCTTCACCGTGTGGTTCCATGTGCGTTAACAAATAAATAACGGCGGAGAGGCGTGTCCGAGCTGTCTCGGTGACAAATGTTAGGTGCCGCTACATGTCGGTAGAATTGCTTTCTTATATCATTGACATTGATATGATACACTAGATGTAGCAACTACGTCAAAAATACAATAGGCAAGTATAAATATAGCTTGTTTCCTTCGACTGTGAATCTGTGCAAATTATTGTCATAATCGGTCCAGCTGATTTGCAGTATTTATAACATAAATTTCATGTTTATAGTTTCGGACAATTCATTTTTAATCTGTGCCCGCTTTAAAAATAATATTATAATCTTATAATCTATTTATCTTTTCTTACAATTATCTTAGTTGTATTATCCTATCAGACGGGAGATGGAAAAGTAAAATCCCAGTTCATATTATACGAAAAGATAAACGTTTCCCAAACGACAAACTAATATTGATAATATCCGTGTTCAGCAGAAATAAGGATAATTAGTTGAGCAAACTTTCCGGGATAAGTAGCCATCAGTGGCCATAAGCGGCCATTAGCAGCTATAAGTGGTTATAAGTAGTCAGAAGTGGCTAGTGGCTAAATCCGGCATTGTGTACATAACTGACAAGATCGGATTATTGTTTTATCCCACTACGGTGAAATAAAATCGAAGAGAGTTTTTGTCAGTCTACTAGATATAGTGCCTGCAATTACGTTGCGCTGAATTAATATGCCCTCTCTCGTCTTAGTGTCTAAACACACTAGGCCGAAGTTACGCGGCGTTAATTGCGTCCGCAATGTCAAACGCATACAAAATACGGACGGAACGCGACGGAATAGTGTGTCGTCGGCAATTTAAAATACATTGCGGGCGTAATCATGCGGAATTTACGCCGGCGTAATTTCGGCCTAGTGTGTTTAGACACTAAGTATCTCCATAGCAAGTTTCATGTAAATTGTTTAAGCTTGAAGAGGTAACAGACAGACACACTTTCGTGTTTATAATATAAGTAAAGTCGTAAGCATGAGTTTATGTATTACATTTATTCCTAAGCGTGTACTACTAATTTTACGATTGAAGTAGAAAAAATATTGAAAATCTTCTATAGGTAACTGCGAAAAACACACATAATATTATTTCATAACTCGGGTTTATTTAAGGAGACACATTTTATTGCATACCTTGCCAATCTAGCTTAAATGTTTTGTGCTGAAGCACTGGTAACATCTATATTTTATATGACGTCGACGGTTATCACCGAATTTTGGGGTTTTTTAGTGGCCGCGGTAAAACTTAATGATCCCTGAATGGGCTGAACCCACAGCCGCGGGAAATATTAGAAAATGCCTGTGATAATTCACCAAAAGTTTTTCACGTTTACAAAGAAGAGTAGATTGTTAAAATTTTTTTTTTTCACTGAAATGGTTTAATTCCTTTCGTCAACTTAAAAACAAAAACTTCTAAAGAATAATAATTAGGTATTGGTCATGCAGCTTTCACATTTTATTTTGTTTAAATCCATACTAATATTATAAATGCGAAACTGTGTCTGTCTTCTCGCTTAAGCCACAGAACCGATTCTGATAAAATTTGGTACTGAGATATTGTGGGCCCAGGAAACGAATAAACCCCTTTTTATCGCGGAAAAATGTACAATTCCCACGAGATTATCGAATGTCGACGGTAAGAAGTTGCATACAAAATGAGGTACAATATTATTTTTATAACCATCATAGTCTTTCAAACTAAGATAATCCTTTCATAATCTTTAATTATAATCTATGTTTTGATTTATCTTATCTATCTTCGGAAATGTTTGGAGTGTGTTGTCTACAACTAGAATATAACAAATAGAAAGCAATAACTTGTTGAGGAGAGAAGTAAAAGTGTCGGGACGAGTGGCGATTGTGTAGATACAAGTGTAGACTCTACGTAGAGATACGTATAACGTAGAGATGCCTAGAGTATCGAATACCATAGAGCAGCAAAAGTTAAATAGAGATTCAAAAGGTTCGGAGTTAATTTCAATTCTGAGGTAAATAAAAAAATATCTCAAAAATTACTACATGACACATTGTAGGCAATATGAAATTCAAACAAAATAGACTAAGACGAAGAAAACTGAGTCAAGTAAAGTTACGAAAAAGTAAAAGTAGCGGCCACACTCAGTGGCATTTAATGACACTTAACTTTAATTGATTGAAGTCTTTGACAAAAAAAATATATTAGGCAATTATGTCAAGATTTGAAAATCGAATTATTACTAAGAATAAAGTTTGGTAATAATTAAATTAATGCGGCCATAAAAAGAGCTTTAAACAACGCAGTGCTACGTCAAGCTATGACGAAAATAATATTCCTTTCAATGAAAATGACGTGAGTTATGATTCCTGTTTCCTATCTTCATGATGACAAAAATAAAGTAATAAAAATTAAAACGAAATGTAAGAATAGTTTAACATTGCTAGCCTCTACATCGTAGAACATCTACGCCGTCGTAGAGCCTCTACGACGCTACTCTATGTAGAGTTACGATTGCTAGGAATCTGTAGAGCTACGAGGTACGCGCGATAGCGGCAGTAAACTGCGAGAGCTGTGGAGCTGTTATTGTGGATTTGACGGCAGATAGACGACGCGATTGGGGATTTGTATGGAGCTGATACAAAAAAATATATAATCAAAGTTTATTCACACTACGTCTGTCTCTACTAGTGCGAAGTTTGTTGAGCCACATAAGTGTTCAGAAGAGCAGATCAAAGCTAGTTACAATCATAGTTTTTTTATTTATTTACGGGAATTTATATTTACTACTGTAAACACAATATGAAAATAAGAGATGAACTTAAAATATTATACTAATATGATTACTCAGAATTATATAATTCTAGATCACCAATTGATTTGTTAGCCCCGAAGTTTATTTTCTGTGACTGAGTATAATAATGTAGTTAAAAGTGATAAAACTTCATGTTTATCTATTAATTACACATTCCCTTCTAGAAATAGGTCTTTAATAATTTTTCAATTAATTAATTTAGTAATAATAAAAACGATGATTATTAAACTAGTGAAAAATTAATGTACCTACTATACATAAACAGTAAATAACTTAGCTGGCAACTCCATAAATATAAAATTCAAAACAACACGAGAAATTCAAATGATAACAACCCAAGAATACATCAAAGCCTTAGTTATGTCTTGACCGTCAATTTGCCGCATCAGAAACTCTATACAGATCCCGGAGCGACTGTCGGCGCGATCTGAGAGAATCTTAAGACCCTTTTTTCGGGGGGTAAGACGGACTTCAATAAATTGAGGGTCGACCCGCGGGGGAGGTCGTGGGGGGGAGGGGGCGCTGAGTGCGGGACACTTGTGTCTTTAATCACGGCTTCCCATTATTGTTTATGGGAAGAAAAATCCGCGTGTGTTTATAGGTTGTAGTGACTTGTATAGTTATACTAGCTGACCCGGCAAACGTTGTTTTGACATTTATTTCTAGTATCAATATAAAAAGTAGATAAAAACTTATTCTCAGGCCTAACGAATGTACATACAAAATTTTAATAAAATTGGTTAAGCCGTATTGGAGGATTTCGCGCACACACACTGTGACACGAGAATTTTATATACTAGATATTCGCCATAATTTTGCTATCTCAATCTATATATGGATGGTAGCATGCACCATTAAGATAATTTTTACGATACATTGGAATGGTTTACTTTATGAGTTAGTTGTAAAATGGTTGTTACAAAATAAAATTATTCTTTGTCTTAACAATATAAATGAATCCCCTTAATGATCAAAATATACAAGTAAATAAGTTTTGTGGTACTTCTTACATAGTAGCGATCAAAGTAATACTAATTTTCTCTAACAATATCTTCATCAAAACCAGCCAAGCATTTTACCTATACAATAATTTGAAAATATCCAATTACAGTCTGAATGCGGCCTATAAGGCTCCGAACAGCTCAATAACTATTTGTACACAAAACACCCTCGCCCATAATCTTCTTAAAAGCAATCCATACATTCAATTAAGCCGTCTTAAGCTCCGGAATTCGGAGAGACCGCGCGATTGGGAAGGTTTTTCAATAAAATATTAACATTTATAGGGAAGAGTATTAAGGAAGGTACTTAGAGGGAGCTATAATATCAAGCGCTTTAACGATTCTTGTATTTACTTGTATTAACGACTATTGTTTAGCAAAAAATGACTGAGGGAAACTTTGTGATGACAACGTTGATACATAGCTTAAGATAATAATTTAATTACTTAATATCACAAACACAACTACATCTTGATTTTTTTCTAGTTTTCTATTACCACCCAATTAAGACTTATGCACGCTTCGCATAATATTATGGCTACAGTAGAAAGAGTTTCTTTCTTGGGCAGTATAGATAAAAAATACTGAATGTAAAATAAATAAACATGGCCGCTGGAAACACGTGGAAAAGAAAAGTGCTTCACGCCAAAATTGTAAGTGAAATTAAAAACGGACCTAATAAAAATTGTACTGCTATTTACCTCTCAATCCCCAAGCGGCCGGATCCGGCCGCGCTATCTAAACGCAGCTATTCCGTCAAGACCCAAGCGGCCGTATGTGACCGCGCTCTTTCATTCGATCGAGATACGTATTACGTCGATTTAGAGACTACTTTTGTATGAAGAAGTTTGGTTAGTTACGATCTATGATAAATTTGACACATTCTGAATGCAAAATATTATACAATCTGTGGTCGACGAATATTTTTCAGTCATTAGAAAATCGTGAATTTTTTCGTGTGTGTGTGTTTTTTGTGTGTTTTTTGTGAAATAATTGATGGATTTAACGAATGTAAGTAGTAAAATAGTTTACTTTAGTAATTAGAATTAATTTTAGATAATCATTTGCGAGAAATACGTCGTAATAATTAGAGAAAGTTGAGAAAATAGTTGTGTGTGTTATAAGTCATTTGAACGTAATTTGCTTCATATATTTGTAAATTCATAACGTAAAACGCTTAAAGCAGTTATAACAAAAGGTCTACAAGACTATTATACCGATAGTATTTCTTACGATCCTAAAACAAACAATTCTCAAAGAGGTCAAAGTTCACAGGTAACGACCATATTCTGCCGGCCGCGGCCATTTTGAACTTTATTTGTAAAGCCCTAATGACGAAGTTCGCTTGTGGGTAATACGAAACGCATTTTTTTGTCGTGATATTTATGACCTGTTTTTGTAAACATCTCAAGCTGTGACGATAAATTGAATAATAGACTATTGTTTCTAGGGTTCCGTCGTCGAGAACATAACAAAATATTCATTTATTTCATGTGAAATAGTCAGAAAAACATTTTTTAAAATATATACTTCTGAAAAGAATATTAAATCAGACTAAATACTATATTATGATGGCTTGATAGATAGAAAATTTATTAGATATTATAAAATTCTTTACAAAAACATAAAATATGGTTTTAATGTAAAAATATTATATTATTTGTAAAAAGGGGGTAAGGGCCGGGTGCCATTTTTTTTTGCGATTTTGGATTCCTATTTTTGACAGATTTTTGCCACGATTGAAGGGTTAAATACGTATTAACACAGGGACTACCGTATGATAACTGTTAATACTACATCCACACTATAATATTTTACAATAATTATTATGGGAAAGTGTGGCTGCCGGTCTACCTACCTGTTACCTCTTCATGCTCAAACCACTGAACCGATTTTGCTGAAATTTGGTATGGAAAGTCCTGAGAAAGGATATAGGCTACTTTTTAACCTTGAAAAATGTTCGGTTTTAGCGTAACAAACGAATTTTGGTCCAACGGAGTTGCGCCAATCAACTAGTTACGATAATATCATAATGACAAAATCTCCGCTTCGTTTGTGTTAAGGGCTTATTTTATAAAGAGGGCCGCTACAGCATTAACCGCTTAATCCCGGTCCGATAGAAAGTGAGGCGACTTAATTGTGACTATTGTTGAGCAATAGCGACCCTACGCCATTGGCTTACGGCCTATAATGGCGTGGCACGAGGAAATTGCTTGAAGTGGTTTTACACTAGTCGCTTGAGGTGGCTAAGATATTGTTTTTCAGTCTCATTTATAGATTGGCACTTGGATTAGTTTGTCGGTAATAGCCTGGGTAGAGTTAAGTTGTTTAGCTTGATCTGGGATCTTCCACTAATGACGTCAGGTTGGATTGTTGATCCTGGCTACGTAATGTTTTTTTACCGTTAACGAGAATTTAGTTTAATTTTTAAGTATCTTTTATCTTTATAATCTATACTAATATTATAAAGCGGAAGAGTTTGTTTGTTCGAACGCGCTAATCTCAGGAACTACTGGTCCGATTTGAAAAATTCTTTCATTGTTAGATAGCCCATTTATCGAGAAAAGCTAAAAGTTATATTTTATTACGCTATAAATAATAAGAGCCAAGAAATAGAGGAAAATGTGGAAACAACGGGGGAAATTATATGAAATTGCTTCGCCCATGACTATTAACAATGTCGGATGTGAAAAACAGCAACTTTACAGGAGAGCGACTCAAAGTCTAAATTGTGAATAACTTTTTACTTATTTCAAGTAGAATCATGAAATTTCAGGGTTATGCTCTATAAGTTAATTACGTTTAGTATATTAGTAGGAGTATCCCGTATTTTATGAATAAATATGAGAAAAGTCACTTCTGACCTTTTTAACGGAGTACGAGTAGTGCTGATTTGTCGGAAGTGCCAGAACCGACGTTGTTGCTTGTACAAAATCAATGATTGCTTGTCGGAAGTGGCACTTACGCCATTGTTAAGTGATAACTTTTAATTCAAATATATGTCGCATGTACCAATTACCAACAAAAATGACAACAATTTAAAGAAAATATTTATTTTTTATGGACTTCTGTCAAATAAAACGTAAAAACAATGTATGTATGAAAATACAAAACATTTTTTATGACGTAAATAATTCGGAAAATCAAATTTTCGTCCGAAATGTAAATTAACTTAAAACTGTGTTGACTTTTTGATACCATAACTTAAATTAACTAAACAAAATTAATATATTTTTTTGTATCAATCATAAAGAGGAAAAGTTTGTTTCTTGTTTGGAAAAGTCTTTGTATCTTTGTTTGTATTGAATAGGTTAAAAAACTACTAAACTAATTTTAAAAATACTTTTACCCTTGGTAAGCTACATTGTTTGCAAAGAATATAGGCAGTGTATTATTCAGAAAAATATAAGGGATCATACCTAAAATCGCAAAAATATAACCCTAAGTGGTAAAAATTTGCAATAAATTACATTATTTCGCTTGCGCTGCGAAAAATACAGCTGATTTATAGAAATAATATTACAAATACTTATAGTATTTATCATTATCTACAAAAAAATCCGGGTCAGCATATATGTACCTTTTATGGTTTACAAATAATAACCATATTTTCCTTCATTAAAAATTAACTTCAAATCATCTCCTACTAGCGTGGTTTTTTTTTTTTTGCATATTAACAATTGATCCTTACCTAAATAAATGTCATAATATTAATTGTGATTCTGTAAAGAATAGAATTGTCTTTTAAATTATAACCATGGGGCGAACATTTTAAAAGTTAGGGCAGTTTGATTAAAGGTCAAAACAAGGCGCCGACGCGACAACGGCGGTGGCTACCACGAATTTGTAATGGAAAATACTATATTTTCCGAGTCGAACAACTTGCTATGGATCTTATCGACATCTGCCAAATACGATGGAGAGATGAATTTGTCCAAATATGTGAGAAATACAGAAAATACTGACGAAGGTTCATTAATTTGTCAGCGAAACGAAGATTGCGGAATCAGGTAGTTCTTAAAAAACTCTACATTTTTAGGGCACTTACGTACTGCCAAAGCCTTCATTTTCATGAAAAACTTAGATAATTATTTATTAGATTAATTAATCAAAATCAGTCTTCTTCATCCGAGATTCTCTATTAATTATTCTATGGTATTTTTTGAGAATAATTTACCTTTTACATAATCTGAGTAAACCTATATGTTTGTTAAGACATATTACAAGCTCTGCATTTACAATGTCTACAAGATCAGCAAGGCTAATTAAACAAGCTACTCAACGAATTTGAGAAAATTATAATAGTAGTATAGGAAAAAAATTCTAATGGAAATCTTGTGACTGAAGTTAAATCTAGTGTGGAAAAAAGGTCCTTTTAATACCTTTTTTATGATTTTTAACAGTATAGCTTATGTTTTATTACTATTATGTATTAGAAAAATGCCGAGAAAATCAGCTATTAGACACCAGATCGCCAAAACACGATTATTGAATTAAAAAATTATATTCATTCATTGTGTATGTGTGTCAACAAAAAATTAATTTTCGTACAAAAATGACCTATTTTGAAGCCTTCTGAAAATTGTTAAAAGTCGGTAAGCAACGACAGATATGAAACAAACTCCAAGTGACATTAAACCAATTAGAAAAATAAGTGAAATAATTATGATGTAATACTGCCGACATTTTGCCAATTTATAAATCCCCATAACATTGTTGGAAGTGGTACTACCGACAATTTAACCATTTATAAAACCGATTAAAAATGTCGTATGTGGTACAACCGACATTTTACACATTTGAAAAACCGGTTAAGAACGTTGGATGTGGCACATCCGACAATTTTAAATGACCTACGATAAAATTTTAATGAAGGTAAGTGTTTATCTTACAATCCAATCTAAAGCAATAAAAACATAAGCTATACTGTTCAAAATCCTTGAAAATATAATAAAGAATAGTAAATGCCATTTTTCGCACTAGCATTAACTTCGATCTTAATATTTCCATCAGCATTTTTTTCCCTATTACTATATTTTTCTTAATTTCTTTGAGTACCTACTTTGATTAGCCGTGCTGATCTTATAGACATTAAAAATGGCGTCGAAAGTTAAAAAAATATAACTTAGGTTGCAAAAAAAACAAGTGGCAGCGCGAGGTCCATTCTCTCCGTTAACATAGTCGGAAGTGGCACATCGAACGCTCTCACTCGCCCCCGCGTCCCCTTAACAACGTAGGTAGTGACTATCCGACATTGTTAGCGGACTATCCTAGTAATATACGACATTTTTAATGTAGCTATTTCAGAAACTATGCAAAATATAGATTTTTTCTTTTCAGCCAATGATAGCCTTGGTTATAAGGACAAGTTTTATGAAATAAAAAAAAAATTGTCGATTTTGCACATCCCACATTATTAATAGTCATGGGCGGCTTATTATCTTAAGAACTACTGTAGCAATTTTTATGTTATTTGGCAAACATGAAAAATAGACCACGTGAAGGGACATAGGCTATTTTTTGCGGAAAAATGTACGGTCGCGTGAAATTCCTAAATTACGCGGACGAAGCCGCGCGGAACATCTAAATATAAAAAATCGTAGGAAGGTCAATTCTGTACATTGAATATTTTTGTACAATAATACTTGGGACATGATCTACTAAGCTCAAAGTATTATGAATTCTAATTGCAAAGACATGCATAGTATCTGAAGACTACACATCTGCGAATCCATACTATAATGCAGGCGAAAGTGTGTCTGTCTATGACTTTTCCACGCTGAAATTTCTGAACTAAACACGATAAAATGTGGTATCAACATACTTTGAGTCCTAGAGAAAGTGAACTTTTATCCCGGAAAAATTTGCGGTTCCCGGGTGATACCAAGTTTAGTGTATAGCAGCAGCTTTTGTGGATAACATAGACTATAGTTATATTTAGGAAACAAAAACTAAACCAAACTAATTGCAATAATTTACGCCCTACCAAATCTTTTGTGTTAAAGATAATAAAAGGTAAAAAAGATGCGGATATCTGTGGGTTCAGATGTCAGGAGCAGCGTTCGGTTACACCCTCCCGCGTGTTTTGAATAATTGACACGAATCCTGAGGTTTCTAAGGAAAAGATACAGCTGTCAATTGCAAAAAGATTAAATGTTTGATCGTTTCGGGGGAAAATTGGCAGATACTTTAATGGGGCGAAAAGTTATGGAAACTGTTGACTGTTGAGGGTTGTAAATGGAAGTTTTATTTTATTGACAATATTGTTATATCTAAGGTGTTATTTTGTAAGTGAAAGGTGAAAACGAAAAATAATTAATGGTATATAATAACACACAAGGTTGCTTAAAAATATATATTGCGAGAAATACCTAACTTTAAATCATTGATCGAATTACTTACCTATAACGAATTCTTAAAAATTTTATTGTAGCCAAAGATTTTTTTTATTTATAGTAAACGGAAATTATATATAAGGGAAAAGACCTAATGGCAGACACTTTAAGGAAACATGAAACATTTGAATGTTATAAAATATAAATTTATGAAAATAAAGGATTGATAACTTCTTCCATGTCTTCAGTAACTCTTACAAAATAAAACTATTATAATTATTCTCTGACAAATCAATTAAAAAATATATTATTGGTCTTTTTGTAAACTTAGTCATAAGTACTAATAGATGACATCACAAAAAACGAACATCACTAATAGTAGACACCAATATGAACTAATAGTTGACATAGAACATTACATTAAATTTTACATTTTTCCTATTTTTAGGTCTTTATTTGCCATTTTTCAAAAGATTTCATTTACTTCATCATAGTAACTACATGCATCAGAAATATTATCCACGTTGTCTCCAGATTCTATTCATTCTTCTTCCATGCTGAAACTATATTTCCTTTTATTTTTCATATTTTTTTCCTAGCAAATTTATGTTCAGTCTTTAGTCTCCATGCTTCTTTTGCCTCTTCTTTTTTCTTCTTTCTTTTCTCAGCTCTCCTTTTTTTTACTGCTAAAAAACTAAAGCAATCGATTTTTAGATCAGTACAAGGTCTAATATTAGACACCATGTCCATTTTTAGGTGCAGTAGTTCTTAGTTCTTAGATTGTTCATAGAATTATATTTTCAGAGAATAGTGATGATTTTTGCAGTAGAATAAAGTACAAAATAACTTTAGTATGTATTGCAAAACTCAAAGATGAGATCCATGTCATCTATTAGGTTTTTTACATTTTCAAGAACTAATAGTAGACACCCTTTATATTGTTAGGGAAAATGGATAAAAAATCTTAAATAAACATTAATTAGTGTATACAACATGACCATTAATCCAATGAAATCAATAGAAATTACAAAAATCAAATAAATGTATTCAAAACTTACGTGTAAAATTACGCCTTCCTTAACCTATTTGCTAAGAAATTGCCGAGCGCGTGTTGACGAGGCCATATTATTTACGAAAACTGATCCCATTTTAAAATTTTGCTCCCGAAGGCGTCTCTAATATATTTTTTCAATTCAACAGATAGCTTGAGAAGCTTATAAAATTGACAGTGGTGAGAAATAATTAGAGTAATTCTTATTTTTATGGTATTTTTGTCATAAGTGTCATCTATTAGTTCAGTGTCTAGCATTAGGTCTTTTCCTTTAACCTAAAATGATAATATCATTACTTACCTATTTCTGTGAACATTTTATCTGTTAAGTATATAATATTTTATGACAAAACTGTTCTGCCATATTTTTCATATTTATACGATTAACGACTCCATTTTGATTTTTTCGATATCTCACTAAAAACTTAGTTCTAGACTCGGTGTTCCATAAAAAAAAAAGATTACCTCAGTAGGAACATCACTCATGATGATGAGCTCACCAGATATATCGACTCCATCCCGGTCATATTAAGCGAGACATAACATCAAATGACCCGGATGATTACCTGCCCCCAATGATTTTTATACCCGGGTCGGGTACATAGGACTATGGATCTTATTCCCAACAAGTAGGAACCAAATTGGAACGCACGTTTGGTGCGGTCATAGATATATTATTATGACATTTATTACATTGAGAAAGGATAATGAAAGACGCATTCGTGTATGATTTATTATAGTATTCTGATGAGTTTCATATACTTATGGCCGATTTACACGGGTGACTAAAGCCGCACGATTTTCGCCGCACGGCGAAAATCGACCGTGTAAATGTGTGACCGAAAAACTGTGTAAAAAAAAAAGTCGCAAGCGATCGCTTGCTGCGAATACTACTCGACTGGTGACTTACCGGGTGACTAAAATCGACCCGTTAGTCACTCGTGTAAATGGGGTGGCGATTCGACTTGGACAAGCGATTCGACTGGTGACTTGCCGGGTGACTAAAATCGACCCGTTAGTCACCCGTGTAAATCGAGCTTAATGGCCGATTTACATGGGTGACTAAAGCCGCACGATTTTAGTCACCCGTTCGAAAATCGACCGTGTAAATGGCAAGTCGACTACGCCGCATGCGGCTAAAGTCGCATGCCCCAAAGTCTGGTGACTAAAATCGCATGCGGCTGGTGACTAAAATCGACCGTGTAAAGTGTAAACGCTCAGTCGCAAGCGATCGCTTGCTGCGAATACTACTGTGGCGAGCGCAGACGCGACATTTTCACGCAGAATTTGTCGCACGAGTGCTTGGCCGAGTGTACTGTCACGCTATTCTACTCGGTAGGTTTCGATAATAAACATACCGAGTGCTTGGCCGAGTGTACTGTCTCGCCACTCTACTCGGTAGGTGTCGATGATAAACATACCGAGTGCTTGGCCGAGTGTACTGTCTCGCTATTCTACTCGGTGGGTGTCGATGATAAACATATCGAGTGCTTGACCGAGTGCACTGACTCGCCAATATACTAGACATATTGTGTCGATAATAAACATACCGAGTACTTGGCCGAGTGCACTGACTCGCCAATATACTAGACATATTGTGTCGATGATAAACATACCGAGTGCTTGGCCGAGTGTACTGTCTCGCCACTCTACTCGGTAGGTGTCGATGATAAACATACCGAGTGCTTGGCCGAGTGTACTGACTTGCCATTATACTAGACATATTGTGTCGATGATAAACATACCGAGTGCTTGGCCGAGTGTACTGTCTCGCTATTCTACTCGGTAGGTGTCGATAATAAACATACCGAGTGCTTGGCCGAGTGTACTGCCTCGCCACTCTACTCGGTAGGTGTCGATAATAAACATACCGAGTGCTTGACCGAGTGTACTGTCTCGCTATTCTACTCGGTGGGTGTCGATGATAAACATATCGAGTGCTTGACCGAGTGCACTGACTCGCCAATATACTAGACATATTGTGTCGATAATAAACATACCGAGTACTTGGCCGAGTGCACTGACTCGCCAATATACTAGACATATTGTGTCGATGATAAACATACCGAGTGCTTGGCCGAGTGTACTGTCTCGCTATTCTACTCGGTAGGTGTCGACGATAAACATACCGAGTGCTTGGCCGAGTGTACTGTCTCGCCACTCTACTCGGTAGGTGTCGATGATAAACATACCGAGTGCTTGGCCGAGTGTACTGTCTCGCCACTCTACTCGGTAGGTGTCGATGATAAACATACCGAGTGCTTGGCCGAGTGTACTGTCTCGCTATTCTACTCGGTAGGTGTCTATAATAAACATACCGAGTGCTTGGCCGAGTGTACTGTCTCGCTTTTCTACTCGGTAGGTGTCGATGATAAACATACCGAGTGCTTGGCCGAGTGTACTGTCTCGCCACTCTACTCGGTAGGTGTCGATAATAAACATACCAAGTGCTTGACCGAGTGTACTGTCTCGCTATTCTACTCGATGGGTGTCGATGATAAACATATAGAGTGCTTGACTGAGTGCACTGACTCGCCAATATACTAGACATATTGTGTCGATAATAAACATACCGAGTACTTAGCCGAGTGCACTGACTCGCCAATATACTAGACATATTGTGTCGATGATAAACATACCGAGTGCTAGGCCGAGTGTACTGTCTCGCTATTCTACTCGGTAGGTGTCGATAATAAACATACCGAGTGCTTGGCCGAGTGTACTGTCTCGCTTTTCTACTCGGTAGGTGTCGATGATAAACATACCGAGTGCTTGGCCGAGTGTACTGTCTCGCCACTCTACTCGGTAGGTGTCGATAATAAACATACCGAGTGCTTGGCCGAGTGTACTGTCTCGCCACTCTACTCGGTAGGTGTCGATGATAAACATACCGAGTGCTTGGCCGAGTGTACTGTCTCGCTATTCTACTTGGTAGGTGTCGATGATAAACATACCGAGTGCTTGGCCGAGTGCACTGACTCGCCAATATACTAGACATATTGTGTCGATAATAAACATACCGAGTACTTGGCCGAGTGCACTGACTCGCCAATATACTAGACATATTGTGTCGATGATAAACATACCGAGTGCTTGGCCGAGTGCACTGACTCGCCAATATACTAGACATATTGTGTCGATAATTATTATAAACTAGTCACAGGCGATTTCGACTTAAACAGGCGATTCGACTGGTGACTTGCCGGGTGACTAAAATCGACCCGTTAGTCACCCTTGTAAATGGGGTGGCGATTCGACTTGGACAGGCGACTCGACTGGTGACTTGCCGGGTGACTAAAATCGCCCCGTTAGTCACCCGTGTAAATCGAGTTTTAGTATGATTTTAAATAGTTCTTGATACTCTCTTTCAGTATTAACTTTGAACTGAAAAGGATAAATAAAAAAGACAGTTTAAAATACTATATTGCCCGCAAGAGAAATCCGTTTATTGTACTACAACTGTACATTTTGTAGCAATGAAAATATCATATGCCCCATTCAACCCACAGTTATATCCACCCAAATCTGTTTAATGGTTTTAGAGTGAAAAGGTAACAGACAGACAAACAATCCGACAGTGACAAAGTATCCTTTAAAATAGTCAAGAAACAAAAAAAAGCAATCAAAAAATTGTATGGTGACTCGTTACTTCGCCAAGCTATTCCGATCGATGTACCAGGAGAACATAAGTATAGAGGATCACAAAGAAACCGAACACTCTAACAACAAAAAGGCGGCGCAGATCCTATCACGGCGTATCTTGTTAGTGTCTGACTGTCAGCTTAACTTCCCCACAAAGGTGGGAAACTTTGCCGACTGAAAAAACGATAAAGTGTGCACTTTCTACCGCGAAAATGGTATGTTTTGTGCAATCTATGAGATGCGCGAAAGTGGCTTTATTGGTATAGTTTGTCTAAGCTTCGAGATGTTAGATAAGTACATAGTATAATTTTTTTTATTTCTTACTATTTTCCTAGAGTTTGATAGATTTGCAACAGATTATAATAACAATAAAAAAAATTCGTATTAAAACTAAATTTTCGTGTCATATGGCTGGTAAACGTATAGAGGTACGGTATTGTCATAAATAATACTTTAGTATGAATCGTCTAAAACGGCATACGTACGAGGTAACTTTAGGGAGAAAAGCAACACCTAACCTAATCACACCCCGAGCTTGTCTTTATGTGTTGCGCGAGTTTGATTGTACTGACTGAATTGCTCCTCTGTATAATGATTGTGTCCTCGACTACTCATTTTAACTTCAATCTTAGCTTAACTTTGAGCCTACTCAAAGCGGGATTAAGTTAAGAGGCTCCGGTTATATCTAGTGTCAGTATATCGTCGCAAGCCCCTGCTAGCGGGGCGTGAAACAGATTTATACTGAGGGCGATGGGACGGACTAACTCACAGTTTTGCTTATGTTTAAACGACATAGCATAGCACTTTAGTGCCTGCTTTAGGATATAAGACCTACACTGATTCTTTTTCTTTATAGAACAGCAGCTTCGTGTCATGTTCGATCCGAAGGGTGATTTTGTATCTTGCGACAGCATGGAAACAGGCCAAAACTATTCAATTTCTGCTGTCAATCAGCGTATTCGAAAAATATTTTACTATTTTTGCCGTTATATTGTTGTCGCAAAATATAACATAATAGCTATGCGAATCTATTTCGTCATCAAAGATTCAGCGCACTTTATTTGGATTCACAACTAGTATTCAGTCAGTGTAGGAAATTCTACGTGTTCCGCGACCGCACTTTAGATAGATTCACGGTAAGTTCAAACGAGTATATCGCGGAAATTCTGCATGTTCTGTAACCGCACTTAAGATAGATTCTCAGTTAGGTTACTACAAGACGAAGGGCGATAAGCACGTGGCTCGGGCGCGGTAAAACATCACATTTTATTGCCGTTACGTTGGCTGCAGGCTGTTTGTCTAGTGCCTTGTTGTCGCGGTGCGAGTGACGTGCTGGAGCGATTTTAGTTTACATCCATTGTGGTTAACTTATACGATGTTCTCTGAGCGATGTAACAACTTATTAAATAGGCAGTTCATAGTAAGTACATGTAATTATAAAAGCACGCACGGCATTCTCGCAACAAAGTCAATACATTTGGAACTAACCATGTGCAGGTTTCCTCACAATATTTCCCTTCGCCGTTTAAGCAGCTGTCCCTGAGATTTTGTAATATAATCTTATCGGTGAACATTCTAAAGTGCGAATGAAAGGTCTACTTACTACGCTTTGGATTTTCAGCAATCAAAATCGATTCAAAAGATAAATAACTTAAAGAACTAAGGAGCTATAATAAACGAGTACATTATTTCCACAAAGAAATTATTTGTAATCGCTGTAGCTTATGACTTGTACCACACAAGACTCGGCTCGGCGGGCATGAACACGCAAAACCGTTACTACTTTAATGCCTTACCTTTATACCTCCTAAACGCTGAAATATCGATGAGTTGAGATGGTAAGATCTTGCCAATAAATTCGCCCACAGTTTCGCCCGGTTAAACAAAACTTTAGGGAATTGTTATCAGATAAATAAGGGCTTGGTCAATAAGGAAACTTGTAGTTTTGTTTGGACAGTGGACACGTAGAAAAACACCTCGGCACATTAGTTGGATTATCTGTATCACCGGGGTACATGAGTAAAGGTAAAGAGAGTATCGTGTACTGTGCACACACTTAATATCTAATATCTATCTATGGACGCTTCACACCACGTAAGTCTGGCCCCGTGCTAAGTACCTGAAGGACTTGTGTTACGGGTACCAGATAACGGAAATATATTTAATACTTTTATACTATACATATATTTAAGATTTTTATTATATGATACACATATTTAATACACATCCATGACCCAGGAACTTTGAAAACTTTTTGACGTGATAACGTCTTATAATTCGATATGGGCTGCGCGCCCGAAAAACATGACAGTTCATGGGGCGTTACCTCGCTGACAGCTCTGAGGCGTTCCATTTACACTTTCAAGTCTCTCAACAACCGTAAGGCCCACCTGGGCCGCGCTCTTTGTTTCGATTATATTACGTATTTCGATGACTTAGAGAATACTTTTGTATGAAGAAGTTTGGTTAGTTATGACCTTTGATACATTGACCACACTCTGAATGAACAATAAATAAACAATCTGTGAGCTATTAGTATTATTTCGGCTATTCAAAATTGTGTTCTATTTCCTACGTGTCAAGGTATGACTTAATATATGAAGAATAAAGTATTGAACAAGTCACTAATTATAGTTTCGAAAGTTGAGAAACTAATATCACATCGGACTAAATACTATATTATGATGGCTTGATAGATAGAAAATTTAACATATATTATAATGTAGTTCACACAAACATAAAATATGGATTATATGTAAGGATATTTCATATTACGTTAATTTTCCAAAGAGGGTAGGCCGGGCGCCACTTTTTTTGCACATTGACCTGCCAACTTTTTTGCATAGATTTTTCCCGGAACTGAGGGGTTAAGGCTATGACGTTGTCACGTTCAACTATCGTCAGTAAACCGACTTTACAGACAACCGATTTTTTTTGTTCCGTCGGCGGGATTCGAACCAGCGACCCCCGGCTTGAGCTACCAACAGCCCACCAACTGAGCCATAGAGGTCGTCAAAAACTTGAGCAGTGCTATAATCTACTCCTGCCTAGCCTGGTTTCAATGTGACTGACACTGATCAACGTCATCGAAACCGCTGTGGGAGAGACATAAATTATTGTCAAATATAATTATCATTATGTATAACAATTGTATGTATGGTAGAGACAATAAAATCTTTAGCAGGTTAACACCTGAATAATATATTCTTCATAATAATATACCTAATACTATAGAGGTAATTCTAGACCCAACTTAAGCCTGTATTAGAAGTTATGCGATGCTAAACTTTCATTTCTCCGACCACACAGTGAATTAAGCTGCAAGTTGTTGAAAAATTAAAATTATCATCAGCCAAAGAGCTCTTCTGCTGTATTCATTCTGTAGTCATAGTCTGTGCACGTAGGACCCTTAAGTTTAACTTAATTATTATTATTTACGCATTTTAACCTGAAGTCGATTCATGGTAATTTTTAATGAGTAACGAAAATGACAATAATTTTCTTTGTTTTGCTGATCTGGTTGAGTTGCTTTCTTTAATTGGTAGTTTTGTTATAAGCTCGAAGTGTCATAAAATATGAGACGATCGGGTACATGTACATTTAATTTACGTAGGTACGTTGGGGTGTTAGGGAGAAAAAAATGTCTTGCAAGGTCTTATGAAATGGAAAACTACGTATTTTTGTTACATATTTAAACCTTTTTTTTAATTATTTAATTTATATTATGATTTACAGCAGCACTCATAAACAATTAATGATGATAAAACTTTAATTTATTGAAGAGTTTGAGTGACAGGGGGCTTCTGTCAAAAATTTCATATTTTAATTATTACAATGTAATATAATAATATACGTTTCTGAATGCGGCAGTTAGTCATATATACAGGGTGTAACAAAAATAAGACGTGATAATACTTTAGGGTGTGTATGTGTTCCTTGTAAACAGTTCACTGTGAAAATAGCAGTGCTGAAAGACCAATTTTTTTTTCACTTTTGTATGGGGAAACTCTTGACGCTGGGGCGCTTGCCCATACAAAAGTGAAAAAAAAAAAGATCTTTCAGCGCTGCTACTTTCACAGTGAACTCTCTACAAGGAACACGTACACACCCTAAGGTATTATCACTTATTTTTGTTACACCCTGTAGATACGAATTTTAGAAATGCTACTAACGTTTCACGTTATTCTTGTATAATAAATTAACGTATTCTATTTTGTTCCAGTGGAAGTCGCGTTGGGGAGTGGTGACGAAACTCTCGCCAGCTGCAGGTGAGTTTAGATTAATATACATTATACACATCTCATTTATACACGTTTATCTAATTATACAATATGTAGGTAATGTACGTATACAAAGGTACTGTTTCAAGATTTTCATAATAAAGTCCTTCATTTTACTTCGTGCTAGAAAATAAGTATATGAAATTATCATCGAATTAGGTTAAGAATCCTTTAAAATATATGATTATGTATTTGTAAAGTAGGTAATTAGTACTCATCTAGCTGCCTACCCTCAATACCTAGAATTTAGATGTTTAACGTGCGCTAACGTCCAGATTGTAAAATTTTAGTTTCCCGTAAAACGATTTTAGGACCTCAGTATTAAAGCGTCACATAATTTTTCCTTCATAATTTGATATCCAGTCTTCGGTCGTTAAATCTGAAAATACTTTGGGAACATAAAAATCGTTTTACTACTGAAAATGTAACGTAAAACGCCCGTAAAAGAGTGATAGCAGGATATTGGGAATCACGGCGTGGATTTATGAATTTCATTCCAACTCAATCTTAATTAAATTGGGTCGGATTAAGGTTTTCTGGTTATTAGTTACAATCCTACTAGGGTACCGTTCCCAAATTAGAATACGTACAAATCCATGTTGTAAAGCGGCAATTGAAAGACTACCACAAGTTTTACTTCCACATATTTTGTCATACTAAATGATTCTTGATATTATAGTACTTTTTTATCAATGTCATTAAATATTTTGTATACATGTGGCGTAAGATTTTGAGTGACAGCTGTTTTGTATCCATGCTTTCATGACATTATGCAAAAACATCCATGTGTGCCTATAACTGATTTCATTTTAATTTCACTACTAAGCGCATAATGCCTTGCCGTAGATGTAATATTGCAACTTCAGCAAAAATCGCGTAAAAAAAACATTATATAAACTCTCTTTTGACTCTAGCAAAAACCTACCTCAACAAAACTGTACACTCAATTTCTAGTGAACGATCGCTGTATGACTCTTTAGCCACGATCCAATTGACATATTCTAAGCGTTCGTTACTCATATAACATGAGTAACGAAAGCTTGATACATTTTGATCAGCGATTCTATAAAGAAGCGATAAAGAAAACGTCTTTGCTAGGGGCTCAGGTGATTCTACGGTCGTTATATTGATCACCTGCTAACACACCGCCTGATCGGGGGTAGATAAGGCCCGGGTCAGCGGAACTGATTATTTCAGTGGGCCATTCTTTTTGGGACATTTCCGTTGCTTTTGTTAGCTGTGGGTAGTAGACATGGCCTGCTTGTTCAGGCCTTTCGTTGGACTGATGGATACCCATGATTGACATAGAAATCTCTCTAGTAAGTCTATGGACGCTTCACACCACGTCAAGTCCCGTGCTATGTTCTCGAAGAACTTGTACAGTTTGTACTGCTAGGCAACGGGACAGTAAAAGTTTTCGTTTGACTAGTCATTACGATTATTTTAAAGTAGCAAAACAGGTTTCCTCCAAAAAAACTATTTCAAAGGTATGAAAATTTTATATTTTGCAAAATCCATTCTACTACTATAAATGGAAAAGTGTGTCTGTATGACGTATGTCTATCTGTCTGCTACCTCTTTACGCCCAAACCGCTGAGCCGATTTTTCTGAAATTCGGTATGGAGATACTTTGAATCCTGGAACATAGGACATAGGATACTTTCATCCCGGAAAAATGCACGGTTCCCTTCCCGGTTCCCGGTGCGATAGACTTATTTTGGCGCAACGTTGCAGGCGTCGTCTCATAATATAAAAATTCATGAGCATAACCATAATGTTCTAATAAAACTAAATTAGTTTGTCGTTATTTCGGAAGCATCCAAGAAACCATCATCTTACAATGTCTCATACTTAGTATTCTCTTATTTACATTGTCATTCCCTAGATACTATCTTATTTATGAAGTACGTGCTGTGTCTGTCTGTTTGTAATTTGATTGCGAGACAGTTAGTATTGCCCCGGGGGGTGAGCTATAAATAATGGGGGCAAATTAAAAATTGCAACGGCGTGCTAGGGTTGAATGTGTGTTTTTATTACTCTGAAATTAGTAGACCTTTAATATGTTTGTATATTGTTTATGTACGTTTGTCAACAGTGTTGAATTGTATTGTTAAACCGCTAAGCTTACAGACAGACAGATAGACTGATACACTTCGACTACATCAAAAATATTATTATTATTATTATATAGCTGTATTATAGTGGTTAGAACGTGGCTTTCGACTCCGGAGGTCGTGGGTTCGATTCCCGCGTTAGAAACATGTTATTTCCAAGTTTGGTTTGGATCAAGGTGATCAGCCTGCAGATCACCTGATCGTCTGACAAGTAAGATGATCCATGCGTCGGATGGGCATGTAAAAAGTCGGTCCTGCGCCTGATCTCTCGCCAGTCGTGTCGGTCTTCCGTCCCACTGGGCTATGAGAGTAAAAGGAATAGAGAGTGCTCTTGTGTACTGCGCACACACTTGGGCACTATAAAACTACTCCTGCGTATGGGTAAGTGTGTAAAAAAAAGGGCTGTCTGTTGACCATACCGGCTCCCGGTATAACAGATACAGAAAAAAGTGGCTAATGTCACTTCAACATTGCAAAGGATAATAATATGTTCTCCATTAGTTAAATTCTTTGAGAGATTTTGGAATTGTCTTTTACTCAACTAAGTCTAAATTAATTAGGAATTTTAAATAAGAATTTAGTTATTTTTGGAAATTTTATAATAAAAATGATAATAAAATATTTAGCTGCCAGTCTAAAATTATTATATTTAGCAATAATTTTGAATACTATAATCTATAATATATTATTTGTTTTGACTAGCCAATAAAGAGCTCACATCAATCCAACACGACAGGGTAGTTTAATTATATCCCTGCATCCCCTATCCGGGACTTAAGGAATTCAAATTACAGATTTTATGGGCAGGAATCCGCAGTACGTAGGGGCTGCGAGCTGCAAGATCTTGTGACTATAATATTTTTCTTACATCTCACGGAAGGGTCGCGGGTTTTATGTCAAGTGTTTACGCGATCAGACTGTGTTCGGAATATTTTAGAGTGAACTCTTGATGTTACTTACAATGTATTTTTGTAGTAATAATAAAATAATGTTTTGTGGCTTCTTAGAAGTTAAAGGTTTAAAATTTCTAGGAAAAAAAGTTCAGCGCTGATACTTTAACAGTCACCTCTATACAGAGCACTCATACGCACCCTAAAGTATTATTACTTTGTTTCGTTACACTCTGTATATGTAAAAATTCATTGCTTCATGCAAAAACTACTAAATAGAATTTGATCTAATTTGGCATGGTAGTTGTTTATTTCTAGATTAACACATAGACTAGCTTCTGTTCCAAAAACTAAATTACTGACGTATTATACTAAAACAACATGCTTCAAAACCTACGAGTTTTTATCCGTACCCTAAAGAGCTAGTAAAAAAAAACAATCGAAAATAAAAAATAAATGTTCTCGGCACATCCTAATCGAATGTTTAGAATCCTATTGGATGCAAATATTAATATTGGTTGTGAAAGCTGAGTGAAAAAATTCGTCGAAATAGAATCGCTCCCAAGCCATTCCCCTGACAATGCGTATTACTTTCATGCCCATCTTGTTTTTCCAATTCCAGCGTAATTTGCTTAGAGAGCGATCCAGAGATTTGCCGCTTCATTTTGGCCGCTTTCATGCTTATTAATTTATATGAAAATATTATAAGTCAATTATAAAGGAATGTTCTACCACTTGCTGATAAGAGCTTATTAGGCTATCCACAACGTATCTGACATATAAAGTATGGAGTATCTGTCAGATAAGTTGCGCATAGCCTATCCTAAACTTATCAGTAAGGGGTGAAACAACCCCTAAACTGTTTAAACAAAACCCAAAACTTTATAAGATTTTGAAACTTACGATATGGCACCACGTTGTTCGTCGGAAAACAGATTAATAAAAGACAGCAGTAGATATAAACGTAAAAATGGCCGGTTTTTGTATCCGCCATTTGTATATAAAAATACATGTAGTTTTTTTTTCGCTTCAACTTTTTTTTAATAAATGCATGGACTGTATTCTTGTAACAAATCAGTTATGAAGTCAAGTATAAGAATATTCTACGTCTTAATCATAACATTTTCATGCAGTTTTTATCGTATAACGCTATGAATGCGTTATCAATATTGATTATGCTTATCCTTCCCATAATCCCATTGCTTTAAATTATGTTCCTATCTACCATCATATTAAATTATGCAAATATCTATACATATAATAAAACTGTAGAAATGACGATTCTGTACATTAAAGATATTCAAATAATAATAAGCGGAGGGTGTCACTACATCGCTATACAAGCCAAAAATGTGGTCAGTTTTTTTGTCTGTCTGTCTGTCTGTCTGTCTGTCTGTCTGTCTGTCTGTCTGTCTGTCTGTCTGTATGTTTGTTCCACTATCACACGAAAACTACTGATCCGATTTGAATGCGGTTTTCGCAGATATATTTGTCTTCTTCCAACTTAACATCTGGTGTATAAAAATTTTTTCCCCCACCCCTCTAAAGGGACAAAAGAGGGGGTCAGATTTTGTATAAGACTTTTGCTTTAACAGGAAAACTACTGATCCGATTTGAATGCGGTTTTCGCAGATATATTTGTCTTCTTCCAACTTAACATCTGGTGTATAAAAAAATTTCCCCCCACCCCTCTAAAGGGACGAAAGAGGGGGTCAGATTTTGTATAAGACTTTTGCTTTGACACGAAAACAACTGATCTGATTTGCATACGGTTTTCGCAGATATATTTGCCTTCTTCCAACTCAATATCTGGTGTATAAAAATCACCCCCCCCCCCACCAAAGAGAGAGTCAGATTTTGTATTAAGTAAACTTTTTTCTTTAATGGACTTACTTAATATTAAGTATTAACTGTTTTTCCAACTTAACATAACATTTTTCCCCCCACCCCTCTTAGGGGACAAAAGAGGGGGTAAGATTTTGTATGCTGATGAAGTAGAAATACTTTAAATGGCAAAACAACGTTTGCCGGGACAGCTAGTATTATGATAATTATATCACCTAGTATATTTAAATTGTTATTACCTGTTGAGTGTTGATGGTCGGGGGTTCCCCTTCTAATTGTGACGAGAGTACAGAATATAAATGTATACAGTAAATTAACTTTATACTGGACTACCCTAAACGGTATACACACATAAACATGATTTGTGATGACTTATGCTCCGTTTCTTCACCTTTTTGATAAGAGATTCATATTTTAAAGAGAGAGAGAGAGAGAGAGAGAGGTATTTATTGATAATTATTTATTATTTTGTCGCCAGCCAATGAAAAGCGCTAGTGAGTAGTTAAATTTCAGTCAAAAACTTCAGAGACCGGCCATTAAAGAGCAAAACAGTGTAGTAAAAGGTCGTGCGCATAATATAAAACTTGTACTTATGTCGCACGAGTTTTAATTCAACTCTGAGACGAGTTACTCTACTGTATAGTATATTTAATTTTATGCTGTGGTAGTGTACCTCACCCCTATTACGTACAGATTAATTTAACCTGTCCCTTTAAATGTGCTCCCGAAGGTCGGCTTTATAAATTACACCAATTTATTTTTAAATTAATGTGGTTACTCAATCTACTATTTACTTAAATGTTTATTTAACAAAATGTGAAAGAAAAATAGCCACAGCAAAAATTACAGTTAATATTTCAAATTCTATAGTATGACACCATGATCACCCACTGCAGCTTATATTTTAAAGGTAAAAATGCTTATGTTGCAAAAATTTTTATGCTAAAACGCATAAAAGTCATGTTATTATTATAGCAAGAAGAACGCATATTTAAAATAAATCCTGCAACTTAAAATCCATATCCATACTAACACGACAGTGTGTTACACTGTGCTAATACTATAAATGCGAAAGTATGTCTGTCTGTCTGTTACCTCTTCACGCCCAAACCACTGAACCGATTTAACTGAAATTTCGTATGGAGATACTTTGAGTCCCGGGAAAGGACATAGGATACTTTTTATCCCGGACAAATGTACGGTTCTCGCGCGATAAACGAGGTTTGGCACAACGGAGTTGCGGGCATCATCTAGTCTTCAATATTTTTAACTGAGCAGAACAAAACTGTACCGACAATATTATAATATTATTTTTATTTCATTTCTTTAGAAGTTCAAAGCATTCCAAAACGACAGATCAATATTCTCCCCTAATTCTTCGCCAGCTGTAACATGCAAATTCCTTTATTGCACTTCCCATCAGGTGCAATTACACGCACGTTGTACGGTTGCCGTGGAATTGGGGGGTTCTATTCGGGTTTGCATAAATTAAGGTTACAGTTAAAACAACGTTTCACTGAGGGATTCGACTATTACGCCGAATATGTGGGATTGCGAATAGGAATAGCAAGATAAAACTTAAATATTAAACGTTTGTAGGTTCGTATGTTTGTTAATTGTTTGATTGTTTCATCGTAGCGTCTTGGATATTACAGCAATTTTGTTTTAGAGTAGAGCCAGAGATAGCCAGACTTTTGTCATTTTATAAAAGGTGAAAGTTTTCAAGTTAAAATTAAGATTTATATTCCATCGACGGTTAGGTAAACCTTCAGAACTGGATACCTCGACCTAAAGTAACCACGACTGAAACTCCATAGTTGCTGGTCGTTATACTCGGGGGCATAAAAAGGAAAACTTTCAGCTTTTATAAAATGACGAAAGTCTGGCTGTCACTGGCTCTTGGGTCTATAACTTCAGGAGATACTCACTACGGGGCCATTTTTAAAGAAGAAGAAGAACTTCAGTAGATTAGTATAGGTCTACCAGAATCTGATGGCAAAAAGTGAGAAAATAAATTGACTCTAGTGTCTAGCAATACCGGGGTAATTGAAATAAAACATTTTGATCCTTTTCTTATAGCAGCTAATCTGTGTAATAAACATGCAAATATTAAAATTTATCCAATGATTTAGGATATTTTTTGAAAATCTGCTGTCAAAAATTGCCATCAGATTCTGGTAGACATATAATAATTAGTAGGCAAGGCTGATTAAATTTATGATAATCTGAGATTTTTTGACAGAAGTCGATCTATTCAACAGTCTTGGAATTGACTAACTTCAAAACAACGATATTGTAAAGAAAAATTGCTGTCAAAAAATCTTATAAACCAAGCATTAGGCTGCAGTTTTCAAAAGACTAAAAAAACTATTATTTAAAACATTCCATATGGCATCAACAAACGACGCATTGTGTTTTATGCGAACATTTTATAGGGGGTCTTAGTGTTTGAGTTAGTGCCCATATTGCAGTCTAGAACGGCGTTGATCTAGATTTACGTTTTATACAATGAACTGAGCTGAGCTGAGTTTGTGTATCACGCCAGATTGTGGGATTTGCGTCTATAGACTTTGTCTTTTGAATTATTATACTGTTTATAGTTTGTATTGTATTTTTTTTTAGATTTCCATACCTAAAAAAAAACGACGAGTTGCATTCTGGGGATGTTGAAACTTGAAAGACGTGAAAACTTGAATAATTAATGTTGCTAACTTTTTAATTATTTTTAGGAGTAGTTTGGCACGAATTGCTTTAATAGCAAAATAATTTTAATTCATGTGGTAAAATTCAATATTCATTTATTGACTTGTCGTACACAAACGTTGTAATTTAGCGGTCTTATGAATATTAATTGATCTGCTTATACTTAATGCCCTAACACCAGTTCAACTTTTTTCATCCCTTTTAAAAAAACGCAACTAAAGGAGTTTTCACTTATCAGACAATAACAACAGAAACAAGGCATTAGTTTGACAGAAAAAAAACGCAGATCACAAGTGAAAAAACCTTTGTAAAAACTTTTCAGCGTCCGTCCTTAACAATCCAATATTTATTTTGTAAATATTTTTACGAAAAAAAGACAGGTGTTCCAATCTCGCTGACAATAGTTTCTATTTCGGCGTCGGATTGTTTTTCATTAAATGTCGGCCATGTTGGATGTGTGAACAGGTGATGGTGATATATCGCGAGTCGCGGCTAAACGGAGATGTCAGCGCTACATTTTGGATTGTCGGTGTAATACCTATTTAGATTTAGCGTGAAGAAAACAGAAAAGGTGTAAAATGGGTAAGTTCCGAAATGTAAAGTATAGTTTTCACAGAGCCAGTACTGGCTGCCAATAAGACTGGCAGCCAGTATTGGCTTGGTATATGCCGCGTGTGAACAGTTTGGCCTGGCTTGAAAAACTGTTCACACGCGGCATATACCAAGCCAATACTGGCTGCCAGTCTTATTGGCAGCCAGTACTGGCTCTGTGAAAACTATACTTAACTCAGTACTGGCCAGTGCTCGTGACTACTTGAACCGACGCCATATTATTGTACTGGTGTGTAAGTCAATTAAAGTCATTGATTAAATTGATAAATCATAATTATTGTTATATTTGTCTTTGGCTTGAAATAATCCGACCAACTTATGTAGGTTTACTATACTAATATATTTTTATGTAGTCGGTTTATACTTTATACGATAATGCAATACTCGTTACTATAGTCCAGTTGCAGGACAAAGAATTCGGTCATTGACATGCATCTACTTATCTCTTTCACACGCGTTGACAATATTGGTATTCTGCATTCTAGCAGTTGATATTTTTGAGAAGATCATGGGCTGAATTCTATCAACCCAGCGACTGGATTTTACAACGTAAATCAGCACTAAATAACATAAAACTACTTCATGCGAAATTAACTGTACAGTTCCAACCAAAAACTGCGATAACAGACATAAATTAAGCCGGAACCTCACAAAAGAAGCCATCTACACAATGTAAATTTATACAGTGGAGCATTTTTACACTAGACTGCGAAAATCGTACTCACGAAACAATCATTTCAGTTAATTTGTAGTAGCAAAACAATGAATTATCACGTCGCACACGCGTTAAATTCGTCTCTGTGTTGCACGAATTTACTTACAATAATACGACTCAGTTACACTACTGTATGTACATGTATTGTGTCTCACAAAAGACTGAATCTGTTGTAGACAAAGCTAGTACAGTCGCGGACATAAATCTAAACTTTATTTTACTCCGGTATTCTCCACACGACTGTACCGTCTGGCTTCGTCGATACTCATAACATGGACTAACAATAAATTGTACTCGGTTCCGCCCGCGGTCTTATCTTTAAAGTTTGGACGGTTTAGGTCATGAATTTTAAATGTTAAAGAAATGAGCTATTTCAATGCATGTAAACGCTGTGAAATAAAGGGATTTTTAAAGATCAGTCCACAAAGAAACGCGTTGCTAAATTCAAAGATGGACTGATGTATGATTCGAAACAAATTAACAGTATGGCGACGATTCTAGGCGTCATCAGTACTTGCCAGAATACTGAGCTAAATTGCGGAACACACACAATGTCGGAGCTTCCCCGCTGCGTCGACGCAACGCACCGCACAATGTACCTGCATAGAGGAAATTTATTCTTAGGCACTTGACGGACCTGCGTCATGTGGTCGGCTTATATCAATTCAATGTTAGCTATGATCGGTCGGATGAATTTGACTTAACGTGACCAAATAATAACTAAGGTCCGTCATTTGCCTAGGAATCAACTTCTCTGATAGTACTTAGGCTAGATTTATTATTAAAATATTATTATTACTAGCTGTCCCGGCAAACGTTGTTTTGCCATTTAAAGTATTTCTACTTCATCAGCATACAAAATCTTACCCCCTCTTTTGTCCCCTAAGAGGGATGGGGGGTAAAATGTTATGTAACACCATATGTTAAGTTGGAAAAACAATTAATAATATAAAGTAAGTCCATTAAAGAAAAAAGTTTACTTAATACACAATCTGACCCTCTATGTGCGATTTTTATGCACCAGATATTGAGTTGGAAGAAGGCAAATATATCTGCGAAAACCGTATGCAAATCAGATCAGCTGTTTTCGTGTTAAAGCAAAAGTCTTATACAAAATCTGACCCCCTCTTTCGTCCCTTTGGAGGGGTGGGGGGAAAAATTTTTATACACCAGATGTTAAGTTGGAAGAAGACAAATATATCTGCGAAAACCGCATTCAAATCGGATCAGTAGTTTTCGTGTGATAGTGGAACAAACATACAGACAGACAGACAGACAGACAGACAGACAAAAAAACTGACTACATTTTTGGCTTGTATAGCGATGTAGTGACACCCTCCGCTTATTATTATTTGAATATCTTTAATGTACAGAATCGTCATTTCTACAGTTTTATTATATGTATAGATTATTATAATATGCGTCCGCGATTAATGTATGTGACGATTTATTTGAATAGCATCGCGGTCGTGTGTCAATTTACAACAATTGATTGGGATCTCGCGCTGTAGCCGCCAAACCGCGCGTTCCCGCGGACGCATAATGCCGTAGACCAGATTCCAGAATTTAGACAGATTCCCAGCTGACACTTAACTACCGCTAACAGTATTTCAACAGTTTACAGCAACAATTTACATAACCACGTAGCCACGTGAAGGTTCGCTAATTAAAATTTGTGTACAGAATACGGACGTCTCACGTAGATGTAAACGGATGAATTTTTATATATTTTTAAGTCAGGTAATACTTGTGCATTATTATAACTGAAACAAGCTGAAGCAGTGAGCCTTCATTGTAGTAAAACTAACTGACCTGACAAACGTAGTATGTATACCTACTAGATTGTTCACGCGATTCAGTTCCGCCGAAATTCATTTATTGTAGCTGAAACTGTACATTTTTTGCAACAAAAACTATCGTATAAATGTATATTACGCTTCTAAAAGTATATAATGTTATCGTAAAGAGGTAACAGACAAATAGAAAGAGTATCTATCTGTTTGTAACCACTATAGCATTAGTAATGGAAAATACTGATAGGCGTTCTTTTGGTTTTCCAATAAAAGGGATTTGTTTTTATTTATTTTCTGTTTCATCTATGAAGATAATATTGTAGTAAAAATTGAATCTATAATTCTCAGTAATATAATATTACGCCAAATGAACCGAATCTACAATCCGAAACCAAAACAAACTTTAAGATTCGGTTTTAATTTGCTGAGAGTGGTGCGGCGAATCGCTGCGGCTTTGTAACGCGAACGGTCGGGCTCTAGTATTAATATTATATGGCGGAGAGATGAACGGCTAAAAACCCGTTATTAACCATAAAATATGGATATCTATTTGGATTTGTTGGATGGTTTATCGGGAAAAAATGTACGCTTCCCATGTGTGAACAAGAAAAGGATTTATTACCTAATTATTGTTTCTTACATCTTAATTTAATAGGTATAGAACTCTGCTACATTTGAGATTTCACATATTATTATGGCTCTCGTTACCTACACATAAATTTATATTAGGTCATTGAAAATAATTGTATGATCGAAACGCAAGTTTGACAGCCAACTAAAAGTATAAAAGTTCACCAAAATGTATACTTTAGTGGGCATTATGTAGTCGACCATCTCTTGATGGTACAGAAGTCAGTGTTAAATTCGTTGATAGCCTGCAATCCTCTCGCCAGTGGCTCCAAGTAGCTGTCAGCACACAGCGGCCACACCCTGGTACACCACGTCGACTCGTGGGCTAAACCTGGTTGAGGGGGCTCCAGTGTTGAAACACATGCTTTCCAAGCGAAACCATGTGTTTCAGAACTGGAGTTTGTACGGTTTGTCCCCGTACTTTTTAGTGCTGTTGTCTCGGTGGTAATACAATCCACTTCCAGTGGCGAGACAACCAGGCAATTGTTGATGGCCTGAAGGTGATGATAGGACAAATTTGTCGTCGCCAGAGACTGCATCTAATTACTCCTCCAATCGTAGCGGTTCTCCGTTCCATTGGGTTAAGGAGATATAGACGAGAGGGTGCACCTGTGTTGTGCGCGAGCACTTGTGCACCTTAATGTATCCCGCGTATTTGACTTGGCTTTCATACACGGACTTAGAGATTGAAAGTCACGTGGCGGTGGGTAGAGGTAGAGAGGTTCAGTACTGGTGTAGCTGGGCTTTGTCTGATACCTGCACACGGGCGCTTGAGGGAGAGTGGTCGCTCTAGCACTGCATTAGGTTGCAGCAGTGCGGTTCGGCAGCACCCTCAGCGACAAAGCAGCTCTATTTAGAGTGGCACTGCTTTCCTCGCTCAGCCGGGGAGGGGGCTAGAAAAGGTGCCCCAAACAAATGCTCGCCCCAACAACCTGATGGGAGGCAGTTACCGCGGCTGCCCATACACCCGCCTTCGCGCGGTGGTAAAAATAGGAATACAAAAACTCCACTTAAAATGACTTTTGGCGCATGGAATGTGCGAACTTTATTAGACCGGCCTGGTAACATCTGTCCCGAACGTAAAACCGCCGTTGTCTCCCGAGAGCTGAGACGCTACAATGTGGATATAGCGGCTCTAAGTGAAACGCATTTAGCTGACGAAGGTGAGCTTGTGGAGCACGGTGGTGGCTATACGTTTTACTGGAAGGGTATAAGTTCAGCCGAACCTAGGCGTTCTGGTGTAGGTTTTGCAATTAAGACTAGAATAGCCAGGAAATTAGGAGAATGTCCTAAACATGTTTCCGATAGAGTAACTTTAATAAGATTACATTTAGATGACAATAACTATCTTAATGTCATAAGTGCATACGCACCAACCTTGGATGCTAACGACGAACTTAAAGACAGGTTCTATGAAGAAATGTCTAACACATTAACGAAAATTCCATCTAAAGAACAAATTCTTCTGTTGGGAGATTTTAATGCACGTGTTGGTCGTGACTATGAGGCCTGGCCTAAAGTATTGGGAAGACATGGAATAGGCAACATGAACAGTAATGGTCAATTATTGTTCAGCCTTTGTGCTGAATTTCAGTTAGCCATCTCGAACACAATGTTCCGACTTCCCACAAAGTATAAGGCGACGTGGATGCATGCACGATCCAAACATTGGCATCTGATTGATTATGCCATAGTTAGGCAAAGAGATGTGTCACAAGTTCATGTGACACGTGTTATGCGAGGCGCTCACTGTTGGTCTGGCCACAGACTTGTCATTACAAAACTTAACATCCGTCTGCATTACCCTCGCAGAAGCGAGAGGTTAATAACTTTTCAAATTAATGTGGATAGCCTACAGACCAAAAATAAACGTAATGCCTATATACAAGCTGTGGATAGATTAGTCTCCGAGTGTGATGCTAAACAAGGTTGTGTTGTTAATCAGTGGGGTAATCTAAGTTCACAGATTACGACAATAGCCTCAAACACTCTTGGAACCAAGGTAAAAAAGGCTGCAGACTGGTTTGACGAGAACGATGTCATCTTAGCTAACGCTATGTCTAAGCATCGAGAACTCTTGCGACAGCAAAAACATGATCGGGACAGTGACCTAAAGAAGAAAATTGTAGAGAGTACCTTGAAACTAAGAAATTTAACAAGGACCATTAAAGATAAATGGTGGAAAGAAAAGGATGAGTACATTCAATCGCTTTCTGACACGAACCAACTTGGGAATTTCTTTAAAGAAATTCAAAATTTAACTGGAACTCAGCATCGACTCAACGTACCCATAAGATACCTAAATGGGCAACTTTTAACTAGCGAACGTGATGTTTTAAATAGGTGGGAAGAGCATTTTAAAAACTTACTCAACATTGATAGAGCAGTAAACACGGAATTTGTAAATACATTACCAGAACGAACTAAAGTTACAGATTAAGATGAGCCCCCATCACTGGAAGAAGTAGTGTTAGCTATTAAATTACAGAAAAATAAGAAAGCTACAGGAATTGATAATGTACCTGGTGAGTTATTAAAGTACGGGGGAGAGAAATTTCACGAGACGGTTTGGGAGTTGATTAGCCGTATGTGGGAAGAAGAAGTGATTCCAAATGAGTTCAAAACATCTAAGATCTCTGTCCTGTACAAAAACAAAGGCGATCGTTCAGACTGCAATTCGTACAGGGGTATTTCGCTTCTCTCTGCTCCTGGCAAGACTTTTGCAAGAATCCTCCTCAACCGTCTCATGAAAATATCAGAATCGACGCTTCCGGAAACTCAGCTTGGATTTCGACCTGACAGAGCAATCAAAATCTGAAGCAATTTTTGCAGTTCGTCAGCTTCAAGAAAAGAGTCGAGAGCAACATCAACCATTATACCTTTGCTTTGTGGATCTAGAAAAGGCCTTTGATTACTATCAAAGGCCTTTTCTAGTGAACCACGTGATGTACCACGTGATGCACTCTGGACTGTTTTACTGAAGTTGGGCTGCACAGAAAAGTTTGTTAGGCTAATAAGGCTTTTACATCATAATATGATGTGCTGTGTAACAGTCAAAGGCGGTCAATCTAAGTTTTTCTCTGTATCTTGCGGAGTTAAACAAGGTTGTGTACTAGCGCCAACCTTATTTGCCATATATTTCTCCTTTGTGGTGAACGATGCGTTAAAGAACAACCCGCACGGCATAAAAATACGCTTCCGTACTGATGGCAAGCTTTTTAATCTAAGAAGGCTTAAGGCGAACACTAAGGTTTCGCACGACGTGATCACTGAATTAATGTATGCTGATGATATCTGTTTTGTATCTGAATCTTCTTCAGGTCTCCAAAAAGTTTTAACCAGATTTAACGAATCATGCTTGCGTTTTGGTTTAAAAATCAGTGTTTTGAAATCGGAAGTTATGGCCGTTAGGTCTGGAAATCCTGTCCACTTCAATGCATACATTGGTGGTCAGCAACTAAAACAAGTAGATAAATTTAAGTACCTTGGGAGCACTATCACAAATAAGGCAGACTTGGACGCTGAAATCAATAATAGAATTGGTGCCGCTGCGGCTGCGTTTGGAAAACTTCGAGGGAAAGTCTTTAAGTCACACGATCTTAAGCTTCAAACAAAAATTAAAGTTTATATGGCAATTATCCTTCCAAACCTTCTGTAAGCATCTGAAACATGGTGTCCGTATCGCAAGCATATTCGAACTCTAGACAGATATCATCTCAAGTGTCTGCGAGATATACTTAACATCAAGTGGACTGACCGTGTCCGGAACACTGATGTGCTACGACGTGCTAACGTGTGTGGCATGGAAGCCTACCTAATGCGACGTCAGCTACGCTGGTGCGGCCACGTTTCCAGGATGTCCGATGAGAAGATAGCGAAGCGTACGCTCTATTCAGAACTCATGGAAGGCAAACGTTGTTCAGGTGGACAATTCCTCAGATTTAAAGATGTTCAGAAAAGGCATATGAAGCGTTGCGAAGTGGACCACTCTCGATGGGAAGAACTGGCATTAAATAGGGCACAATGGCGGAAACTTATAAAAGAAAAAGTCCACTCATTTGAAGAAAAAAGAAGGTGCGATCTTGACCTGAAAAGAGACCAACTAAAGAATAAACCACCTTCAAAAATCACTTACAATTACGAAAACGGTATCCTAACGTGTACTGTGTGTGCACGCACGTTCTCTAAAAAAATAGGATACCTTAGTCATATGCGTGCCCACGATCGTCGCCGCATTACATAGTGTGAAGTCAAGTCGCCGAGGCCGAAATCGGTCAGGACATATATATATGTAGCACCACTTTTTTACAGAGTTACTTCTCCATGGATTTATTATTCCCAGGTTTTTCGTATACTTCAGCTTGGTACTTTCAATACCTCAATTGCAGACAATAATAATAACACTTTAATACTATCGCTACCTCCGGCACGTAGTCGTCCATCGCTCGGAATATAAGATCAGCTGAATTCATTTTCTACGTGAACCGCCGATGTACAGCATCCCATGTTAAATAACCATGGAGTTAACATCTACATACATTTTACGAGCGAATGCGTCTGATTGCTTGAGACGTCTTGGAAAATGTTTTACACTTGAAAGGAGCAGCAGTACAAAGATATTATTCTTTGAACATAATAGATGACTAAAATAAATAGTTACTGCATAAATACCGGGTTTAAAAAATCTAAACTACACGTGCTAATATTTTAGGGTATGTATGGCCCTTCTTGTTTACTCAGGGGTTTTTTTTTTATTAATTATTATCCTTTGGAAAAACTCATGACGTTGGTGCGTGCATCTCTCATTGAAATATCATGATGAAAGAAGTCAAGAGTAAATTTTCTAGCGCTGCTACCCAGCGGGGCTAAAATGGTCACATTTAGCAATTCCTCTCAATCAATTCACAACATTAATTGTCAAAACTGTCAAACTCACGAATGTCAAATTAGTACGTTTTGATGTTTGATCGTTTGCGGGAGACTTTAGACATCTGAATTGCAAACAGAGTGTCAATTTGGCAATTTTTAAAAAAAATATCTCATTATGATTCATGACATGATTCTCCAAAGCGATCATTTTAGCCCCGCAGGTCTCTGGTTACTTCACTTAGGGCCTGTTTCAACTTTCAACACTTCCTGATAAGGTGCCGGATAGGTAATGCACAACTTATTTGACAGATGCTTTATACTCTATAAGTTAAGTTGTGGATAGCCTGTCCAGAACTTATCAGGAAGTGGTAAAACAGGCCCAGTGTGATAAACATAACCGTTATTTTAGACCGATTTTACGCAACGCTGTATCAATCCGATCAAGCCGGCCTATTCGTGCAGAAGCACCTTTAATTAATTAGCAATAAGCCTGTATCTAATCGCACGTGAGCGAGCAAACAGACAGGCTAGTTAACGTATCTCTATTAACTCCGCAAATATTTGATTTCACCTTGCCAAGTATTCAATTCCCTAAGCTATCCGTTCTTATAAAATTTACCTGGGAGCTAATAAAAGTGATCCTTAAGTCATCAGAATAAGAGTCATATCAGAGGTAGGACGATTACGAATGGGGAGCTGTAGTTTGAGAAATGTTAGAAAACACTTTCAGAAATTAAGTTGGATACTTGTAGGACTACTTCTACTCATAACATTTAAATTCATGTTCGAGCTATAATACTGTTAATTATAAAGTGAAGGATTTGCTTGATTCAAATAGGCTTCGAATATACTGGACCAATCACAGAAAAATATTGAAAGGCTAACCTTTCAAGTAAATCCTAAGATTTACTTACTTTTCCATTTGCTATGTCCACACTATGCACTTTCATCTTCAATTTTCGTCATCTTCTTTCATTCAACTTTCGTTTTGGCGTATTCAATAATTGAATGCGTCAGAACGCAACGTCAACATTGTCATTTTCTTCAGTTGCAGCTTCGTGCGTTGCGGGCATGCCTCAAATGCGCTGTTGACTGCTCTATAACGCATGCCCTTGATGAACAGAAAAAGGCACAGTGTGGATATCCACACTGTGCCTTTTTCTGTTCATAGCTATATAGCTATTATTTATGTTTATGTATTACTAGATGACGCCCTCAACTTCGTTGCACCAAAACTCGTTTATCGCGTGGGAACCGTATATTTTCCGGGATAAAAAGTCTCAAAATCAAAGTATCCCCATACCAAAAATCATAAAATCAGTTCAGCGGTTAAGGCGTGAAGAGGTAACAGACAGACATACTTTCGCATTTATAACGTAGTAAGTATTTAGACTATAAGAAGAATATAACACACGTAAACTTTTTATGTGTAATTCTTTAGCGATTTTTTGGGATGTCTAAAGGCTTTGATGTTGAGAGCAGCCTCCGTTTTGTCGACGTCGCTAATTCCTTCACGACAATTCTGCTTATAGAATTCTTTTGGAATTTCTGGACCTCAAATTACATTTATATTTTTTCCCCTCAGCAATTTATTTTTAGGAATAACTCAGGTATTAACTCTTTGGTAAAATGTTGAAATTGAAAATTAAAATTTCGATCAAAAATTGAGGGATGATAATTGCTCGATTTATGCCTTGCAGTAAGTTTCTTGCCTCTGTTTGATATTTAGACAAAATAACAGATAAAAATACTGAATACTGATCAGCGGGGCTAAAATGGTCGCTTTGGAGAATCATATTATGAATCATAAATCATAATAATATGATTCTTTTTCAATTGATATCAAACTAGTAATTCGTACTAAATTGAAATTCGTCAATTTAACAGTTTTGACAGTTCATTTGCTGAATTGATTGAGAGTAATTGCTAAATGTGACCATATTTTTAGCCCCGCTGGGCTAAAGTTAGCCCTGAATTTATCAACATTTTATCATTTTCGTGACAACGAAGAATGACAGAAATAACATGCTATCTTTTTGTAGTGTGTGTCTCGCCTCCCTCCTATTTAGGTTAAGTAATTATTAAGTTAAACGCATCCTTCGCGAAGACAACTCATCTTTTATTTGGACTCCCGAAGCCTTATATTGCATCTTTATAGGGTTCACTTTTGTGTATTGGTCCTAGACGGTTGATTTTGGCCATGCGCCAAAACGATCCTTGTAGGATAGTAACTGGTTGCCCAGACACATTCCCACCACTGTAATTCCTGTGTCACCAGGATCGACAGCAGTATCCAACCAAAAACCCTTTCTCAGATAGCTCTAGGGACAAGTTTTTAAAGCTGTCTTGGGATGTAAATAAATTATTGATCAAATTAATCAAAAGAAGATAAGACTAGAAAGTATTTTAATCTATACTCGTAGGACAGAAACTCCCACAGCAGAAGGCACAAAATTAAGAAAACCCCCGACAAATTAGACATAATAACGTGTAAATATTTAACATGGAGTTCCCCACTATGGGCACTATGTACACACTGAACAGTGAACAGGCTGCATCAATTTTTCAGACCCGTCTGCGAGCCAATTACTTTAAACAAATATTTGCTAATTATTTGATTGTGCACCCTCGCGCCCCCCTCTTCCCCTCCGCAAATATGCTGGGGCAGTTCCCGCTGAATATTTTATATGCATTTCTTATTATTGGGTTATTAAATTAGTGTATTGTAATATAAAATTGTTATACAAAGTTTTAGCTGCCTGACGTATTTCTTTACAATATGTGCGGCATATCGACATTTTAATCTTGTTGTTACAAATGTAAACATTTACTATGTACTGCTAAATTAAACAAGTTTATAGCCGACTCTACCTCCTCATATTGCACATGGGTCAACCTCCACGTTGACCCATGTGCACAGTGCAATGTGTCAATACAAGTGATTTAGTATTATGTACTGAGGCATAATATTCGCCTTTGATTGCCCGTGAATTATGAGAACAAAATATTCAAAGGCACATTGCGGACCTATTGTGTCAAGCCCGCCAGCTGACAGATCATGTCTAACATTAATTTAATTGACACCCGACTAAATAACGTGGGTCCGCCATGTGCCTCAGAATCAATGTTTCTGCTGCTATATATATTCGCAATCATGGTTATCTATCAGCCCAGCGTGAAGGTAAATAATTGTAACACGGCTGACCTACATTAATACAAATGTCAAAGTTATGTAAACGTTCGCCGAGGACGCAATATCCCGTGCGATGATAAATTGATAGTCGACATTGAATTAAGCCGACGCGTTTTCGTTTAAATTAAGCGTTTTCGACGGAACCCCGGAACACCGAATATTACCTTAATTGTGATACTTAATCTAATATTACTTCAACTTTGGTTCCGTCTAGATAATTTCAAACAGCAAAATTGTATTGTTTGGGTGTGTTCCAAAGTAAAACACAGTACACTGACTGCTCAGTACGTAATGTCACCAACGCCATAATATTGTACTACTGTGCCACTAATGCGACTAGTATAATGTATTATGTCATCCCAACAAAGTCTAAACTTGAAGGAACTGGCGTGTATTTCAAAACGAATCAACAGATCTGGCCAGTATACTGGGTTATAGTTCAGAACATACCTGTAGTTTTTACTAATCAGAACGCGTTTCATTTCACCGTGGCTGCATTGAAACTATGTATATCAAAGCTGTATTCGTGTTGGATTAGAATAGCAGAAAATATCAAGGTTCATCAAGAGGGCCAAACTGTATCCTCAATTTAAACATTCGAAGTTTAAGTCTTAATTAAGAACGAGATTAAGATTGTTGCGGGCTCCGTGTCAGACGCAGTTTAACAAGTTCGGTGGTTGAGAAAAGTTGGAATTCACAATTAATAATAACTAAAAATTGCTTGCTTTGCGAAAATTCGTGAGTTATAGAACTTGAAACATTGGTATTTTGGTGTGATAGAAGTCCTATGTCTTTATCTGGGATAAGTATCATAAACTCATAAGCATGTCTGATGCATATTATTTTGTAGACACAATGAATTTTCGCATGTTATTATAATCTTATATTATTATCACATCACATCCAAAAAAGGGGCGGAACCGATAAAAGTTAAATTTTGGGACAGAAATAAGTACAGTAAGATAATAAACAAAGCATGTCGTAGGTATACCTGGATGATTCTGTAACAATAATTAGTTGTTAACAATAATTTACACTTATGTGACACTGTAGTGTGAAAATACTTTAAGGCCAACTATGTTAATATGTAATATTGAGTTAACTCTAGAAATCAAATCAATATATCTAAATACGAAACTTCTTTTCCAATATCAAGATATATATTTCTTCAGAAAACCTTCCGTCTCGGCTCGGATAAAAATATTTCGTCTATAATTCGAGAGGGCCCGAAATAAGTGAAAATTTCCACCGATTGCCTAACACTCGGGAACTTTTTTAATAAAACCCCTGCGAGTTAAAAAAAATCGATCTAACTTTCCCCAAGTTCGGTACTGAGTTATTTGCACTTAGATAATGTCAATATTTTCAAGATGGCCACCGGGGTTTCAACTTTGCCATGTGACCTTTCGACGGTTAAACTGGACAGTTTGGACTAAGCACAACAATTATTATAGCTGATCTATACTTATATAAATAAAAATGAATTTTAATTTTGGTCAATCTCGCTAAAACTCGAGAATGACTGAACCGATTTAGCTAATTTTACTCATGAAATGAGGGAAAGTTTATATTAAGGAGGGAAATGATACCAAGATACTGGTAAACCGCAATTCTTACAAACACACATAATATTATCATCTTAACGTAATACGGAAATTGTGAGACATTAATTCGTCGATTATCCATCCATCCGTCTTCATTTGCCGCACGATATCCTATACGAATTGCGAGGAATTTGTTTCGCTATTACTTATCATCATCACCTCCATAATCGGTTCCTAATGAGAGCTCAAACAAAACCAAGGCCTCGCTGAAAACCGATGTGATTCAACCCTTATGTTATGTTCTGCTAAATAAGTTAAAACCTGAAGGCTCTGCATATATACGCCGAGGCTTATCGATTTATGACTTTTATATTTTTATATTTATCTCTTCTGTATGCTGTTAAAAAATATTAGTAAGTTAGGTTAGGTTAGTTTACTTGAGAATTAGCGACTCTTCAGTTCTCTTTCACATGTTATTTCGAGTTAGTTATACAGATTTTGGTGAAATGTTTTTATACTGAATAGGGTAGGTCCGAGAATAAGGCAACTTCCTTTTTTTACAAAACACGAATTAACGTGAAATGAAAAAAGGTTGCCGGTTCAGTTAGCAGTTTAAAATTGGTACCATAAAATTACCATTGCAAAGTGTCGTTTACATAAATAATTACCAACAAACGCATAAGATGGCAATGTGTGTTAATATTAATGTCCGTGTGTCACATCTGTGCTCTCCCACGTCTTACCCTTGCCACTTTTCAGCGGATGCAAATGCCTAAAGAGCCTAAAAGGGTGCATTTCATTAAAATCGAAGGACCATTTTAATGCGTTTAGGAAAATTTTGTTAATTCCATACATGAATTTTTAGCTAAAGATATGCCTTTTGGGAATAAATATAACTACGATTTTAATACAACTTTAAAGCAAGCTCTTCATTCTTTTTAACCGACTTCCAAAAACGAGGAGGTTATACATTCGGCTGTGGATATAATATATTTTTTTATGTATGTTCAACGATTACTCCGCCGTTTGTGAACCGATTTTCAAAATTTTTGTTTTGTTGTATTGAGTTTTACTCCAATTTGGTACCATGTTCACAAAAGTGGTGACCTGATGATGGAATCCATGAGTAATCGAGGGAACTCCTTAAAATTCAAATGGAAAGATATGGTTCTTTTGGTTTCATATGATTTCAATCTAGTCTGTTTCCCATAAAACTGCAAAATGGTATTTTATTGAAATGTTAAATGTTGAAATACGAATGAATTCATTTGATATTTTAAAATACAACATTCATATAGCGTACTCCATACTTCCATACTAACATTATAAATGCGAAAGTGTGTCTGTTCTGTCTGTCTGTCAGCATGTTACCTCTTCACGACCAAACCGATAAACCGAATTTGTTGAAATTTTGTATGGAGATACTTTGAGTCCCGGGAAAGAAGGAAGGATTTATCCCAAAAAACGAACGATGAGATAAACGAATTTTGGTGCAACGAAGTTGCAGGCGTCATCTAGTGTAATTATAATATTATTTAGATTTTGCTGAATGTTGCATAAAATAGTACACCGATACACTATGTTAATCAAGCAATCATGTCACGTACGGTATCTCACAAGTTAGAACGATCAAAAACATCATACACAACAAAATCGATTTTGAGACAGGCTCCCCGTCTATAATGTGAAACATAGTGTTTGGCTCCCCACCTATAATATTCGGTGTGATTACCGGAGTCGGAGCTGATCTGAATACGTTATAAAGCAATTCCCTACTTTTACCGACTGCGAACTTCGATAATCTGACATCTTCTGGGACTAAAAGTTAGCTGAGTCTTAAAGTGTTATTCTGAACTGAAATTAAAATGGTCAGTTTCCATTTAATCCTTCGATCGGGGATTCTTGGAAATACTATTGTATTCTATTGTTGTCGCGGTCACCGGTGTCCTTACGGGGCTTGATGGGTTAAACATACGCAACGCAATGTATAATAGTGATACAGGAATGTTAAGCATGGCTTTTTATTAGTCGTCGTGTCGCGTATCGTTTCGGTGCAAACTGACATAAGTTTAGTTTCTTGCGTTTTTGCCAGAGCCCAGAAGTTTACATTTTTAACAACGTCGTTGATTTGCTGACATAAGAATTTGATAATATCAATCCTTCGATCGCGGATTCTTGGAAATCTATTGTTATTCTATTGTTGTCGCGGTCACCGGTGTTCTTATGGGGCTTGATGGGTTAACAACTAGCTGTCCCGGCGAACTTAGTGTCACTTAAAACCTTTCCTGAGCTTCAAGGATTATTTTAAGACTAAAATTAGCAGAATCGGTCCAGCCGTTATCGAGTTATAGCGTTACTTACACAATTGGAAATCTATTTTTATATAATAATATATAGATATAGATGCAGTTGAAGAGATAAAGTCCTTTAAAACCTGTCCCGACAATTATAAAATTGTGATGTTTGAGTAGCTAAAGTAACATCAACACAAACTTTTTTAAAAGACTTAAGACGAAACTCTTTATACGTATGCTTGCCAAATTAAAGCAATTAGCAAAATTATGTACCTATTATATAGGACATAGGCACATAAGGACTCATCATGGCTTTTCTGTCACCAAAACATTTTGTTACAAAGCCTGCAAAGCGTTTCGCATAACTTTGTTACCATAGTTTGGACCATAACGTCTGGGCAAATAACTTTTTCCAACGGAACCCTGAAATGATTACAGTCGGTTGCAGCAACTTAAATTACACTTAACGTCATTTGCTTCTCAACTTTCAAAGTTAACTTTGAGAATAAAAGAGCATCCACTTTGCTACACAAAGTGCGATAAATCTAACACTTTATGTGAAAGATAAATATAAAATACCTCCTCGTATGATAAAATAAATATCTTTTAGTACTGTGCCCGTTTGTGGTGTGCTTCTGAATACTTAACGCTCTGTGTACCTTATACACTGGCGGAAAATATTGTTAGAAGAGCACAAATATTTTCAGGGTTTGATATTTAAAAGATATTATATCCTTTACTTTAGACTCTAAATTTTTCTGTATCTCCCTCTCTCTCTCTCTCTCTCTCTCTCTCTCTCTAAAGTTTAGAGTATTCATGTTATGGTCAAGATACTATCCCACCAAAAACATGAAATGTAAAAGGAGCCAAGAAAAGTTTTCAGATCACATTCAAGCCAAGCCTTCAACTTATTTTGTAATTTAAATCAACATTCAGTAAATGTATCAATAGATTTCTTTATTTAATTATTATTATAGTGGCTTGGCAATGAGCTTGGCAAGAGAAACAAATAGGTATAAAACTGCATATTTGGAGGAGTTTATACTTACATAGACGGCAAGCGTAAAGTGTTTTAACTTTTAGTATGTAACGACGCATGTGGCCGATAGTACCCAATAAATACAATTAGTCGCTGATTATTTCTCTAGTGCTCATTGCCAAGCCACTATAATAATTATAAAATAAAGAAATGTATTGATACATTTACTGAATGTTGATTTAAATTACAAAATAAGTTGAAGGCTTGGCTTGAATGAGATCTGAAAACTTTGCTTGGCTCCTTTTACATTTCATGTTTTTGGTGGGATTTCATTTCTTTTTTGAAGGTTTTTTTTCTTTTCTTTTCAGGTCACGTTATAACTTTTCTGTACTTAGCTTAGCACCCATTCTCTATCTCCTTTATGTTTATTCTTTGTGGCTTAGTTAGTTCTATAGGTGGACAACGTAACGTAAATACTTCTAAGTTCTGAGTCGATTATTATATTCATATATTATTGGCTCTTAAGCTTTAATACTTGAAAGTGGTAATTTTTAGCATTACCGTTGAATACATAGCAGCACTGATGTAAGTGTCTCGACGTTCCACGCAGGAAAGCAGCACACCTTATTTCATGTGATAACTTAAAACTCCCATATATCGAGCGAGTAAGTAGTGTATATCGCACTACTGATTACATTTATATTTAATTCGAATTTTAATACGGAAAACAAATGTGCAGTCGAGGCTCATACTGTTCTTGCAAAATTACAAACATAAAATCTTTTCTTGTGTTTAATAAAGTATTATATTATTATTATATTATTTTTCAGATTTTAGGTTTCCCTGCCCAAAGGATGAAAACGGGACCCTATTAATAATAAGTCTTCGCAGTCTGTCCGTCGTCCATCCGTATGTCACCAGGCTGGATCTCGAGAACCGAAATAGCTAGATAGTTGCAATTTTCACAAATTATGTATTTATAGTGTCGTTATAAAAGCTAATAGTCCAATTAAAATATAACAAATTATTAATGTTGGCCTCATACAACAAACACGATTTTTTCCCTTTTTTGCTCTATATCCGTAATGGTAACAGTAAGGTTTTTTAAAATTTTAAAAAATACTCAATTGTATTTAAACTTTAATAATAAATAATAAAAATTATATAAACCTATTATTAAAGGGGGGCTCCCGTACAAATTTACGGTACGGAACCCTATGTACGCCAGTCCGACTCGCACTTGGCCGGTTTAATAATTTTCCCTTTCATAGTGAATAAAGACCTATCAGAGTACCAAATTTCAATGTTCTAAGTCTGCTAGAAGTACTTTAGAATTTTGATGATCTATGAGTCAGTGAGTGACAAAATGTAGTAACTTTGACCATCCGTAACTATTAAACTATTTATCGAAATTTCATGTAATTTGGAGGTTAAGCTAGTTTTAATACTTGCTCTTAGTGACCGAAATTCTAAACCCCTAGCTTTGTTAACATCGAAGATAAAGGGGGTGGGAAATAGCCGCGAACCGCTTCAAGAAAAGTATGGTACGGCCGTGCCTTTGCTAAAAAGCTTGGCTGGGGCACTGCCGTGCCCCCAGATAAGAATATAATATTTTATTAAAATAAGTGCTACAATTGTTGTGTTAAACAATTTAAACCTTAGCGAAGGGATAGCATTTAATGTGACTTGTAGCATCTAAGCTCCTAGAAAATAGTTTTATTGGGGTTTTTGCCGCAAAATGAATACAATGCAAAATAAATAAAAATCTGTTGTGAAAATAACACAATTATCAAGTCAGAATAGCTTTTTTAATGTTTACAAATTAAAAAAAACCTACAAAACATACTGTCAGCTAGTTTACATTCTTAAACGCGTCGAATCGCGATCGATCGCCGAGTCCCGCGACTGATATCCATCCGTCCACCGGGACCTGCCCTTTATGATCCAATACCGACGATAAAACATTTCAAAATCTCGAGGCGCAGTGATTTTTATGACAGGAGATATATAGAAAATAACTAGATTTCTGTTTATTTAATGTGCAGCGAGCGGTATGGTAACATTGCGTCGTCAGATCGGAATAGCTCATTGTAACTTGAATTCTACCTTATATGCCACAATCACGCTCGTCGATACAATACTGACTGTGAAAGTGCAACTCGTGAGTCTACGTGTAATCTCACAGGTTACACGACATACCTAATCAGATTTTATACGGGCCTTGGTACACCACACGTTTCCACCAGTGTAACTTCTCTAGGCCAAGTTTGATAAAGGTGAGAGGTAGCCACGAAACCACGAAAAACCTTTGGTCCCAAAGAAGTTTGAGAGAAGCTAAACTGTTATTCAACAAAAACAATTAGAAAAAAAAAGACGATCGAGTTTTCGAGTTCGAGTATTCGAGTTCGAGTTTTCGAGTTTTCGAGTTTTCGAGTTTTCGAGTTTTCGAGTTTTCGAGTTTTCGAGTTTTCGAGTTTTCGAGTTTTCGAGTTTTCGAGTTCGAGTTCGAGTTCGACACAAAACACTACTCTCCAACCGTCTTACGGTTTTTCTATGGTTTTTCGATCAACTGACTGAATCTGACGCGAGTTTCACAGTTTTTACCCATTCCACAAAAGTGCTCAACGCCGCTAAAGAAGTTTTCACTTCAAAAATATTATGGGAGTAGAAATACTATAATCTGCTTCTGTAAAAAATTCAAATTGTCAAGTGACTATTATAGCTCTACTACAGAGCAGGAACACGCACCTTGGTTGCTACGAATACTCATCCACAGAGGAAATTCGTGGCACCAACCCCAACCACATCGTTCAATTTATGAGCAGCATTGGGTTGGGGACGGTACTCTAATGCGAAGGAGTCACAATAGATCCTCAAGGGTCACAGTGACATCAGGGCTACTTAGCCCTGCCTGCCTAGCATACGCCAACGAGATATCTCACTCTACATGTTTCTCGATGTTTGATAGTTTGTATCTTCATCTCTATTGACCCTAGCATGACAAACATTTTTTCTCGCGTAGATTTATCATCAAAATAAGTTTTGTCGAGATAATGTCGAGATTTTGACAATATGAGACAAGTAGTTTTTAATTATCTCGAGAGTGAGATATCTCGTTGGCGTATGCTAGGCAGGCTGATGTCCCTGTCAAGGTCAAGTACCAAGTACCTGCCTTCAGCACAAAAAAAAGACTATAGCTATGAAAAATGTCAGAAAGACCTGCGCAGTTTTTCTGATATATTTACTTGTGTTAAAGTAGTAGATCTACTTGTGTTAGAAATACGAATCGTAATGGAAACTGACAGATCGCTAACACCACAATCCCCCCCACACATTACACATAAACAGTTTGTTTAACTCAAAAGCCGGCAAACCGCAATACAATCAATTTTTCACCCTCGCCCCTTGTCAGCTGTCACTGTACTTCATAAAATAAACAGCAACTAGACAGCATCTCGATTGTATGCAAATGCCACCTCGTCTTAATATCCCCCTTAATGTATGCACTAGGGTCATCGGGGAGTCTTAAGAAATGTTGCATTTTCTATTATATTATATTTCTCTTTCCCGGATGCTTTTACAGACGAATTACTTTTATGCAAAAGGTTTATGAAGGCTCTTAAAGTCAAGAAGCTATTTTAGTATCTTTTTCAGTGTTAAACAGGACGATGGATTTGCATAGTGGTTATTTACGCCAACCTTTAGCTGGTTTGAATAAAATAATTTTATTTTTTTACCGCGCAATATCGAAACCAAAAATAAATTGAAGATGTGAATGGAAGAACTCGATAAGTAACATTTTGTAACATATGGACAATGGACATAATATACTCATTTTTTCCCTTACAATTTGAAGAAACCTTGAAACTTATCTACTTCATCAGCTGGCTTATTATATAGGTACCTGGCTGCACATATAATCCACAGTTATTTGATATCAAATCATTTTACCGGCCCTAAAGCCTCCATTTACGCAACAAACGGCATTTTTTTAAAATGTTACTAGTTATAGTGTTCTTCCACTAACGCCTTTAATTATATAATATTACTAGCTGTTGCCCGCGACTTCGTCCGCGTTAAAGTATAATTTACACAGAGCCAGTACTGGCTGCCAATAAGACTGGCAGCCAGTATTGGCTTGGTATATGCCGCGTGTGAACAGTTTTTCAAGCCAGGCCAAACTGTTCACACGCGGCATATGCCAAGCCAATACTGGCTGCCAGTCTTATTGGCAGCCAGTACTGGCTCTGTGTAAATTATACTTAACATAGTATAATAACAAAGATGGATAGTTTTCCTCTTTTTGTGGTTCCTTATACAAAGGGTAAAAAGGGGACCCTATTTAAGCAAACGTCAAACGCAAACGTCAATAAACATTCATGTTTCTAACTCAAGAAATGACGCACCTTCATTGAAACTTTCTACCCCAATTTCACCCCCTTGGGGGTAGAATTACCAGAAACGCTTACGAATACGTATCCATTCATTTTTAATCAGTAGCACAAAAATAAAATTTCATGTTTCTAACTCAAGAAATGACGGACTTTCATTCAAACTTTCAACCCCAATTTCACCCCCTTGGGGTAAAATGTTTAAAATTCCTTCCTTAGTGGGTGTCTACTTAATAAAACAACCCTACCCACCAAATTTCGTGGCTGTAACTTTAATAGTTTTTGCTCAGCGATGATGAATCAATCAGTCAGTCAATCAGGACATGTAATTTTATAAGTATAGATTACTAAAAGTGCTTGTGAAAAATATATACGAATATCACCTCTTTAGTCTTCAAGCTTAAAACGCTGTACTGATTTGAATATTGGTATGAGATACTTCGAATCCCAGGATAGTTTTTATCATTGGAAACGTACCGTACTTTTGCTGTTATGTAATAGAATTTCTTCGCAGGCAAAGTTGCTTGCAGTATTATTACATAGAAACGCCTCCGTGGTCTAGTGGTATAGAGCGCGGCTCTTAACTCGGAGGTCGTGGGTTCGATTCCCGCGTTGGAAACATGATATTTCCAAGTTTGGTTAGGACAATGCAGGCTGATCACCTGATTGTCTGACAAGTAAGATGATCCATGCGTCGGATGGGCATGTAAAAAGTCGGTCCTGCGCCTGATCTCTCGCCGGTCGTGTCGGTCTGCCGTCCCACTGGGTTATGAGAGTAAAGGAATAGAGAGTGCTCTTGTGTACTGCGCACACACTTGGGCACTATAAAATTACTCCTGCGTAGCTGGCCTGGTTTCAATGAAACCGGCCACCGCCACCGAAACCGGTGTGGGAGCTATTATTATATATTACATAGAATCAAAAACATAACTATCTTTGCGAGTCATTAACTTTTGAAGTAGGTTGTTAATTTAAAAATTAACGACTAAAATCCGGTTTAATTTTAACCGAGCTATTAATACAGCTTAGTTATGGATCGACCAATATCATAATAATAGACGGACTTTGTTCATTAGCGGTTAAGTGTTGGTCGGACACGCATGCCTATACTATGACAGTAATGTAGGCCAGGAGGATATTGAAAATATCAATAATTTTCATGAACTACATTAAACTGAAAAAATATAATTTAATCCACAGAAGACTTTAGAAAGAGTAATCAATTTCTAACGATAAAAAAATATTTACTAAAAATTATAACTATTATGCTTAATACTGCTACAGCGTCCTCACATTGTGTAAAATTGTCATTAAATTGTTTCTGTGATTACACAAGGAAGTATTAAAGTAAAATCAAAAGAAAATAATTTTCTGGAAGCCAAATTACTTGAGCCTATAATACTCTTCATATTCAAAGAAAAGAAATTACCGAAAAGTAAATATTTTGTAAAGGAGGAAATTGAGGGAATTGTTTTTACAGACATCGCAGCCAATTACATAAGAGCGCTCAGTAACAAGATGATCTTATACAAGTCGATATAAGTCGAATTACACTTCCCTTTCTTCCTTACAATAAGTGGATTATAACAAAGTGTTATTTTGCTGCTTGACGTTATCTTTATCAAAATTAACCTATATTTTTGGGTAGTTTTAGGGACATATTTAAACTGGCAGTAATGTTTAAATCATATTTTTTACATCGGTCCGGCTGAAATGAAATGGTAACATAATATAAATCTACACAATAGCTTATTATTAATTTGATAAAAATACAACAAAGTACATTAAGGGCCTGTTTCACCACTTCCTGATAAGTGCCGAATAGGCTATCCACCACTTAACTTGACAGCTGATAAAGTATGGAGAATCTGTCAAAAAAGTTGTGGATAGCCTATTCGGCACTTTTTATGGAAGTGGTGAAAGCGGCCCTAACATTTCAAGTTGCAGGTTATATAAAATACTAGATGACGCCCGCAACTCCGTTGCGCCAAAATTCGCTTATCGCGCAGGAACCGCACATTTTTCCGGGATCAAAAGTATCCTATGTTATATCTCGGAGCTCAGTAGTTTGGACGTGAAGAGGTATCCGATAGACAGACAGATAGACAGACACACTTTCGTATTTATATAAGTGTGGGTGTTTGATACACAACAAAATGTTTCCAGTCAACCCCTAGCCTACGAAGCCATAACGATAATAAAATAGTGTAATGATAGTGCTAATTACGTTCAAACTTCATCAGAGCTTTGCAAAGTTGAGCTTTCAGAGCTTCCGCGCTGCAAGCTGTAAATGTCGAGCTTTTTGAGCTAGTTTGTTTAATTATTTAGTGAATTTCATGCATTTAATGATGCTACATAATTTGATGATTTAGACAATAATTAATTTGTTGTCTAATGATCGGGCCGTGTACGCTCTGATTATGCAGCTATTTGTGTAAAATTATTTGTTTATTTAATATTATGTAAGAATATTTGTGTTTCATTGTATTACGTGATTACTAATTTGTTATATATAATAAGTATGTCTGTCTGTAGCAGCCCCGGATCTTCAATTTTTTTTAGGCGGGGCAAAAACTGAAAATTGCCGCCCCGCCTACCTACTTATGTTTATTTTCACGTTTATCATCCATATAATTTCAGCTATCAATATGTAGGATATATAATTAATAGGGTAGGGTTTAAAATAAAAATAAATATGCATAATAAAAATAAAAATCAAATATAGGTATTATTAAATTTGTGAATGGAAATTACAATTATTTTACTCTTCGAGCTTTTTTTTTAGCAAATAAATCTATACTCTATCTTGTCTATAGCCTTGTCATATATATTTGTTAGAATTTGAAATTGCCGCCTTTTTCAGTTTATAATACCTTGTAGTCATTTTAGTATCACTACAATAAAAAAAAAAATTATATGTAAGTTGTCACTTCCGGGTTCCTCTATGTTCCGCCATTCTCTTTGTGCTGTGTGATCAATGTTCCGACTTCCGAGTTCGTTTCCAAGTTCTTTTCTGTAACCGGCTTACGGCTACACAATAAATCAAATTAAAGTAAAATATTGTTTAATCTCTACAGGTTATGGGCCCAGGCCAACCTGCTGTGTAGCATTACAGTTGATTCATGTTAATTTGGTAAAAGTGAAAGTAGTCCGTAAAAGTACCGCGTGCCGGCGTGCATAACCTCACTTCGCAAATTTTCAGTTCGCGGCCTTTCTTTACTATTTCAGCTACTTTCAAATTATAAATAATAATCAAGATGAACAGTAACAACACAATAATGTCGATCCCAAAACTATCGGGACGAGATAACTGGTCTAACTGGAGTTTTGCCGTCCGGGCATATTTGCAACATGAAGAGCTGGATGAATGCATATTGAAGGAACCAAACCCTGATGACTCAAAAGCAATGAAAAAAGACGTAAGAACTAAGTCAAAACTTATTTTATTGATTGATACCCTGCTATATATTCACATTCAAGATGCAGTCAATGCTAAGCAAGTCTGGGACAATCTCACCAAAGCTTTTGAAGACAGTGGATTATCTAGAAAAGTTGGGCTGTTAAAAGATTTAATTAACACGACCTTGGAAACGAGCGAAAATGTAGAATCATATGTAAATAAAATAATGTCTGCGGCTCATAAACTCAGAAATATTAAATTCAAAGTCGACGATGAATGGCTAGGCACTTTGATGCTTGCAGGCTTGCCCGACAGTTACAAGCCTATGATTATGGGAATAGAGAGTTCAGGTGTAAAAATTAGTGCCGACTTAATAAAAACAAAATTACTTCAAGAAATAGTAACTACTAATTCCGACACCGCTCTCTACAGTAAAAGTAAATACCATAATACCAAGAATCCTCAGCAATATCAAAAGAAAGGACCGAGATGTTTCAATTGCAACCGATATGGCCATTTAAGTAAAAATTGCAGACTGAAGAAAAAGGAATCGAGTAATAACAAAACCTCGAGTTACGTTGCTGTATTTTCTGCTACAACAAAGAATGATAATGGATGGTACATAGATTCAGGAGCATCTATGCACATGACGATGCGGCAAGACTGGCTTTATGATAAAGTACCTCCTCCGATCAAATGTATCAAAATAGCAAATGACAAAATGCTTCCGGTGAAAAGTTGTGGCAAGATAGACTTGAATATTATTGGAAAAGACGGTACGAGACAAACTATTCAAGTAAAGAATGTTCTGTATGTACCAGAACTAGCAACTAATCTCTTGTCTGTCAGTCAGATGATAAAGAATGGATCTTCCGTACAGTTTACTAGTAATGGATGCAAAATATTTAATAATAAGAATATTGAAGTAGCCGCTGCAAATCTCATCAGTAACATGTACCGGCTGAATACCGACACTATTCCAGCATACAGTTGTAAAGCAAATGAGACCGACTTCTTATTGTGGCATCAAAGAATGGCGCATTTAAATTTTAATGACCTGAATAAACTGTCAGAAAGTACTGATGGAGTTACATTAACTGAAAACAGAAACAAAATTATATGTGAACTATGTCAAAAAGGAAAACAATGCAGGCTGCCATTTCCTGCTGAAGGATCACGAGCAAAGCACCCTCTTGACATAATACATTCTGATGTTTGTGGACCGCTGGAGGTGAAATCACTCAGCGGGGCCAGGTACTTCCTTACTTTCATAGATGATTATACCAGGAAAGTATTTGTTTATTTCTTACATAATAAATCAGATGTATTTTCAAAATTTAAAGAGTACAAGGCTTTAGTAGAAAATCAACTCAATTCGAAAATTAAATGTTTGAGAACTGATAATGGCAGAGAATATCTAAGCAGTGAATTTATAAATTACTTTAAAAAATCTGGGATTGTTCATCAAACTTCTAATACCTACACTCCTCAACAAAATGGATTGGCTGAGAGGATGAATCGCACCCTAATGGAAAGGGCACGCTGCATGCTAATAAATTCTAATTTACAGAAGCAGTTTTGGGCTGAAGCAGTCGCTACAGCTGCCTACATTACCAACCGATGTCCAACGCGTGCTCTCTCATATGTGACTCCTGAGGAGGTATGGTCTGGGAAGAAGCCAAATGTAAGTCATTTTAAAGTTTTTGGTTGCGAAGCCATGGTTAAAATTCCACAAGAGAAATTACAAAAACTAGATGCAAAAGCACGTAAAATGATTTTTATTGGCTATAGCGAAACAATAAAAGGGTACAAGTTCATCGATATAGAGACACGTAAAGTGATAGTCAGTAGAGATGTTGTTTTCTTGGAAAACTCAATAAAACAAAACCATGCTGTAGTACCAACTTCTAGTAGTGATAATATAGAAACAAAATGTGAAATTCAGCCTATAACAGTCAGTTCTGAGTTGACTGAAAGTTCACTCGATGATTCCCAATGTCACGAAATAATCTCCGCAGCCGATAGTGATGATTCTTTTCATTCTAATGATGATGACTCTCTGTACATACCTGAAAGAGAAATTGAATTAGTACCACATAGTATCATAACAACAAGATCTAAAAAATACAAGATAATAATACTTACCTCTGTAAAGGTGGCGCTCCCGTACCCAATGTGCCCCAGACATACTCTGAAGCTGTGTCGTGCCAGGATAAGGAGAAATGGAAACAATCTATTGAAGAGGAACTAAAGGCACACAAACAAAATGGAACCTGGATGTTGGTAGAGAAGCCTCAAAATGTAAAAATTATTGGATGCAAGTGGGTCTTCCGTGTCAAAGATGAGCCAACAGGTATGATTTATAAATCTAGATTATGTGCCAAGGGATGTTCACAAAGCTACCAAATTGATTATTCAGAAACATTTTCTCCTACGGTGAGATACGACTCAGTCCGAATTTTATTAACTGAAGTATGTCAATATAACCTTGAAATGATACAGTTTGATATTAAAACTGCTTTTCTGTATGGAGATATAACAGAAGATATATACATGTATCCACCTGAAGGGTTAAATGCTCCACCAAACTATGTTTGTAAATTAAAAAGGTCTCTTTATGGATTAAAACAAGCTCCGAGATGTTGGAACAACAAGTTCAAATCTGTTCTGAATAATTTTGGTTTTACTAACAGTCACTCGGATCAATGTGTGTATACTGGCAATGTAAATGGTACTAAAGTTTATTTATTGTTATATGTCGATGACGGATTAATTATATCAAAAGATAGCTCAGTAATTGATAAAGTTATAAATAAGCTTAAGGAAAATTTTGAAGTTAAAACTATGGAGCCAAGAAATTTTGTTGGTTTACAAATAGAGAGGTCCAAAGGACACTTATTCATTCACCAAACAAAATATATTGAAAAATTATTAACAAAATTTAACATGAGCAATGCTAATGGATGTAGTATTCCTATTGATCCTCATACATCTTTGTTAAAGAAAACGGTGTCACTCGAAGAGAGTATACCATATAGAGAAGCTGTAGGTTCTCTTATGCACCTGGCAATTGTAAGCAGACCTGACATAATGTATGGAGTCAGTTTAGTTAGTCGGTATCTCGATTGCTATGATAATACTCACTGGGCTGTTGTAAAAAAGATATTAAAATATTTAAAAGAAACTAAAGACTATGGAATAAATTATTCATTAACAAAAAATAATGTTGTTGAAGGCTTTAGTGACTCAGACTATGCCACAGACACTGAGTCTAGAAAATCAATTTCTGGTTATGTTTTCTTAAAAAATGGTGCAGCTGTCACATGGTCGAGTCAACGGCAACAGTGCATTGCACTGTCTACTACGGAAGCCGAGTTCATGGCTGCATGTTCAGCCACAAAAGAGGCTTTGTGGATAAAAAGACTACTTTGTGATATTAGTGCATACAATCAGGACAATATTTGCTTAAATATAGATAATCAAAGTGCAATATCTGTAATTAAAAATGTCGATTTTCATAAACGATGTAAGCACATTGATGTAAAGTATAAGTTTGTGAAAGAAAAGTTCCAAGAGAATGAAATAGATTTAAGCTACATATGTACTAATGAACAGTGTGCAGATATATTTACAAAACCTCTTCCTCGTGTTAGGTTTCAGTATTTGAGAGATAAAATGGGTGTAACATTAAAGAAATAATTACTGTTCTTTTAATATAATATAGTTAAATATTATATCAGCACATTTTTCAAAAACTGTATAAATATCACTTTGTATGTGATTCTTGATAATGATTTTCAAAAACGGTATATGTATCACTTTGTATGTGATTATTGGTAATTGTTATTTCTCTTGGTTTATTTACTTATCAGTAATCGTATTATGTTTTGTTTAATTGTAACTAATACTGAAGAAGGCTTTAATTTGGTGGGTGTGTTAGAATTTGAAATTGCCGCCTTTTTCAGTTTATAATACCTTGTAGTCATTTTAGTATCACTACAATAAAAAAAAAAATTATATGTAAGTTGTCACTTCCGGGTTCCTCTATGTTCCGCCATTCTCTTTGTGCTGTGTGATCAATGTTCCGACTTCCGAGTTCGTTTCCAAGTTCTTTTCTGTAACCGGCTTACGGCTACACAATAAATCAAATTAAAGTAAAATATTGTTTAATCTCTACAATATTTTTTTTCGAATATAGCTTTATCTCTTTCGCACTCACATCACGGTAAAATTCACTATCCTACTGCGGACTGCACGGCGGCTTATGCAGGATAGGCTTATGCTATTGCTACAGACGCAGGCGTTGAATTGATCAGTAGTATTTTTAATGCCTGGGAGACGTCGCAGGATGCTCTAGGTGTTTTTTGCGATCTCTCAAAGGCTTTTGATTGCGTGCAACACAAAACATTGGTCAGGAAACTCTGTCACTATGGCATAAAAGGCAAAGCACTCGCCCTCCTAAAATCGTACTTGTCAAATAGAACTCAGAGGGTTGAGATAAATGGTAAAAAATCTGCTGGTGCAAAAATTGAAATGGGGGTCCCACAGGGGTCTATATTAGGACCCTTCCTGTTTCTTATTTATATAAATGACTTGCCATTCTCAATTAAAGATAAGCATGGGATAGTATTATTTGCTGATGATACATCTCTTACATTCAATATCAAACGGCTTAATGCTTGTTATGACGAAGTAAATAATGCTCTCTCAAAAATTGTACATTGGTTTAGCGTTAATAATCTTTTACTTAATAGTAAAAAAACAAAATGTATTAAATTCAAATTGCCCAATGTAAGGCAAACGGAAACCAATGTGCTTTTAAATGGTGATGTTATGGAGCTAGTGGATACAGCTGTATTTTTAGGTATTACACTAGACTCCAAGCTTCAGTGGGGCCCTCACATTGCTGGGTTGGCCGACAGACTCAGTTCAGCAGCATATGCAGTAAGTAAGATTAGACAATTTTCAGATGAAACAACAGCACGCCTAGTGTATTTTAGTTACTTTCATAGTATTATGTCCTACGGCATTTTGCTGTGGGGCAATGCTGCAGATATAAATACAATTTTTGTGCTGCAGAAGCGAGCTGTTCGGGCAATCTACAAGCTGGCCCGTAATACTTCACTTAGAGAAAAATTTAAGGAAACTGGAATCCTAACTGTTGCTTCTCAATATGTCCTATCAAATGTATTATATGTTAAAAAGAATATATATGAATTCAAGAAAAAATGTGATACCCATGGGAGAAATACTCGTAATAAACATAAGCTTGACATTCCGGTGACTAGACTTACTAAAGTCAAAAACTCTTTTAAAGGTATACGCCTTTATAATAAGATCCCAGAAAACGTTCAAAATCTCTCAATTAATAAATACAAAAAAGTTGTTAAGGAACGTTTGTGTACAAAAGCGTACTATAAAGTTACTGATTTCATGAATGATAGTACACCATGGGAATAAGGTCGCCCCCTGCAGAGCTGTTTCTGTATAATATACAGTATGGTACACTCGTATTATTCGAGACTGTATTCGCCCATAGGTTTTCGCCGCTGGCTCAGATCGGACTCGAAGACCGAGGCTACACCGGTAATCTTGCAGAGCGGGGGCGTAAATAAAACACACGAGAGTCGAGGAGAACATTGCTCCCGAAACGCACCTCGCTTACCTGGCTCGGGCGAATGCCATATAGTAAGCCGCTCCGATTCGCAAGTTTTCTGTCTCACTTTTGCTATCGGAGACGGCTACTTTTCCCCTATTTTCGCCATTTTCCGTGAGCCAGGTAATTAAAACGCGTTTCGGGAGATTATTTATTCATCGTTCCACAATATGTACCTTACTCTAAGTATCACCACTTATATTTTAACGTAATTATAGCTAAGTAAACATAAAAGTTAATAGAATTTACACATTTTTACACACAATTTTCCTAATATTTTCCAAACTACATATGTTACACAACTAATTTTTCCTGTATTTATTAGATAACTTATTAACTTATTAAATTAACTATATTTTATCTCTTAGGGAGCCACAGATTTAACGTAATTCACTTTTAAAGTCTGTTTGTAAAAACACTGATTTGCACTGAGTCTATTTCTCACATTTCACTTTAATTAGTTTATGTGCACTCACTATACGTCTTTCGGGAGCGAGGCCGCTGTCCTCAACATCCTCCCCCCGGCGCAGTAGCCAGGGTCTACGTAGCCTTCTCTGGTGACTGCGGGCTCGCCGGTCTCGCTGTTGGCTGCCTCGCTGAGCACGAGCTGGCTGAGCTCGTCGCGACTCGTTCCGGCGTCTGCGGGCTGTCTCGGCCCGCCGCTGACTGCCCTGCTGAGCACGAGCTGGTTGAGCCCGTTGCGACTCGTTCCGGCGACTGCGGGCTGTCTCGGCCCGCCGGCTCTTCTCCGGGCGCCGTCTGCTCTTCTCCTGGCGCCGTCTGCTGCTCCGGCGGCGATTCTTCTATCACCGCCAGCTTTGATGTTGGCCTGCGAAACACTCCGCTGCGCGTACGCACGTCCGCGCAACGCACTCGTCCGTCCGGGCCCGGGTAGACACGGTGTACGACTCCGCGCGGCCATGTATTACGCGGCAGCGCGGGGTCCACGACGATCACTAAGTCCCCCGGGGCCAGATTGCGGCCGCTCCTCGGTGCCCCGCAACGGGGCGTGAGCGTCGGCAGGTATTCCCTCACCCATCGCCTCCAGAACTCGTCCGCCAAGGCCTGCGCGACCCTCCACGTCTTCTTGTCGGCCTGCACGCACGGCCCGACGTATGGTTGTCCCGTGGATGACCCTATGAGAAAATGGTTAGGTGTGATCGCCTCTGGGTCGTCGGGGTCCACGGAAACGTGAACGAGCGGTCGAGCGTTCACGGAGTACTCCGCCTCGGTCATCAGGGTCTGGAGCACCTCTTCCTTCGGTGATTTCTCGTTCAGTGTGGCGAGTAGGGCGGTTTTCACTGACCTCACCAGTCTCTCCCAGGCGCCCCCTTGGCTCGGCGCCCCTGGCGGAGTGAACTTCCATTTCATGCGGTGTGTGAGGCCCAGCTCGGTCATAGCCGGCATCCACTCGGCGTACGCCTGTCGCGGCTCGACGTCCGCGCCTCTGAAGTTCGTCCCATTGTCACTGTACATGACCGCCGGCCATCCCCGCCGTGCGGCCATTCTTCTCATTGCCATCAATGCTGAATCGGTCGACAGCGAGGCCACCAGTTCCAGGTGAACCGCTCGCGTCGTCAAACAGGTGAACAGCGCTCCCCATCTCTTCTCATGACGTCGGCCGATGGTAACGATCATTGGGCCGAAACAATCGAGACCACAGTAGGAAAATGGTCTCTGGAACACCCCCAGGCGCTCCGGTGGCAGGTCTCCAGGTTGCGGGATTCTCGGGCGCGCCCTCCTCATCCGACAGAAGGCGCAGTTGTGGATGATGCTCCGCACCGTCGGCCGTAGCTTCAGGATCCAGAATTTCTGTCTTAGATCGTTCACAACTCTCTCGCGGCTCCCATGCCCGGCTCTGGCATGCTCCCTGGCCACCAGCAGTCTCGTGAAGGGGTGTCTTCCGTCCAGGATAATTGGGTTCTTCATTTCATCCGGCACCTGCGCTGCTCTGATCCTCCCGTCCAGCGTGAGCAGGCCGTCCCTGTACACCGGGTTGAGCCGGTACAAGGAGCTCCATCTTGGCGCCGTCCCTCCATTTTTCATCTTCTCTATTTCCCGTGCGAAGCTATCGTGTTGTGATTTTCGGTACCACAATATCTCCGCCTTCTCCAGGTGTCGCACGTCGAGACTGGCCCGGCGATCGCGACACTTCTCGATGAATAGTAGAACCATCGCCGTACATCTCACGAGGCGCTCGTACTTTGAAAAGCGACTCACCTCTGGCAGACAGTCCATGTCGCTCGCCTCCGTGGTCTGGAAGGCGACGTGCTCCTTTTGGTCCTCGGCTTGAACGGGACTCTCCGCGGGCCACTCGTTCACAGGCCTGCGCAGGAAGTCTGGTCCATTGAACCACGGATCTTCTTCGCTCTTGGTGACATAGCCCGTTCGGGTGGCCATGTCGGCGATATTATTCTTCGTGCTCACCCACCTCCATTGGTGTACGGATGTCAGCTCGGCGATCTCTCCCAATCGGTGGGCGACGTATGGTGTATATTTCCTGCTCCCGTTCTGTATCCACCACAGAACCACCTGAGCGTCGGTCCAGTAGAAAATCGCATCTGTCTTCCATCTGTGTTCCGCTGCGACGGCGTTCCCGAGCCTCGCTCCCACCAGAGCGGCTTGCAGCTCTAATCGTGGTATCGTCTGTGTCTTCAGTGGTGCCACCTTAGCCTTGGCTGCGGCCAGCATCACTCGAATTTCTCCATCTTCTTGCTCCAGCCTCCAGTAGACGGCCGCCGCGTACGCGTCTTTGCTCGCATCACAGAACACGTGCAGCTGCCGGTTTCTTGTGGGGCTCCCCCCGTTGTAGCTTCGGGGTAGCGCGAGGTGGCTGATGTGCTCCATGTCTCTCAGCCATCGAGTGAAGTCTTCAGCTGACTCCGCCGGCAGCGGCTCGTCCCAGTCCAGCTTCTGACGCCACAGACCTTGCAGGATGACTTTGGCGGTGATGGTGTAGCAGCTCAGTAGCCCCAGCGGATCGTAGATGCTCATCACCGTGCTAAGGGCCTCTCTCTTGGTAGGTGCGCGCTGCAGCTCTCGGACCTCTTTAGGGACTCTTGATAGAGATGTGTTAAATTTTAGCGTGTCCCCTCGAGAGTCCCACAGTATCCCCAGGGTCTTCTGTTCATCCTTGGTGACAGGCTGCGCCACATCATCAGCTAGGCGGTCCACTGGTAGCCCCGTCAGCGCTCGTCGGTCGTTGCTCGTCCATCCCCGCAAGTGGAATCCGCCCATCTTGTGCACCCGGTCCACTTGTTCCACGACCTGCTTGGCCTTCTCATGGTCTGGATAGCTGTCCACATAATCGTCCATGTAGTGGGCTTCGGTGATGGCGCGATAGGCTTCTGGGCACGATTCTGCGTGTTCTTCTGCATTTCGATTCCGTACTGAATGTGCCAGGTACGGTGAACACGATGCCCCAAATATCATGACCATCATCTTGTACTTAGAGGGCGGCTCCTCTCGGCCCTCTCTCCACAGGAACATCTGCGCCGGCTGGTCCTCTTTTCTGATCTTCACGCGTAGGAACATCTCTTCTATGTCTGCTTTCACTGCCACGGCTTCCTCCCTGAACCGGAACAATATCCTCGGCAGGGATGTCAGTAGATCGGGCCCCTCCAATAAGTGCTCGTTGAGGCTCACGCCGTTCGTTTTGGCCGCCGCGTCGAAGACCAAGCGCAGCTTGCCCGGCTTGTTTGGGTTCTTGACCGGGAAGTGCGGCAGGTACCATGTGTTCTCGCTTCCGGCCTCCGTCCCGTCGCATTTCTCTGCATATCCTTTTCGTATGAGGTTTTCCATCTGCCCATGATACTGCGCCGCATCTAGGGGGTTTCTGTCGAGCTTGCGTTCTAAGTTCTTGAGCCTCCTCAGCGCGTTATTGTAGCTGAGGGGCAGTTTGACGCCATCCTTGCGCCACAGGAGTCCCACTTCGAATCGACCGTCTTCCGTTCTCTTGGCCGTTCTGCCAAACAGGTCGATGGCTCGCTGTTCCTCGTTGCTCAGCTTCGCCTTAGCCGCTATTCCCAAAGCGTCTATGTCGAAGTGTTTCTTCACCATTTCTTCCAGACGATCGTTTCTGGTTTCCACCGTGGATATATGCAGGATATTTTCGTTCTCGTCCTGCCTTATGATGCGCTTGGGGATGCTGCCATGTATCACCCATCCAAGCTTCGTCTTAGAGGCTGCGGGCTGGTTCCTCTTCCCGATTCTCAGCTCCCGAGACACGATGAGCTGCCAATTGTCCGTGCCGATGAGAAGTTGGGGTTTCTCGTTCTCGTAGCACATCTCTTCGTTCTTGAGATCGCGCAGGTGAGCGAGCTGCAGAAGGGATTCCGGAACGGATTGAGTTAAGAGATTCAACCCGTTCACAGTCCTCGCGGTGATGTCGTGTCTGGTACCGTCGCGACCTCGTACGCCCAGTTGTACGAGGCGGCTTCTCTCTTCCCTTCTCTCGGCGTTGATCCCGTGCATGCGCAGCATCTTCGGTGGACCATCTGCGCCGATAGCCTCAGCGACGTCTTCATCCAGCAGAGTCACCGTCGAGCCCTCGTCGAACAGCGCGAAGATGTCAGCTTCGCCCCGTGGCCCAACGACTTGAATTCTTCTCATCTTCAGTTTCACCGCGCGGTCGGAGGCAACCGATGCGGTGATTACGGCGTCCTCGATCGGTGGAGCGCCGTCGGACCTCTCCTCGTGTAGTAGTGGGTGGTGAGGCCGCTTGCATCCCTGGATACCACACTGCTTTGCTCTGCAGTTGTATCTTCTGTGTCGGCTCGATAGGCACAGGAAACACAGCCCTTCTTGCTTGACTGTGTCCCATCTCTTCTGCACACTCAGTTTCTTGAAAGCAGCGCAGCGAAACAGAGCGTGGCGGTCGGTGCACATCGGACACTTCGTTGGTTCTTCGCGCATTCTCTTCGGCGGGCTGTGGCTCGGTGTGCCTCGGCCCTCTTCTGCTATCGCGAAGACTGGTCTTCTCGTTCTAACTTCGTTCTTGTTGGGAGGTGGACGCGATGTTTCCTTTCTTGCAGCCGGAGCCGTGGTGAATCCGTAGCGCAGCGCTCTGTCCGCTTCTCTCATTAGGAATTCAGAGAGAAGGACGACATCGGGCTCGTTCCGGTAGTGCGATGTCTCTTCTGCGTAGTCGTACCATTTGCTCTTCTCGAATGGGCTGAGCTTCTCCAGGATGTCTCTCACAAGCAACGGATTGAAGAGATACCCGTGCTTTAACTTCTTCAGGATGGCCACCATGTTCTGAATCTTCACCGCGAATTGGTTGAGCTCTGCCGCCGTGCCTCCGAGCCTCGGAAGCTTCTTCAAATCTTCCATCATGCGGTCGACCATCACCTCGGGCCGGCCGAAGCATTGCTCCAGAGTCTTCATGATCTGTTCGGGTGGTGTTGCGATGCTCAGCAACGGCGCCACTGCTTCTCGAGCCTCCCCCCGTAGACAGCTTCTCAGGCGCGCCAGGTTCTCGATTGGCTTGAGCTTGTAAAATGCGGTGGTATCTTCCATGGCTGCTTTGAACGGCAGCCATTCCAAAGGAGAGCCCGTGAATATGGGCAACTCCGTCTGATGGCGCGGCTGTCGTTGGTTCAACAGCTTGTCTAGGGTGTTCCACCCCGTTGATCCCGGCTGCAGGCCGCTCGAACCTCGATCTCTGCGGCTCGCGTCTCTTTCCCGCAGGTGGCATGTCTTCTGGCTTCGGCGCGTCCCCTTCCTCCTCTGGCACGACCCGTTCCTCGGTCGTCTCTTCGTTGTCAGGACCATGTTCGCTTAGCCAGGCTCGGACCCGTTGCTCCACCTGTTCTGAAGGTTCGTCTTCGTCGGGGTTGCTGGTTTCCTCGGCGGTGGCGACATCAGCGATGAGCTTCTTCTTGATGAGTTCTGCTTCGATCTGCAGTTCCTTCTTACGGAGTGCGGCAAGTTTCTCTTCCGCCTCGTATCGCAGGCGCGCGACGACACTTGCTGTCGATCGACGCGACCCAATTGAAATAGCCTTCTCCCTGGCTACAGGTACTCCCGATGGCGCGGGTGTCTTGCTAGTGCCCGGCCTCGGTTTCAACACAGTTTGAAGCAGATCCGCCCTCCCCTCGGTCGGTGGCTGGCTGGTTGCGGCTGCAGACGGCGACCTGGGCGGATCCGAAAATATTTTCGGTTGCTGGTTCTCCTCGGCCCCGCTCTGACTCCTCGTGATGACCATCTTCTATATTGAATCTTCAATCTTCTATATTGAATCTTCAATCTTCTATATTGAATCTTCAATCTTCTATTGAATGTTCAATCTTGTATGTTCAATGTTCAATCTTCTATGTTCAATGTTCAATCTTCTATGTTCAATGTTCAATCTTCTATGTTCAATGTTCAATCTTCTATGTTCAATCTTCAATCTTCTATGTTCAATGTTCAATCTTCAAGGAACTTCAGTAGGTTTTGTGACAAAAATCTACGAATCCTTGCTTCCCCTTGGTGGTGTAGACCTGTATCTTCGAGTCCAGTCGTCTCCGAGTCCAGTCTTCTTCGGGTCCGGTCTTCCCAAATTTTCTAAGTCCAGCTTGCTTTTGAAATTTTTCTAAGTGTCGTCTTGGCTCTTGAAATTCTTCTAAGTGTCGCCTTCAAATCCGGATCGCAAAAGACAAACTTCAAATCCGGATCGCAAGGACCAAATTCACTATCGAGACTGTATTCGCCCATAGGTTTTCGCCGCTGGCTCAGATCGGACTCGAAGACCGAGGCTACACCGGTAATCTTGCAGAGCGGGGGCGTAAATAAAACACACGAGAGTCGAGGAGAACATTGCTCCCGAAACGCACCTCGCTTACCTGGCTCGGGCGAATGCCATATAGTAAGCCGCTCCGATTCGCAAGTTTTCTGTCTCACTTTTGCTATCGGAGACGGCTACTTTTCCCCTATTTTCGCCATTTTCCGTGAGCCAGGTAATTAAAACGCGTTTCGGGAGATTATTTATTCATCGTTCCACAATATGTACCTTACTCTAAGTATCACCACTTATATTTTAACGTAATTATAGCTAAGTAAACATAAAAGTTAATAGAATTTACACATTTTTACACACAATTTTCCTAATATTTTCCAAACTACATATGTTACACAACTAATTTTTCCTGTATTTATTAGATAACTTATTAACTTATTAAATTAACTATATTTTATCTCTTAGGGAGCCACAGATTTAACGTAATTCACTTTTAAAGTCTGTTTGTAAAAACACTGATTTGCACTGAGTCTATTTCTCACATTTCACTTTAATTAGTTTATGTGCACTCACTATACGTCTTTCGGGAGCGAGGCCGCTGTCCTCAACACGTATTTTATTTAGTCATAATGACACTGTAGTTTTATATACTTTTTGTAATTTTCCATCTTTTTAATTAAAAGATGGCTCCGTGCGAGTTTCTTACGCCGGTTCTTCTCGACGGGGTAGTTCCCGAACCGGTGGTAGGCACCAGTGTAGACCCGACGTTCAGAGAATATTTGAAAAAATTTATTCTGAATAAAAAAAATTGAGTTTGAGTTTGAGTGAATAGTGTTGCAGGCCTGCACGGCGGACTGCAACAGGACTGCAATGCAGGATAGTGAATGGGCCGTTTAACCAGACGCGTGCTGCTCCGATCAGCGATTCTTGCAGGCGAACGGGAGCCAAGCGCTTATTTTGAACTACATATGGGCCTACGCGCCTCGCGAAATGAAAAATCGCCAAATGCACATAAATGTTCGTGCAGCACGTCTCACTCCGCGCTCAGGGTATCGGTCAAGTTGATATATCCATGAAATTGCTGTACTTGTGCTATTATTTATTCCGTGGTGAAAGTTAAATAAATGATGAGTTGTCCATTGGTCCGTGAAGTGTGAATTTGGCCGCCCCCTGAATCTGCCGCCCGGGGCACAGGCCCCGGCTTGCCTCCCCCTAGATCCGGGGCTGGTCTGTAGAACATATTCGAATGATATTTGCTTTAGAAATACTAATTTATCGTTGAATTTAAGTCTTGAGAATGGAGGGAAGTGGCTCAGCGGAGTCCCACACAAAACTGCGAATTCACATCGCATCGCAAATATCTATGACAAAATTCATAATAAAAATGACATTACGATGCGATGCGAATTCGCAGTTTTGTGTGGGAGCCCAGTGATCTAAAATGACATTTTTTATTAACATCCTTAAAATCCAATAAATCCACCAAAAGTTATCTATGTTATACTATATTGACAATTATTACTCTAAATCCATCTATGCTCTAAACAAAACTATATTCATACAAAAACTTTAAACGTTCATTGAAATTGAGAGTTGAGACAGTATACAATACTAATACGAAAATAATCCAAGTTGCTACAGCCGGAGTAAGGAGCTGTTTTAACGGAACTCAACTTACTCGGTCCACTGTTTCTACTAGTACAATAACACTACGTCAAACGTCCACGTAATGTCTACACTTGCTGACACAAAAAATGCGCACCTTGATAAATTTTATATCTACTATGTCCTTGGGAAAAATGGCCACGTTCCATGAAAAATATAACTTATACACTCAAACACTTAAATTAAGGAAAATCAATGAAAGAAAATCATGCATGCTACCATGATATGTAGCTCTCTATATAGTATGCATAATCAACGTAAATCATTGGTATTATATACGAGTTTATTCTCTCTATATAAACAAAGGTCATTAAAAGAAAAATATTGCCTTGCAGTTTTATGGCTTAGTGACTCAAAAATATTTTATTAAATTCATTTTACGATAATATTAGTTATCTTTTGAAAAATCTTTCGGACCAAGTACCGTAGCTCATTTGCAAAATTACTAATTACACTCGGATTAGATTATGCCAGAACCTAAAAGCCCATTGAAATAAACTTATTACGAACAAATTATCATAAACGTAATGGACTTGTATAATGTGATGACTAAAGTTCGGTTCATTGTCATCAAATTCCTCTTTTGTTTCACCAAAATGGCTAGTGTTCAGATGAGCACTTATTTTGCTCCGCAGTGTATTAATACTTGAAGTTTCTCCGGACCTTTTGTAGTGCTCGATGGTGTGCTTTGTGTTTAAATTTTGAAGAATTTCTGGTTTGTAACTCTCGCGGTGTATTGTCAACATTTTACGATTTCATATTTTGTAGCTATAGCCAGAGCACTTATTTGATAAGGTACGGACTAAACTTGCTATAATCTACAATTTCTAAGTAATTCAGGATGAATCTTACAACATTTTTTTAATTAAAAAAAATTACACAGTGAATAACAAACTTATATTAGACATCAAAAGTTTAGTTATTATGACTTTATGAACAAATTATTCTTTTGTTCCCAATTATATTGGTCGTAAGTCGCAATGAACTTGCTCGGAAGATACTATTTTGAATTTTCTATCTAGCTCTGTTATTTTGCCGGGCAGTGTATCCTGGCTAGTGTTCTTGTTGAGTGCCTGTTTCACGGACCATAACGTCAGTTGCGTTCCGTTTATTTTTCCCGCTTTAAAATTGCACTTTGCATTCAATTTATATTGAAGTGTATGTATGCAGCATGCAGCTGAGAAATGTATAAATAGTACATCGATTTTAGCCTGCGATAGGTAAAGTTGTTTGAAAATAGAAACTATGACATCAAATGAAATGATTTTTAATTCTGTAATTTTTGTTTCAGGTAAGTCGCTGTTCTACTCTACATACTGTATGTAATATATTCATAACACCAAGTAATTTTAACATATAACTGTGACACAGTCATCAACATAATATGTTTTTTACGGACGGCACAATGTGCACACTCTCTGATCACATGTCATGTGATCAGAGAGAGGGTATAAATCTACTCCATTACAGCGAAAAGGCACGTCTCGCGTTATGACGAGGTACAAGAGAAATTAGGAGATAAAACATTGAGGTCTTAGACGAATACGAAAAAAAATAATTCGCTAGCATTAACCTAAAAATAAACGTAATTCAAACTGTTACTAATTATAATAATTATTAGATAAAGTAAACAGAAGACTAGTTTATAAAATAATAACAACTAACAAGCTTATAATTGATTTAATATTATAAACTATTATGTAGACGACGAGCAAAAGATGCCTGAAAATTAGCTTGCAGTATTATATTCTTAACTTGTACTATTTACTACGCACCCCCTTTTACTATTATCCACATAATATACTAAAACAATAGTAACACATTAATTTTGTTTAGATTTCATGTAAGGCCTATATTTGCAATATTTCAAAATGATAATAAAAAACCTTCAAAAGTATCAAAACATTTATATTCAATTGTGAAAACTGGAAATAAACAATTCGCAGAATAGCTTTTAAAAATCCTTTAAATCCATGTATTTTGATGTTTACCGTTTGCGTGGTCGAAACATTTATAATCTGTTTTCGATAACAAAGCACGTAACTTAGTTCGCTGAAACGGTTTAACTGACTGCTTGTTTTGAATAATATACGAGTTTGTGTAAAATGCGATATGTTTGGTACCTACTGTAGCTTCGCAATGATAAAAAAGCCACTTATGGCCGCACTCAGAGACATAAAATGATGATTAAACTTCATTTTAACGAAGAGTTTGAGAGATAATGTATAGGGCTTGCATGTCAAAATCTTCTTTGATTAAAAGTTAAGTCTCTCTTCCTAGTCGTATTCTCATGGCTGAGGGACGTGACCACCAAAATTTGCTTTCTGGGATAGTTTTTGGTATGATGAAATGCCTCCTGGAACGTGCAGTCAGCAGCCTTGATAATCGCGTCTATCCATCGTGTAGTCACTCTGCCTTTGCCTCTTTTTCCCTGTAATTGCCCAGCTAGTATGAGACTCTTAGGCTCACGGCAGGCTATGTGGCCAAAAAAGGCGAGTGATCGTTCTAGACAAAGCGTGGACAGGCGGGTGGTAATTTTGAGTTGCTGAAGTAAAGACGTGTTTGTCCAGTGTGCGGTTCAAGGGATGCCGAGCATTTTAAGCAAAGTTAAGTAATTATATTATTCGTTTTTGAGTGCGGCAGTTACTCCGATAAGGGGCAGCCAATCTTTTAACACTATGTTTGTTACAGTTAATCAATAATGAAATAGCTATTTAAATTTACTTTATTTCAAGAACTTTGCCTTCATTTAAAAAAAAAGTTTACGTTTTATCTTAAAATTGCTTATACTATGCGACGAAATATCTCTACAGCCGGGTCTCATTACTTCGGGTGTATTTTTAAGACGATTATCGGATTACTGACATAGCTATAGCGAATGGAGATATAGAAAAAAGTTGATTAAATTTTGTTTAACATACGATTTTATGCTTACTTCTTTGTTAGTATAAAAGAGGCAAAAGGATTTTTATACATCAAATGAGTATCGTAAATGCTTTTCCAATTTTGATGAAATTTGGCCACAATGTTGAGTTGACCCTGGCCCATATAAATCACTTTTAGTGCGTGGTGTACGGTTTCAGCAGGATTTTATTTGCTCCTGTGAAGTCACAGAATCTACTCAAATTTTTAATTCTCAGATTTTCCCTGAAAACAGAGCTCAGTTGATTAGATTTTTAATTTACAGCACAATAAACAAAAGGTGAGCTATGTTTACCCGGTTTTTACTTATCATAAGATGTATTAAAAAGAACAAAGCAAAAAGCATTGTTTTCGTTTACAAAACACAAAGGCTTACGAGGGGTATGAGATAGCGATCTAATGTATGGGACAATGCGACCTCCTATCTGTTGCTGCGTGCCTGGTACATGCTCTAATTTACATCTAGGAGGTGGGAAAAATGAGTAAAAAAATAATTTACACACGCATTTTTAAGGAAATATGAATTTTCTAGTTATTACCTGCTTCGCGAAAAATATGCTGTATAATGGACAGCGATTACGTTTTTTTTCCGTGATAGGAAGTATTCCTTATCCATTCTAAAGTTCTAATGTTCGTGCCAAATTTCTTCTAAATCGTTTTGGCGGTCTTTGAGGCAATAAGATAAAAGTGAAAGATAGTGTGGAAATGGATATAAAAAAATAAGTTTATTTTGTTTCAAATTATAAAATTTAAGAGTCCGTATACGAAATTTTGCCGATGAATACAAAATTGCAAAGGTTCGCTACAGAAATATTATTAGGTTTTTTCCCCTTATTAGACTTAAAAATTTTTTTATTAATTATTAGATTTAAAATATATTTAAGCGCGGAAAGCCGACTCGAGCCTTGCGGCGAGTAATATAATGTGAGATTTAGGTTGTTTTGAATCGTGTTTTTTGGCACAATTTGTTTTTTTTTCTTTTTTCTCGAATTGGATAGAATTTTATCTATAGATTATTTCTGTCGTTTTCTTTTTATGAATTACAGCTCCAAGTTGCCGAAATTAACAGCAATTCTTTGCCCATTTTCACTAAAATTTTGCCGATTTACATATTTCTTTACTCAACTATTTCATTTTAAAGTGGTAAAAAGTAATTCCAACATTTTATAGACGACTTTCTCAACAGTACATTGTATTTTTTTCACACCGTTAAGACGTCAATACAATCCATAAACAGGTGATATTCTAAACCTTTTACAGCAAAAATCACAAGACTGTCGCGGGTTTGAGTTGGATTATTAAAAAATACTTAAAAAACAAATAATCTAGCTCCAACATTAGATTATAATTGAAATGATCTTACATGTTGTGCATTAAAACTTATAGAAATACTGTATTTTAACTGTTAAATCACGTCTGTAAAATCAGCGAAATCGGCAAATTTCGTATACGGACTCTTAAGTAAATTAATAAAATATTATAATGATTAAACTATGGAACAAGCTAGTTAATGGATTGTGGCACATTTTAACTTCTGCCGACACTCCTGAACCTGGACTTGTATTTTTAGACTAATATAATAATAATAATAATATATTTCAGTAATAAAATACCACAAACACACATATCCAGTAATATGAATATAAGTGACAAATCACTGGAGGCGCGTGATATTACTGATATCCAATATCGTCGATATCAAATAGGTCAGATATACAGTCAATATCCTGGATGTAGCCTTTTTATATTGGTCATTCGGTAAGGAAGATGAATAAGAAGTGACATCGATATATAAAAGAGTATAAGCAAATGATAAAGATATATTATGTTACGAAAAATATGTGCGGTCAATATTTAAAAGTTCTTTTGGGATTGTTTTGTGGCAATTTTATAATTTAAGGTTTGTATTGAATTTAAATGGCCAAAAGAAGGCATTTTAAATTCAGATGTCATAGGTAGGTGTAGTAGGTTCAGGAGGTAATTTAATTGTAACATTACAAAAGACAGTGTATACAGAAATTATAATATTATTTGAAGAAATGAAAACTATTAGCAGTTTTGTTTTGAAAGTAATAAAGTTATGACACATTTCTGAACTGCCGAAACGAACTTTTACAACTTACACATCAAAAATGTAGAAGTAAAATAAAATTAAAGACGATTCCATGTGTGTTTTCTCCGTACATCAAAAGCTTTGGCCTATACTATAAAATTCCATACAAAACATCCAAACAAATAATTGAAAATAATTACGGCTTTAGTCATAAAATATTCTTTTTACTCGGAATTACAGAAAATTACACCCAAAGTCAACCTATTACGTCTTGTAAAACTTGCCGTCTAAATATTTAATTCGTATACGACGGTTCAAGACTACGACAAAATATGGACAGTTTGAAATTATGGTGAAATAATATTATGTTTTATGCCGCTTCTCCACGTTGGCCTATGATTGATAGGATATTATAATATCTGCGATTCAGCTTGATCTAAGATGGATCAATAGGTACTAGACATTGCATACGTACTGTGTGTATCATCATCATCATATCAGCCTGTATTCGTCCACTGCTGGACATAATTTAGGCCTCTCTCAATGAACCCCAAGGTGCAACTGTGTGCATATTGTGGATTAATTCGAAAATTTTATGGCCAGTTTTGGCTACTATCATGGCCTAGCATGAAAAAGGATCTAGACAACTTCTCAACTATGTTGGCAATCATGGATAGCGATCATGATCCGTGAAGAGGCGCTCTTATAGGTGTAATTACAATTTATTTGTACCGTGAGAGCTGGCATATGGCGCGGGCTTATTCTGGGCGCGTGCATCGCCTCGGCAAGACTACTTCAGTTTTTTTACCTCGTTTACCTGAAAATGAACGTTATGTCAACGGCGTAAGAGTTCTACGGGAGGTAGAATAACCGTGAACCGTCTGTAAGTCGAGGCTAAGTCGGAAATCGGATTGGAAGTGATTACGCGTCCTTTCCCGGCCGACTTAAAACTGCTCTTTTGTTTTGTTTGTTCTAAAGTGTTTGGCGATAGGAAATACTTAAGTTTTCCTATATATTAACTTTGAGCAATCACTGAGAGATTTGAATTGTGTGTACAGAGGAACTCCTCTTAATTTAACAATGACCAGATAATGTCGATACGAAGAAGAACGGGAAAAAGCAAATGTTATATTTTAAAATATTTTTTAAGAAATAAATCTACTTGTACCACGTCTAGTTAGTGTAAAAATTAAATTTTAAATAATTTTGCGAAAGAAACCTCCAGTAAAAACAAAATAGTTAAAAAAACGTTTTAAACTTCTCTAAGTGACAGAATAAGGCGTATAATAACAGGTTACTTCCATAGTTGTTGTGACCGCCCGAGCTGGGCGGTCACAACAACAACTTTATTGATGACTGTACATTGTACAGTTTCAGTGGGGTTGTGAATTTGTGACTTCGGAAATTATGAATAAGTATGTAATTATAAACTGACCCAGAAAATATAATTACACGGAAGACTTTTGAAGTTTCTTTGGTTCGTATTGTAATATTTAAATTAAAACTTAAGGGTTTGAGAATGTAAGTAAAGTTATACATATTCATAATTCATATTCATAGATAACAACGCATTTGTTAGCATCTACTTGCTAATCAAAAGAGATTTCATCAGAATTATTATATTATTACGTAGATAAAACTGAAGTCAAATTTAACACAAAAATCAATCAGAAGTTCACAAAAATTGCAAATAATATTATTATGGCCGCAGCTTCGATCTCACGGTAATTCCTTTATCACGCAAAAAACATACATTTAGGTGTTCGAGCCTACGCTTGAACCACTTGAGATTACGCTTTATGAATTTGGTACTCACTCACTGCTAGCGCCCCGCTCCTCAGTACGCTTTTGAATCTCTCACCAGACGCACGTGTATAACGCTCGTAAGAGAAATTTCTCCGTAAGTACCAATTTGTTATACCTGGCAAATCTAAAACTACTTACCGCTCGGCGCCCCATGGCCCAGCGACGACTGGTTCACACCCTGAACCTGAAGGTTGATTACCTCTCTGCCGTGTTAGAGCGGCACGTCGTATCAATGAGACGACGCCGCACTTAAGACGACACTACGTCGTATGCCTAACACGACGCGTCATATGAAATTTTGTCGTGTGTCTTGGGCGACGCGACACTACGTCGTATGCCTAACAAGGCTGACATTATGTCGTATGTTTTTATACGACGCGACACTACGTCGCATGGCTAATGCGACGTGACACTATTGCGTAGGTTTTCGTTCATGCGACACTACGTCGTATGCCTAGAGCGTCGCGATACTACTCGTATGCTCTATATTTGGGACTGCTTTAATTTAGTATCGCCAAATTAATTTCAGATCATGGCCAGTATAACAACAATGGGCGAACTAGCCACAAGACCTTGCCCAACTGGTGACGAGGAGGCATTCAAGAATGTAGTAAATATAGTCGACGAAAATTTTCCGGACGACTGGCGATCATGGGAGGTCTGCGACCTCTCGTATCACGACCTATTCGGAGACGAAGTGTCACCCAAAATCGAAAGTAAGTTGAGATTTGCTATCCCGACTGTAGACCTGGGGCGAGCTTTCGCGCCTGAATCGTCTTCGCTCTCCGAGAGGAAATACAGGAGCATCAGGACAAAAATTCTACGCTGGCCCCTTGGACGTGCTTTAGTTCATTCACCGCATAATATTATGGTGAAAATTCACGGCTCAGGTCAATATTACTATGCCTTCGTCGAAGCCGTTCGGACTATCAGAAGTAAACTCACAAATCGTAGTAGGGCTTCATCCGAACTTCAACAAGACCAACAGACACCAAAAAGCCCATCACCTGTACCATCTACTTCCAAATCCTGCAACCTCAAAGACTCAAGCGGGAAGGACCGACACCATGAGAAAGACAGGGAGATTGAAGATACTCCACCTAGACAATGCAACGGTTCTCGGGGTCAAGGTAGCAGCGACCACCTGCTGGTAGCAGTGCTAAACCAACAAATGGAAATGTTTAACCGCCTCATACAAACCCAGAACAAACAAAATGACAATATAGAAAAGATCTTATGCAACATGGCATCAAACGATAATAATAATACGAATCCTCCTGATCTAGATGCATCATTTGAATCCTTGCCCGACAGTACACATTCCGTCGCAGAAGACTCGGAACCGTCGCAACATACTTACAATACTTCACCTGGACTTGTCGACAACGTTTCAACAAAAGAGTCAGAATTAAGGACAAAAATAGCGAATGCTCAAAGAGAACTTGCCACTTTGCAATCACCTAATAATGACTTTTTTAACTTCAGCCCAAATACTACTTTGGCGGAATCCAAGATGGCCACAACGGATCCAGATTTCCTACAACAAGGAATTCAATGCCAAAGATTTGGACAAGAGGAATGGCGAAACGTCAGATACGCGGAGACACAAAAACAGTTCCAAGCTTCGCCTGCTTTTTGCGCTCTTAAAGTAAATAACATGTTAGCTAGCGTATCACCAACATGGAAATCGGCTTCTATGCTAGAGAAGTTTGACTCGACACTAGGCGCTATTACACACGGACTCCTTCAGCAACGGAAAATTTTTCAAGAATTGTTAGATCAGCTGCCCCAGGAAATGAAAACTAAGATCGGCACCGACTTTTTAACTACAGATTCGAAGTTCAGAAAGAAATCTGACGCTCTCTTGCAATATGTCTGTAGTCGAAGAGCGGAAGTTATAGAGCAGAGACGAGCAGCCTTTAAGGTACAAAATAGGGTTCTAAATGAAATTCTTCATGGGATACCTCCCTATGAAACGCACCTATTTGCCGATGAAGCTTTGTCCAAAGCCGTAAGAGACTGCTCTAACAGTGATATACGAAAGTTTTTTCCGTACTACGACAGAAAAAAATCAGCTAGATTTCAGACAGGAGATATACAAAAAAGTACACGCACGCAACAGCCACCAAAGGGTAACAATCGCCATTACACCCACCCGAGAAGCGGTAACGGAGCACTTCGCACTAGAACCAAACAACCTCAACATAGAGTTCAATCACATAGACAGTCTCAACCACAACGTTCGCAACAGGCACAAAAACGCTGGGAAGACGTTAAAAGAAAATGACTCTTTCAAGGCAGGGCGCTTACGGAACTTTGCAAAGCACTGGAAAGGAGCACCGAAACTAATCCAAAGTTTTGTAACGGGTTACAGAATCCCATTTGTATCAAAGCCACCAATTCAGGCATTCTCGCGAAAAAATCTCTTTCGCTTTCGAACCAGGTTCTCGCCCGCCATGGAAAAACAAATTCAGGAACTCTTACATTCGAACGCGCTTCAAGAAAGCCATTATCAAAGTGGTTATCTCTCCGAAATGTTTCTTCGAAAGAAAACAGATGGTTCTTTTCGTCCCATATTCAATCTGAAGGGTTTAAACAGGTTCGTTCTAGCGCCCAAATTTCGCCTACTAAACCATATGAAAATTCCAACTTTCCTGGACCAGAACAGCTACATGATGAAACTAGATATATCGCAAGCCTATTTTCATCTGCCCGTTGCTCCCAGTCACCGCCGGTTCCTGTCGTTAAGCTTTCAAGGAAAGGCTTATCAAATGACTTGTCTTCCATTTGGGTTAGCAAGCGCTCCGGCAGCCTTCGCCAAAGTCACGAATTGGATCGCCCACACGCTAAGGGGGCAGGGCATAACAGTTCTCGTATATTTGGACGACTTTCTTCTTATCCACAAAGACCCGGATATACTTCAAAGTCAAGCCAAATACGTCATCACTTACTTACAAAAATTAGGATGGCAAGTAAATCAAGAAAAATCGTCAAAGATTCCATCAACAAAGTTAGAATATCTCGGAATCACGTGGGACACAAAACTCAACCGAAAATCATTATCGGAAGACAAGGTCGTTCATCTCTTAGGTCACCTAGAACAACTGACAAGAAAGCAACGTTGGAGTTGGCACGATGCGAAAGTAATATTGGGGAAACTAAACTTCGCGTCATTCGTGGTACCTCTAGGTCGTCTCCACAGTCGAGCTATGCAACGGGAATCGAGCCAGTTGCCAGTCTCAAAACCGCACCTGCGATTTTCGATGTCACCACGTGTCCTACAAGAACTGCTCTGGTGGAAGATGAATGTCCAGAAAAACTCGCCTATATTCATACCAGAGCCATCAATATTTATAACGACAGATGCTTCCGACAAAGGTTGGGGTGCAGTAGTAAATGGCAAGAAGTTCTGGGGCACCTGGACGGTAACCCAGAAGAGCTGGCACAGCAACCAAAAGGAACTCTACACGTTATACGAAGTTGTCTTACAGATCCTTCCAAACATAAAAGACAAGACCATAATGCTGCAGACAGACAACAAGACTACTGTAGCCTACATCATGAAGCAAGGAGGAACCCGATCCCTAAGGTTAACGAACACCTCGATGAAGATCCTGGAACTCTGTCACAGCCAACGTTGTCACCTAACTGCCCGCTACATACCAGGAATTTACAACGGGCTGGCAGACAGCCTCTCAAGGGAAAAGGAACTCCCAGAATGGCACCTCAGCACCCAAATAACGACATGGATATTTCAGAAGCTAGGCATCCCCGTAATCGACTTATTTGCTTCAAAGAGATCTGCGGTGGTACCAGTGTACGTCAGCGAGGACGCGAAAGATACGCACAGCCTGTTTACGGACGCCTTCAGCAGGAAGTGGGTATTCAAACTGGCTTGGATATTCCCTCCACCTTCGTTAATACCGCGAGTCCTGCGTCATCTGAACACCTCAAGAGGTCTCTTCCTCATAGTGGCGCCGAGTTGGAACAAAACATTCTGGGAAGCCGAACTACAGAGGAGAGCCCTTTGCCCACCGCTTCCAATACCAAACCTACGATCGAACTTGATAGATCTCCAAACAAATCAGCCACCGCCACAGGTAGAGAACCTAAATTTATTGGTTTGGAAAGTACGGGCTGGGCCAAGCACCTGAAAAACTGGTCAGAAACAGACTTAAAACTTCTTGAGACGTCTTGGAGGAAATCTACAGTAAAAACATACAAACCTGCTTGGTCCCGCTGGCAAAGGTGGTCTCGTCACAATAATATATCTGTCAACGATCCTAGTCCAGTAGATTTAGCGAAATACATCTGTCACCTTTATAACGACGCAAAACTTGCGCCGCGCACAATAGCATTACATAAATCCATAGTAACTACTCTAGCTAACCCGCAACGTACAGATTATCTTACCTCAAGCCATATAGTAAAACATGCACTGAAGGCAGTTTTCTCCAAAAACCCTCCGGTAAAAAAACCTATACCATGGAAGATTAATGATCTACTAGAGTTCCTTCAAGCCTATTCCGTGAACGAAAATAGCCTATTCCAAATTAACAGACACACCTGTGTCCTTCTCCTATTAGCTTCAGGAAGAAGAATACACGACCTCACATTACTGAGCTTGGATGAAGGCTCGTTCATTGATAATCAAGACGAAATTATTCTTTGGCCGAAATTCGGTTCTAAAACCGACTCCAGCACCTACAGGCAATCCGGATGGGTTCTTAAGGACAGCGGTGTCGAAGATCGTCTTAATCTTGTATCATGGATTAGAAAATGTATTTCAGCCTCTCATGAAAGACGACGTCATAACAAAGACCTGAATAGTTTGTTTATAACTACTAGGGGTGGTGCGAAAGAAGCATCGCGTAGCGTTATTGCTGGATGGATTCGCACACTTTTTCGTGAAGCTGGTATTTCTGCTTCAGCAGGCAGCTTTAGGGCTGTAGTCGCATCAGAAAACTGGGTGAACAATAGATACGACATTGACGAAATTCTAAAAAGAGGAAATTGGAGATCGAAAAACACATTCTTTAATCACTATTTTCGAGAGATGCCCCCAAATGGAGGTAGTATTAATAGCACTCCCATCACAAGAGCCCTAAACGATGCCTTTTATACGTTATAAGAATGAATCACAGTATTACTTATTAATAAAATAAGTTTAATTATGTTTATTTTAGTTATATACAGAGGATATAATATTGTTTTATTATTATTATTATTAGAGGATTTATGTTGTTATTTTGCTAAAGACTAATTCAATTACGCTGTGATAACCTATTAATAAATGTTTTGTCTAAGTAACTGATTGTTTCTCTTATCATGCACTCAATAATACCCAGTCACAGTACGCATTTGCAGCGCCAGCAGAATACAAACACTTCTCAAGTGGTTCAAGCGTAGGCTCGAACACCTAAATAGAACCGTTTTCCCCCCGAAGGGTAGAAAACGTATATTTAGGTTTCAGCCGTAGCTTGAACCACAGTTTCAGGCTCCTTGCCGGCGCCCTCAATCGTACTGAGGAGCGGGGCGCTAGCGCCCCGGTCTCCACGGCGCTGCACTGCGAGAAAGAGATAGCTATAGAGGGAGGACAGAGAAGTACGACACGATTGCATTGAGTGAGTACCAAATTCATAAAGCGTAATCTCAAGTGGTTCAAGCTACGGCTGAAACCTAAATATACGTTTTCTACCCTTCGGGGGGAAAACGGTTCTATTTTGCCGTGATAACATTAAGGGCCTATATTTCCAGAAACGGACGATTTTCAAGATTTTAAAGTGACAGGAGACATAAAAATATAGTAATTTCAATTCTGAAAAAAATTTATGAGTTAGTTAAGAATCTAGCACAGTGGAGTTCATATTACATTACACAATATCATGAACTTCACTCGATAGAAACCCCAAAGTTGCCCCTTCTTTTCACGAAATTGCCATACTATGTCCAAATTATTTGGAATTTTCATAAAATTTTTGCACTGAACGAAAGACAAAGAATATATCTAGGGAACTGTGTTTTTTTTGACTCGATTGAATTATGTATAAAATAACGACGATCAAAAAACTATAAAACTGCAGACGCAAAGGCTTTCTTTATAATTCAGTCGAGTCAAAAAACACACTTCCCTAGACATTTTCTTTGTCTTTCGTTCAGTGCAAAAATTTTCTGAAAATTCCAAATAATTTGGACATAGTATGGCAATTTCGTGAAAAAAGGGGTAAATTCGTGATTTTTTTCTATCGAGTGAAGTTCATGATATTGTGTAATAGAATATGAACTCCACTGTGTTAGATCCTTAACTAACACATATATTTTTTTCAAAATTGAAATTACTATATTTTTATGTATACTGTCACTTTAAAATTTTGAAAATCGTCCGTTTCTTGAAATACAGGGCCTAATGTCCATTACCCGGATCTCAATGTATTCTTACATTTGAATTTTTCATCTTGAGTCTATAAAGGCTACAGTACTTCCGTATACAACTTTAAACGTTTTAGGAGGCCATAATTTTTCCAAATCTTTTAACTCATTCGATCAAAATTCAGAAGTTTCGACTTACAAATACTGTTTGGTATACACGTTATACTGTCGAAATCATTTCCCTGTCTTTAGCTTCTTTGTAATTACACCATAAGTATTCCTCTCGTGACACCCGCACATTTCATGTCGTTCAGGTACTTGTTACATTTGTTGTTGTTGTGAATATTTGATCGCGGGTTAACATTCACGGCGCACGCACACACTAAAACGAAGCGTTTACGACCGACTACACTGCAAGTACAGGTGCCCCTAAACTTTTAAGGCTTTTCATGTAACCCCTCGTCGCATACGGTAGCAAGAAGCATGGCAAACCATGACGCATTTGCCCAGCAGTCAGACCTGATAGGCTCTTTGAAAAAACCTCACCGGGGTTACTGATTAGTCCAGGATAAAATATTCTTCTCAACTTGTAGCGTATGCCTTCTGTCCCTATTAATCTATACTAATATTATAAAGCGGCAGAGTTTGTTTGTTTGTTTGTTTGAACGCGCTAATCTCAGGAACTACTGGTTCGATTCGAAAAATTATATTTTAATGTTGGATAGCCCATTTATTGAGGAAGGCTATAAGCTATATTTTATCACGCTAAGATTAATAGGAGCGAAGAAATAGAGGAAAATGTGAAAAAACGGGAAAATTTTTTGAAAGGGCTTATCTCACGAACTACTGGAGCAATTTTTATGTTATTTGGCACAGATAAGAAGACGTAGTCTACGTAAAGGATCATAGGCTATTTTTTGTGGACTAATTTGTCTGTGAAAAATCTGATTTACGCGGGCGAAGCCACGCGGAACGTCTTGTGTTAGATATATAGTAAGTTGGTAAACGGTATTCGCGACCAACACAATATCTTTAATTGAACTCCCGCAAACTTGCACATTGTGTAGCGAAATACCCAGTGCTGACTCGCACCAGCGCTATATGCAGATGGTTCAGGGGCGGTATATATCAGGTTATTTTGGATAAGCCCTCCATACAAAACACTTTGAGAACCGCTTGATACTTCAAGCGGTTGAAGAATGACGGTAGAATCGTAAGTTTATTTGAAGATCTACGTTTATGACGCTAAGCGATCGACTCTAATAAAAAAGCTGCAGGAAAAATACGTTTTACTGTCGGAAAGCTGTTAAGGTATATTGTGGTCTTAGTTACACACACTCACAGGTTACATTCAGTTTTTTTTTAATATAAATTAGGGGGCAAACGTGCAAAACGGCCCTTTAGGGCCTTATCACACTGGCGATTAGCGAGCGATTTGAAAGCGACGCGACTGCGCAGCGCGCACGCCGCGGTTCACACTGGTCCCAAAGTAAAATAAATGGGACATTAAGAATTTTCGGATCGAAGGTCAACGGATCAGGCTGATTTTTTGTTTGTAGACAGCTGATGCAATTAAAAGTCACTTTTATAGATGTCGTTTTTTTTCAAATATGCCGTATCTACAGAGATGAAAAATAATTAAAAAAAAATTGTATGGACGAAATCATAATTTTGTCATTTTATTCCAAGATTCAAACGTATTCAAAATAAATCATAGCACAGCTTATAGAGGGACTCTTGTCGTACATTTTTTTCATAGACACTCAACTGCGATTTTTGCGCCTTTTAGAGCTACAGGCACTTTAATTTTTTTTGTCAGCGTATGAGGCTGATTTTTTTTGTAGTATCTGATGCAATTACAAGTTACTTTTATAGATGTTGTTTTTTACAAATATGCCTTATCTACAGAGAAAAAAAATATGAATTATTTTTTGTATGGACGAAATCATAATTTTGTAATTTTCTTCCAAGATTCAAACGTATTCAACATAATTCATAGCACAGCTTATAGAGGGACTCTTGTCGTACATTTTTGTCATATACGCTCAATTGCGATTTTTGCGCCTTTTAGAGCTACAGGCACTTTATTATTTTTTTGTCAGCGTATGCGGCTGATTTTTTTTTGTAGCATCTGATGCAATTACAAGTTACTTGCCATGCCTTATCTACAGAGAAAAAAAATATGAATTATTTTTTGTATGGACGAAATCATAATTTTGTCATTTTATTCCAAGATTCAAACGTATTCAAAATAAATCATTGCACAGTTTTGTCAAAGACACTTAACTGCGATTTTTGTGCCTTTAGGAGCTACAGGTACTTTAATTTTTACTGTTTTGTATAATTCATTTCTGAGTATTTCATATAGTTTTTAATAAATATTGTTAAGGATAGACAAATAATAATGTTTTCTTTATTGACAAGTAACTCTTTCTAATGTCTTATTCATAAAAAAAAGCCTATATATACTAAAACTAAACAAATTAAAGTAGAAACCTCAAAACATGTACGTACAGGTAAATTATTTTATGACTCATCCAGTTTGCAAACATTGTTTGGTAATGACTCATTGCCTAATTAGTAATTACCTCTATGCTTGGAATTTGTGCTCTATTTTGTTATTCAGCGCTAGCGAACGCTTCGAAAACGCTAAACAATAAATAGGCACATAGATTGCAATTCAAATTTTCCCTTCGTACTTTTACGGGCTTAGGACCGTCAAAATACAAACTTGTATGATTATATTATAGGTAATGTATTAACAATAGTGGAAATCTCAAAACGTGTTTGTACATGTAAATTATTCCTTCGATCGTGGAAAAACGAGACACAATAAGGCCTATTGTGAAAACCGATCATGAAAGCCTCATATTACTTCAAGTAGTGGGGGTAATTAGACAATGAGTTATAAAAAAATGCTTGCAATACGGATGACTCACGCAATAATCCTTCGAGCCCCAAGCGGTCGCATGCGACCGCGATAACAATAGAAAGGCTAAAGTCTAATTAAAAAACAATAGAAAGGCTTTCTATTGTTATCGCGGTCGCATGCGACCGCTTGGGGCTCGAAGCCCGGGCCTTTCTATTGTACGAAGAGAAAATTTGAATTGCAATCTATGTGCCTATTTATTATTTAGCGTTTTCGAAGCGTTCCCTAGCGCTGAATAACAAAACAGAGCACAAATTCCAAGTATAGAGGTAATTACTTTGCAAACTGGATGAGTCATAAAATAATTTACCTGTACGTACATGTTTTGAGATTTCTACTTTAATTTGTTTAGTTTCAATATATATATAGGCTTTTTTATGAATAAGACATTAGAAAGAGTTACTTGTCAATAAAGAAAACATTATTATTTGTCTATCCTTAACAATATTTATTAAAAACTATATGAAATACTCAGAAATGAATTATACAAAACAATAAAAATTAAAGTACCTGTAGCTCCTGAAGGCACAAAAATCGCAGCTAAGTGTCTATGACAAAACTGAGCAATGATTTATTTTGAATACGTTTGAATCTTGGAATAAAATGACAAAATTATGATTTCGTCCATACAAAAAATAATTCATATTTTTTTTCTCTGTAGATAAGGCATATTTGAAAAAACAACATCTATAAAAGTAACTTGTAATTGCATCAGATGCTAAAAAAAAATCAGCCTCATCCGCTGACAAAAAAATTAAAGTGCCTGTAGCTCTAAAGGGCGCAAAAATCGCAGTTGAGTGTCTATGACAAAAATGTACGACAAGAGTCCCTCTATAAGCTGTGCTATGATTCATTTTGAATACGTTTGAATCTTGGAATAAAATGACAAAATTATGATTTCGTCTATACAAAAATTTTTTAATTATTTTTTATCTCTGTAGATACGGCATATTTAAAAAAAACGACGTCTATAAAAGTAACTTGTAATTGCATCAGCTGTCTACAAAAAAAAAATCAGCCTGATCCGTTGACCTTCGATCCGAAAATTCTTAATGTCCCATTTATTTTACTTTGGGACCAGTGTGCGGTTGCGCGACGTGCACGCCGCGACAGCGCAGCGTCGTCGCGGCTTGGCGTTTACGCCATTTTGTACACTCGTCTAGGGAGTATACAAAATACGAGTGTAAAAAATGGCGTAAACGCCAAGCCGCGACGACGCTGCGCTGTCGCGGCGTGCACGTCGCGCAACCGCGGCGTGCGCGCTGCGCAGTCGCGTCGCTTTCAAATCGCTCGCTAATCGCCAGTGTGATAAGGCCCTTAAATGGGAATACGTTCTCTTCTTGAAGGTTAACAGCTGGTGGTATTGGTCCGAAAATACTGTTGGTGACAGTTCATTCCAGAGTTATTGTGCGTGGCAGAAAGTTTTGGGAAAAGTGCACGGTGAAAAACTGCCACTCATCAATCAAATCAAAAAAAGACAGCTGTCAGCTGCATCTAGCTCCGTATTTATAATTTCCAAAAATTCCAATTTTTGAATAAATGAGAGTAAAAGTTGATAATTATACAGTATAACTCTGGATACATCAGTGAAATTGTTGGTGAAGTGCTACATTCAGCAGATAAATCATAAATACAAGAAAAGTAGTAAGTGCAGACTTCAGACTTTTATTTCTTCCAAAAAGATAATATAGTGCAGATATATAACATTCCGCGTCACCTTTAACTCTGCATGAACAGAAAAATTACTTTTTAAATCTTATATTCAGAAATAAGAAAATAATTCTACTAGATTTCAAATTTTGTAACAGCTGATTTTTGAATAAATCGCTTACGACAACTAGCGCCATCTAGCAGAAATCAACAAAAACACTTACTATTGTATCTTGTACCTTGGAAAATATTACATTCAGAAGAAAAATCATAAAAGCCAGTTCTGAGACTAATATTGCATTGATGTCAGATGATGAATCACACATAATAAACATTTCATCATCTAGCCAACCCATAGACTCAGAAATACACACACTGGCAAAATTAGCGGAACATAGGTAAAAAGGGCCACAACTTGAATTCAAGTGGGTCGGGCTGTATGAAATCCTTTTTTATAATTTCTAAGCTCATGTAAGAAATAAAATATTGAACAAAACTGGCAAGTTGACAGATTTTTATTGCAATTATGCCCTACTAAGTGTTTTTCGATGATTGACGTTGTAAGTGTTTCTGATAAGAATGGCGTTTTTAGCGGGGTGCCAGTATGCCAGCTCATTTGATTGTTTGGTTTTTGGAAGAACACATTGCTAAGATACTAAATTAGTGATTTTCCAGCATCTACGACAGCTAGAGCTGTAACCACGATAGAGAAAGGTCACACCTACCGTTCGGTCAGTCAGGCCTTAGGTGTGTCGGCTATCGTGGTCCATCGTAACTTTCGACGCTACAGAGCAACTGGATCTTACGTTCGGAGACGAGAACAAGGCAGATATCGGGTGGCAATGGTTCAGGATGACCGTTTTGTAAGGGTACAAGCCTTAAGAAATCGACCTCAAACTGCTTTGCAGAGACGAAACCTGTCGAAACAGGTCCGAGATGTACGTGTAAGTGATTGTACAGTAAGAAGAAGACTCAAAAAAGTTAAATTAAACTCAAAGGTGCCAGCAAGGGCACCAAAACTTGAGACAGGACAGCAAAGAGCCAGGCTAAGATTTGCGCGTGAACATCAAAATTTGACAAGTGAGTGAAATCGTGTGCTGTACAGTGATGGGAGCAAATTTTGTGTAAATTTTGTTGACAGGCGATAAAGAATGTGGATAAATCGTAAGGAAAGCTATAGAACATCAAACTTAACGGAAACAGTGGCCTATCATGCAGGCTTCGTAATGGTTTGCGGTGGCATATGATTTGGAGCCCGTACAGAGCTGATGATTGTTAATAATGGTACTTTGACAGTACAGGGCTATAGCACAGACATCCTAGAACTGCATGTTGTGCCTTTTACACAGTTTTAGGCAGTAACTTTAATTGTATGCGCGTCCATAGAGTAAAAAATCGGGCATTATTACCTAAATGATGTTGGCGTAGCCCAGGTGGAGAGGCAGCACGGTCTACGGATGTGGATCCGATTGAAGACGCGTGGCACATCAATGGGTGGACGGTACGAGCTAAAACTCCAGCTCCAAAATGTGTTCAGGAGCTCGAGTTGGCGCTACTGGAGGAGTAGAAGAATTTTATCCCACAGGAAATGATTGACAATCAAAATGCAAGCATATAATGGCGTATCCAGACTCTCTTGAGATCCATAGAAGGCATTACACGCTTTTAACATGGGCATTTCTTAGGTAAAAATGAAGAATTTAACTTAAAAACTTACTACTGAAATTTCAAAGGTTTTTCTTAATTTTTGATTTTTGCAGATGTTTTCTATTTTACACGTTTTAATGTCCTAAATTTATATGACTTTTATTTTTTAATCATCAATTATTAAATTAATAAATAAATATATAAAAAACAGCGGATAATTTTCAAAAAAAAAAAAAATTTGTTATGTTCCTCTAATTTTGCCGGTGTGTTTAGATACAGAAATCATTTGCTTAAAGTCCCATATTGAAAAATTGTAAATTGAACTCACCAGCGCCCATGAAGAAATTGCACACCTTAATCTAGAAGTTACGTCCTTAAAACGAGAATTAGACTCTAAAAATAAAACTATATCTCTTCTTAAAAGGTTATCAGAAGACACCACACATATATCACTAACTCCGAAGAAAACATATTGTACACCGATCGCTAAGAAAATCCGAAAGTCTTTGATATTAACAAGTCGTAATTCCCCATTGTCACAATATCACGGAGATGTTAGGTTATTACAAAAACATGGAACTCAGAATGTTCTTAATAACCTAGGAAGTCCTAAGCGTGATCGAAACATCAATACCACGTTATGTCTAACGTCACAAATGACAGCGTCAAGTGCAAATGACATTCGAAAACAGAAAAATGCGGGTAGTTTGAAGAAAAATGATATATTCATTTTGGGTGACCAACAATTAAAAAACTTTTCTGTAGAAATGCATAAAACGAGACTTAATAATAATTGGAATGACATATATAATATAAATGGTCTAATAAAACCATTCGCTCCTGCTTCAATTATACTTAAAAATTGTCGTAATCTTAGTAAAAATATATGTAATGACGATATTGTAATTATAAGTGTCGGAACTAACAAAAAAAATCCTTATTCATTGTACTCAGATCTGTGCCATACACTTGAAGCTTTGAAAAAATGTCATGTTTTTGTTATAGGAATAAATCATAACCCGTTTCTTAACACGAATCTATTGAATTATAATATTGAGCAATTAATTAGAAATTTTCCAAACTGTAAATATATTAATCCAAATCAAAAGTTCCAATCTGACTATTATAGATATAAACCATTATGTAATTTTTTATGTTTTAAATGTAATTTAGAAATTGATAGCATTAATTATGATAAATATTATGTTAACAAATTTGTAGATAAATTGTATTCCAACAAGAACATTAAGGGAACTATACCATATTATTTTTCCATATTGCCAAACACAAATCAAAGTAGGAAAAACCCTGTACAAAAAAATGTAGTAAGTCATAAAAAAGGCACAATCCCTTATTATTTTAATAAAATAGATTTAAATCAATCAAAGTATAACAATGTAAAAAATGATAATGTTTTTTTTCGAGGACAGCATAGCCAATAGTCTTATTATAGCTCATCAAAACATTCAGGGGATACATGGCAAAGAATTAGAAGTAGACCTATTTTTAAAAAGCCGTAACATTCATGTTTTTTGTGCTACTGAGCACTGGTTGAAAGATGAACAAATTAATATTATCAATAATGAATTTTATAGCATTGCCAGTGCGTTCACAAGGAAGGGCGCCATACGCGGGGGGTTCTCTTATATACGTACAAAATGTCATCAAGTATAAAGAACGCAAGGACATTGTAACCCTTTCATCTGAATGCACAGCAGCAATATCCTGCGTGGAGCTTGAGGAATATATTATCATATGTGTGTACCAACCCCACAGAGTGATTTTGATTCTTTCGACGTAATAATAGAAAATGTATTAACTCGTTTAGTTACATAAAATATATCATAGTATGTGATGACTTTAACGTAAACTTTATGGAAAAATCTTCCAGATGTGATAGATTCTTGAATTTGTTTGAAATATTTGACCTTAAGTATTTATTTCTAGAGCCCACTAGGATCACTTCACATTCGGCAACTTGCCTAGATAATATTTTTTGTAACTGTCATTGCACAAAAGTGTGTTTATTTGGTGATTTGACATCTGATCATTTAGGGCAAATGGCTGTTTTTCCAAATAAAACCATTTCTTGTATTGAAAAAATTACTTGCAGATCAATCACTTCGAGTAAAATTAGTATGTTTAAGGAAAATATATCAAATAAAATTACAAATATAGATTTAAAACAACAAAACCCACATATATTACTATATGAAAAACTACACAATATTATTAAATTAGAACACGACATTATATTTAAAACCAAAACATTTATAATATAACTTTCATCTATTGTTTATTCAGTATGTGAGAGATTATTCTAAAATATTCAAGAAAATATGCCTCGCTGCTAAAGCTTTATACTAAAGTAACAAAATAAATAACTCTCACAACAAAATTCGTAGTACTTGGGACATAATTAATAATGAAATAGGACGCTTTAAAAGACATGACAATAAAATAAAATTAAATATAGACGGCCTTACAATTTCTGATAATTTAGAATTAGCTCACTTCTTTAATAACTTTTTTGTAAATATCACTGAAAAGACAACTCGTTCCCTTGACTCCTGTCAGTTAAAAGCGAGCATGCTACTTAAAACAAATGTAAAAGAAAGCAAGGTATTGTTCGGTTTTAGACACATACACCCGCAAGATATCATAAAGACTTTTAACTCTCTTAGCCTTAAAAAATCAGTAGACCTGTGGGGTATATCAGTCAAATTACTTAAAAATATTATTTCCGAATATTATCACCATACCTAGCTGCTATTTTTAATCGTTGTGTTGATGCTGGCGTATTCCCTTGTCTCATGAAACAGTCTAGAATTATTCCTTTGTTTAAAAAGGGCTCAAAAAGTGACCCGAGTAATTTTAGACCTATCTCTATTTTACCAGCTATCAGCAAAATATTTGAGAAGGAAATCCTCAATCATTTTCAGAGTTACTTTAATATTAACAAATTATTGCATAGTCACCAATATGGATTTACCAAGGGGGTTTTAACTACAGATGCAGGTGTTACTTTAATAAGATACATTTTTAAAGCTTGGACCATCATGATGTCATTGGTGTATTTTGTGATCTGTCAAAGACGTTCGATTGCGTGGATCATAGTATACTGATTCAAAAGCTTAAGCACTATGGCATTGAAGGCACCGCACTTGACCTTATGACGGATTATCTGACAGACAGAGTTCAGTCCGTTGATGTAAATGGTCATAAATCTACGGGATTACCAATAAAAATAGGAGTACCCCAGGGTTCTATTTTGGGACCTTTTCTTTTTTAAATATACCTAAACGATTTGCCTTTTTTCTTACGATCCTTTTGCGAAATTATTTTGTTCGCAGATGATACATCCCTCCTCTTTAAATTGAAACGAAAAAATCCAGATTTCAGTTCTGTTAATAAAACACTAGCTCTTATATTAGAATGGTTCTCTTCCAACAATATTTTACTAAATCCTAATAAAACAAAGTGTGTCATTTTCAGAATGCCTAACGTGAAAGCAAACACTGAAATTAACCTAAAAATTGGTGATGTCAATCTGGATTTCGTCGATTCTACAATATTTTTAGGCCTCACTCTTGACTCTAAGCTTCAATGGGGAGCTCACATTTCAAATGTAGCAAAAAAGCTAAGTTCAGCAGTCTTTGCGATAAGAAAAGTAAAACAATTGACTAATGAAGAAACAGCTCGTACCGTTTACTACAGCTATTTTCACAGCATCTTATCTTATGGGTTACTACTGTGGGGAAGTGCTGCAGATATTCAAACAATATTTTTATTGCAAAAACGGACTGTTCGCGCTACATACAGACTCGAGGATCTCACTCGAGAGGATCAAGGTGCTCTCTAAAGGAAACGTTTAAAGACATAAATATCCTGACCGTACCATCACAATATATTTTTGACAATGTTATATTTATTCGTAAGAACATCCAATATTATGATAAAAAATCCGATACGCATTCTTTTAATACACGGAACAAAAATAAACTAGCAGTTAATTATTCACGTCTTTTCAAAACTCATTCGTGGGACTCGGTATACGTTTCTATAATAGACTACCTGATGACATTTTAGCCTTGCCCTTCAACAAATTTAAGGAATGTATCAAAAACAAATTGATTTGTAAGGGCTATACAGAATAAAAGACTATTTTGATGACCTTCATCCATGGGAATAAGTGTGACAAAATTAATAAAAATAATTAACTATGTCTCCTTTTCTATATGTATGTATAATAATTAAAAATAACTTATCATAATAATTATTATTGTATGGACATGATTTTATATTACTTGAATTGAATTGACATAATTATAATAACTTTAAATATTTGAAAATTATATTGACATTATTGTTTTGCATAAAATTTACATACTTACTTACAACTATTTTTTATTGAATTATATACCTAGGTAGTACATATTTTTATTTTCAAAACATGGAATTTGTCAGTAATTTATGTACTAAAGTCAAATTGTGAAAATAATTACTATATATTAATGTATCTAAGAATGAGATGTTTATTTTGTAATATTTAAGAACCTTGACGTTCATAAGTGTTACCGTGTGACCTATATGAATAAATTATTTTGATTTGATTTGATCAATGTCTTCTTAAATCTAGTACATAGTTAATCATTCGATCGCGGGTTCTTGGAAATCTGTTGTTTACGCGGTCGAATTCGACCGCTTGGGAGTTGATAGGTTAATAGTAAATTTGCTTGCATCTTGGTAGCACAAAAGTTTTTTTTTTTAATAAAAAAAAAGGACTTTATCGTTAAAAATTTGTGTAACACACAAGAACCATTCCTTTTTCAGAGATATAATCTAATGTCTACTTAAAAAACTCACAATCGCCATACCAAATATAATTTTAGCGAAATACGATCATCTTAAGACTTAGACCCGTGAGACAAGCATATTCCCTGATGAAATAGTTTCGCTTATGCCCGTTTTAATTCAGCTGTATATTAAATCTGGCGTCTGCATATCTAGACGAGGGTAAAATTAATCGCAGCTTTCACGAAGATGCGCGTAGATTGCACAGGAAATACTGCTTTTATTATAGACTAGCTTTTGTCCGCGGCTTTACTCGCGTTAAGAAGTCATTCAATCAATCTTTCATCCCCTATTTTATCACCTTAGGGGTAGAATTTAGCAAAATCCTTTCTGAGCTGATGCCTACGTCATAACATCTACCTGCATGCCAAATTTCAGCCCGATCCGTCCAGTGGTTTGGGCTGTGCGTTAATACTTAGATCACTAGATGTCAATCAGTCAGTCAGTCACCTTTGAGTTTTATTCAGTCAGCCAGTCACTTTTGAGTTTTATATATTATATATTATATAGATAGGTGGCGTTTTTGGACTCATAATAAAGTTAATCTTCCAAATTTTATACCGTGTGGGGGAATATGCCGAATATTACGATTTCAGTCGTTGTTACGGACACGTTAAATATGTTAATAAAAATCGTCTCCATGACATGACATTCAATCTCTGATTCTTTTTAAAGCCTAATACAGAACAGGATTCTGTTCGGTTGATACGTAGACTCATACAGGATAAGGTTTTAAGGTCACACAAAATTAAATACAATAATCATTAAGTCCAGCTGTTTTGGAGGAGTTTGATAAGAAACCCGACACGGTAATTTTATTTATTAGGTGCAAGTTTTATATTGGTCAAACATAATATTTTTAATTTACAAATTCTATCAAATAATCTTAAAATATTGGTGTTTTAATGGTATTTAAGATTGCCTTAAGAAAAAACAAAGCTTACGACAAGCTAGCAGCATCGAAGCAATGTGTCGGTCTTTGAGAAAAAATATTCATTTCATTAACTCGCCGATCCAATAGCCGTGGAATTGACTGCGAACTGTTTACAGTTATTTTACCTCCGAGCTTCCATGATTCTAGCCCTTATATCCCTACCATAAGATCGTCCCTGTCTGTAGCCAGTCTATAGAATGCGCAATTGAAAAATAATAGTCCGTAGAATGTTTAGAAAGTTCCGGAGTATTCCAGACGTGACAAACGGCCAGTGGAGATTGCAGCCTTTGTCTTCCGATCTACGATCTGAATATCCAATTATTTGTATTGTTTACTTGTATTTATGATTATTTAAGGGTAATAAGGGCTTTAAATTACGATTTTGATTTCAGTAGTCATGTCAGAATGTGAATGACCATGACGTACTGCATGCATGCAGCTTCGTAGCCGCAGTAGTCTAACATGATCCTTCCATTATCAATTTCTCCATACTAATATTATAAATGTGAAAGTGTCGGCCTGTCTGTCTATCACCTTTTCACGGTTAAATTGTTGAACCAATTTTTATAAAATTTGGTATGCAGATCTCGAGGCTTTGATTCACGGGAAAGGACCATAAATTATTATCCTAGTTCATTTATTTACCGCCCAATCAACAATATTAATAGATAACCTGTCAAAAAGTTTAGAATTATTAGTCTCTAAACCAGTAGCTGATAGTTCAGTTGATGTTGTATAATGAGGTCGTTATGATCCGCCATCGCTATGCTATCAATAAACGTCACTGATTGTTTGGCTCCGCCATAATCAGATAGCGTTTTCGGCCAAATCGGGATAAATTACCGCGTGATTTGGCTTGCAAATTGTTGGCATTATTCATTCATATTTTAGACTGTTTTTTTAATAGGGATAAATTAAGCACTGTTTAATTGTTTGCAATAATCATTTAAATTGTGTTTATTTACTATCCGATCCGGCATAAGTTGTTTTGCCATATTATACGTTTCGAGAAGTTGACTTCCGCAATGAAAGGTCTACCTACAAACCGAGCGAAGAATTTTCTATTTTTTTTCTTTAGGAGGCAGACCCGACACACAGAAAGCTCCAACTGGTAGACCTACCTACCTGCCAGGTGGAGCTATGTAGCAGTATTCGTGTTAAACAGCTGTCATGTGTCACCAACTACCAACCTTCATAACGTTAAACTGTCTCCAGGAAGACAGGAATTCATGCTCACCCTACTGTGCTATACTTTAAACCGTGTAGTAGATGAACGGAGCGCAATTTAATTCTTGTCTCGCGTCGGTGATATTTAACTGCCGGATCGGTCCGGATCGCTTCTATAGAGGTCTGGAATTAACTGCCCTGAGCTCGGGCTCTCACTCCGTCTTTATCTCTGAGCCAATCCTGTCTAGGAGGTCTTTAGTCTTTACTTATCTTCCTAAAAATGCTACAAAAGTAACTGTTTGATGTCCACTTCTCGGGTATTTGGTTAGAGTTTATCATCGTTGTTGATTGGTTAATTTGACAATAGTGAGGTAGACTAAAGGTGCGTCCACATTTGTCGCGATCAGATCTCCGATCAGATCTCCGTCGCGATCGTCGCGCCGTATCAAGCATGCGTATCATAGTGTGGACGCTTATTAGATCATTCTGCCGATCATGCGCGTATTTGATACGACACGTATCAGATACGCGGTTAATAGCGATCGGGGCGTATCATGATACGCGTATCATTTTGATACGCTTCGGTGATACGCGACGGAGATCTGATCGGAGATTTGATCGCGCAAATGATACAAATGTGGACGAAGCCTTATGTAACTCTATTATATCACCGGTAGATAATATTATAGAATACAAATAATATATTCTACTGCACCTCATACTTTAAAGTTCCATAGGCAAATGGCAATAACAGGCATCCTTATAGTTTCGTCATGTCTTCCTGTCTGTCTACCCGTGCGTATGTCACAGTCACTTTCTTAAGCTGAGTAGTTGCTCACTAACAGAGCTCCGTTAAAACACCCTTGACATTTAGATACATTCAAATCTAAAGTATCACATGGCACATACTACAAAACACTCAAGTAAGCAAGTAAGTACGCTACGTGTGAAATACCGCGCTACAAATAATAATGGCGTTTCGTGCGAAAAACACGTAAACTCCGTTAACATTTAGGCACATTTAGCTGCAATGAATTTAAAAGAACTATTCAAATCATTCGAACTTGCCTCTAAACAAAATGCTCAAGCATTGTAAAATCCTGGAAAGGAATTTTAAAACACTGCAAATAAATCACTGCATTTCCCTAACAATCGTGATTCGGGTCGTTCAATTTTGAACCCTAACGGCGGAGCGTGTACGGTACGCGTTTGGGCGCAGTCGGTAGGATCGAAAATAAGTTTACAAGGTTGTTTTTTGTTTAACGGAGTCGGGAGGTATTTTAGCGTGGGAATTCCGCTATTACTAGTTGGGTGCATGATATCTGCAGTCGGCATGACGTCGCACTGCGTATGCGTGCGGGCTACGGCGGCTAGGGCGCGCTAGGGCGGGCGGGATGCGGGATATTTACGGCGTGTGTTTAGGCCAGGAATTGATTACGTTGACTCAGGTTATTGGCTCAAATGACAGACTATTGAGCATCCATTTTGCTGCAACGAATGTTTTGAGATGGGTCTTACAATTAATAAGGATGTTATTTTTTATTTAGGCATGATGGATAGCTATAGAGGAAAAAAATATTGCAAATATACCAAGTATTCTGAAGTATCCACAATCAACTTCGATCGTCGACAATCAAATACGAACATAAGTTCGTCGTCGCCTACATGTTTTTACCATGATGGGCATAAGAGTAGGCAATACTACTACTTTAATCCTTCGATTGCGGATTCTTGGAAATCTATTGTTATTCTATTGTTGTCGCGGTCACCGGTGTACTTATGGGCTTGATGGGTTAAGTTGCGTGATAATACACAATAAAAAGAGGAACAAAATGTAGTAGTCCTCAATATAATATTATGTATTCATTTACTGAATCTTATATACGAAATAAGACATTCTTACAAGATGAAAATCACTTATACATAATATAAAACACTCTATGCGATTTTCATGTTGGAACATTTGAGCACTTTATTCTGTAAATGTGAGATGATGTCAGAGAGTGAGTCAACGCAGACCGCTGGCGCCAAACGTAGCCAGTAAATCAACTCTATTGCTCTCTTACTTCATAATATTAATAATAAAATGGCTAAAATCGTAGTTCTAGTCGTACTTAAGGTGCTCCCAGACATAAGTTCTATAACGTTGGATAACATTTTTGCATAACATTTTTTAACAACAAAAGACACGTTTATTTTTTGACATGTCAGGATGTTATAAAATGTTATCGTGTTACACAATGTTTTATAACGTTATATAACTTCTGTCTGAAAGCACACACACACACAAGCTTTAGGTTCTATTTCTATGCTGGAAAAGTGGACTGAAAAGTCAGTCTTGTCACACATTACAAAATTGGTACTGTGCCTCATCTCATGCCAGTCGTATCGGTTATCCCACAGAATTATTACATTTTATCACACTAAAGAATTGCTACTGCGTTTATATTAGTTTCAATAAAACTTGCCACCGGCACTGTAACTGGTGCTATATTTATAGTATGCTTCCAATATGTAGGACATATTTTATTAAACGTTCTAATAACTGTACCCACAAGCGAGCTCTGAGCATAATTGCGTGTGTTTATGAACCAACTACCGCCTCTGTCTGTGCATTATTTAATACGAGTATAATATGATATGCCACCTCATTGCCGCCATTACTGTATTTCAGAATTTTACCTCTTAATTTTAGGGGACGTTCATGGAGTGTGTGAAAGGTTTTGGTGATTCTTTTGCAAAATTTCCTCGACTTCTCCCCCTCTTATCTACAATTATTTGAAAAACTACTCAAATTGTCATCTAAAAACAACTTAGACACTACTCTTTACGTTGGATTTGCTATCTGTAAAAATTTCATAAAAATTGTACTTTCATGTATCAAAAGAACAACAGTAGGGCCTCGATAGTCCGAACACCCAAAATATTATATTATACCTTGTTCGGATGTACGCAGCGTTCGGATTATAATATAATGTAGAAATTTTTAAAGGCATTTTTGGCAATAAAACAACGCTAATAATAATAAAAACTATATTTTAATAATGCAAAAGATACCTATACAAAACTAAAAGTATTTCTTATTTTAACTTTCTTAAAGAATTCCAGTATAGTACTTTGACGACGTACATGTAACGTAATTTTAACTGTCCTTCACTTATCATGAGCATCACTGCAATTTGACTGGACAGTGGACACCCCCTTCCGCCTCCTAATGTCTTGCGTAATTTGTGGACACGAAGCACCACTTTCGATGTAGAGGTTCCTGAAACCGCGCGCGTTGGTCGATTGTACTTTATTGCTTGTTAGAGCCTTATCAGATTCGATATAGCCGCGATTGAACCGTGAAATTGCCAGTACCATAAAGATCTTATGGCGCAAAATTATTTTATTGGTAGTAGAAAAATCGCGGAATTCTAGAAAGGAGCTTAACTCCTAACTTATAAAAGCTTTTAAGTTTATTTATAATTATTTATAAATATAATACTATCTATAGAAGTTTTCAATTAAGAAAAATCACGTCCGTCTATTGGCAAAAAATAAACAAATATAAGGCCTCAGTCGAAACAAAACTTGAGCGGTCTTCAGTTTTGTTTGGGCTTTGTAAAGACCTAACTGAATTACTCACTAATTCAGTTTTACTGTTAAATATAATTTTGTATTCAAAATACTTTATTACATAGGCTGCTATTTATGTATCCGGAACTGGCCACTTAGAAGAACAATATTAAAAAGTAATTACAACATTTGAAAATAGAACTCTTTGGTTGAAGAATACATTTTGTTTCATGTGACTGTCAATTATTTTTCCATTGTGGCGTCATTTTGAAAATTGCGTGTCTTCATTTGCCATGGATTTAACGCGTGAACATTTTCGTGCAATGATTTACTACGATTTTCGGCGTGGGCTAAATCAACAACAGTGCTTTATTCAACTCACCGCAACTTTTGGAGATGAAGCACCATCAAAAACCACTGTTTATCACTGGTACAGTGAGTTTAATCGTGGGCGGTCTATGCTCACGGATGAAAATAAAGAAGGTCGCCCAAAAACAGCTGTTGTCCCACAAAATATAGATGCTGTGCGGGAACTAATAATGCGTGATCGTCATGTTACATATCGCGAGATAGAGGCGTCCTCAGGCATAAGTATGACGAGCATACATAAGATATTACACGAACATTTGGCTGTAAAAAAAATATGTTCGCGTTGGATTCCGCACAACTTGACAATCGATCAAAAACGGGCTCGTGTCGATTGGTGCAAAAAAATGATAAAAAAATACAACCGTGGTACGTCAAAAGCCGTTTATAATATCTACACAGGTGATGAATCTTGGATCTATGCATATGACCCCTAAACTAAACAACAGTCAACGGTGTGGGTGTTCCAAGATGAGCCGAAACCAACAAAAGTTACTCGTGCAAAATGTACTTTGAAGCAAATGGTCGCCTGTTTTTTTGGAATTAATGGACATGTGGCTACAGTGCCATTAGAGAATCGTAAAACGGTTAATTCTGAATGGTATACGACCATTTGTTTACCAGAAGTCTTTGAAGAAATAAGAAAGGACAACCGACAACGCAGAATCATATTACATCACGACAATGCTAGCTGTCACACCTCAGCTGAAACAACTCAGTTTTTGGAGGGTCAAAAGATCGAATTGATTGGTTATCCGCCGTACAGCCCTGATTTGGCACCTAACGATTTCTTTTTATTTCCATACGCGAAGAACAAATTACGTGGTCAACGTTTTTCGAGCCGCGAAGAGGCTGTTGATGCGTTCAAAATGCACGTTTTGGAGATACCTCAATCAGAATGGAAAAAGTGCTATGAAAATTGGTTCCAGCGTATGCAAAAGTGTGTCGATCATCGCGGCGAATATTTTGAAAAGCAATAAAACCATATTAAATGATATATGTTTGTTTCTTTTTTTAATTCCGGATACATAAATAGCAGCCCTCGTATACCAAATTATAATGAAACGATATACTGTTTCATAAAATACACAATAAATAATATAACATTTTTACATCAAGGATCCTACCTCCAAGTGTTTCATAAATAATCTAATTCCGATGCACATCAAACGCACCCCGTCTCCCCACACCCCATGACACCCCATGGCACCCCACAGCACTCCATGGCACCCCACCACGTGTCACCGAATATTGCGTTAAACTACTGACACATGTGCACTGTGGCAGCCTCCAATATAACTCAATTACTCAACCAAAAATGAAACCACAAGCTGTTTATACTGATATTTCATTGTCTTATTGCATTTTCTTCTATTTCATCCAACAACGACGTATCTAGAAAAGTAATAATATTATGTATTGGCAATCTTTATACGTGTTGCAAGTTTTGTATACCTACAGTGTGATTGTTATAACGTTGCCTCAGCCTGATGAATGCATTATTAACAGATTAGCAGCCCGATAGACATGTTATACTTTCTTGACTTAAATGACACAAAATAAACTGTGATCATGCTAATAAATGAAATTTATAAAAATAAAGTTAGTTTAATTAAGTATAAGTAAGTATCTAAAATAAGGCTCAAGCAATTTTTTTTGACAATTTTATATTCACTGTTATAATGTTTTTCTGATTATTTAGATTTAGATTATTTAGCATTTGCTACCTCCTAGCCCCCGTTAAATCACACTCCAGACATATCTCGCGATAATTAGTCGCCCGCCCCGCCGCCAGATGTCGCGCATCCATTATTGGCACTGACATTAGTGACAGACATTGTAGGTTGATAGATATGGCACGCCAAAATATGCTTGAGTAAAGAACCAAGTAATTTAAATATTAACCTTTCTAGTCTTTCCTATCCATACTAACATTTGCGCGTAAATGTGTCTGTTATAGATCCTCAGGCTCAAACTGTTAAACGTTTTTGATAGATATAAATATACTTTCAGTTGCGGGATTTCCTTGCGATATAAGAATTTCGGCGCAACGAACTCACGGATCACATCAGCTAGTATTTTTATATTTTATGATGTATTTATCTTTACATACTTTGCTGCTTCTAAAACTGCATTTATTATGCATGTTTATCAGCATTTCTATAATAAATAAAAACTAAAAATGCCTGTCTGTCTGTTACATCGTGTATATCTCGTAAACTACAGATTGCTGAACCCATTTTAAATTAGATTATAATATTGTTATACGCGTGAAAGAAAACAGTTTTTAAATAAAAGACACCCTTCTGTAGTTGGTAAAACCGCAGATTCTGCTAAGATTTTCACCCCAAAACATCCTTTTCAAGTTACAACGACGGATTCCGTATTGTAGACGCGAACAAAATTCACAAATTATTTCCAGATGTGAGCAAAAGTTACCGCAATACATCACGAGTTAACTCGAGTATATTCAAATGAAAAATTCGTTGGAGCATCGTCGAGGATCCTCCGCTAAGCCTCAAATCCTCGCATATCTGTAACTTTAAATTCCTTGACACCGCCCACAAAACATCCGCAGGATTATCCGCAAAATATTTTCAATATGCGCACTCGATACCCTTGTAGGGCGACAGCAAATTTTGCATACTGTGGATACAATTTTTGTTATAAAAACATACAAAGGAACGAAATTTTTCTTCTTTATAAGAGGGTTAAATAACTTTTTTAACCCTCTTATAAAGAAGAAAGTTTGACTTTAACACGTCATGATACTCTGAAAGCGGGTTTCAAGTAACAGTAAACAATTCATAGTCATAATAAACGGCGCTTTCACAATGTTTAGATAATATTAAGTAAAACCCATAATATATTTTGGTTTTCTGATGGCTTCTGGTGTAAGTGCGAAAGGGCTACAGACGGACATATTCGCATTAAAGATAATTATTAGCATTGACCTCGTAGCTCGTATTAAAGTTTTAAAAATTCCACTATTTTCCAACCGTGTGGTGGCTAGGTACACGTATAACGTGGCCGCGGGCCATCAAATACTTACGACGCTTTTACAACGCGATATATAAACTGAATTACAGTACAGCGCATTACTGCACCGTATTTCCTTAACTTTTATTAATTTTTTCACTTAAAAAAAAACTTTTATTCGTTTCCTAGAGAAGTTGAGAATTTTCTTTTAACGTTGCTTACTTCAGGGGCAATATAAAAGCCAAGAGATAATAATATAGCTAAATATGCAAATTGTATAAGAAAGCTAATAGTTTATAGTAGTATCGAGGCAAATAATATGATATTATATTGCAGTGAATCTCTACAATAGCTTAAGCTCTTCAAGTTATGGTGGAATACAATAAGGTTAAATATTTTAAGTATAAAAAAACTAATCTTAAAATTAAAAAGCTGTTTAGTTACACTATTCTCAGAAAAAACCTGCATATTTAAATCGTTGAAACCCTCATAGTTGCGTGTGTACGGTGAATTATACGGCTATTAATGAACCAAAGATTTCCTTTGGTAGGATTGGTCCTTATGGTCCAAGGATGGATTTAAGATGTGGAACCACCGCGATTTTTGATGTTAGTTTTTTTTAATTTTAGCAGCTTCTGCTCTGGAGGAAAATAGAGTCTCAATCTGTATAGAGGCATTAATTATGGTACTATTCAAAGTTCGGTACCATATTCGGATGACTTAAGAATGCTAAATTTATTTTAGGACTCATATTTGCACGATAAAGATGTTAAACAACGTAAAAAGAAGAAGAAGAAGAAGCATTATTTAAACGCGCTAATCTTAGTATGAGTCAGTAATTACTGGTCCGATTTGAAAAATTCTTTAAGTGTTAGATAGCCTATTTATTGTGGAAGGCTATAGGCTAAATTTTATTACGCTAAGACTAATATAAGCGAATAAATAGAGGAAAATGTGAAAAAACGGAGGAAATTATTTGAAAGGGCTTATTTCACGATTTTTTCAGCAATTTTTCTGTTATTTGGCACAGATAAAAAGTAGGAACGTGAAGAATCATAGGCTATTTACTGTGGACTAATTTGTCTGTGAAATATCTAATTTACGCGGGCGAAGCAGCACGGAACGTCTAGTAATATTATAAAGCTGAAGAGTTTGTTTTTTGAACGCGCTAATCTCAATAGCTACTAATCCCATTTAAAAGAATCTTTCAGTTTTTGATAGCCTATTTATCGAGGAAGGCTATAGCCTATATTTATCACGTTAAGACCAATAGGAGCAAAGATACAGAGGAATATGTGAAAATAAAGCTGAAGAATTTGTTTGCTAGTTTGTTTGAACGCGCTAATCTCAAGAACTACTGGTCCGATTTGAAAAAATCTATCAGTGTTTGATAGCCTATTTATCGAGGAAGGCTACAAGCTACATTTTATCACGCTAAGACCAATAAGAGCAAAGATACAGAGGAAAATGTAAAAAAACGGGGAAAATTATTTGAAAGGGCGAATATCTTACAGACTACTGGAGCAATTTTTATGTTATTTGACACGAATATATAGTAGACTACGTGATATATATATGGGTTATTAATTTGTGAAAAATATACGGTTTCAGTAAAATTTCAGATTTACGCGGAGGAAGCCGTGTGGTACGTCTAATAATATTATTATGTTTATTGCTCCATTCATCACCATATCTTTGGCATGCAGAATAATGCGGCTATCAGCCTCCTTATATTAATTAAGCCCTGTCAACAGCGTTTTCGTTGGTTGAAAATCATATGTTCTAAATTTTTTATTTTATTTTTACTATATTTTATCTAAATATTATTCAAAAACTGGCATTTAAACATTCGATTCAATCGAAAATGATACCAAACTCGCCTATATACCTAAATCCCACGCAGTTATTGACCAAAGCTAAACCCCCCCCCCCCCCCCCCCTGCATGAAATATTCAGGTGGCTCCACATCGTAAACCCATCTTAGGGATATAAAGATCAATCCTACCAAAGGAAATCTTTGGTTCAGCAAAAGCCGTATTCCTCGTTTTTTTGTCTTGTGCACACGACTATCACTGAAACATTGCCAAATGCATAATCCGCGCGGAAACTTAAGTCGGAATAAAACCGCTTTCCTCTGTTGTGCTGTAGATGTAGGGTAAGCGCCTGGTCAATGACCTCTTTTATATTATGAACTAAAAATAGAAAATTAAAATTAGTAAGTAATAGATAAAGTGTCACTCGAGTGCAGTCCCAAAATTTTCATAAAGACGCTGCAAAAGCTTTAAAAGAGCGCGATTTTTTACTTAAGTCCGATTGAGCTCTGTATTAGTGAATAGAACAGAGTACAGACTAAACTTAATAATTACAGTTTGTATTAAAAAGAAAGAGTATTTAAACTCAACTCAAACAATCGAAAAAACCTTTAAACACACTACGCCAGCTTCAAATAATTTGTAAGCAAATTTCTAATTTGCGAATTGAAAATACTTGTCAATCACTGGGCCGATCTACCCCACTATATTAATTGTTGAAACCGCAGGGATAGGGTAGCGCCACAATAGACAGAACGAGCCAGTAGGCCGACTTTAAACAAGCTGACATATAGGTGCGGACGTACCGCCGCGCTGTAAGCATGCTATCAACGACTGATCAAGGCAGGCGTGCGCTGCCAATTTGATGTAGCCCTAATATAGCTGCAGAGAAAAACGAAGTGGACTGTATAATAAATAATATGTATTTTTTCGCAAATGCTACAAGGGCATGCCCGTGTGCCACGGGTGCAATCTATTTAGCTGGTAAGGCCGTCAAACTTATAACGTATATTCGAGAACACTTCTAAGTCGGACTACTGTTTAGTTCTGTCTATTGTGGTAGCACCACGCTGCCCGCTAGCGGAGTTCACTTCACAACTATTTTCATTTTGTTGATTTTGGATGTCGGTGTATCCATCATGGCGGACCACGGATCTAATTGAGCTTTGTTAACGGTAATACTCGGGAAGTTGCGGGAATGTACGGAAAACGTTTTGAGCCATTTTGTACGTTGTAGGTTGTTTGTGAACTTGCGATGAAAATAACGATGTTTTTTGTGAGTAACATTATTTGTATGCAAGCTATGATGGCACATTTTATTATTGTTACAATTATTACTATTCCAGGATAAGGTGAGAGAAAGTTACAATGACTATGGGTTCTGATTTTGGTATGTTTAATAGTAGTGCCTTAAACTAGGTAGGTACTGGTCGTTATTTAATCCTTCAAGCCCCAGAGCACCGGTGATCGCGACAACAACAGAATACAATCAATGATATTATATGAAAAACTCAAAGCAGACATGTTACTACCGCGCACGTTGTGAAGATACAAATACGACCCAATTGGGTCGTCTTTTATTTAGTCTGTCTCTTTTATGTAAATGGCATTTTGTATCTTTTGTTTCACTTATCTGTCAAATTTGACAATTGAATTTGAAAATTGCTCGGAAGAGATTTAAGCCGGAAAATAGTATGAACGTAACAGATCTGTATAAGTAGAATATCATTGAATACAATAGCATTTCCAAGAATCCGCCATCGAAGGATTAAGTAAAAACTTAATGAGATATCAATGGAGTTTTAAATATTATGTATGGGTCACGGTCACGAAAAAAAAACAAAATATACTACTTGTAAGTATGTGCAGTTGTAAGATAATACATACTCTAATGTACTTAGATAATGAACCAATAATCATGTTGACTCATACACAAATCTATAATTACAACCGCGAACCTCCTTTGAATCGGGCGTTAATTCTGTGTAACGTTTGGTATGCGGTAATCAGTTGCGGTCACCATGAGCACTAGGGTTGTCACCGACTAAGCCGGACATACAGATAAGCCGGACATACAGATAAGCCGGACATTTGGGTTAAATGCAGCCGGTCCTAAAAAAAGTTTGGTGAGATCTATTCAGTGGGAGCGTTGGGCAAAAGGACAAACGACACCAAAATATACCAACTACAAGTAAGACGATAAAAAAATCATAATTTTGTTTTGCATAAGCTTAGTTTCATAATGTTATTGGGAAATAAATTCTACGCCCAACGTTCGGCGTTCGTCTGCTAAATTGAAGTGTTTAGTCCGAAAGAGTGGGACCCCGTTTATTTTGATCGGACACTCAAATATGTTACCAAATCGCAACAATCCGGACACTTATTCTGGCCGGATACGCAACCAAAAACTCTAAATGTATCCGGCTACGTCCGGACTGGCAGCCCTAGCGCCGTAATCCTGCACTACACTAATGAAGTACTTTATCACCGCGTGTAATTGCTATCGGATCATTGATCGAGACTTAAGATTTGTGGTTAGCTGTTTAATATAAATAATCTAGATAACGCCCGCAACTCCGTTGCGTCAAAATTCGCTAATCACGCGGGAACCTTACAATTTTTCGGGATAAAAAGTATCCTATGTCCTTTCTCGGGATCCAAAGTATTTTCATACCAAATTTCAGGCAGACAGGCACACTTTCACAATTATATTATTTAGAAACTTTTCTAAACGCTTCTATAACGTCTAGTGGCTTAGGGCATGGCTCGTAGCTCGGAGGCCGTGAACTCAGTTTCCGCGTTGGAAAAAAGTTGTTCCCGAATTTGGTTAGGACAATGTAGGCTGATCTGACCGGGTAGTCTGACAAGATGATTCAGGCGTCGGATGACTATGTAAAAAGTAATTTCTTTGTCTAATCTCTCGCCAGTTATGTCGATCGTTAATAATTGTCCCACTATGTTATAAAGATAGTTATAAGTTCTGACAACTCAACAACGCTTTATCGAAGTACTTCTTGTAGTTTTAAACGCAATAAATATAATTTTTTGCTTAACATTTTAAAAGATAGCAGCCATAGTTAACAACCAGCACTATTCTAATACGAAGTTTTACATCCGAGTTATACAAAAGCTACATTCAGTTTAATTTCCTTCAGCTTACAGTTAACGTTTTCTTTTTCACCGCTTAACCATGAAAAATGTGTATGCAGACTCGCGATACGTGCCCTGCCGCCGGCCGCGAGCACGTACCCGCGCACCCACGTACCCACGTACCCACATGCCTACGAGTACGTTACAAACATTCTTACATTCTCGCCGATTGTCGCTTTCCGGTCCACGATCAGATAAATCGGAAGACACGAAATAAATACAGGAAAGTGAATACAGAATAGTGGAGCGATTTTGCTTACAACTTTTACTTTGGTTATGTTTTAGAATTATTTTGAATAAGGTTTTACATCGATATGCTAGCGCCATGTACCTATTCTTTTAAATGCGTCTGTCAGATGTTTCTAAACGCTTAAAGTGCTGAACAGATTTTGCTTAGATTTGAAAATTATGGACTTAATTTGAGACCCGGAAAGGACTTTGAATTATTTAATTCACGACACAATGTCGCCGCTGCAAGGAACCTTTTCTACTATAATAATAGGAAAATATCTGTGTTGCTGAATTATTATGACCTATACGCCTCTTGTACACCGACGCGACGCTGCGAAACGCTCTACTTAATACTCTACTTCAAATTAAAAGGAATTGAAGGATATACATGTAAAACATAATATATTAATGTAATGAAAACGGATGGTCTAGACGTGGGCTCCCGAAGTTTATGGTCGGTCGGCTGTCACAGGTTAATGAGAGGATAGACAAATCACATGAAAAATCTCCTTTAAAAACATAGCTGTGTGCAAAAAAAATCTTCCACTGCTTAACGTGGAACAAAAGTGGTCCAAAAGTTTCAGAGTGTTATTTTTTATTAGAGACAATCAAACCTTTTTTTTTAAATCAAACCATTGGCGATTTAATTCATATAATATTATCTTCTAATATATAAAATTCTCGTGTCACAATGTTAGTTACCGTACTCCTCCGAAACGGCTTTACTGATTTTTACCAAATTTTATATGCATGTTCAGTAGGTCTGAGAATCGTCTACTGGGTACTTTTTAAATTTATATGTGCATTTGTTGAATGAATAATAGGAAATTATTACAACTCGAGACTGACGGCGACCATTGTTTACAATATGCTACAGAATAGCGATGGACGTTGCCATGCTGACATACTTATTAAGTCACTTCAATAAAATAATATGGGCGAAATACTTTATATTATGGCAAATCAACGTTTGCCGGGACAGCTAGTAATATTATAATAAATTAAAATAATGACAAACACGTTATGCAGTGATTTTATAAAATAAAAAAATATTTTCTAAGGACAGCTACAAAAACGTTCCCAGCCTGAGCCTAGTAGGATCCATATCGGAGAGCAGTGTGCGTCGTAATAAAATATTATTCCATAAGGGTCATGGCTTTTCTTCATTTCCACAAAGCGTTGAGATCGAATAGCACATAAGTCACGACACGAATTCGCTATTTGGTCTTACTGTGGTGGCCACAACGCGTCGTGCGCGTTTTCATTAGCCATAACACAAATTTCGCGTAGTGGATTTTATAACGCGTTGTGAGCTATTTTTCCACTCACTGAGCATTTTCGATCTTCGGGCATAACGTGTACAAAGAAATCTTGATAAGCATTTTTTCACACATAATATGGTTATTGGCTATGATGCGTATTGTCGTAACTCCTATTGTACCTAATATAATTTGGTGCGTTAATGTTGAATTCTATTTAATTCAATCGTACCCCAACGTGAGAGTATAAAAGCCTCAAACTGAAGCCTTCAATAGTAGAGTCCTGCACATACGAACGTCAACAAAATCAACAAACTCCATTACGAAATGAAAAGTCATTACTCTGTAAGAGCGCGAGCCAGTTAACCGATTTTATGGCGTTTTTACTGCGAGGATATAAATACTATATTCCTTTCCTATTTCCACCTTAAGGCTATAAAAATAGGGTTCAAATTGCGGTAGCTGTAGAGCCACAGCATACAGCGGCTGCAGTATTCCATATGCATGAGCCCAATTAGCGTAAAGCGCTGAGCGGCGTTTTATAACGCTGAACATGATTAGTTTAGCGGATAAATAGATAATGAACTTCCAAATGGTGTATGGCCTACGTGATACTACGTAGGTTACCAAACCTAGGCAGTATCACGAATATAGTGTTAGTATTTTAATAGAAATCTACCAAGGTTTCTATTAAAATACTAACACTATATTCGTAGGAAATCGTGTAAAAATGTACGGTTTCTGCAGGAAGAACGAATTGCTCTGCAAGAGATCGTTAATATCATTGTATACTTGTTTATATTATGGCGAGATGTATGCTCGGTCAGATCTGAGCCTACTGTATATTTTGGCTGACTTCAAAAAGGGAGGTTTCAGATATTATGTTTTTTTTGTTTGTTCGCGCATAATTCTGACGTTTGTGGACCGATTCAGATGACTCTTTTTTTGTTAGAAGGAGGATACTTTAGAAATGGTCCCATGAATAGGAAATACTAAAGACGTTTTTTTATGTTATAATTATAAGCGATCAGAAATTTTGATAGCGCGATTCAGGACTTGCACTGTTTGGTTTTTACCCGCAATCATTTTTATTTAAGCTGATAGTTATGACGATAATAATGATTGATAATTGAATTTGGCGATAGTCCAGCGATAAAACCAGAACAAATATAACTCGTATAATGATGTTTGCGAACGCCCGCCCTCGCCCCGCCCCTTCCCGCCCGCCCCGGGCAAACTAATTTAATATTTCAATCCGATCGCCGCAATACAGAGGTGTAACAATGCGCAGTTTACCCTAATAACATACATAACGGCGCGGCGTTTGAAAGACAATGGGGATTATTATTGTTGCCATAATCTATCAATACAGGGTGTAAAATAAGTCATAGTAGGTACTTAAGGATGGGTATTGTGTATGTTTATTTATTTTATTTATTTATTTAATTCAGGCATCTTGGCCCATATTATAAATACCTTACAGACTAACATACATACATTAACTAACACTGACTGTATGTGTCTCTTATTCCTTCGATCGCGGATTCTTGGAAATCTATTGTTCTCGCAGCCACATGTGGCCGCTTGGGAATTGAAGCGTTATTTAATAAAGTTCATTGTGAAAGTGGCAGTTTTAAAAAGTAACGTTTTGTTATTACAGCATCGCTTTCGCAATTTTAGAGCTGCTACTGTTCAAGTTAACTCTATAAGTAGGTATATATTGTATTAGGAACACACACACCCACACACACACACACCCACACACACACACACCCACACCACCCAAGTATTATCATTAAGTTTTGTTATAATCTGTATTTCATATAATATTATATGCCAAATACACTATTAACCCGGCGTGAATGAGGTGAATTTTTTTTACACCAGCTATGAGGTGGGTATGACATACCCGAATATTGAACTGTCGATTTTGATAGCTTTAGATCAATGTGGAATAATGCTTATCACGGTAATAATTAATTAACACGAAACAAATAAATTATTACTATAAAACAACCACGTCAAATAATAAAAAAAGTATATTTGTTGATATTAGTACAAGGTAGTATTTTTTACGCAACAATCAACTATATTTAGGAACTAATTATATTTAACGCACCCGAGAGTCCCAAAAAAAACCAATTTTCAAAATTACTTTATTGAAAAATCAAAAAATTACAAATTAAAATCAAACATTAAAATTACGTTAAGTACAAATGGACTTGCTCGAGGTTAGAGGCTAAGTGAGGTGGAATCCACAGTGGCGATCCAATTTCGAAGTCAACGCGAAGTCAGCAGAATGTTTCCCTGAATGTTACCGATGAGTATGTTATACGCAGAGGCGACCATAAAATATACCAATGATTATGTAATGGTATAGAGGCGTTATTAACTTGTAGATTTTACTATCTTGAATCTTCTAAGTGTAAGTATCTTCGGATGATAGGCTTGGTGGTATATAACACCTCCCCCCTTAGTTCAAGGACCATTTTTGAACGACAGGAAAAAATGTCATTGGCAGCTTTCCAGAGTCTTGGCTTGGTCCAGGTTCAGCATAAGTTGGTTCTTGGCGAGGCTTCTTGCTTGATTGGCTTCTTTCTTCATTCTTTTTTCTTCTGTTCAGGATGAATCTTCTGCCCAAAATTATAAGAGAAAGTGCAATAGCACTGAATAATATAGTATAGAAAGGAATAGTTGTATTATAGAACATTGGAATTTGTTCTAATTGAATAGGTTCTTGATGGTGAATCTTGTCTTGAATTTCATGAAGTTTCTTCAGGCTGATTGAATTACTTTTAATAGAGAAGGATAAGGTAGGCTCTTTTACATGAGCCGAAATTTTAGTAATTTTTATGGACTGTCCTTTGATGTGATCGTTGGAGTTGACGATGGTGAAGTCTTCTGTGTGCAGCTTGCAGGTAGGTGGTATTGTAGCGAGGTAGCTTCCATTGAGATTTCTTCTCTTATGATATTATAAGTTTAAACACTTACGGATTTTGTCGCGTGTTTCTTCTCTTTCGCAGGATAACCGTGCTTCAGTTGGAGACGGGAACACGACGACGTAGTGGCGGTCATCAAGTTTTTCCATTGCAGGATTTCATCAGGTTTACGGTAGTCATTTCGCAGGACTTTTCTTTATGGAGATTTCCTTCAACGATGTTGCTGATACAGTCCGGTTACAGCATGTGGTGGAGCTCGTCTTCACATAAGTACCTCATGCCTGACTTCGGGCATTCTGCCTCTATGTACACGTGCATATTACCAGTGATTGCAAGGAAAGGAGAAGGAGGGATTATAGCTTGCCTATTTTTATTAGGAACGATCGCTAATTTATAAAAGTTATATTCAAGTGGTGAAACTATAGGGAATTTAAAAGCAAAAACTAACTGATCTCCATTAAAATAAGATGCTGGCTTAATTATATTGTAATAGTCTCTAATTTCTAAATCTTATATTTCTTCTTTATTATAAAATGTCTTAAGCTTTCTTAACATATTTTTCATTACACCTATACCTATCATAGAATGATGAGTGCGCGAAGCACTGCAAAATGCTAGCGCATTCTCTAACCTACTTATTTCGCTTACTAAACTGTCTACATTATTACTGCTTATTGCTAATGCTTGTGCGAATTTCGCAAATTTAACTATATCCGGTGAAGGAAATGAGTCAGGGTTTTATATCATAAATAATGTTTTATTAATTTTATTTTGACTTTCTATAATTTCAGCAAAAAATTTATTTTGTTCATCCATCCAATCTTTGCTAAGACTGATGTGATGATTCTGCTCAATAACTATTTTATCTTGATTTTTCTTAAGTACTGAAAGAGCTTGATCATACTTTACTGCATCCGAATAATCTAAATTTCCAGTTATACTCTTTATTACTGACCCAAGACTATCTATTAAGCCTCTCTTAAAATGTATGATAATGATGGGTTTGTCGCATGGGACCTAACTTAAAGGGTAAAATTCCAGGGCTTTCTCCAAGATCTTCAAGTTTTATCTCGAGAGCTAGTGCCGTTGTGAGAAGCGTCATGATCAGCATCCTGCAACAATTTGGCGGTCTTAGGGATTCGTTTTAGTCTATTTTTAGCTATAGGAGCTTTCTTTTTAGATGTATAAATATGAATAGGTAAGTTTGCTAAAACAGTGTCCTGAGTATATCAAGGTGCGAGTTAAGATCTAGAAGCTGAGGGGTTACTGGCAAAAATCTGCTGGTTAGGTTCATAATCAACTTCAGTTTCTCTAGTTTCATTACGTTTTTCAATGATAGCTTCTCTGTTAGCTAATGATGATTCATTTACAACGTCATAAACCTGTTTCATTTGTTCTCTATGAGATTGCATATACTGTTGAAGTAAATGAATAGTTAAATCGACATCAGTAGGGTCACGTGGATCAGTATGCCCTAATATAAGGTCATAGGGTTCACATTTAGTAAAACTGTCTATGGAGCTATTATATGCAATTAAAGCGTAAGGCATTAAATTAATTACAGGTTGATCACGCTGTTTTAATTTTAATATACGGAGATGTTCAAGCAAAGTCGAATGAAAACATTCTATATTACCATTAGCGTTAGGAGAATGAGCCAAAGTTTGATGATGAATTATTTTATGAATTTTACAAAATTCTGAAAACATTTGGTTATTAAATTCTGTACCCTGATCAGTAATTATGGTAAGTGGTAAGCCGTGGTGAGTACTAAATGTTAACAAAGCCTGTATGACACTGAGTGCCGTACCATCTCTAAGTAAGTATGCCTGTCCATATTTCGAAAAAACATCTATAAGGGTTACATATTTTTCATTATTAGCTGTAAAGGTGTCCATATGTACGATCTCAAAAGGTTTTGTAGCTGGGGGTACTAAATTAAGCTTAGGTCTAATAGGGTTCCTGTCATACTTAGCTTGACCACATATTGTGCAATCATTAATATACTTTGTAATATGTTCTTTCATTTTAGGCCAGAAGTAACGTGCTGAAAGTGCAAGGTAGCATTCATTTATCCCACGATGATTGGTTTTGCCTTCATGATAATTACGAATAATTTCTTGTTGTCTAAGATATTCTTTGACGTTTTCTAATTCTAATTTAGCTATAAAAACTTTCATGCAAGAGCTTTTAAATTTTTCCTGTAATATTGGGACTATTTTGTACATACCTAACGGAGGGTTAATAAGTATACCGGTCTTTATTTTAGGGTTTACATATTCTTTAATAGCATTGATTAAATCTGTTTCTAAATTTGATTCTGATAATTGTATAGATATCCATGAGGAATGAGTATCGAACGGTTTGGTAACTATTGCACATTTTTTTACATCACTAACAATATTTAAAACTAACTGGCGATGAAATTTATTTAAAGGATCAAAGGATATAGGTATTTCAAGGATTGGGTTTTCATTAGAGGTATGGGCGGTCATGGTACTTTCGGAGTCATCAGCTACAGATACTTTGGATGTATTGCCTACTATTGAACTTATCTCTTCGTTAAAGATTTCCACACGATATAGGGCGTCGGCGTTTGTGTTCTTTTTGCCGGGTTTATATTGGGTGGTAAAATCAAACTCGCTTAATTTTAATCTCCATCTCGTTAATCTAGAATGTGTTTCCTTCAGACTTTTTGTAATGGTTTATGGTCCGTTAAAATTTTAAATTTACGGCCAAAAAGATAAGGACGAAAATACTTAGTTGCCCATACTATGGCTAACAATTCTTTTTCAATTGTGCTATAATTTACTTCGCTATCATTCAAAGTACGAGAAGCGTACGCTATTGGTTTGTCGGATCCACAGATTTCTATCTAATTAGATCCCGCATGTGTATGTACTTCGCGTGCCATCGCGTTCCCAAAAGAGTATAAACTTTATTCTTTCGAAAGTCTGTTCTTTAGTCTGCGCTCCACCGTTATCGGAATCGGACGTCAATCGGAATTCTAAAAATGCCTAATTGTGCCGTATTGGGCTGTGGAAATTTGAATAGAAACGTTGGTATAAATAGTGAACACGTTTCTTATCATCGGTAAGTAATTTTATTATTTAATCATGTGTCCTTTATTTTAAAATCAATTATTTAATGTAAATCGTGTGTGGCTGTAGTTTTTACCATGAAATTTACGTAACTGCGTGTGTACCGCATGATTCATAATACATTGCCGCTTTAGTTAGAAGATTATAGAGCCCGTTCTGTTTGTCCGCTATTGAGCGCGCAATGGAAATAAAACAATCGATACTTTCACTCATCGCTTAGTTTCGAGGTACAGTCAATATTCTCATTTTTCTGTCAAATGAAGCAAATAGTGTTGTACATATTCTCGATTCTAATTAATCGATTTTCGAAACAGACATGAAACAGAGGAATGATAATGTTCGCTTTGGGATATTTTGTGACTCGGTAATTATATTTCTATACATTTTATATACATATAATAAAACTGTAGAAATAAAAATTCTGTACATTAAAGGTATTAAAAAAAATAATAGGTGGGGGGTGTCACTACATCGCTATAGAAGCCAAAACTGTAGTTAGTTTTTTGTCTACTGTCTGTCTGTCGGTCTGTCTGTATGTTTGTTCCACTATCACACGAAAACTACTGATCCGATTTGAATGCAGTTTTCGCAGATATATTTGTCTTCTTCCAACTTAACATCTGGTGTATAAAAAAATTTCCCCCCACCCCTTTAAGGGGACTAAAGAGGGGGTAAGACTTTGTATCAACTGATGAAGTACAAATACTAAAAATGGCAAAACAACGTTTGCCGGGACAGCTATAGTCCGCGCGCAACTAGTTGGCCGCTCTGCCCATATACTCACATACTGGCACAGCGGCCAACTAGTTCCGCGCGGACTATAGTTATGTAATATGTATTTATGTTCCTGTTTAGTGATTTAATTTAGAATAATATAATATATTACTAGCTGTCCTGGCAAGCACGTATCTTAAGATTTATCATTCCTCTGTCTATGAACTAGAATAATAATCGATTAAAAAATCGATATACCTATTAAAATGGCAAAAGAGGCGGGGCGCGGCGATTCCTTTGAATTGATTCCGCGCATACGAGTATTCCCATCACTAAAGCGCTCTTGTGACGTCACAGTAGGTATGAAAAAAGTGACACGCTCGTGTTCATACAAATGGAGCGACATAGCGCTTCTATCTAGATCTTATTTCTGTGGTCGGATCCTATGGGTCCTTGTGAAAGTACTGCACCTATTGCAAAATTAGAAGCGTCAGTTGTCAGTAAAATGTCCTTGTCAAAGTCGGGGTATATTAAAATAGGATCATTAGTTAAAAGTGTCTTACATCGTTCGAAACTGTTAACGTAATCTGAGTCTAAAGTAATTTTCTTTCCTTTTTTTACACATTGAGTTAATGGTTTTGTGATCTTAGCAAAATTGGGAATGAATTTTCGGTAGTAGCCTACTAAACCCAGGAATGATTTTATTTCTTTAGGTGTTTTAGGAATAGGGAATTTTTGAATTGCTGAAATTTTGTCGGGATTAGGTTTTATTCCTTCTTCAGTTATTACGTGTCCTAGATATGCTGTCTCGTGTTTTAAAAATTCTGATTTGTCAAGCTGAATTTTAAAGTTAGATTCACGTAATCTTTGGAAAACTTTTTCTAAATTTATTATATGTTCCTGTAATGAAGTTGAAAAGACAATTATATCGTTGAGATAAACCAAGCAAATGACATTTTGAAGTCCTTTAAGAATATTATCCATAACTCTTTGGAACGTGGAGGGACTATTTTTTAAGCCCATTGGTATTCTAAGAAATTCATACACTACATACACTGAAAGCGGTTTTATGTATATCCTCCTCTGACATTTCCACTTGATAGAAGCCTGATGCTAGATCTAAGGTTGTGAAATATTAACATTTCCCTAATTTGTCAAGAATATCATTGATGTTAGGTATGGGATATTTGTCGTCGATTGTTTTTTCATTAACCTTGCGAAAATCAATGACTAATCTCCATTTCTGCTTCCCCGAGGCGTCCATTTTTTTAGGGACAATCCAGATCGGAGAGCTCCAGGCAGATTCCGATGGTCTAATTATGCTCTGACTTAGCATTTTTTAAATTTGGTCTTTTGCCTCATCACGCAAGATATATGGATAACGGTAGCTTTTCGTATGTACGGGGACCTCATCATATTTACGGATTTTATGTTTAATTTTGTTCGTAAAAGACAAAGATTCTCCTTCAATATAAAAAAAAAACATCTGCATATTTACTACAAAGTGCTGTTAAATTGGCCTTTTCTTCTTCATTTAAATGGTCTGTTCGCAAACGTGAAATAACGTCACTGGCACGGCTTGAGAATTCTTGTGAAAATTCGGAATTAAAAATAGTTGCTTCTGTCGGATGATCTAATGAAAAAATTATGTCATTTTTAGTATGATTGGTCACCTGGACTATGGCTCTATTGTTTTTTACTGTAGTTAAACATTCACTTATAATGCAACTGCAAATGATTTGTTCTGGCACTAAAACTTCACCATCCGCGGCGTTTATTGGTAATCTAAGAAGTAAAGAGGTTTCACTTGGAATAACTTTTTCATACAAATTTAAATTTCGGGAATTATATAATTTAATTGGGTTTATGGCATTTTTAGTAATTAATGTTGAATTTTTAAGATCTAATTTAGCTTCAAATTTAGTTAACAAATCCATCCCTATCAGACCTTCAAAACAATTATGAAATTTATATACGTATAATTTAATATTACAGTTATTGTTGAATTCTTCAAAACACGGCAGGGTTATTGAATAATTGTTTCTACTAGTCGCATGTACGTTAGTGACTTCAAATGGATCATAGTTTAGTGGTATGTGTGAAAAATATTGTTCTACGACCTGTGGACTAATAAAGGATTGATTTGCTCCAGTATCTATCAAAATTTTTAAATAGAACCCATTTCCGTTATATTCTGAACTTTCTGAAAATTTTCATTTGTTGATGGTTTTGGTTCTGACTGGGGCTGTTCTACTAACTCCTCAACTATAGGGCTTTCACTATATTCATATTGTTCATTACGGGATAGTCATTATAATAACCTTCATAATTGTAATAATCATCATAGTAATTATAGTAATCATCATAATTATAATAATCAGGATTATCGTATTCTAAACTTGCACATTCATTCATATTAATATCTCGGGGTTTAAAATAATAAGAGGGTGGTGGATTGCCCTGCTTGGACCAATTCCATCCACTAGGACCTGGTTGCATCGGTCTTTCCCTAGTCACAAAATGAGAAACTCCACTCATAGGCTTAGGGCCTTGAGATGAGGGTTGCGGTCTAGGTTGTACTTGAAAACCTTGATTATGATTAGGAAGTGGTGCACTGAAAATTTGTTGGGTGCGCGTGGGCATTCGAGGTTGATTAAAAGGCATTTTAAATTGATGTTGGGGTGAAAATGGTGGCTTATGCATAAATTGTGGTCTAGACGGACTTGGCATATTAAAATCATTAGGCCTGAAGGGCTGAAAATTATGATTAGGCATTATAAAAGGCTGATTATTATCACTAGGTTTTCTATCTGGTATATGTGAATTCCTATTCTGAATATACATAGTATTAACTTCCTCATGTACTAACTCTAAAGCTTTCTCAATTGTTTCGGGACGCATGCATCTAATTCGAGAACCTAATGGATCTTTTAGTCCACGTAAAAATGCCTGAAGGGTTAATTTTTTATACAGTTCACGTTTAGCATCGATAGTGGAAACGAGAGATTCATGCAATGAAACATAAGTCATAACTGTACTAAATAAGTTCTGGCAACGTTCGTAAAATTCTTGCGGCGTGTTAGACCCTTGTGTTAATTCATGAAGCCTCAAGCGGCCACATCCGGCCGCGATAACAATGAAAAAGCTATTGTGTCTCGTTTTGCCACGACTGATGGGTTAATAAAGCTAAATCATTATATAGTGCAGTTTCGTCTCTTTGGTCGGCAAAATTATTTATTAAAGAATTACGAATGCTAGTCCAATCGTTGGGGATACCGTTGGCATTAATTTGTCGCGCGGCAGCACCAACTACTTTGTTCGAAATTCCATTTAAAAGACCCGAATTAATTAATTGATCACCGGCCTGACCATACTTTGCAACTAACTGATCACAAATATTAATAAATCTAAAGGTACAATTCCGTGCATCGCGATCGATCGTGGTCGTGCACGACCTACGACTGTCGTCGGACGCTCGCGACCATAGTCAACATATGAAAATGTATGGCACCGCTTCCGAGGCCCACGACTGACGCGCGCGGCCTACGACTGTCGTAAGCCGCGCGCGATCGTGCCATATAACTTTGACACGGTCGCGCGGGGCCTACGACTGTCGTCGGTCGTGCGCGACTGTCATAACTTCAAGACACGATCGCGCGCGGCTTACGACAGTCGTAGGCCGCGCGCGTCAGTCGCGATGCACGGAATTGTACCTTTACTAAAACATGAGAATTCCCATCAAATTCAGGAAATAAACGGAGGACTTTACAGATATCATCTAGGGTAGCCATTTTAGGTTCTTCAAATTGTCTTAAATTATCAACTAAAATATCCCTGTTAATTTCGCTAATTTCTGAATCGTCAAGTTGTCTTAATCTATCTATTAATTCTTCCCTACTACTCATTTAATTAAAATATTAACACAAATCTAAATTTAATAATTGTTATCATAGAAAAATGATTTTATTTTCCTTCAGTTAAATTTTTAAAATTTTACTTGTTTATTTAATCAAAAGAAAAAATTTCATTCTTATTAATTTGAATTCCTATATGCCTATAAAATATTTCTACATTGTTCGTCAATTTTCAGGATCGAAAATTTTATAACACGTGCTGAAATAAAAATTCTAAAACTAACACAGGAAATAAAGGAGCAATCACTGGAATAAAGTGTACTCACATAGATCTCGGCATTTCTTGGGAGGTATCGAAGTTTGGATGCTCGGTCACGTTGTTCTTCCTCAATTTCCGGTTCGGCTGGAAACGCCTATTTCCTCCAGAATTTTCCCTAATTTTCTATCCTGGGGGACCCGGAAAATCCTAACGACTGCGCCAATTATATTTAACGCGCCCGAGAGTCCCAAAAAAAACAATCTCAAAATTACTTCATTGAAAAATCAAAAAATTACAAATTAAAATCAAACATTAAAATTACGTTAAGTACAAATGGACTTGCTCGAGGTTAGAGGCTAAGTGAGGTGGAATCCACAGCGGCGATCCAATTTCGAAGTCAACGCGAAGTCAGCAGAATGTTTCCATGAATGTTACCGATGAGTATGTTATACGCAGAGGCGACCATAAAATATACCCAAAGATTATGTAATGGTATAGAGGCGTTATTAACTTGTAGATTTTACTATCTTGAATCTTCTAAGTGTAAGTATCTTCGGATGATAGGCTTGGTGGTATATAACAAACTTAGACTGAAAATATAAAAAAATTGACAAATTGAAATCAACATTGTAATTAAAGTTAAACAATAAATCTCTCTCTTACTCATACTAATATTGCAAATACAAAAGTATCTACCAGTTCGTCTGTCTGTCTGTCACCTCTTCACGCCCAAACTACTGAACTTAATTTTAGCAAAACCTGCTGAAATTCGATATGGAAATACCTTGTACCCCAGGAACGGACATAATATGATAGTTTCATCCTAGAAATAGGTACGGTTCCTGCGCTATAAACGAATTTTGGCGCAACGGACTTGCAGGCGTCATCTAGTGGAATATAGCCTTAACTGAATGTAAAATCAATTAACATGACAAAGGACAATCATAATTGACAAACAATATGATATTGTAGAATTTACAAGGCAAAAAATAAAGAAACTTTGTAATTAAATGTAAAAAATCAAAAAACAACCGAAACACAAAATAGTGACACCGACTATGAGGTCGGGTATCACATACCCGCAATGCGTTTGCGCACTTGTAGCTTACATCGCCAACGGCGCAATATTGTCATTGTCGCTTAAAATCACTCCTCGTACCACCCCCTCCAGCTACTGGGCCAACCAAGTTCCAGAAATCGCACAGTTGAGAAATATTAGGTGTTTTATGAACCACTGGGTATGACATACCCGACCTCACTCACGCCGGGTTAAATCAACGCCGAAGCGGACCAAACAAACAGACACTTTGGTATGAATTATGTCAGTATGATAGAGGCAATAGTAAAACGTATCATGTAGTTTGCTGATTGCAATACATTTTACTGATATCCAATCTAACTACAGTTTATTCATTTACGTTTTCACGAGATAAATATTAGCTTCCTTTTACATTAGTGCAATCAGGTTCAGTTCTATATAATGCTTTAAAAGTGCACGAAGTTTTTACTTTCATAAATCATAGCAGCTTGAATCTGCACACCAAAATTGCAAAGTACAAATTACACTATCGTATGTAAAACAAGAAACCTTTAAGCTTACAATTTTTAACAATCGGCCTTATTAATGTAAACTTTTGTTAAACATTACCGCTATTATTTCAACGCAGCCAATAACTTCTCAACAAGGGAATATGGTGCACAAAACATATTACATACAAGACATACTGAACCCAACAATAGGGTTCCCCTTCGTTTTTTAAACGTTTTGAAAAAAGTTTGGCTTTCATTGGCTTGCAATGGCGGCGCGCGGTTTTATATAGTGAATGGTTTTATGCCTTTTACCTTTCAATACATTTTCATTAACATAATCATCAGCGCGTGTACCGACTTTCGCAATATTAAGCTGTGCGCACATTGTGACGAATCGCAGCGGAGCGGGCCGCATGTTTCAAGTTTTATGATCGAGTGCGTGATTGGTCAACTTGTGTAACAAATGCGTCCTGCGTCGTCATATTGTGACATTATTTGTCGTTAAACAGAGCAAGGAATTGCCCGCGACTTTGTAAATATGCTACGATGGAAGACCTTGAAGAAGGTTTTTGCCCAGCAGTGGTATCCCACTGCTGGCTTAAAAAAAATTAATCTATCCTTTCCAGAACTCATAGTATCTTCATCCCAAATCTACACTCCCATACTAATAAATATTAATACTTATCATATTAATTTCAAATGTGTGTTTCCTTCAGTCTTCTGGTACCTCCCTCACGACTAAATAGATTTGGATCGAATCTAGTATATTTATTAAAAGAGACAGCCACGGTTTCACTTTTTACGTTAGACACAGTTAGGCATATTTAGGATCGATTCACACTAAAATTAGAGGAAAGGAGACGCTATAAATTTGCAATGCTAAATAGCAATATCAGAATGTATAGCGACGACCGACGAATGTATTTGACGACCTCTGTGGCTCAGTGGTGAGCACGTTAGCTCAAGCCGGGTTCGAATCCCGCCGACGGAACAAAAAAAAATTCAAAGTTCCTGAGTCATGGATGTGTATAAAATATGTGTATCATATAATAAAAATCTTAAATATAAGTATAGTATAAAAGTATTAAATATATTTCCGTTGTCTGGTTCCTGTAACACAAGTCCTTCAGGTACTTAGCACGGGGCCAGACTGACGTGGTGTGAAGCGTCCATAGATATTATATTATTATTATAGCACAAATAGCGTGATGTCAATTGTCAGTATTATGCATCGCCTCACCGAGTCTCATCTCGTTTCAGCCCTTAATGTATGTTTCCAATTCCGTTTTATTTCCGATCGTAACATTCAACACGAAAACATACCCATAACTTTTGACGTAAGCATTAAAATAAAGTTTATAAAGCTCAAGTCTGAGATAAAGGGAATCGCGTCGTAAATGAAAGCTTTCAGAGCTTTGACTTAATGTGAGCTTTTAAAATGTATACGGTAAACGAGGAAGCTTTAGGAAATGGACGCATTCGAACCAGGTTTTAGACCAAGAGACCGAGAAAGAGTATTAGTAGTAAATCGGATAGGGTAGTAGTCTAAATCAAAGGGTCAAAAGCTATGTCCACACTGTGCACTTTCATCTTCAATTGTCGTTATCGTCTTTCATTCAACTTTTGTATTGGTGCATCCAATAATTAAATGCGTCAAGTGTCAACGAACGCAACGCCAACATTGTCATTAAAGAACAAGCGAAAGTTTTGGATACGGTCAGAGGGCATGCGTCGCTACTCGCGGGCATGCCTCACGTGCGCTGTTGACTGCGCTATGATGCATGCCCTTAATGAACAAAAAAGGCACAGTGTAGGCATAGCTATTGAGTCATAATGCTAAATGTGACCTAAAGATAACGAAACCACGCTCGTCTCGTCCTATAGTCCTAACTGCTAAAGACCTGAAGGATATTATATCAAGCGCTTTTTCCATTTTAATAGATAAGGATAAAATACATTGTACAGCTTTTTAATGTATAGCTATTTTGATAAGCAATGGGGAAAAATAAACGTACAAGAGAGGTTTAATGCTTCAACTCCCAAGCGGCCACGTGCGGCCGCGATAACGATACATAAGCTATTGTGTGTGGTTTTTCCACGTTGGATGTATTAACACATAATATTCTAAGTTAAAACTGTTCTTTTTCACCTGTACAATAAAAACCAGCCCATCTAATAAATAAATTAGGGGAAACTTTTCAAATATATACGCCATTAAAAAGGGCAAAAAAAACTACATAAAAGCTAACAGCTCCCGTCAATGTCGGTTAAACAAAAAAGTGTCATTACAGTAACTCCAGTGTCTCATAGCTGCCCATCCATTCTCCGCCCTGCGATAAAAAGTTAACTAAGTACAACTTAGCTGAGTATAACTTAGCTATACAACTTGGATTGTGCAAACGAGCGACCGATGATAATAAATAATAGGTCACGATGTCACACGCTATACTTTTGTACTAAAGAAGTTGGGGACTAATTTGAAAGTCAATAACATGGACATACTTTATCCCTACCAGATAAAATTTAATTTAAACGTTAATAAAAATATAACTAATGATTGTATAAAATTCTAAGCTAACAAAGCTATAAAGAAACACACGGACTTATTACAGACCAAATATATATATTTTTTATTTAGAAAACTTAACTAACTTTTAACACTGGCAACAGCCCCGAGCGGGTGGTCACAGCAAACAAGCGACAATCAAAGTAACAAATTGAGTAGCGTGATCCCGCGTCAATCTGCCGCCCGTCCGCGCCGCCACCTATAAGGCAAGTTTCGCCAATATGAAAGTTTCGCCTCGTTATCCGGGTGATTTGTCCCGGAACTAGTTACCTCTAATCCGGATATCCGGGACATAACCGGACTTTGATCGGAAATTAAAAGTTTTGTCATATCACTCATGAGTCGTTTAGTTCTTGTCGTTACGGAAATTCCGCGATTCCTACAATGCTACAGGAAATACGTTGCATACTTTGAGAATCAAGCTGCAACATTTAACTCAATCTTACTTATTGTTTGACTATACCTACTCCCAAAGAAGAGGAAGTTATCTTGTATTCAAACTGTAGGTAATAAATTAATTATTATACTCTCTACGATAACTTCGTTGATTCTGTTGAACGGTTTTCTATTTTTTTATTAATAAATGATCACATTATTTTAATAATTCTTAAAATATGTTTATACTGTTCCTTTATCAACGTTTCAATCAAATAAAATCATTTATTTACAGAATAAGCAGTTTAAAGTAGCAAATTATTGTCTTAAATTTTCAATGTACCAGTAAACACACGATCAGTATTCACCAAAAGCAAATCCGATATTTGACAGCGTCCCAGGGGCATATTTATTTGTTTTGGCGATCGGGGCCCTAAGCCGGGGCCTCCCGATGACAGATGGCTAAATATGGAAATTATTACAAGCTTTTATTTGTGTGAGCGAAAAGTTGTGAAAACTTTGAAGCTTTAAAGTGCTTCAAATCTGTATTTATAATTCTAACAATATGATTATAATATTATTAGTATACCAACATGCCAAAGTAGTAATTAAAAAATAAAATATACAGAATACAAAGACCACTCGGTATTTTTTAATATTTATAAAATATATAAAAACATCTTTGATCAGCAAACGAAAGATTATATTTTTTGCTTTAATTAAAATTAAAAAATATATAATATTTCAAAAAATCCCTAGACTTAATTTATTTGTAATCACTAATCAGTAATGTGTGTAAAGAAAATATTTTTTTCCAGTAAAAGATGTAGATACCAACTTAGAGAAACATAACTAATGGATATTTTATTTATCATGCTAACGTCCATGAAAACTCATATAAAATATACACAGAGGGACACACTAATTAGAATCAGCAATTAGCATCATCATTCCTCTCACGGACTCAATCTTTACCCCCGTTATAAATCTTTTCGCGTGGACCCTCGTAATAGTTAAAATATGTAAATTCCGAAACAAAACACGTAAGATAATAATTGTTTTGTTCTAATCCGGTCCGGCTTTTTCCCTACTCCGGCTCCCCCCTACCCCTATCTCCTATGCTATGCATATGCTATATGCATTGGACGTCTTAATTAATTTAATTTTTTTTTTTATTTTATTTAATTTATCTATGGAGATTATGCGCTCGGATTGTACCGCCAACAAATTGGATTTTTAATGGCAGCCGGTGTCAAAACAAACTATGCGATACCGACTAATTCGTTCAGGAATCTAGAAGAAGTTTCGAAGAAAAAAATATTGTTTTTAATTTGGTTTTAACTTAAATAATGTTTACATGTAATTTAAAGTGACGCCGCGTTAAAGTAAAAAACCGTGTTGGATATGTTTTAGATAGAAAACAAGCAATAGAACAGCAAAAAATGGAAAGGGCGTAGCGACAAAATGGTTTTTGTCGCGTAATTTAAAAACCATAAATACATTTCATATAAGCTATGGGCAAATTAAAGTGTATGCTTGAACCAATCTATGTACAAATTTTGGGAGCTTAAATCACTCTCCTCTGTTGGCAAAATAGGAATCCCTTTTTTTACAGAGGTCTTTTTGATTGATTATTCTGTGTTATAAAAGTTGACCAATCGTGTTATGCCTTGGGTAATTCAAAGACAAAGATATGATGAATACTGACAAATGACAATGAACTTTAATTTTTTAGCTTTTAGTCATTGCTGAGAAAAATCGATATCGCTACAGCCAAATTATCAAGGCGTCGCCTTATCTTTGGTAACAATGCATGTACACATAAAATGATAAACCACAGAGTGGGTATCCATTAAGGGTAAATTCAGACCGCATCGCGACACGTAGATGCATTTCTAAATTTGTACTGAATTGACAGATTTTAATTGGGTAAGGCCGAGAATTTTTACACTTAGTAACACAGAGTAACATAGAAACTTCTATGTTACGGTAACGTAAAAGTAACGCGAAAGGTATGTAAGGCCGATTTCATAGTGCACCTTTTTATATAAAACTTTATGCCTTATACGGGGTGTAAGGGACAGCGTCCCGCAAACTTATAGGGGTTGCTCAGTCAACGAAACTGAACAAACGAATTATTTTCAGGAATGAAAAAAAAAAATGCTCGATCAGACAATTTGTATGGATAAACATTTTTATTTTATTTCCTGAAATAAAAAAAATCCTGGTGATAGTTGTTCAGTATCGTTGCATACACCCAGTATCTGTATGTATGATGTGCATGGATAACAAAAAAATATAAAACCATTTTTTTATCAAATCATGTCTTTTACTTTGACTAAGTACATAACTAAGTACCAAATAATTAAATAAAATTGTTATTTAAAATCTTTGGTACTAAAATACCTACTATAAAATTAGTTTTTTATCAAAATTAAGTAGTAACAAAAACATAACATTGTTATTGTTCCTCTAAATCTTCCAGTACACAGAAAATAATCAAATTTGTTTTTCATAAAAAACTAAGCAAACAAAAAACAATAGTAATTAACGATGATATGAACAAATCCTTACAACACTTCAACATTACGTCACATACAATGAACGTTACCGGTAACATAGAAGTAACATACAAGTAACATAGAAGCGAGATTTTTTAGCCTTTAATTGACCATTAATCGATAATTTGAGCTCAATTTGGACCAAAGACACACGTCACGCATTGCTTCTCCGCTTATTCATATTTCTATTCAAAACAGGTGTAATAAAAACTGATATTTACCTTTGAAATCGTCTAAATACATTAAAAAAACTTCGACCAAACACATGCGTGCACCTTTGCTCGATTCTACAGACAACAAACAAGCGTCTTTTTTAAATTTTATTATTCGCATAGATACTTACTGTTGCCAGTGTCAATACAAAATAGTGCCACAAAAGATTAACATTGTTTAGAGGTGAAATTATTGTAACATACAAAATCGTAACATAGAAGCGAAAATACGGGGACAAACATTTAAATTTCGATAAAGTCATGAAATCTGCTTAATTAAAAAGATCAATCACTACGATTAAATTGCTAAGTATCAGAGTATTTTAAGTTAGTTCTTGTGAATTTGTCTTTCAATGGAAAAAAAAAAAATTTTAGTTCCAAGTATTTGGATACATGAAAAAGACAGCGAGTTTTTTTGCAATATTTGGGGTAACTGACGAATTTAACTCACTGTAGTTATTAAACCATAAACAGTATTTTAACTTTGATATGAAATTGTATGATTTAGATCCCTACAAAATACAATAAAAGTTATTGAATTAAAAATTACTGGTTAGTTTTTTTTAATATGCAGACAAAAATTGTGACACTTTTTACTTTCGAAAAGTGTAAAAATTCTCGGCCTTACCCAATTGCGTGAGACGTCTTGCAAATCTGTCAAATCCACACTTTAGAAATGCATCTGCGCGTCGCCGGTGCGGTCTGAATTCACCCTAAGAAGAGAAGAACTTTTATCCATATCAATATTATGTACTAATAGTATTATAAGCGCGAAAGTATTAAGTATATTGTAGCTGTCTATTATTTCATTAGATACTTTGAGTTCCGGGAAAGGACATAAAATTGTTTTAATCCCGAAAATTCCTATACTTACGCGAAATTGGACACAAAGAACCGACGAGAAATATCAGCTAGTCTATTTTAAAATAAATCTCTCAACCAATTTCATTCATGTATTAGCTAAGCCCAATACGCGTCACTGATATACGCGTCTATTGTGGGTTCTAATTTAATTGGCTCGTAAAATAGCGGGGCCTCGCTGCCGCCGGTGGGGCCCCGCGCCGGTGGGGCCACATTACCGGACGGGGCACGCTGCACAATGTATGCGAGGCCTCATTTACCCGCGCGTAAATTTGTATGCCCATAGTCGCAGTGATGACAGATGCGTTAGATACCGATGTGAAATTATTATAAAATAATGAATTTTAGGGAGACTTAAATTTTCACTCTCCGTCATAATATATCCACGCCAAATCCGTCATATTATAATAATCGATCCAGAAATAAACCCGCTAAAAAATACTCTTCAGTTTTAAAATATTTTGTACCTACTATAGAATTAGTATTTACAAAGAATACAGTAAAAAAAACAGGTGTGGCTTACGGTACTAAGCCACATCTGTTTTTTACTGAATGTATTTTATGTACTTAACAATAGTCATGTACAGTCATAGAACCCAAATTATTAATTATTATACAATTTTGTGTTTAATTGTATTTTATTATTGCTTATGCACCAATATTATTATTAGAAAAGTTAATAAAATACATTTGTGTCGAATCATCTTAATTTTATTTTATCCTAACGCATAGTACGTACCGCGAGCGTACACATACGAGCGTGCGAGCTTGCGGCCAGCACGCAGGACGCACGCAGGGCCGGATACAGACGACGCGGCGCGGGGCCCCGGGAGGGGGCACCGACTAATGAAATTTTCATACGGCACCCTCCGATACGCGACACTTGCTCGCGTTTCATTCTTTTTGTATCAATATTTTATTGGAAACGAAAAGTGTTTTAATTGTCCTGTTGCTGGGATGGATTTTATTTGAATATTTGTGTTTCGGCCTTCGATAAAAATTTACAATATAAATTTTAATAAACTGAAATCCCATTTTACACAAAAACGTGTATGTATAAGGAAATACATAAATCGTCTGCACGAATGGTACACAATAGTGTCATATAAAATAACATAACATTATGGAAATACGCGGTCAGTTGAGTAAAGAAATGAAAATTACTATAAATCTTTTACGAATGAAAAACCTCCATCACCATGCACAAATCAAAAACGTCTACCACAATAAAAACATCAACAAATCATCAAAGAATAAAAGAGATAGTCAACACAATAGTCACGCGTCCCGCACATAAATAAAATTACCGAACGTCACGACTTTAAAAACCTCGGCCCATTGTATAGGGGCTTTCAATTTGTACGGCGGCCGGCGAATTTACGAGGCGTACTTACGCGCTGCGCCCTGGGCCCCCGCAGGGCGTCGGGTGGCCAGACTACGAGCGCATAAATTAGGGCAGGGATCGGAAGGGTAATGTCATAGAATAAAACCGTGCCCGCTTAATGCTGGGTTTACATGCTCGTTAAGTGCATAACAGGTAACGGTTCTTAAAATATTATCGGAATAACAGCGGTGAAATTTTCGAGTCTTTTTGTGAGACCGAATAATGTCCCACAAAATTTTATGAATTATTTAGGTATAGGTACTTGCAACTTCTTAGATTTTTTACATAATATATTAAGTTCCCTGCACTTGGTTTCTGGGCCTTTTAACAAAAACAAAAAAATATGTCTGAATTATATTCTGATTTCTGACTGATTGGTTAACGCGCGGCTGTTGATAAAATAAACTTCTGTTAAAAACCTCAAAAACATCTAAGACGTAGACATGATATGATAATATAATAGATTAGAAATACACGAAACATAAAATTTGGCAAAATACTTGTCCCCTCCATTGGATAATCTACGTTATTAACAAAACATCTACTTATTCGTGTGCATCGGGATCTATGAGGGGTTAAAAATTGTGAGTTATGCGCTCATCCTGTATTATGTTTCATAGGGTAAGAGCTGAAAATGATTAGTGATTTATCGAGTGGCACGGCCGTTTCTACCCCATGGGGTATATCCGCTTATCAATGGAAACGGGCGAACTTTTTTCACAGTTATTTTCATTAATCCATCGCAAAACCATGGATTTAATTTTTAATTCCATGATTGGTCGCTTGCGATTGTCAGCACGCTTTTGGCGTGTTACGCATGAATATATAATTTGATTTGAGATATTAAATTTTATTAAATAACTTTGCAACTACCGTTTTACCATTATAAACTATAAATGCTAAAAATGTGAATAGTTGTTTGGCTCTTGGATTCTTTCACGTACATAATTATTATTATTAAACAAATTCTAATAAAAATTTGTTTAGATTGTACGTATTTTTGTCTCGGGTAAGTATTGTTTTCTCGTTTTCGATTATTCATTCAAGAGTCGCGGACATAAATGGAGCTAGATGCCTGAATAAATGGTAAGCAAATAAAAAAAATGAAGCTAGTGTAATATAAATTCTGTAACTTATTTTTTATCAACAAACACAACAACAACACACTTTTCAAACAAACACGCCATTACAGAATGGCGTCTTAAATCACATTATTTTTGATGCGAAAAGTTCGAACAAACATTCGTCTCAGGAGGCAGCTGTATGAAAATGTTAAGAACAAATAAATTACTAACAATGATTACGCTAACTCCGCCCCTGAGAGGCGACTTGGTTAACTGTCTCCCAAGTGTCATCTTTTTAACCGACAGATAAACGTAATTATTGTGTATTTATTTTCATAAAATGGAAACTTTCTTTTTTGTTTTTATCAGTCAAAATATGTTGAACAATAACAAATTAGCATACATTTAAAGGTACTCCCTCACCGGGAGCATTCGCTTGTAATGTAACGTTACAGAGTCGAGCATTACATCAGTGAGAGAGGAGAACCGAGCATTACAAGGCATACCTTGTAATGCTACGTTACAGTTAAGTCAGCTTGCTATGGAATGTTCAAAGTCGAATCTATAATATTACATTACACGCGAATGCTCGTCAGTCAGGCAGGTAGTATTGTAATGTAATGCTAAAAGACGAATCTATAATATGACATTACACGTGAATGCTCCCGGTGAGGGAGCATCTTAAGTGTATATAACTTAGTAAAACAATGCAGTACGCGCGTACAACTTTTATATTTGTTGTGGTTAAAACGTGACATTGAAAATGGTGGCACTGCAGTCTGAGCTAAGAAATACTGAGGTTAGCTTACATTATCTATGGACCTATACGACCTATTCAAGAAGAGAGCGTATTCCTTCTTAAAAGGCCGGCAACGCGCCTGCAGCTCTTCTGATGTTACGAATATCCATGGGCGACGGTAGTTGCCTACCATCAGGTGACCCGTTTGCTCGTTTGCCCCCTTATTTAATAAAAAAAAAAAAATTAATATCAAAATTAAATAAAACGGGCTAATGCTGTATAAAATATGTTACATTTTGTGTTCGTAAAAGAACAGACTCGTCGTATTTAGCTATTTCGAGAAGAAATGAAACTGAAAATGAAAATTTAACCAGTTTTTTAAGCTGCGAGCCAAGTTTTTGCAGAAACTTCAAAGCAATATCTCAATTTCTTGGCCGCAGAGCCAAGAAGTGTAAAGTTTTTGAAGCTTTAAAAATCTCTTAAAAGAAATAAGAGCAATGTTTTAATATTAAATGTGTTTGTGAACTGTTTACAAGTTTGATTAGCCTCAAAAGTCAAAACCCAACTTTTTACGGCATAAGGTGGCCCGTGGTTCAGTGGAACTGTACATTTTGCTGCGATAAATGATGACCTATATTATGATCTTTTCGCATTTTTATTTAATTATGTCAACGTTTTAAGGAAAATCAATACATTGATACATTTTTTGTAGATTCTTCGTATTGCCAGTCATTTTTGATGCGAATTGCAATAGTATTCGATAGGGAAGACATACCTTACTATATAATTAACGATTTTGTAGCTATAAAGTGTTTTTCCCTTGTCCGTCATGACTTCTTCACGTACTAGACAGCAACGAAACTTTATATAACTTTAACGATTACACAAAGTGTAGATCTTTTTATTTGTAAATAATAAGTTTCATCGGAAGACGGACCTGGCAACACTGCGCCACGGCAGGCCACGGTTCACATCGGCCTTACAAATTTAATGATAAAATGTGTTAAAAGTGGACTTAAAACTCTAAAAAGTGATAAATTGTGTGAAAAAAAGTGAAAAGGACAAAGTGCATTGATTTTGGACTCATAACTATAAAATAAAAGGGAATTATTTCGAAAAACAAGATTCAACGGAAACCACGAAATATACCAAATAATACAACATCTGTGAGAAAAACCAATATGTGAGGACAGACAGAAGACCAGCGCAAGTGTTCTACGCATATCAACAGTCAGTGTAAAACCGATTTCAAAAAATATTTACGAAAAGTGGCCTAAAATAACCTCAAAAATTGCAAATTCATTCAGTTGAGAACAGCGAACGCCATCTATCATCGAGCAGTGGAACTTTTTGACAGCATCGATACCACAGACTATAAAGCCATAGAGCCTCATGATCGATACCAACAGATAAGGCAAGAAATTCTTCTTCTACTTCTCAGATAAGTACAGAATCGTAAAGCGTTTGACAAAATATATTACACGGACACTGGCAATTCACCGAGTCCGACACTTTTTGCAAAGGAGGAAGAAGAAGACCAGCAACAATGGAGGAAATCGAGAGAATTTTGCGAAACATACAGCACGAATTAACGCAACAAAAGAGTGACATGAAAGATATGGAACTAAACATAAAAGAGGCCATAAACAAAAATATTGATAATAAATTCGACCACATTGAAAAAACGACAAAAGTTTTTGAACAAAAAATTGAAAATCAACAGAAAACTTTAGAATATTTTGAGAAACAAAGAAGAAAGAAAAATATAATTTTCTTTGGTGTACCAGAGTCAGAGAAAAACTATGAAGATTTGTTGAACCTTATCCTGGAAAGAATAAACGAAAAAATGAAAATAGACTGCAAAGAGGGAGAAATTGAAACATTATTCAGACTAGGAAGAAAAGGTGAAAAAATAAGACCAATAAAAGTTACAATTACAACAAAAAGTAGGAAAATACAACTTCTGAAAAGTAAAAAGACATTAGAAAATACAGGAATATATATAAAAGAAGATTTTACGCCAGTTGTGTTAGAAAAGCGAAAAGAACTTCAAAAAGAGATAGAAAAACGACGCTCAGAGGGTGAAAAAGTGATATTACGCAAAGATAAAATAATATCATTAAACATTGCAGATTGCTACTCGCAAAACTCATTTAATAAAGGTACTTCAAATAAAAGATATCTCTCAGAACCCCCTGAAAATAAAGATTATGCACAGACAACCAACGGCAAACAAGGGAAACAAGTCAACAAGAAAAACAAAGCACACAGTATAACTGGCTACCTCTGTCAACCAATATTAAATATCCAACAGAAACCCTCTACAAGCTGTGAAAACAGTGAACCTGCAAAAAACTAAGAGCGACCCCTCCACTTCTCCCAACACTAGAAGAAATCGCAAGATTAGAAAACAAAACCAATATCCCCAACACGGCTGGTCACCGCGGGGAGTTTGACCAAATCCCTCTGATCCAGAATAATAAAATATATATAGCTACCCTAAATATCCTAACCTTAAGAACAGAAGAGAGACTTTTAGAACTAGAAATTGCCCTAAAAACCATCAAATGGGACATACTAGGACTGAGCGAGGTGAGACGACTAGGAGAGTGTATAGAAGAACATAAAAACTACATACTCGTATTATACTATAAAGGAGATACAAAAGGACAATATGGAGTGGGAATAATGATAAAAAAGCATTTAAAACCATACATAACAGAATTTATAGGTATCTCAGAACGAATTATCCTAGTGAACCTGCAAATACCGGGAAGCACAGAGAAATGGACCATCATACAAGTTTATGCTCCAACTGAAGTGGCAGAAGAGTGTAAAAAGAACAATTTCTATAATGACCTAAATGAGACTGTCCGGAAACATGCAAACAAAAATTTGATAGTACTCGGAGACTTTAACGCGCAGATGGAAAACAACTCGAACGAAAACAATAAGTATAGTACAACGAAAAAAACAAATAAAAACGGAGAAAGACTACTAAACTTTTGCTACGAACTTAATCTAACAGTAATAAATAATATATTCCAGAAAAAAAAATAGAAAATGGACTTGGATCTCACCCGATGGTTACCACAAAAACCAAATAGACTATATTCTTTCAAACAGAAAATATTGCTTTGAAGACTGCGACACAATAAATAGATTAAATTTTTACACAAACCATAGAATGGTCAGAGCTAAATTTATAGCCCATCAAGCCAGAAAAGCAAGGAAATTATACAAAACTCCACATAAATTATTAGATAAAGACATCCCATTTATAGCATCCAACCTATAAAAAAGTCTGGACAGTTTTGACAAACAAACAAAATCTTTGAATATACAAGAAAAATACAATGTTTTACAAAATGCAATAACAACAGCAATGGGAGAAATAAAGAACAGGAAACAGGACCATAAGAGTGATAGACTGTCTGCCGAGACACTTTGTCTGATTGAGAAAAGAAACCAACTTATTAATAATAATAGCACAAAATTAAAAGAAATAAGAAAAGAAATTTCAGAGGTAAGCAAACAAATACAAATAGGAATGAGGAAGGACCTTAAAATACACAAGATGAAACTTTTTGAAGAACACATCGCCAACACAGGCGGAGTCAAAAAAGCGATAAAACTTCTTATCGAAAAGAATGACTGGATCCCTAAACTAAGGGACAAAAACAATAAAATAAAAACCAAAAGGCCAGATATCCTGGAAGCAGCGACTAACTTTTATAAGAAACTTTTCTCCAAAACATCAGACACGGCAGAGAAAGTAAGAAATATGGGTTTTCACGACCTCACACCAGTACCACCAATAATTCACAGAGAAGTTAAGAAAATGATTGAGACACAAAAGGCTGAGAAAGCTCCAGGAACTGACAATATAACAAATGAAATCCTAAAAGGGCTCAAACCAATAATTACGCCTATTCTAACAAGACTCTTTAATGAGGTATTAGAAACTGAATCAGTACCATCACAATGGGCAACCTCAAAGATAGTCCTATTACACAAGAAGGGGGATAAATGTGATGTAAGCAATTACAGACCTATAAACTTAATGTCTAACATATACAAAGTTTTCGCAAAAGTATTACTTCAAAGAATAACAAAAGTTTTAGACGAGAATCAACCAAGAGAACAGGCGGGATTCAGAGCAGGATACTCAATTGTTGACCATGTACACACCGTTAGACAAGTATTTGAGAAGTCACAAGAATATAATTTACCACTTTATTGTTGCTTCATAGATTATAACAAAGCCTTTGACTCTCTAGAACTTTGCAAAATTTGGGAAGCCCTTAAGAACCAGGGAGTAGAGGAAAAATATATAAGAATAATAAAAAACATTTATACTGGAAGTACGGCAACAATACAACTAGAAAAAGAAGGTGAAATCATCAAAATAGAGAAAGGTGTGCGCCAGGGAGACCCCCTATCTCCAAAACTCTTCACGGCGGTCCTGGAGGAGATATTTAGAAATCTGGAATGGGGAGAACATGGCATCAATATCAACGGAGAAAGACTTACAAACCTTAGATTTGCAGATGACATAATTCTATTTGCTAACGACTCATTAAATTGCAAGAAATGATAAATGACCTTGACAAACAAAGCAAAAAAGTAGGACTTGAAATAAACGTTTCAAAAACAAAAGCAATGACCAACAGAACAGAAGAAACATTAATATTAAATAACAGTCAATCAATTGAATATGTCAAAGAATACACGTATTTAGGCCAAATCATCTCACCTACTAATACAACTGAAAAAGAACTAAGGACAAGAATAGAAAAAGCTTGGAAGCAATATTGGGCACATAAAGAAAAAATGAAAGACAAAAGAATGAGCACAAAAGTAAAAGGCAAACTTTTTTAATACGTGTATACTGCCAGTCTTGACATACGGTTGTCAAACATGGTCACTTACAAAAACACAAATAAATAAACCACAATCATGCCAGCGAGGCATGGAGAGAAGCATGACATATAGAAGGAAAATTGACAAAACAAAGCATACTGAAATAAGGAAGCAAACTAAAACAGAGGATGTAACAGTAAAAGTAAAAATGCTGAAATGGAGATGGACGGGACATACAGCACGAGGAGAAGAGAAATGGAGCAAAAGCGTTCTCTCTTGGTGCCCTAGGGAAGGAAAGAGACATAGAGGGAGACAAAGAAAGAGATGGGAAGACGAAATAGTGAAAGTTGCTGGAAGAACGTGGATGAGGGTAGCACAAGACAGGAAAAACTGAAAAAGATTAGAGGAGGCCTTTGCCATGAGGCAGACAGATGAGGAGGACAATTAAATGAAAAACAGTAATTAAAATTTGACATAATTATTACATTTGAATAATGCTGAAAAGAAAATTTAAATACGTGCACAAAACTAGCTTAAGTAAAATTGCAAAAATAATTGATGAATTGATTATAAACTCTAAAATGAAAATGTATTGACAATATTGTAATTTTGCTAGTAATTGACATGTTATTTCTGAAAAACTATTTCAATTAATGTTTAAATGAATTATTGTAATGATTATTGACTTATCTGAATAAAGGCTTTGAATTTGAATTTGAATAAGTTTCATCGTGGGTACTTCGAAAATTTAACTAAAAACTTTTTGTATAAAATAGGGAGTAAACGAGCAAATGGGTCACCTGATGGAAAGCATACCAGCCCAGTCCATAAACACTTACAGCATCAGAAGATAAATTGCAAGTGCGTTGCCAGCCTCTTATCTTGTTTCCCTCATACGACAAAACTCTAAACTACGCCCGATTTGATGAATTATTATTATTATTATTATAGCCTTTTAATCAATTAACCACTATTACATTAAGAGTTGTTTAACTAGCAATAGTTGAATATGGTGAAGGGCCTTCACGAGTATAGGCCTTATAATATAATATAATAGGATTTGATGTAATCATTTGCAAATCTGCGGCTTATTACACACATTACAACACAAAGACAAGTCATCGCTAAGTGCAATGCAATGTCATTAGTCAAGTTCGGAATTCGGCGCGTCTCGGCGGAATTCATAAGTTGCGATGAAACTTTGCCGTTTGTTGTCGCGGGGTGGGAATTGTTTTTTAATGTTTTTCACAAACTCGCCGCCGAGAAATTCTTTTAACTCGGCGCTTGTTTGTTTTGATATCATTTTCTATACCCTTTGTGAAAGTTGGAGTGGATTATTTCACGCTACTTCGCTATTTTACCGACAGTTTTGGTTGGTATTTTGAGGAGTAAAATGTACAGTTAAGAGCAACTTTGAAGCCTTTAGCAGCACATTATCTTGGTTAAATAGGGTCAAATTACAGTCGATAGTGCTGACAGCGAAGTAAGAAATAAAAATGCGAAAGGTATTCACAAACTCTATGACTCTTAGTGACGCTGTACTTGAAATTCCATAGCATTTTATTACTACCTTTTCTCACAAAGTTATTAATTTCAAATCTATGTAGAAAAAATGAATTTAAAACTTTGTTATTCATGCTTAAACTCGAAAATACATATATAATACATCGACATATGTCAAAACTGAATAAACATCGTCTCCAAGTTAAAATTAATTAAAAATATTAATACTTACTAAATTGAATAAAAAAGTCGCCCCATAACATCGTGGTAACCTCAAGCAAGTGTGCAAGTGTTTTTAACAAAATAACTGCAACAGGATTATAATTGTGAGTACTCCTTCCTCAACGAACACTATCGCAGGTTTATCACAAAAATGCTAATGTGAACACCAATTAATATCAAACCTGTAAAAGTGTACATCACTACTGAAAAACCTACATAATTCACCGTAAAAATACTTTGCCATAGAAAACATACTTGCTGTTATCATTGTCAAATTCAAATTTAAAACCGTATTACTTAGCTGGACGCACAGATTAGTGATTAACTTAAAACCGACACAACAACAAACAGAAACAACCAACTGAAATCTAGCCACCTGATTATGACAGCTGGCATAAGTCACATGAATTGACATTGACATATGGCATAGACAAACAAGGTTTTTTATCACAGATAAATAACATATGTATTGTAGTCACCAAAAAAAAGAAGAAGAACACTAGCAATGGAAAATGTTACGGTACGACGACCTAAACTACGTAAAGCTTTATCCAACCACAATCTAACGAACATATCTTATGCGAATTCCTCACTTTCATCATCTACCGACATCGACGTTTCAATGAGGAGTCTGCCTCATCCATCGGAGCATCTAGACAATTCTATAGCTTATGAATTAAACAAACAAATATTAGACTTGAAAAATGAACTCGAAATCGCTCATGAGGAAATTTCTAACCTAAACTATGAAAACCGATCTCTAAACTTAACTATACAAGAAAAGGATAAAATAATAAATATCCTAAAAAAAGTTAATTTTGAAAGCAGTAGCAGCTGTATGACACCGACACCTAGAACAAGCAAAAAAATTAAAAGACAGAACCTATTGCAATACGACAAGACACCGAAAGCATCATTATCTCCAAAAACCCTACTGCAAAGTGAAAACAAACACAAATCTGATTATATTATGGATATATAATGGATAATAAAAAACTCACAGACGGCCCACCCCAGACAATAGATGTCGCTACAAACCAACGCAAAAGCCGAAGCGATGAAGTTACTACAAAGAAAATAAGAATATTTGGCGATGAACAAATCCGTGGCTTATCAACAATAATGCATGACGCAAGAAAAATTAAATGGAATGACAACTACTTAGTAACATCTATAATTAAACCGGGTGCACAATCCACTCAAATATTGCAGGGCACAATGAATTTACATGAAAATATCAGTGAAGATGACATCATTATTTTAGGTATAGGCATGAACGACAATAATCCATTTACTCTATTTACAAACCTATGTAATACATTGTTTCAACTAAAATCTAATAAAATATTTGTAATTAGTGTACGAAATAATAAGAACTTAAATGTAGACTTTTTAAATTATCACATAAAACTCCTGTGCAACAAATATCCAAACTGTACATTTATCCAAGCATCGAATATCTATTTAACCAAACATAAATTAAACTCTTACCTAAATTACCTAGAAGTTTTAAGCCTTAAACTAAATATAGAAATTGATAGTTTCGATTACAGCAACACATTTATAAAAAATAGGAAAATAGCCACTGTAAAAAAACAAATATTAGAACTAAATAATAACACATGCAAACATACACATCTTAAGCAAAAACCTATTTCATTATATTTCCCTATAACAAAAATAGTAATAATTTATTCATTCAAAATACACACGAAAAAACCCCTGTCATAACACATAAAAAGGGAACTCTCCCATACTATTTTACAAAAACTAAAATACCAAAAAATCTGCTTTTTCGAGAATAGCCAACGCATTACTTTGCTACACCAAAATATTGCCGGAGTACTTAATAAATCAGATATTCTGGAAGCATCCCTACATGAATTACGTAAAAAAATTGGTGAAATACATGTTATATGCCTAACTGAGACGTTTATAAAACATGGGTGCGAGTCAAATCTTAACATTAAAAATTTTAAATTTGCTTCACATTATTCACGTAATCAAAGGAGAGGTGGCTCTTGTATATTGAACACTACAAAACGAACTTTAAAATTACACCTATCCTGAACAATTTTGAATACTGTGCCACTAGAATACCTAAACTAGATTTAAATATTGTATGTGTATATCGGACTCCTAACTCAGACATTGACATTTTTCTTAATAATTTAGACATTCTCTTAAAATCTATAACTAAATCAAAATCAAGTAATACTATATTATGCGGAGATTGGAACATTGACATCTTAAAAAACAAACCTTCCTCAAAAAGTTTACTTGCGATACTAGCTAATTACAACTTCATAAACCACATATCACGCCCGACTCGTAAGGACTCATGTATAGACCTCATCTGTAGCAACATAATGGAAAACGTGATCGGTGATATACATTTCTTGGCCCTCTCAGACCACGAAACAGGCCAAACAGTAACTATAAATTTGAGCCAGAAACATAGACGTAACAAAAAAAAACTGCTACTATTTTGAAAAAATTAGGGACTACAGCAAAAATAATATTAATATATTTTGCAACTGTATCAATTCTCTGTCCTTTCAAGATATTTTACAAAAACAAAACACAGAAGAGGCGTTCAATTCATTCCACGATGACTTAACATTGTATTATAACTTATGTTTTCCTACAATTACAATAAAAAAACGTATTAAACCACTTCAAAATAAATGGCTCACAAGAGGACTAAAAAGATGCTGCGTTAAAAAAAGAACCCTTTACCTGAAGTACCGTTTTTCTAAAACAAATAAATCTGAAAATAAAGAAAACTATAAGACATATACAGAACTATTACAAAAATGCATTCACGAATCCCAAAGACTAAATAATATTAAGTACATACAAAACTCACATAATAAATGTAGAGCCTCCTGGAATATTATTAAGAGATATCAGAGCAATAATATGAATAATAGCATAACAAAGATAAAAATGAAAGATAGAGAAATTGTAGACACCAAAGAAATCACTGAAACTTTAAATACACATTTCATACAATTAACGAATAAGTCTAACATCGACGACAAATGTAAAAGTACAGACATAAATACAAACACAAATGATAAATCTATTTTCTTGACACCAGTCACACACATTGAAATTCAAAAAACTATACTAAGTCTTAAAAACACAAACTCCTCAGGATATGACGGAATTAAAACAAAAATATTAAAAAAATGTTATCAAACGCTCGCCGTACCCTTAGCGCATATCAAAAACCTGTCATTAACTGAAGGAGTCTTCCCGGCGCGATTAAAATTCTCTATAATTAAACCTATATATAAAGCGGGGAAAAAGACTGATATAAACAACTACAGACCTATAACACTGATCCCTGTATTATCCAAAATATTCGAGCGAGTCATGTATCAGAAAGTATATAGCTTTCTTATAATTAATAAAATTCTCAAGCCAGAGCAATTTGGCTTTAGAAAAAATTGCTCTACAACAAAGGCTTGTTTCAGTTTAATAAAAATAATCACGGAGGGACTCAATTCAAAACGACCTATTACAGCAATCTTTTTGGTTCTATCAAAGGCATTTGATTTTGTCTCACACAAAATTCTCCTACAAACATTAAATAAACAAGGCATCAGGGGTGTAGCCAATGACTGGTTCAAAAGTTACTTCACAAATAGATATCAATGTGTTGAACTGAGTGAAATAAAAGGTAAACATAAAAAAACTTGTAAGTCCGCTTATATGCTAAATGGCTATGGTGTGCCCCAAGGCTCAATTCTAGGACCTCTACTATTTTTATTACATATTAATGACTTCCCCGACATGATATTATATAAGTCAATCCTTTTCGCTGATGACAGTACTAAAATAATTGACAATAAAGATAATCACAGATCTGAAATAATTAAAACTCTCACAAAAATAATAAACTGGCTAAAATCTAAAAACTTAATGGTAAACACCTCGAAGACAAAAATAATACAGTTTCAACCTTACAACAATAAACACAATGATTTAAATATTTCTATAGACAAAAATAATATTGAAGAGGTCTGCTCAACTAGGTTCTTGGGAATAATTGTTGATCGCCATTGCACATGGAAGCAACACATAGATAATGTATGCCTTAAACTGGAAAGATTCGTGTACGTTTTAAGAAATGTAAATCGAACCGTATCTGAAAAAGCTGCCTTGTTAGCGTATCACGGTTATGTATCATCAATATTACGATATGGCCTAATAATATGGGGTAACTCCACAGATTTCATACGACTTTCCGAATACACAAAAAGTGTATTCGATCTGCCTGTGGAGCAAATTTCTTTGACAGCTGTAAACCACTATTTAAAAAGCACGGCATACTTCCCTTACCTTGCCTTTATATCCTAGAAGTATGCGTATATGTTCAAAAGTACAGCAATGATTTTTACTCCAGAAAAGTGGATACGGCAACAAAAAGCTGCAGGCTGCCTGATAAAATATGTATTCCTAATCAGAGAATAGGTATGTGTAGTAAGAATGCATACTGCTTAGCAGTTAAAATATATAACAAACTACCAACGAAATTAAAGGAGCTTAATACAAATAAACTTTAAACCAAATTGTATGCATTCTTACTTTCCAAAATGTATTTATGACATAAATGACTTTTTGATAGACAAAATAAGTATATAATATTAACAATCTGACATTCTGTGATATTAGAATTATAACTATTACTAAAAAAAATTATATAACTGGACATATTATTATTTATTATGGACAATGTAATCAATTTTATTAATGTAATTTATGAATTTATTTTTATAATGTAATAATAATGACAGAATATACCTATTATCTAAAATTTAAGATGAAATATATATATTATTTCTTACTAGTTGATAAATGTATAATAATATGTTACTAAGTTAATATTACTAATTAAATAATAAAGTTGTATTGACAATTATTTGGGAAAAAAATTGAATAACAATTAACTATAAATTGTATCTAACTAAAAAAAAAAAAAAAAAAAAAAAAAAAAAAAAAAAAAAAAAAAAAAAAAAATATGATGAATTTGAAATAATATTATAAAAAGGATGTCTTAATGAATTCTAATTTAAGTATATAATAATTTGGAATACGTATTTATAAGCTAAAATGGTTGTAAGTAAATTATGTATTGTTAAAACAAGAATTGTACATACCAAATGATGATTTTAACTAATACTATGCACCTAGATAATATATAAGAATGATGTCATAGTTAATTATTATAATGTATATTTTTTTTTAATAAGTATTGAGTTAAAATACCTGATTAATGATAATACTAATTTAAATTTTAATATTTCCACGCCTCAAAGACTGAAATTGTGATACATGTCTATAAATTATAACACCTTATAACCAATTTCCTGAAATAAACGATTCTGATTCTGAAATAGCTGAATTGCTCTGGTTAATTTTAGCCTTGAAATGTTCATGGAACCCCAGGGAGGGAAGGTTTACATTGGGAAGGAAGTGATACGAAGTTCACTGGGTCATTTGGTAATTGACGACCCAGGCTAATACATATTTTTTTCTGATAGTGGCAGGCTGATGATGATGAATACTAAGAATCAATAGGACTTAAATTACGCATAAAATACAATGAAACGAAATCGTATGGCGCATAAAACAGGGCCTCGTAGAATTATAGCGCTGTTACATGCTAATAAAGGCAATCAAATTTGCATCGCTCCTGAACTTGGCGCAGTTTTACCGCCACCAATTTACCAAATTATACTCTGTAATTTCCGTAAACCTCACATTGTAATTTGGCGTTTAATCGCAGTTTTACTATTTAGTGGCGAGAAGTAATGATGTGCTTTAAAGTTACAAGTATTGTACGCATAATCCTTAATTAATTCCCTAGGCCAGCCATCTGGTTCAATCGCTCAGCCAACTCAACGACTAGATTCGTTCACTAAGTCCATTTTAAAATTGTTGTACTCGTATAATTTTGGAATTAGACTCTATTATATAGACTAGTGTAATTTTGATCAATTATTGTAAATCTACATTTATAAAAGTTATTCTTTCTTCTTTTGCATTAAAGCAATGATCAGTCTCAGACCTCAGTGGCAGTTTTAGCACTACCTGGCGCTAGGCACTAGCCTTTAGCGCCCTGGGCGAGATTTCTTCGGCGCCCAGGGTTCTGGTAGTGTTGAATAAAAGGGTGCCTTCGGCCACCTTTTTATCCGGCACTCCGGGCAGTCGCCCAGCGTCGCCCCCCGTGACGCCGCTACTGATCGGCCTAGAAGTCAAGACGGTATGTTATTGAGTATTCACCTTGATAGCTTTATATGAGTACAACGTACATACATCGTACATGTGGTTAATTTTTTTATGTTCTCGTTAACATTGATGTAAAATGCATAATATATTACTGCTTGGCAGTTTTTCATACGAACGTGAGTTTCCATTCAAACACCATCAGAATCGTTAGCCGATATCTAAATCGGAATCATAAACAACGGCGGCTATCTCAACCTCCATCTACAACTTTTAATTCACTTTTTTAACGTATAAAATTGCTTTTAATACTGAACCCTCGACCGGGCGGGGGTCGTAACGACCGAACAAAGGCCCTAATGTGAAATAAATTGTCGGACGACTTCCTTATTGCCGCTAACTCCTACTGAAAGTGCCGCAACCCTTATATTAAATAAAATAAAAAGATTTTAACGACTCCAGTCAAAACTTATTACTCTAAGACGCTTTGAAGGGCAACGCTAATGACAATCGGTTTTTGTCCCTTAATTGGACGATGAAGGGCTTTTTGCTCTGCTTTCTTCTAGTCCAAATCTATAAAACTCAACTTTCAATCTTTTTATGGACATTATTAATTAATCATAATTCATAATGTAAAACCACATATTTTTAACTTAGGCGCTGTACTAACTTGTCCAAAATTCTACTTTATAATGTAAGAAAATATTAAGGATAGTAATCTATTTAGTGCAAAAAATTATTTGTTAAGTGTTATTCAATGCGGAAAGTGTTCATTTATCCGAGATGATAAGTTATGTCTTTTCCCGGAACTTAAAATATTTCTTAAGCGTTTACTTTTAACGAGGGGCGTTTTAACCCTACGCTACGTTTCAACGCACTTTTGACACAAAATATACTAGTTTACAAGTAAAACTTTTAGTTCCATCTGTTGCAAACAATAAAACGATACTGTTTGTCAGTCTGTACGTGTGACAAACAGTGTAGTTTTAATTGACTTGTTACATTTTACCAAACTATTTTTTGTTTTATATAGAAGTAATGGTTCTTTTAAGCCATCAACACTGACCCCATACTTCAAACAGCACGACACCAATAACACAATAGCACTAGTCAGGTCATGCTCAATGATAGTCCATTAGCGCGCCGGAACCGGAAACGGCTCGAGCCTTCAGGAAACGCTCGCGTGTTCCCGCGATCACTGGAGGGTTAAGTTTATTGCATCATTTTATTTGTCATTACGTTGCGATTTCATGAAAAATGTTTTGAAAATATAGGGTTTGGAGGTTATTGTTTGGGACGAGGAAACAAGCGATTACTTATCGTAGCACTAGCCAAAGAATCGCATAGCATGTGCGATTGTTTATTGTAGTGCTTTAAAAAAATCTTGGTCTAATATGAGGTGAAACTTATGTTCGTACTCTAGTGTCCGATCAAATAAACGAAGAAATAAAAAGAAAAAACGAAGAACGAATGAACTAAATACAATATTTTTTTCTACTTTCAAAAATTATTTATTTATTATTTATTACATTTTAATACTTTACAGTTAATGGACAAAAAGGTTGATACAATGTTAAATATTTTTTTTAATCTCATCTATGAAAAGCGACTTATTATTCTGGAACTTGGAGAGGTTTTAAACGCTGAACATCGATGACGTCGGCAATGGCCCAGAGTTTAGCTTCAGCCGGACACTCCTTAGAAGGTAAATCAAGCTCAGAAATAGTTTTTATAGGCGGTTTCAGTCACATAGAGTCCTGAAATTCAAGCTATTTTATTAGCTATTGTAACAACCCAAGATGATGGAACGCGGCCATCGATCACGCGAGCACCCGCGGGTTAAGTGCGGAGCGCTGTTGACGGTTTTGGGGTTAAGCCGGTTTCGGCTCAGACACTTTTTATGTAGATCTCACTGGGTTGATGTAATGAAATATTTTGGTAATGATTGTGGGCGAAAATAATTTCGTAGTGAAAACTTCTTTGCTATTTTTGGTTGGAGTAAAAAAATGTTAGAGTCTGGACACGTGACTCGATCGAAAATTAGTAAGCCAGACGGAGATTAGAGGAGAGAGGGAAAGAGAAATAATATCCCCTCTTTTGATAATTTTTACCCAAAGAATACTGCATACCCCTTACATTTAGAACTAATGAAAATAACAACATTACGGGTTTTTAAATTTCTTAATTACTGTTTAACTTGCCAAGTTACATGAATATCGATAAAGTAGTTTAAGGGCCTGCAGTTTCACCACTTCCTGATAAGTACCGAATAGGCTATCCACCACTTAACTTGACGGATGCGGAATGAAGTATGTAGAATCTGTCAAAAATGTTGTGAATAGCCTTTTTGGCACTTTATCAGAAAGTGGTGAAACAGGCCCTAAAACTAACTATGTTTACACATTGTACCTTATAAAATCCAGTCTCTCCTCTTTTATCTTCTCAAATTTCTCTAATCCTATGAGTAGGTATAGATAATTCACATGAATAGATAATGCACACACAATACAATTCTTCGTATAGACAATGCACATGTTTTCATATGCGTCGCTGATAATGATTGATGAAGAGGAAACACCCTGTAGTGTAATATAGGGTGTTTAAAAACTCGTCCGCCGGTCATTAGCAACGCGATCCATCAATTAGGCCGACTACCCGAGATTAACACGCTAAATAGAGATGCTGCGAAGATATACTGTTTGCCTAAATATACATCTCTACACTATATATTTTTTTATTAAATAAGGGGGCAAACGGGTCACCTGATGGTAAGCAACTACCGTCGCCCATGGACACTCGCAACATCAGAAGAGTTGCAGGCGCATTGCCGGCCTTTTAAGAAGGAATACGCTCTCTTCTTGAAGGTTTGCAGGTCGTATAGGTCCGGAAATACTGCTGGTGACAGTCGTTCCAGAGTTTTACAGTGCGTTACGCGAAAAACGCACTGTGGAAGACTGCCAATCATCAAGGTGATGAGGATGGTATGTTTTTCGCGTGGGACGATGGCGAAAAGTTGTAGGTGGTATGATTCTGCACAATTCCTCAGAGCACTCCCCGTGATACAACCGATAGAGGATGCAGAGTGAATTATATTATCTACATTCGATTTCCATCCTCACTGATGTTATAAAATAAGCGAAAGTGTGTCTTTGTATATAATTGTAAAATTGTATATTTCCTACTCCTCCTATCTTCTTCTGATTAAATTCGTTGCGGGTCCCAAGACAGCTTTAGCATGTCCCTCGGGCTCTCTGAGATCATATCAAAGGGTTTTCGTGGTTGGATACCGCTGTCGATCCTGGCGACACAGGAGCTACAGTGGTGGGAATGTGTGGTGGGCCAAAGCCTGTTAAAAAAAAGTGCGTCTTTCTGTCGGTTTGTTTATGATTAAGCGGCTAAATGGATTTGGATAAAAAATAATTTGACTTTGAGATACGTGAAAAATGATAGGATACTTTTTATAATAATATAATACTTTTTGTCCCGAAAAATGTACGGTTGCCGCGAGAGAAACGTATTTTGGCGCAACGGAGTTGCAAATGACAGTTTGTGATAACTGATAAGTAAACAAAGCTGTGTAGGCTATAAAGAAAACTAAGTACAAGGTCTGGTGGTCTTTAGGTATATCTTTATAGTACAGTAAATGAAGGCAAAAATCAGGTGCAACCTCCGATTTCGTTGAACCTCCATCGATTTGGATGAAAATTTGGGATTAAGTACATTAAGCCCTCTACTTTAAAAGTGACATACGCTCGTATTGCGTTTTTTTTATTTTAGGGGTGAAATCCACCCCTTTTGTTGAAAATAGAAAAAATGCAGATTTAACCATTCTGGCTTATCTAATTGGGTTTTATTCGATAAAATAAATGTTTTAATGTTTTTTTCATGATATTTTATGATTATTTAATTAATTTTTCAACCCTTAATATGGCAACCATCCCTTTAATCGTGAAAAACACTTTTTGTATTTCTGAACTTTAAAATCGCATATTTACATTGTATAAACAGTGTGTTTAATATTTATGACATAATTTTTGGATAAGACTGAAATATAAACCCCTAAAAGTACCCCTTTATTGCGGAATCATGGTAAAAATTGGGTTCAAAAACTTAACACATTGAGTGCCAAATATATTTTCAGGTCAATATTGGTTCCCACCATACAAATGGTCATCTACGTAACACTACGTACACGGCACCCTGTTTAAAAATGGCATGTATGGTGCCACAATCTACGTAATATTGCGTACCGTATTCGCATCATTTTACGTACAAAATGCGCATAGGTCGCTACGTTTGTAAGACCGGACATCCGAAATACGGTTCTTGAAGTTCTGGAAAGATTTTGTGAAATATCTACTGGGACTGAGAAGCTTTGGGAAGATTTTGTGAAATATCTACTGGGACTGAACTGTGGCGGTGTTACTACCACAGCTGCAGAAGCACCTGGACCACAAATACCGCCAGAACAGCCTGAACAAGTTCAAGCAAACAGAAACGGCGATGGGTCTGCTGCAGACCTGCCTAGGCCCTCTGTACCACCTGCATCGCCGGCCGTTCATAAAAATCGTGTTCCGTTGAGAGATTTTCATTACTTAGAAAAGCTCCCAGCTACTAAGAAGGCTGTTCCAGCGCAGCCTGGTCGTGTCTGCACCAAAAATAAAAAACGAAAGAAGTCATCTTTCGTATGTGCCACTTGTCCGGAAAAGCCTGCCTGTGTGTTGTACACCTACCACACTGATCCTCGTTTTGCATAATTTTATAAAAAATTCTATTGATGTTCTTAGATGTTCCTTTTTATATAAATTGTAATTATAGTTATCGATGTGTTTACATAGTTATAAAACTAATTTTGATCTCATTATAAAACTGTACTTTGGGCCTTCGAAGTGCCTTAAGTTTTGTGATTAGAATAGTTTAAAAATAATAAAGTTACTTCTTTTCCATGTCATGTCCTATTTGAGATGCCAACGAACCTAAAAACGTCCTTTCCAGGAGGCCTAATAATGCAAATACCCATTTAAATTGTATGAAAGTGCTACGTTGTATTACTTATTTGGCCCCTAGCATTACTAGTGCCTACGCAATATTGCATAGCTGGCATTCAATGTGTTAATAGGTTTATGTTTTTGAACCCAATTTTTTCAGTTTATTTACTTGGTATTAATTTCTTATTAAGTTTTTTTGCGGAATTTTTTCACCCCTGTAAACTACCCAATGTCTGAAAAATAAGCTTTAAGTTTTGATTTTAAGTTTTTTATCAGCATTAATGAGTTCGAATATTTTTTCATAGTTAAGATAAATTTTATAAATATATTTCAAACATTGATATTATTTAGTCCAAAATAATATTCAAACAACGATTTCAAACTACCCTCTGTGCAAAAAATTGACGCAAAGGCTGAATCTGCTAGACTGAAATATTTCTATCTTCTTTGTAGTATATTTGAAGCCTGGGAGGAGTCGCGAGATGTCTTAGGTGTATTTTGCGACCTGTCTAAGGCATTCGATTGTGTTGATCATGCTACATTGATCAGGAAATTGCACCACTATGGCATAAGGGACTCGGCACTCAACCTTTTGACATCATATTTAAGGAACAGGACTCAAAGGGTCGATGTCAATAGTAAAAGGTCCACTGGGACCAAAATAGAATTAGGTGTCCCACAGGGATCCATTTTGGGTCTGTTTCTTTTTCTCATCTATATAAATGACTTACCTTATCTAGTTAAGGATAATGATAACGAGATAGTACTTTTTGCTGATGACACTTCACTTATTTTTAAAGTGAAGCGACAACAGTCGAATTATGACGAGGTAAATTGTGCTCTCTCAAAAATAGTTAATTGGTTTAATGTTAATAACTTACTTTTAAATTCTAATAAAACAAAATGTTTAAGATTTACCTTGCCGAATGTTAAGCAAGTGCAAACCAATTTACTATTAAATGATGAGAAAATGAATCTTGTTGACACTACTGTGTTTTTAGGAGTAACACTAGATTATAAACTGCAGTGGGGTCCTCATATTGCCAAACTGGCCGACAAGCTCAGTTCCGCAGCATATGCAGTCAGAAAAATTAGAGAAATTTGTGATGAAGACTCGGCGAAATTAGTTTATTATAGTTATTTTCATAGTAGAATGTCTTATGGCATTCTATTATGGGGAAGTGCTGCTGATATTAACACAATATTTGTGCTGCAGAAGCGAGCTATTCGATCTATTTATAAAATGTCATCATTTGAATCTCTCAGAGAAAAGTTTAAAGAAATAAGAATTCTGACCGTAATATCTCAATACATTTTGGATAATGTGTTATACGTGAGAAAAAATGTAAATAATTTTAAAACGAAAAGTGACATTCACTGCAGGAACACTAGGAATAAGCACAAGTTAGATATACCTATAACCAGGCTGAGCAAAGTAAGAAAATCTTTCAAAGGTCAATGTATACGCCTATTCAATAAAATCCCAGAAAACGTTTAAAATCTTTCAATCAATAAATTTAAAAAAGTTGTTAAAGAACGTTTGTGTGCTAAGGCTTATTATAAGGTTACTGATTTTCTCAATGATAGCACACCTTGGGAAAAATTTGCTGACAGACCATAGGTCACTTCTATATAAATGTACCACATTTTCACTTACTTTACTTACATACTTAGTGTAAATTAGCTTAAGCTACCTTTGTTATTTTCCACCTTTTTGGTAAAAGGTGGACCCGCGCGAGTTTCTTACGCCGGTTCTTCTCGCCGGGTTAGTTCCCGAACCGGTGGTAGGCCTCATGTAGACACGACGTTCTAAAAGTGTTAACTTTGTTAACCTATTTGGAAATAAAATATTTTGATTTTGATTTTGATTTAATAGACGCACATCATTATAAAAAGCCCCTCTCTTATCGAGTCGACATTTACCGTTTTTTTTTACTTTCTGAATATTGAAAGACTTGAAAATATTAACGCATATTTAGTAAGGACTATATGACACCAGCAATTCGGGATAAAAATTAGGTATCCTATGTCTATATCCATTCCCAAGACTCTAAAGTATTTTCATACTAAATTTCAGAAAAAAAGATTAAACCGTTTGGGTGTTAAGAGGTAACAGATCGACAAAAACACTTTAGCATTTATAATATTAGTATAGATGTACCTATTGACAGGTTTTCCTACAATATTTGCATCCCAAATCTCTGCTTCAAAATTGTTTTCAAAAAAAATATTTTTGTTTTATCACAATAGCTCTGTTAATTTTTAAGTTATCAGGTTCATTTATGGACCATTTTAAAGGTAATTTAAAGAGCTTTAAGCTTAACTTGAACAATACTTTTTAAAGCCCTTGGTTTTAAAAAAACTTAGGGTTAAAAGGTCCCGATTTCATGGTTCTAGCAGTAAAAGATAGGCTTTAAAAGTCTCTATATTCGTTGTTTTTTATCTTATAAAAATCAAAAGAAAATCAAAAGATTTTTTAAAAAGTGGACACCAATTTTGTTCTTTATAATTTTTACGAAAATTCAATATTTTTGAAGTTATGTTCAAAACAAAATGATATTTACGAAAATTTGAATAATTTCGATTTTACTAAATCATTCTGTTTTTCAAAACTAAGCATTCTAAACCAAGAAAAAATTTTGAGGTCATTACTTATGCTAAAATAAAATAAAGCCTTTGGGGATAACCATAAATTTGAATTAGGTATTGTAGAAATGGTCAACGTTTTATTTTTCGATTTTTCCAAAAAAATTTGAAAGCGTCATCTTATTTTTATCATAACTTATTAAATTTTGATGCTTTTAACTTTTTACAATGCTTATTAGAAAGGTATTTTTAAGCACTTTAAAAGGTTTCACGAAAGTACATGTCATAAAATGCATCGGTTTACCGTTATTTAAGTTTTGAATGCTTAGACTTAGGTACTCGCCGAAAGAAAATATATATACAATCACCTATACCTCACTTTGGATGAATACAGGAAAGCATTTTAGAATAGATATTAGTTTGTTTTTTTATTGGCTTTAATTTTGGTAATTACACATTTTTCGTAAAAACCTATAGTTTCTTAGTTAATTATGAAAAACCGCTTTAAGATAAGTATTTTTCTCACGCAAAAACATGATTTTTGATCTTTAATAACTCCGAAAGTATTCATTTATTCAAAAAACTTTAAATAACAAAATTTGCTTGGAATTTGTGTGTCTATTGATTCCTGGAGTTATTTTTATTTAAAAAAATTCACCCCCCGAGAAGTGTTGGCATCCACCCCCAGGGCAAAAGCGCAAGTTGGCACTATGTCACTTTTGTTTCTTAGGGTATCCTCCACCTACTTACCAATTTTCATGAAAATCGATGGAGGTTCAACGAAATCGGAGGTGAAAATCTTCACTGCCTCCACTATTAGCTTTAGGCTTTAAGGTGACGCCGTGTTAAATTAAAAATTGTCGCGTAATTTAAAAACCACAAATATATTATTTCATATAAACTATGGGCAAATTAAAGTGTATGCTTGAACCAATCTATGTACAAATGGAAGCTTAAATCACTCTCCTCTGTTGGCAAAATTGGAATCTCTTTTTTTACAGAGGTCTTTTTGATTGATTATTCTGTGTTATAAAAGTTGACCAATCGTGTTATGCTATGGGTAATTCAAAGACAAAGACATGATGAATACTGACAATGAACTTGAATTTCTAAGCTTTAGTCATTGCTGAGAAAAATCGATATCGCTACAGCCAAATTATCAAGGCATCGCCTTAAAGTGTAGATTTTAGATTATACTCGAAAATCATAGTCTACCAATTTAAAATATAGTCTAGTTAAGACAACACGTTTAGACGGGTCAGCTGGACGGTTGGAACTGTGGCGGAAGTTTGAATTAGCAGACGAAGCCCGACGTAATTTGTTCACTAATTGAATGTAGATGTGTCGCGATACGTTACGGTGATGTAGAGTCAGGGGTTGTAGAGGTGACAGAACATTATTTTAAGGTTGATTTTAAGGAAAGAATAAATTTTAAGTACAAATTTTGTGACTGTTACCGAACCTACAGAGTAGAACTGACTTTTTATGCAAATAGAAACCTATATATTTGTTATTTTTAGGGTTCCGTACCCAAAGGGTAAAAACGGGATCCTATTACTTGGACTTCGTTGTTTATGTAAGTATTTTAGTGAGGGAAGCTCTAGAACAATTTTTTTTGTGATTACTAACAATGTGTTCGTCTTATCAAAATGTAGCTACTCACAAAAAATTTGCTTGTTAGTAATCACAAAAAAAATTGTTCTAGGGCTCCCGTACTATTTATTTTGTTGGGAAAACAAACAGCTTAAGAAATGCTTTGAGTAACAAAAATAGCTGAAAATAACTCAATACTATGTTTCTACCAAAAATATCTCTAGAAATACTATTCTAAAACGTTATTCTTTTATTTGCGTGTCCAACAAATTAACACAGGAGGTATTTGTCGTTTTATCAATTCTACGTGTCCTCAATTCATCCTACGTATAGTCACTTCCTCTTACAGCCCTAAAACTACTAAACATTATCAATATGCTAAAACAAAACTAAACTTTAAAATTAGAGGTATATTTAATTTTATATGTCATGCCATATCTACAAGATTTCTATTCTCTCTGTCGCTACGCCGACCGGCTTACCGTTGAACTGTCGTTTAGTCTGTGACACTGTTGACTTACTGCCATACACACACTGCACACTGCAGTACTAGAAGTCTGTTTTGGCGCGTGGATGATGTCATCCTCGGGCCAGGACGAAAAACTACCGAACTTAAAGTGATACTAGATTATTTATAATGTTAATGATTTCTTGGGAAAAATGCTTATTTATATAATATAATAAATTCTAAAGTGTGCATGTCTCTGTCTGTTTTTCACGCCTAAACTACAGAAACAATTTTGCTGAGTATGTAATATAAAGTATCTCACTTTATGTTCCAGCGAGATAAACGAATTTTGGAATTGTGAGCAAAATTTGTACGAAATTACGGAAATAAATACAGTCCCGGCACAAAGTAGCGAGAAACAACTAGTTTTGTAGTTTGTAATCAAACTAACACACTCAAGCTAATTTATGTTTTTTGTTACAGGTACATACATCATTAGATAACACGACAGGTAGACAATTGAGGTAAACTTGTATGACATAGTATTCATAATAGCGCAACTTAGCGGTATATTAGACCATTATGCAGACGAGGGAGGGGTAAAGTGTAGAGGGGAGGCAGGGGGAGGGGTACGAGACAACTCGTCTGTTGACTTACAGTTGAAAACTCGCGCATGGAAATACTACCGGTTACGTATCTGTGGAAACATACGGGGAGGTAATGTATGTGATACTGTCGCGTTTTGTAAAGTAAAAGATTTGATCTTGAATAAGTTTTTTCTTTTATAAATTATATTGATTAATAGTAATATTTCCAAGCTGGTTAACATACACAATACCCTGACGTATGGATAGTACCTTTTTAATCTAATGAGTGTTTAAATGCGATATGATCTATCTTGATCATATCGCATTTAAACAATATTCATTAGTTAGATAGATGTCTATTAGTGATTTAAAGTTATAAACGTAAAAGTTACCTTTCTTTGAAACGTACTTTTTAAATTAATTTTATCACTAAGTCTTTTAGAGCAACGGTAACTAATTATGCTATTTTAAACTTTCAAACGCAGCGTTTGTATACTAAATTATGGCCCGTATGTTTCGTGTAAACATGAAATCGCTGTACAAGAATATTGGTGCCTCTAACGAGCCCCTCGTCTGTTCTTAACTAAATTATGAAACTCCTTCACGAATTCACAAGAAAAAATACATTTTGTATCGATGGGAGCGCAGAACTTGGTAACTTTGTAATGTTTACGTCAAATATCAAGTTATGAACTCCCATTTAAAATAATTTAACGATGTTTGCTTTTAATAACGCGGTTGGAAGTTGAATTTAATTTCGTGACATGTGAACTTTGAATTTGAAACTCTTCGATGATATTTGAAGAAATAAGACAAACATGTTATATAATATATAAAATACTTAAACAGCGAATAACTTATCTGAACTGTCTGGAACTCTGCTTGTTTTGTCTTATTGGTCTGGAATATTGGAAAAGTCATATTATGGTAAATAAATACAGCTAAACTTGAATAGTTATACTCTGCATAAATGAACTTATTAGTAAGTGGGTAAATCTATAAAATATAGTTACCCTAGTTTAAACGTTTAAACTAGTAAGGGTTTTAGTTATGTTAAATTTTTCAGTAACTCTTTAGCTTACAATGAGTGTTATATTAATTGCAATAAATACTAGCACAGGGCTAGACTGACGTGGTGTGAAGCGTCCATAGATATTATATTATTATATTAGTATAGCTATTAGCTATACTGTTACATACTATACTACAACTTGCTACTTTAAGCACTACAGTCGCACAAAGAAGTAATAATAATAAATTATTATACCGCCAAAATAATTTCTATTCGTTTTAGTTCGCTGTAGTCGGTTAAAACATACAGTTTCCCCTCTATATATCTCTCACCTAAACAAGGTAGTAACTTACAAAACAATCTAACTTTTATTTCCAACTAGATGTAGTTTGTACTAAACAAGTCAACCTCACTACATCCGTTTCCGCGCGGGGAAGCGTATTTTCGGAAAACTCCAATTGGATATTGAAATATTTCTAAAACGTTTTTAATCCGAGTAGTCTCGAGTCGAGGAGATCTCGAGATCTCGAGAACTCGGAGTTCTCGAGTTACGTGTGTTTCCTTTTACACTTTAATTAAGTTTGGAAGATAGAGATGTCGATTTTTGTGGATTCAATTTTAGCTTGGCGAATATTAATTGGAAGATTCAACAACACGGTAAGGGTTTTCCAAAATGGATGACCGCAATGTTTTATTCTAAATAATTAGAATTTTACGGGAAACGTCCAGAATCTCGATCGTATAAGGTGCTAATATTTTTATATAAATACTAGCTGTCCCGGCAAACGTTGTTTTGCTATATAAAGTATTTCGCCCATACTCACCCATATTATTTTATTGAAGTGACTGCGTTTGTCAAACAATCTACGTGTTTGAGCTGTTTGAAGAAAATTCGGATTGGCGTAGCGTTTGACAAACGTGTTTGAACGTATTCTGCTGTATTTGTCAAACAAGATCTCATGTTCAATTAAATAATTATACAGTTTTCTTGCACTTATTCCACTTTATTTTAATATATTTATCACAAAATTGTTATTTACACGACCGGTTTCGAATAAATCATCATCAGGTGTGATCTCATGATCTCAAGCCGATTCTAGCTAATTGTTTGACAAACTTGTATGATGGACGTTTGTTCGTCTGCGCTGCTGTTTGATGAAAACGTAAATTACATCAAACAAGTTTGTCAAACAAATTTGATCGTTAACAGGGTATTTAAGCACGCAGATCGAGTAACGCTCTAGATAGTATTACATGAACAGCATCTGCAAAGTATTCCTAAAGCTGTTGTACTACATTTTCCGGAACTGCGACTCCCGAGCTGTCTGTGACGTTACCCGTAACCCGCAACCCGGGGTCGCTTTGTAAACGTTGAGCTGTGCTTGTAACTTTAACTTCATTCTGATATTTCAAAGTTCTAAGAGCCAGTTCATACCAAAGCTTGACGAAAAGAGGTGCGATTTAGCAATGCGTTTACGGCAAAAGGCGATTTTGATTTTTTTTATGTCAAATAGCGTAACGCCGTGTAAAGTGTAAGTGAGGGCCGCATTTTTCATACTATTTTTATGACCCATGGCACTGCCATAAAATTTGTATTTAAAATGCAGCCCTACTCCCCGTCATAATGTGGCTTACATTTCAATTTTGCACTACTTATAAGGTGTATCATGGTTTCAGCTTTAGTATTGTTTTATTAGTATTACTGAAATCATATGTCATTTCAGAGAAAAACACTGATAAAACACAATTTACATGTATCTGTTCCACTATACTTATTTAGATTATTTTTTCAAGTTGATAAGATGATAATTAGATTAAACTTTGATAAAAATTATTTAGTAATTTTTCAGCACGTAAATTGTACTTTATTAGTGTTCAACATAAATTCCCACCAAGAACAGACAGTACAAAGAATAACATATTATAATAATATCATTTTAGTAGGTATTACGCTGATAATGATGAAGTGATCAAATAACTAAACTGCGTCAATATCCAAGTAATGTAAGAACAACACTACGGCTTGTTGGCGCTACCAAGAAAATGGAAAGCTTGAGAAAACTCCGCCAACTATTCCCTAACAGTTCACATCGCCTGTTCATCATCATCATCATGCTCCAGGTAGTAAAAATACATGTGGCACGGAAACTGCCGCGGTATAGCTATTGCATAACATTTTTTATCAACTAATGCAAAATTATAAGTCGCATACGTCTAGTCTAAGTAATAGACGATGCACGGCAACGCCGCACCGACCGGCACAGCGGAGTGGGGGGTGTTAGGTTTTTTCGTTACTGATTTGTTTGATTCGTTCGCCGTACTCAAAGCCCACGATAAAAGCTATGCAATAGCTTAAAAATATAATTGTTTGCTGTCCGCTATCCTACTGTCAAATGAGATTTCTTTTTTCTTACAGATACAATTTCAATAAAGTGCGAAAATCTCTTTGGCTCTTTGCAGTTATTAAGCTATATTTAGCGAAACTAAACTAAAATTCATTTTAACAGCATGTATAATAATGAGCTACGAGCAAAAAATAGCTTACAATTATCATATTACTAGATGACGCCTGCAACTTCGTTGCACCAAAATTCGTTTATCGCGCAGGAGCTGTACATTTTTCCGGGACAAAGGCATCCTATGTCCTTTCCCGGGACTCAAAGTATCTCCATACCAAATTTCAGCAAAGTCGGTTCAGCGGTTTGGACACGAAGAGGTAATAGACAGACAGATAGACACACTTTTTTTATAATATACCCATTTATAATATTAAGTATGGATAAATTCTTAACAGTACAAAATCCCACAAGACGTAATCACGATCAACACAAATGCTAAAAGCCACATAACTCCTAAAAGTATTAAACCGACCGATCCACAAGAGCCAGAGGAGCAAAATGAACAAAACCTGACCGTCTGCAGTCTGAGCATCCACACGAGAGGGCGAAGCGCGAAGGGCGCAGGCCCAGGGCTCCTGAAAGGAATCCTTTTGAGGGCGCCCGAGAATTCCACCTAATGCTGTTTGCATATTTCAGACATATTCATTCAATAAGGTTATTTTAATACGCATGTATATTGGTTTCAAGGCTTTTTGAATAGGGCGATAGGGAAAGCTTAAGAAATGGAGGCACTCTAGTAGATAGCTGATATATATTTTTGTTGTGTGTAAATTACATATAGATAATTAATTTTATCTCTACAAACTTTTTATTGAAAAATAAATCTCATTTATAGGGACTTATAAAAGTGTATAAATAGTCATTATAATTACTTTATATCTGTTACGATGATATAATATTTAACCAGAAATATTGATTTTGCTCGGGTTTAGAAAAGTGAGAAAAAAAAAATTAATAATTATCATGCCTGCCTAGACTAATCCTCCTAGACTAATTCCTCACTCAAAATCTCATAAGTATACAGTTAGGTAAAAGCACCGTAAGCTATTTTTTTAAATACAAGAAATAAATACATATTAATAGTCTCATTTAAAATATAAGAAAACACAATAAAACGATTCGATACTTCAAGAAAGTAAAGGTTGCAAGTCAAAAGTTAAAGTATTCACAAAGGAGGAAAACCGATTATAAATTCTTGCCATTTTTAAACACAAAAGCACTCAAATTTAAAATAATATTACGTATGGGACTACGTAAATGCTTTGTCTCGTAGAGGCCCGTAGCGGCGTAGCAGTGCTACGGCGTAGTGGTTCTACGGCGTAGCGGCCGAGAAAATGTGGAAAACTTCGCAATTCAGATGGAAATGCGATTCGGTGAGATTTGCATACGTTTGCCGCAGGGCTGCCACTAGTGGAAATAAAGTTTTATTATGTTTAAAATGGATGTATATTTTTTTTATTGGTGGAAGTCATACTGCCTTTACCGCCGTTTATCCTGGCGACACAGAACATTCAGCGGTGGGAATTTGTGGTGGGATAAAGCCCATTAAAACAGTGGAAGTAAAAGTCAAATATATTTAGTTATTCGGAATATGTTACTTTAGAAATAAAATGGTTTTCTACGTTAGGTAAATTTTAAAAAATAAAAATTATTTACTTTGAGGAGTGAAAAAATTCAAAACATTTCAAATTATTTTATACAGCTATTGTTCTATTGGTGAAATTAAACTTTTCAAGCCTAATAACTTCGCTTCATCCGCTTTCATATTAAATTATTATTGCTTTAAAAAAGTACTTAAACAATAACTTAATTAAACTCAAGTTATATCAATTTTATAACATAAAAATATAACTATCGAGTCGACAACCCTACACCATACGTCAATAGCCATACACTGCGGGAATACAGCGGTCTTTCAGTCTCGTCAGCGGACCTTAGACCACGGGACCGCGGGACCGCAGGACCACAGCACTGTAGTACTGGAAGTTTGGTCTTCACTTATGTAAATTTTGTGTAGACGGCTGAGGCAATCAGTTTTTGTTAGAATTTTACTTGATTTGGTATACTTATTTTCAATAATAATATATTTGGATAAAATTTGAGAGACGTTATTGTCTTCAATTGACTGGTTCATGCCCACAAAATAACTTACATACATAAAATGATCTTGTGGCTCTTGGATGTCAGTCGCATGGGGCGTGGATACGAAGTAGCTGCCACTCGATTTCTTTTTTAACCCCCGACCAAAAAGAGGGGTGTTATAAGTTTGACATGTCTGTCTGTCTGTCTGTGGCATCGTAGCATCCAAACGGGTGGACCGATTTTGATTTAGATTCTTTTATTTGAAAGCTGACATGACCGAGAGTGTTCTTAGCTATAGTTCATCATCATCAGCCTGCACATTGCTGAAATATCACGGTTTATCTGGTTCGTGATAGGACGATTAGCAACTTACAGTAGTTTGATGGGTTTTATATTTTGCATTCTGGTTCGTGACACTTTCATGAATATATACACATTATTAGAAAGTTGACCTGGCGCTGCAGCATCACCTGGTAATCAATAGGATACCCAACTCCTCACAAACTTAGAGCAGAGGTTTCGTGTTTGGACTCATTTTAATTGCGACAATCAGTAAGACGTAGATAAACAGTAAATATTTGCATGCTGCTGCTGCAGCATCACCTGGATTCTATAGGAGCCGACCTCCGTATGAACCCAAAGTGGAGGTTTCATGTTTGGGCTCATATTGACGGCCTCATCCAAGAGGATATATTTTATAGATGGTATTCATTGGAATATGATCCAGTTGATAGGAATTATTCTGCACAAGTTTAAAAAGCATAAAATAAAATAAAATTAAGAAATTTAAAAAAGCCCCCGCCAAAAAACTTTAAAAAGTAATGAAATAATATTTACCGACTTTAAGTTTAAATCATTCTTAAGAGTAAAGTAATATTTTAGTCCATAAATGATGTCAATGTGTGTCGGGGGACCGCTAATGTAGATGTTTGATTTCACATAACATTATAGTTAGGGTCAGTTCACAGCGACCCGAATCGAGAAAATCAGTTAGGTACTAAGGCGATACAAAATGCAAATATCGCTGTTGTCGTAGTTTACTTGGCGGTCCCCCGACACACATTGACAACATTTATGGACTTAAATATTACTTTACTCTTAGGAATGATTTAAACTTAAAGTCGGTAAATATTATTTCATTACTTTTTAAAGATCTTTTAAAATCTTCTTATACTTGGATGATTTCGACAATAAAATAGGGCGTAAAGTAAACAGTTGTATCTCAAGTGCAACTTAAGAAGATTGCGGTATTAGTTCTGATTTTTCAATACGTATGTACTAGTGTATATTATAAGTATTAAAAGAAGAACGTATGTAGTATGTTTGTCGACGACACCGCGCCGGAAATATAATTCTATAAGCCCCGAGTTTCATGCCTTTGTACTGTATAATCGCGCAGCAATTTTACAGCCATTGTACAGCCTTTATACAACACTCAGACTACCATTCCGGGGCATTGCTGACGCAATACAAGCTGATGGAGTTCTTTGAAATGGCTTATTGAAGATATCTCGAGTATTAGTAGAGTGTATTGGATGATTTGCCGACTTACAATAATATTAAATATGTTTTAAATAGAACATTTCATTCCATTTAATAGATTTTTTACACTTCTTTACGTAGCTTTTATCTCGCGGGAACGCTTTTTCATGATAAAAATCATTCCTCCTCGAGAATTAAGAATTTCATTAACTTTCATCGATTGATTTGCAGAAATCAAGCGTAGTACCATAGCGAGTTATTGCAATACTTTTTTAATGCTTTTCCTTTTTATTCACTAACTAGGTGACGCCCGCAACCTCGTTGCATTTTTCCGGGATGGAAAGTATCCTACGAGTATATCCTTTCCTGGGACTCAAAGTTTCTCCATACCCAGCAAAATTTAGGAGTGTTGAGGTAACAGACAGACACATTTCGCGTTTATCATAATATATAAACGCCGCCGTGGTCTAGTGGTAGAAAGCGTGGCTCTTGACTCGCAGGTCGTAGGTTCGATTCCCGCGTTGGAAACATGTTATTTCCAAGTTTGGTTAGGACAACGCAGGCTGATCACCTGTTTGTCTGACAAGTAAGATGATCCATGCGTCGGATGGGCATGTAAAAAGTCGGTCCTACGCCTGATCTCTTGCCGGTCGTGTCGGTCTTCCGTCCCACTGGCTTATGAGAGTAAAGGAATAGAGAGTGCTCTTGTGTACTGCGCACACACTTGGGCACTATAAAATTACTCCTGTGTAGCTGGCCTGGTTTCAATGAAACCGGCCACCGTCACCGAAACCGGTGTGGAGCTATTATTATTATATTAGTATGGATATTTCTATTAAAATAGGCTACACCGCTTATCGCTACATCTCGTTGCGATGAGATAATATTAGGCACATTTAAACAAATACAATAATTATAATACAAAGTGATTCATAATTTGAAATGTAAATTAAATTATCGCGGCCACAGCAAAACATGTCGTTGGCACCTTGTTTTCTCACATTTGTTATTTAATTACAAAACTAAATTGCAATTTACAATTAATACAAAGTTTTGTTGAAACGATAAGTAATTTATTATTATGTATTAAAAATATGAATTTAACGAATTAATCGAGCATTTTGTTGGTACAAGCAATTGACGACCTTAGGGTGAAGCGAAACGAGCGTAATTTTGTGAGTCGTGAGTCGCAGAATTTCGGTCGCGTAAAAATATCTTTTCGTACAAATCATGACTCACAAAATTACGCTCGTGTGAATCAAACAGGACTTTTGTATGAACCTGATTGCACCAGAATTTCTGCCAGCTGAAATTCCGCGACTCACAACTCACAAATTACGCTCGTTTGGCTTTACCCTAAGGCTGCCTTCACACTAGCGTTTGTCCAGCGTAGGCGTTCGATGAACGTATGCGCAGCGTAGACGCCGCGACAACGCGGCGCGTACGTCGCGTTGTCGCCGCTTCTCTACTGGAACAATCAGTACGCTGCGCTAGCGCCGCGTGTGCGCGACGTATACGCCGCGTTACTGCGGTGTTATATTATGTACAATCATTTCGATGTCAAAAGTACTTTCTGTTGTTGAACTCATTTTACATCGTATTACTTCGGGCGCTTGTCTAAGAATGAAAGAATCAATGCGTGCACAGGGGTACATTACATGACACCGCAGTAACGCGGCGTATGCGTCACGCACACGCGGCGCTAGCGCAGCGTACTGATTGTTGCAGTAGAGAAGCGGCGACAACGCGACGTACGCGCCTTTTACGCGGCGTCTGCGCTGCGCAAACGTTCATCGAACGCCTACGCTGGACAAACGCTAGTGTGAAGGCAGCCTAAGGGCCACCGCACACAAGAGACACGACTATTTTAAGACAGATTATTATCGCATAATAAAAAGTACTAGATGCGCACTTTTGAAACAAAACGTCTCATAGACAAGTCTGACTAACGACTGTCGGCTTCCCTTTGAAGTGTATGCGAGCGCGCACATAAACGACAAAACTGTCTAGCGGTGTACCGTCTGATCCGAGCCACAATATAGACAACTACTACTAGTAGTTCAACTGCAGAGAGACGGACGGGTTTCAATATCTGTCAAATTCGTCGGGTTTCACTAGAATTATGAACGGAATGTGACTCGCGTTGGCTGATACTTACCTACCTAATTTGCAAACATAAATTATTTCAAATTAACGTGTTTCAAATCCCGTTTTTAACGTGTTTTACATGTTTAACATCCCAGAGAAATACAGTTATAGGAAAGCCTAACCTGTAATATGTCATAGTTTTAAATTCGTAGTGACAAGTTAACAACCCTAGCGACGATTTTCGTCATAAATCATAATGCGTCAAATTTAAAAATTTCAACATCAGTTCTAAGTCGGCATACTCTATAATTCTGTCTACTCTGTCCGAGCGTCCTCTACTAATTAATATACTATTATTGTATGCGTTGCGTCGTCGTAGTCAAAACAGTTTCGTCTTGGTATGCGCCACGTGGTACACACAACTGTTTCTCTTTAATCGTAAAGCTGACTGAAACAAGATTGTCTAAAACTATCGTGTGTCCAATGTGCGGTCGCACTAAGTGGATGAAATGGTAAACTTATACGTCTTCATAACATAAAATAAATTATTCAATTCCCCCCTTATACCTAATTTGAACAAGCCTTGTAACCTACCTATCTAATATCTGGCTATACATAAAATTCTCATTTTTTTAATTCAAATCATTTTCCCGGTCCTAAATTTGAATTTCCAGTTCCCCATTAATGCAAAAAACATCCACATCTTTAATTATGAAGGAAAAAGTATTAATGCTGTATTAAAGAGCAGAATAGAGGTTATTAAGAGCGTTAGCAAATTGTTTCTAACGCTACCTCGTACAACAGTATTACCGACACGTGTGGGCCCTCTGAATATGGAACGCTCAAACTCAACAATGTTTACACACTGTCCTTAATGTAGACACCACATAAGCAAGATAGGTAAGCGATTTGGTACTAATATTGGAAAAGTTCAAAGTTTTGTCCTATTAAAAATTATTAATTTCTGTCTATCTCTAGTTAAATAATAATATTGTTATTTAAGCTACAATATGTTAGTAATTTCTCCTTTTATTCTTTAGGAAATCCTATGGATATAATGTTCACTTTGAGATAATTAGAAGTTTCTATGTTTTAGCTAAAGCCTAATACAAACAAAATATTATATTAAATTATATAATACTATCAACTTGATCGAGTTTCGGCTATCTATTTTTGCATATTTTTATGCACGTCTTTTAGGCTACTTTTAGTACTTTCAATGCACAAAATCTTATATCTTTAAACGAGCAATTCTTGTATATATATATATATATGTATATAATATATAATTGGAATCTCGGAATCGGCTCCAACGATTTTCATGAAATTTAGTATATAGGGGGTTTCGGGGGCGATAAATCGATCTAGGTAGGAATCATTTTTAGAAAATGTCATTTTATTCGTGTTTTATCGAATACCGAGCAAAGCTCGGTCAAATAGCTAGTAATTATTAAGGTTAACTACTAAAATACTTTTAAAAACAAAATAGCAACTCTGTAAAACCGCTACTGTAACGTTACCGTTTTATAGAACAACGCACAACCAGAGGGGCGCATTAGCATAAACTGTCCTTTGCATAATACCGCCGCTTCTGTATTTAATTATATTAATATTCATAACCTGAAGTTTACAGTTCAATAATACCGATCTTTATATCCCACTTGCAAAGTTTGCTCTGAGATTGTTAATTGAAATATATCTCAAATAAACGGAATAGTTTTGAGTCACTCTTTAAAAATTGTGTCTTTCTTCACACAAAAATATAAAGGCTTTAATGTTACATTGTTTGGAGGCATTTTAATTTGTACTAAAATATCGTAGGTAGCTTCCGATATGAAGATTTTTTTATTCCCTGAGACCTCTTTAGTTTTCTATATTATTCTTTATTGATATAAAGCAGATTAAATAGTGGACAGCGTCATACAAACCCAGTACTTACGGACCAATCGAAAGACTATAGAAGTAACCGCTGCACTCAGAAATATTTCATGATAATTTTAATGGTTAATTTAACAGTAAATGTAATAGAGTTGATGTCAAAATCTTCAATACGGTAAGTACATTACTTAGGTGCGGCCGTTTGAGTTGTGTTAATTAAAATTATATGATACTTGATTTACATGCGCCTTTAGAAATCCATTCACCAGGCACCCATAAGTCAAGAGCATAATTAACGGCGGCACAATGGAGCCGATCAGCCATGCACCATGCACCAGAGTAGGTACCAGGCTCGCAGACCGCAGGAGTTGCGAGTCGCGAATAAATCACCTTTCAAATTGCTGACTCGAGCGCTAGTGATGGGATGGTAGATGAATTGACGTATTTTATAGGTTGTTTAGAAACTGTAAGGGTTATTTTGTAATGTCCTGGAGGGTTTCGTTGTATTTTAAAATGAGGCATTCATCTCCTTGTAAAGTAAATAAATTACGATTTTGAATAAGTCATTTAAAAATGCATTGCATCGCAACACTGCGATAATTGTAATATCAACTGACCCTGACAATATACGGGCCAGTGCAATTAAACAAGATTTTATGGGCTATCTAAGCTAGACGTTACTAGCTATACTAGCTAGCACAGGTTAGTTAGGGAAAATTTCAGATTTTATTATAACATAGATATACTATAATATTATCCAAACTGTAACACAATTTGTTAAACTCTGTTGATCTAAATCTTTAAAACCCTCAACGTATATTTAAACACAAACTATCGACAGTCACACATCCCATCTCTACGCGTCATCTAATTTCCTGCGGCGCGACGCCCGACGAATGCGCTACCGGCGCATCATAGCGCGCCGGGACGTACCACGGCGCACCACAGCGCGTCACAGCGCGTTACAGCGCACAAAGAGTTCGTAATTATAATTGAGTTTCGCGACTTCACGGTCCGCCGCGACCCAGCTCGCTCGGAACCTTTACAGGGTACTAAAATACGACCGAACAAATGAAGTGACAATATACGATATTTTTGGCTTCAAATATTTTTCGGCCATTTCTTGTACGGTCTGCCTTTATAGCCAAACGTTGCTATAAATATTAGACTAGTAGGTACTAATTGTACATAAATAAAAGTTTACAGCTTAGGTACTCATACATACTCATACATTTCTTACGGTAGGATATTGTAAGTTTTTCTTCACGCAAAAACTCAATATACTCATGGATATATCTTCTTATATATAAAAATGGATTTTCAAATGTGTTAGTCGCGCTAAAACTCGAAAACGGCTGAATGGATTGGGCTGATTTTAGTCTTAAAATATAGAAGCCCAGGGAAGGTTGTAAAGTGACACGAAGTTCACCGGGACAACTAGTCTTCTTCTTATATATAAAAATGGATTTTCAAATGTGTTAGTCGCGCTAACACTCGAAAACGGCTAATCGGATTAGGCCGATTATAGTTTTAAAATATTTGTAGAAGTCCAGGGAAGGTTTTAAAGATGAGAAATAATGGAAAAATTGCGAGTAATATGCTAATAACGACAATTTAATTTTCCCCATACAAAATGTTCTTACCTGTTTGTTACGACGATTCGGTATTTTTGGCATGATAACACGTAGATCTAGATAAAATAAGGGTTTTGAATCGACAACATAATATTATATCCATTATAGCCGAATTTTTACGTATTAGTTAAAATAAAAACACTAGTTTTGAATAAATTTGGACACATGCATCATTACTATGTTTTAACGTTAGAGCGTTCTCAAAAAACTATGTAGGTACAATAACATTAAAAAACATAACTTGTGAAATAAATATAAAACATACATTCGTAGAATTTATCTATCGCGGTGCAGTCATATTTTAGTGCGGTACTTCGCGGTAAGACGACATACGTAGTGTTAGGTATGAAATATGTGAACACTAGAAGTAAGTACTGCCGTTTGCTACACATGAATCTATACTAATATTATAAAGCGGAAGAGTTTGTTAGTTTGTTTGTTTGAACGCGCTAATCTCAGGAACTACTGGTCCGATTTGAAAATCTATACTATAATATTATAAAGCGGAAGAGTTTGTTAGTTTGTTTGTTTGAACGCGCTAATCTCAGGAACTACTGGTCCGATTTGAAAAATTCTTTCAGTGTTATATAGCCCATTTGTCGAGGAAGGCTATCGGCTATATTTTATCACGCTAATACTAATAGGAGCGAAGAAATAGAGGAAAACGTGGAAAAAACGGTGAAAATTGTATGAAATGTTTAGTTAGTAATAGTTTGAACGCGCTAATCTCAGGAACTACTGGTCCGATATGAAAAATTCTTTCAGTGTTAGATATCCCATTTATTGAGGAAGGCTAAAAGCTATATTTTATCACGCTAAGACTTACAAAAGCGAAGAAATAGAGGAAAATGTGGAAAAAACAGGGGAAATTATGTGAAAGGGCTTATTTGAACGCACTAATCTCAGGAACTACTGGTCCGATTTGAAAAATTATTTCAGTGTAAGATACCTTATTTATTAAGAAAGGCCATAGGCTATATTTTATCACGCTAAGACTTATTAGAGCGAAGAAATAGAGAAAAATGTGGAAAAAACGAGGGAAATTATGTGAAAGGGCTTATTTGAACGCGCTAATCTCAGGAACTACTGGTCCAATTTGAAAAATTCTTTCATTGTTAGATAGCCCACTTATCGAGAAAGGCTACAGGCTATATTTTATTGCGCTAAATCTAATAGGAGCGAATAAATAGAGGAAAATGTGGAAAAAACGGGGGGAAATTATTTGAAAGGGCTTATTTGAACGCACTAATCTCAGGAACTACTGGTCCGATTTGAAAAATTATTTCAGTGTTAGATAGCCCATTTATCGAGAAAGGCTATAAGCTATACTTAATACGCTAAAACTAATAGGAGCGAAGAAATAGAGGAAAATGTGGAAAAAACGGCGGAAATGAAATGAAATTGCTTATTATCTTAAGAACTACTGGAGCAATGTTTGTGTTATTTGGCAAACATGAAGAATAGACCACGTGAAGGGACATAGGCTATTTTTTGTGGAAAAATGTACGGTTGCGTGAAATTCCTAAATTACGCGGGCGAAACCGCGCGTAACATCTACATAATATAATAAAATCGTACGAAGGTCAATTCTGTACATTGAATATTTTTGTACAATAATACTTGGGACGTGATCTACTATGCTAAAGCGGACGAAGTCGCGGGCAACAGCTAGTATAGTAATAATGCTATCCTTGGGTTTAAACAATTAATAATAAGAATACTTTCATTAAAACGGTGATTCGTCAACTTTTGTAGCTTGTCCTACGACTTCGAGTCCCGGGAAAGGACAGGGGATTTTATCCGGGAAAAATGTACGGTTCACGTGCCATAAAAGAGTTTTGGCGCAACGGAGTAGCGGGTGTCCTTTCAACTAGACCTTCTGGGCCCTAAACTTCCATGCTAGACAAATACGAGCCAGGCTGGTCTACGGCTGCGTTGGATTGAGAGAACTGGAAGACTTTGGGGGGGGACTTTGCCCAGCAGTGGGACAGCATTAAAAAAAACTTCCAGACTTTTTCCTTTTGCCCATTTTCAGTCAACACTTATTAAATGGGGAAACAACATATTTTGTTCCTCGTCTCATGATTTGGATCAATCGTGTACCAGGCTCCCATACGCGACGTATATCTCTTCCGCGCGACTGCGACTTAACTGTTATGGCGAAATAACCTACACACTGGCTTGTTTTATCTCTGACCTTTATTACCCAGGTCATAAGGTTCATAACTCCGAAAGGATACGTCATACGGCTCGTTTACTTCACGCGATATACTTTAAACGAGCAGACAGATCGCCTGATGGTGAGGACCACCGACTTCAGAATGTTTATAAGTACGCATCGAATATACTTTCAGTTCATCACATCAGTTTCGGTGACAGTGAGTGGTTACATTGGAAGTACGCCAAATTCGAAGGAGTTATTTTGTAGTGCCCAAGTGTGTACGCAGAACACAAAGCGATTTCTCTCTTTCGTTACTCTGTAATCCAGCGGCACGGATTGGCTAATGAGTTTTATCGTTGACAAAGTCGCCGATTTTCTGCAAGACCTGGGTATTGTATTTGTTTTTTGAAGCGTGGCTCCTATCGATCGATTTTGCTGAAAATGTATTCGAATTTCAGCTACCTCGCCCAAAATAATAAAAAGCAGTATCCTCTTTTATCACTTCCCGTAATTTCCAAATTGTTTGTTTATTGCCCTACTTTGTGATTTATAACTGTTGCTCATTGGTAGTTATACCACAGTGGAAATATTATACAGTAGATCATCTTTGTAAAATCAGAGAAATTAATTCATGACGGACTAATTGGTGGTCAGGTAGGCAGTCAGGTAATAATAAAAATTGTTTATGATCTGTCGGCTAAGTAATAACCCGACGAACTTACGCTATCCGTAATATTATGCTTATGAATTAATGTGTCAAAGGCCGCGTTTCCACTGACGCGGAGCGGAGCTTAGCGGTGCAATCACCATGCTCGAAATCTTCGCTCCGCTTCGCTGTCATTCCGCTGGAATAGCACGATTGGTCAATTCGGGCACCGCTAAGGTCCGCTCCGCTTCAATGGAAACGCACCCTTATGGTACTAGACCGCTCGGATAGGTGTCTACACAATATCATGGATTCAATTTTTTCAGATAGTTTTAGGGTAATTTTCAGGATATCTTGCTTGCCCATCCAAGCAAGATCCATAATATTTCCTTTAGCCCCCTCCCCCATTAACAAAATAATTATTGTAACTGTGTTGCTCTAGAGCTAAGGAAGTTGGAACAAAAACCTACTGAGTTACAATACTGTATACCTCTATATTGTGGTCATACCGATATATAAATTATACAGGTTTATAAAGCTTCATAAAGCTGTATACTTTTAACAACTGCTCCTAAAAATTCTAAACTATCAAACGCTTGGATTAAATTCAACCGTTTTTATTATAGTTTCAAAAGTTACAAAAAAATACAGGCTTTTAAATGTTTTCTTTTTAGGCAGTTAGTAATACTAGAAAAGTTAAAAATCTGCTTATGTAAAGTTAAAAGCTGACTACGGTCTAAATATACTTATAAGTTTATGCAGACATTGCGGTTTATCACAGTTAAAATAAAGTAAGTAACGGCCTTACTCAAAGCTATTTAATGTTTGCTTGACTAACTTTAATTTTATGAACATTTTGACCATAAACTACATATGTTTTCTGTCAAACTCTGAATTAAATTAAAGTAATCATTAAAAAAATAATATTTTAAAGTGAATAGACAAACCAGCTGGGTAACTTATTCAGACAGTAGACAGTCGATTTAACCGACTTCAAAAAAGAAGAACCTTTTATGTTCAGCCGAGTTATTGAAGTTAAAACTACCATATAAACGTTATATAATAGGTTGTAGCACAAATTACCAAAATTTTTTTGGTGAAAAAAGAAAGGAGGTCCTCCTTTTATTTTATGTTCAGCGGTGTTATAAAAGAAAAAAGTTCTTTATAACAGTCATGTAGATAGGTGTGGCACGGTTTTCATAGACTTTTTAGTGTAAAAAATAAAGTTTTGTACCTCGTCCCACAGTTTTCACTATAGATAAAACAAGTTATTAATATAAGGATTAATCTATCGAGTAGGTCCAATCAATATGCAATTATTCAGCTCGTTGACTTCTCAATCGCTTCATAATAATAATTATCTACTTAATTAAAGGGTAAACACTGGAAAGAAGATTGCTGAACCAGAATTGGAAAATCAATTTCAACCTATTTATGTGGATTAGTGTCTCTCAATATTATTTTTTTTGGTTGCGGAACCCTTTTAAGAAGTAATATTTTTGACGAACTGCCCCAAAAACAGAATGTTTTGTCTTTAAAACAAAATCTGGTGTCTGACGAAGTGATGACATTTCTAAAAACAATTTATATATTATCACTCTTGGGCATTTGCGTTGCCCCAGGTCCCTGCAGAGCATACTTTGATAATGGCTCAAATTAAAAATAAACCCGCTTGAAAATCTATGCAGACAGGAGTAAAATATGTTTTTATTGTTTAAAGAATCATAATATTAATATTCGATGAAAGATCACGCACAGGATCCATATTTTACATCCCCATTCGACGCATGGATGTCCCGGCAGAAACAAAATTTTACTAACATGGGAATCGAACCCACTTCCTTCGTGTTAGGCTATGATATTATATTATTATAAAAAAGGGTGTTAGGACACATACTCTTAACCACTACACCACGGAGGCGTTATCGTACCTGTCTTAAGCTTAGCTGCTCCTCTAAACAAAATGCCATACGCAAAAAAATCCTTATAAGAAAGTAAAATATTTGCTGAAATGATGGACGAAGTAGCCTTCAGTACCCAATTAACTAATGAAAACGCGTCCTGATTAGCAGAGGGTTCCTCATTCCTCAAGATCCTTTGAGCTGGCTTTAAAATCATTAGGAGCCTCTTTATTCACGAATCTTTTTATTTCGAAGCTGAAAAGGCGAATCTTTGATATCTTATTTTGTATTAAAATATTGCATGGAAAATTCCATCCATATTAATAAATGAATTTAGTATTTTATTAAAAGTAATAACAATTTCACGTCTGGTTTTAGTTATGCTTGAAAACAATGAAGAAAAAAGCACGCAATTTTTAAAAGAGCGAAAAATATGCGTAGCCTTAACAGAAAATCTGTTGCCGATAAAAAAGCCATAACAGCACCATAATTTGGATGAAGCTGTTTTAATGTACTTTTTAAGTTCCTTCTCCCTCTTTCTCTTTCCCTCTAAGGACACTCTCCCCCAAACCATCGGGGACGCCGGCTTGAGTACATTTAAATTGGATTTTAAATTCCTATTTGTCTCTGATATGATTTGAATAAAAAGCGATATCGTCGTCCTCTTGGGTTTGTGCGTTTATTTTTCGCGGATTAATGACTGACTGGAAGACAATTTACTTATTAAAGATGTTTTACGTGATTTGGAAGGAGGTTTTTCTCGTCAGAGTATTTTTAGTCAAAAGCATACAACAATGTTAATAACTTTTGTTCTTTTCTAAAGCCTTTTCGACTGCCATCCAGGAGTGCCGTTAGATTTTAGAAGTGAAACGGGGGAACGGGGCATAATTTTTTTCTGCAAAAACAAAATCACTGCACCTATTAGCACCTAAGATAGCATTATCATTTATCACCAAATCGATAACACAATATCGTGACTGCAGACAATTAATTTGTCAAATTAGTTCATGAATATTATTCGAAGACAGTGGAACCATGATATCAGAATTCCGAAAAACAAAACTGCTGTACATTTTCTACACATTTTTCGATATCGACTCAAGCGGCGTAATAAGTAAGACAGATTTCGATGTGACTTTAGATAATATTGCAAAATCAAGACAGTGGAGTCCAAACGATGACAAATATAAGGAAGCACAAGCAGTTCTTTATAGAATTTGGGAGTCAATTCAAGAAGCAGCTGACGATAATAAAGATGGAAAAGTAACAATACAAGAATGGTTAGCGATGTGGGAGAGATTTGTCGAGATACCTTTTGAATGGCAGGATCTGTATTGTAAGTTCATTTTTGATCTCCAAGATACGAGTCGAGATGGTTCCATAGATCTAGAAGAATTCACATCCGTGTTCACCTCTTTCGGTCTTCTGGAAGAAGACTCGAAGGCAGCGTTCAGGAAAATGGCACAAGGCAAGTCGAATGTTACATGGGACGAGTTTAAGAAGCTATGGACTCAGTATTTTACGTCTGAAAATCCGAGTGACCCTGGCAATTTTATTTTTGGTGCAGCTACTTATTGATTTTATAGGGTGTTTCTGTGTGAGTGTTAGTTATTGAATGAATGGTTTGATCTGGTTATTCGTGCTTTAAAACAAACAAAGTGTAAGACGACTATTCTGGTTGAAAAATCTAAGATTAAAAAGTTCATTTGTACTAGTTTGGATAAAAAAATCAAATTTGTGAAAATGTATAATATTTTTAATACGATTAAACACTTTATTCCCCAAAATGTGAACTCAACAGAAGTAGTGTAATCTTTACCATACAATTTTTAATTTTAATTTTTAGTAGCCTTACAGACGCAAAAATGGTCCTCGCTGTACACGAAGAGCATTTGTTATAAGTAAATTAGTAATTGTTATCAGAATCATAAGATAATTATAACCGACTTAAGTCACGTACGTAGATAAGGAAATGATAAGAAGTTCTAATTCATTTCTATTTATCTGATTCTGATAAATTGTAAAGATTGTAGCGCGGCGGAACGAAACAGAATTACACAGTACTATTATGAATTGATAGTTGCTAGATGCAATTATTTATGAACTGAAATAGTTTTCTAAGCAAAAGTTTAAAACTTAATATAAACTATGCTAGTAAGATGCGTAAACGTAAAAAAAATAGTATGTTAATATTTTTTGCAATATTCCGCGAAATAAACTTCAACCTGTAAGTAAATGAGTGAGTGTACGCATAGGTATGTGTACAGCACCTCCCTCCTCTCCCACACTGCCTATGCGTACACTCGCATGCATGAACCTGCAAATACCACCACCACACAAGCAATAATGTTAGCAAATTCGTACAGGGCCTCTCACCACCATGCAAGTTGAAAACCTCGACGCGCGTTTCGCCCCAACACCGCAGCATCCTCAGGATGTGGATTCTACGAACAACTTCCGTCCTTCGTTACAGGTTGAGGTTTATTTCGCGGAATATTGCTAAAAATAATAACATACTAAATTTTAAGCTATTGATTTCCGCAAAGTAACGCCTGATTCTATTAACTATTTAGACGATAAAAAACAATATTATAATGAAACGAAAAGAAAACAACATTAAAATGAAACTTTGCATCCACTGCGATTTTAGAAAAGGATCTTGTCAACTTTACTGTAGCAAAATGTAGATACAGTTACTAAATTGATTCTCTCGATGTATCAAGCGCCGACGATGATACAAAATTGAAACGCACGAAACTTGAAAATGCTTCAAAGTTTCGCGATCAACATGACAATACGGAATCAGGGAGTACGGAAAGTAACGGATGGGTTCAGACATAAATAAGAGCCCCTCGGAGACGACGAATTTGCATTTCCCAACGAGGTGAGGGACTAAACTGTTATAGCTCGAATATGGTTCGACGGAATAACTTTTTGCTGCGAGTTCGTAGTTACATTTTTTTACCACGAACGTCGGAGTTAAATCGGGGATTTTGGGTGATAATTCTCGAGATACGTCACGTTTCGTATGGTCATCGATAGAACTTTTTAGACTGTATGTTGTGCTAAGAAAATTGCTAAACAAGCTTTACTTTAAATTTATTTTTGTTGTCAGGTCTTAGAAGATACAAAAATTTTGTCATTATCTTATCGCTAACCGTCTCTTTTCCTCACACACAAATATCTTGTAATATATATTGTACTATGAACTGCAATTGCGATATTTAAGAAAAATACACGAAGCGATGAGATAGAGGAACTTCTACCTGTTCGGTGATGGTGATTTTTTTTTTACATTAGCCTTCATTTGTTATTCTGATCTATACGCTTCAACGGAAAAGGAACATATTATCAAACATACATGTCAGTATGTTTGATAATATGTTCCTTTTCCTCTTTAAAATATTTACAATGGATCTGTATACCATTCCTAAATTCTACTTCCTGATATTTAGAAACAGTCCGACTTAAATCGGGTTTAAAAATTCAAAATCAAGGTATCATAGTTGCGGGGAAGCGTTAAAACAAACACGACAATCATCGCAGCAATCAGAACCGGTGGACACGAGTACGGTGTGTACAGACTATGTTAAGGCGAGTGTACATAGAATCGAATTGACCGGTTGGTTATAATATCGTCATCGCAAAAAATGGAAAAAATCTGAGGATATTCGGCATGGGCGACCGATGCCAAAACGAGTTGTATTTCTGTAATGAAAGACTTATTAATGACCTGAAATATAAGCCAATATCCCCAATATTTTGCCGGGGATGCGTAAAGCATTTTACCATGTAAAAAAAGGAACACATTGACTTTATCTAATCGGTAAATATTTTCTTAATTTATACTGTGATGGATGCTAGATAGACTGAACAATGAACATGTTCCTCAAGATTTAATTATTATATATTTTAACCATATAATATGAAATAGGAAAAATAAGGTTTAAATTAATGTTTATTTATTTATTTCCAAACAAATAAGTTTTTCTTGGGTTTTCAAAAACCTACGACAAATTCAACTTCCGGAGTCGAGAAGAATCTGTGAAAGACTAAAACTACGCAATTGGAATTGTATCGGCAAAATCTGCAATAATCGGCAGAAATCGGCAATAAATTGGCTGCAGTCGGCCGCGTATCGTGTGCACCTGCCCTAACCGTGTATTTGTGTATTGTTTGCCGTGATAATCCGCTTACACTCCCAGCTGCGTCGGCTTAACTTTTCAGCTTAATATTGATAGTGTAGTTATTGCGTTCAAAAATTCAATATTATTTGATAGAGCTGATGATGTTTGTGCTGCACAAATATTTCGCTGATTGAATTCCTTACATCGTGAACAGTTGTAGCACTTAGTGTATTAATTGAATTATTTTATTTATTTATTGGACTTCTATAATGTTTTTTTTTAGTAGAAACTTCTTTAGCGGTGCAGCGTTTACGTAGTAACTATTTAGTAATTTGTGGCAGTGTGCACAATTTTTGAATGGCTAAAAAAGCTATGCTCGTGTTGGAACACACACGCGAAAATTCGTTTATCGAAGAAAGTAGATTTTTAGCGCGACGTAGAAAATGAATTCAAGACGTGAGTGGAAGAATAAGGTAAGTAACATGAAAAAAAATCCCGTTTTTGGGGTTCCGTAGCCAAAATGGCAAAAAACGGAACCCTTATAGATTCGTCATGTCTGTCTGTCTGTCTGTCCGTCCGTATGTCACAGCCACTTTTCTCCGAAACTATAAGAGCTATACTATTGAAACTTGGTAAGTAGATGTAGTCTGTGAACCGCATTAAGATTTTGATACAAAAATGGAAAAATTATTAAAAAATTTAGGGGTCCCCATAGGTACAACTGAAACAAAAAATTTTTTTTTTCATCTGGCCTATGCGTGTGGGATATCTATGGATAGGTCTTCAAAAATCATTTCTAATATCATTTTTTTCTAACCTGAATAGTTTGCGAGAGAGACTCTTCCAAAGTGGCAAAATGTGTGTCCCCCCCCCCCCCTCTAACTTCTAAAGTAGGGGCATGATAATTCTAAAAAAAATATATGATGTACATTACTATAAAAACTACCAATGGAAATTGGTTTGAACGAGATCTAGCCAGTAGCTTTTTTTATACGTCATAAATGATAAACCTAAATTAAACTTTCATTAAATCAAAAATAAAATATTAAAATAAATCAAAAACCTTATAATTTCATAGAAATAATTCTTATTGCTGCTGCGGAACCCTTCATGGGCGAGTCCAACTCGCACTTGGCCGGTTTTTTTGCTTAAATGGAGGCTTTGGGGCCGGAAAAATTATTTGAAATCGAAAAACGGATCATAATATCATAATATGTGTAGCCAGATACATTAGCTAGGTTATGAAGTTGATAAGTCACAAGTTTTATTAAAATAATTAGGGAAAAAATGAGTTACTGTCCGTATGTTACGAAATGTTACTTGTTCGATTCTTCCGCTCACGACTTCAATTGATTTTGGCTGCTCGTTATGCCGCGTGGCGTATACCTGAGCTGCTTTTTCGTTTTAATTTCTACCAACACCCAAATAAACTTTTAAATGGCTCATTACAAAATTAACCACCTCGTTACATTACATTAAAAACTGACCCTAACACTTTTTCTTACAACTCGTCAATTTTTCTGAAACAACGTTGTCGTAAAACACAAACAGCTACAAGTCACTCGGCAATTCACGAAGTTGCCAACTTCGCATCTCCATAAATCACACTCTGATGCTTGGGACTTTTTGTTTTGCCCTTTTTGAGGGCTCTTTTAAGGGTATTTGGGTTTCGCACCCAAAGGGTAGCACGCTTTTTTCAAATCAAATAAAAAGAAATCAAAATTGGTATGTATCAAAATCCAAATAAAATTAAATTAAGAAATTAAAAAAAACCCCCCCAAACAACTTTAAAAAGTAATGAAATAATATTTACTGCCTTTAGGTTCAAATAATTCCTAACTTGTGTAAAGTAACATTTTAGTCCATAATTGTTGTCATGGTGTGTCGGGGGACAGACCGTGACAACAATTATTCTTAGCTATAGTTCATCATCATCAGATGATGAACTATAGCTAAGAACACCCCCGAACATGTCAGCTTTCAAACAAAAAAAACTAGATCAAAATCGGTCCACCTGTTTGGATGCTACGATGCCACGGACATGAACCAGATAAACCCTGATTGTCTAGCACTGAGCAGGCTGTTGATGATGAACTATAGCTAAGAACACTCTCGATCATGTCAGCTTTCAAACAAAAAAAACTAGATCAAAATCGGTCCGTTTGGATGCTACGATGCCACGGACAGATACACACACAGACAAACAGACAGACAGACAGACATACACGTCAAACTTATAACACCCCTCTTTTTTGTCGGGGGTTAAAAAAATTCGGACATCGAATTGTTGTTGACAATCCCATTCGTGAATCTAGCCCAGCGAAAAGAACTGGCGTACGAACTCTTGCAAGACATTTTTACTCCTTATCGTAACCTTAAAATATTAATAAAGAATGTTACAAAGCTGTTGAATCACAAAGCGTCGTCTGATAAAAGCTCACTTGACAGAAGAAAACAAATGAATATATTATAATGTCATTCGCTATGTAAATGGTATTCGCTGGACAGTTGAAATTATTGTCAAAAATAATATAATTCTATATCAAAATCACTAACTTTGTTTATAGCCACGGAACCCTTCGTGCGTGAGTTCAACTCGCTCTTATCAGGCTTACTTCGGGCTAAGTGAATAAGAGTAGAACAGCTGTTTTGCCGAGTCATATGACGTATTGAAAATAACTTTATTCGGGTCAAACGGACAGACAGATCTCATTATTCTAAGCTTTATAATATCGATTTCGGCAATACTAGAGGTCTCACAGGTTTAGTTATGTTATACGTAATTATTTTTCAATTCAATTTTGTATTTTTCATACTATTCAGTCAATTTCGTTTTAATTATTAACTCACTTCATTATTATATTCCAAATAATATTGAAAGTATTAATTCATATTGTAGTATATATTCATATTATATTGTAAATTGTAGTCAAATTGGATTCCGTATAATTGATGGGTTATCAATATAAATGGAATTATTAAGTTCGCATTGTCGCAGGTAATGTAATTACGACGGCGAACAAATATCACGTCAAAAACTATTTACTGTGCAGTAGGTGCGTACTATATTAAAATATAGTAAAGTTATTTAAATTAGTATGTAATTGCGATGCGAATTACAAATTCGATTGTGTGTCTGCTATTTCTTCTTCAGGTTTAAGCCACTGAATAGATTTACATGTACTTTTATTTATTTTACAATTTACGTACACACAAAAAAAGTTAAGAGTCCGTATACAAAATTTTGCGATTTCGCTCATTTAACAGACGTGATTTAACAGTTAAAATACAGTATTTCTATAAGTTTTAATGCACAACATATAAGATCATTTCAATTATAATCTAATGTTGCAGCTAGATTTTTTATTTTTTTTAATTATCTTTAAATAATCCAACTCAAACCCGCGACAGTTTTGTGATTTTTGCTGTAAAAGGTTTAGAATATCACCTTTTTATGGATTGTATTGACGTCTTAAGGTATGAAAAAATTATACAATGTACTGTTGAGAAAGTCGTCTATACAATGTTGGAATTACTTTTTACCACTTTAATATAAAAAACCCTTTAAAAAACAGAATACCTATAACTGCCCGCTAAAGGTGAACGCAGATTTGGGCCGCACCGCACGCACCGCAGTCGCCGCATTCGAATTCTTTATATGAAGTTATAGGCAAGCTCGCATACCTACCTACCCGCGCCGCAGTCTTCGCAACTTCATAATAATATTATGAAGAATTGCGAATGCGGCGACTGCGGCGACTGCGGTGCGTGCGGTGCGGCCAAATCTGCGTTCACCTTAACTTGGCGATCGTCCTTTTTCACCTGGCATATGAAAGACGGGCGTGAGTGTGAAGAGAGCAGTAGAAAAACTAAAAATAAGGCTCTTAAAACTAAAAATATGTTTTGTACAAAAGGTACATCTTATTCATGTAATATTATTTTAGATTTTGCATTATCTACAGCATCCTAAGTCATAACTGAGCTTGATTAAATCATCTTCTAAAGCGGAAATCGAACTGACAACCACCGAGTCAAAAGCCACGTTCTAAACCACTGGAGTACAGAAGCGATGACAAATGGAAATCAATTGAAAAGCTAGCGGGAAAACGTCTGAGTCGACAGAATTGTCTCCAGTTGTCTGCAGTTGTTGGAGCGGAATCGTTTGTCCAGTGTCCAGCGTTCACTGCTACAATACTTGTTATGATTTGGGAACTGCTCAAAAGTGATCATTAGTGTAAGTCTAAAAACGTTGGAATACTTCGGTTCTTTTCGTTTTAATCAAAGCTTAGTATGTGCTGCTAAAATGTTACCAACTAAGATGTCACGTAAGCTGCGCATAAAGAAATACAGTATATTCATTTGATAAAGTTTTTTTTTGTTGAAATTATGATCAAATTAAATGATACGTACTTATATAGAAATGAAATTAAAAATTGCCCAGGAGCAAGTCGGTCTCAAACAAGAAGGAAACTTAGCATTGATTTCGATATTATTTTATCTATACTTATTATAAAACAAAGTCGCTTTTTTCCATCATGTCCCGTTGTTCCCTTATCTTTAAAACTACGCAACGGATTTTGATGATTCTTTCAGTGTTAGATAGCTCATTTATCGAGGAAGGCTATAGGCTATATTTTGTCACGCTTAAGACTAATACGAGCGAAGAAATAGAGGAAAATGTGGAAAAGACGGGGAAAATTATTTGAAAGGGCTAACTTGAACGCGCTAATCTCAGGAACTACTGGTCCGATTTGAAAAACTCTTTCAGTGTTAGCCCATTTATTGAAGAAGGCTAAAGCCTTCTTCAATAAATGGGTATTTTACGCTAAGACAAATAGGAGAATGTGGAAAAAACGGGGGAAATTATTTGAAAGGGCTTATCTCGCGAACTACTGGAGTAATATTTATGTTATTTGGCACAGATAAGAAGTAGACCACGTGAAGGATCATAGGCTATCGATTTTAGTCTGCATTTTTTCAGTGGCTAATATTATATTTTATACTCGTGCGACGCCGGGGCGGGTCGATAGTTTTCCTTATATAATTTGAATTGTGTGCATCGTGCGTCTTAGTATCGGACAAAAAGCTATTTTTTGTTATAGCAGCATAAAAATTTCATCTGTCTGGCTTTCGTTGTTGCTAAGATACAGCCTGGTTCTCATTTATAATTTATCCATCTGCTACGGAACCCTAACTGGTATAAAATTAATTTAATTTCCTACTAAACGTATAATTCATGGATGTGGGACATAACCGGGTGTAATGTGGCTGCTCACGACAGGGACTATTGTAAAATTATAATATTTCATCTCGCACAATGGACGATGAACGGTTATGGAAATTACGTCGTTTATATCGGGAAGAACGTGGTTGAATTGAAATAAATGTTATTGAATATGCTTACAATATATTGAGAACATGACTTGTACTTATATATTATTATATTTTATATCTGTACAAAATACATTGATATTGTAAACGAGAGTAATTCCTTTCTAATTAAGATATTTTCTAAGCTGTAACTATATTTAAGTATCGTTTTATTTTGTATAGATATTTGCTGTTTTAATAAAAAATATTTTTCATCATACCAGGACCGAAAGTTTGATTTTCTTCCCTTGTATGCGGGAAGAAAGATGCATATTTCCGACTGCTCACAATAATTAGTGACAGTTTAAAATTTTCTTCCCGCTACCTATTTGAAGTAACTCATTACCATGGTAACCGTGCAGTTGTTATTTCAAAACCATAATTACACGCGGCAATTTGATAAAAATAAGTTGTTGGGTTGAGGAGGCGGCTACCGACTTAGCTATTTTACGTCATGGTTGTTACATCGCCAGCAGTCAGGAATAGCGGGGAAGGGCTGATAGAATCTACTTTATTTATCTTTGAGTCGGGACTCGGGACAGCGATGGACGTTGCCATGGTATACAGTTTGTTAAGTCACTTCAATAAATATCTTCACAAATTAAAGCACTACAACATGACTACAGATACCTTAGTAACATAGAATATAATTGACTACAACATTACAAAATGGTATTTTAACAAAACAACATTGTTTTATTAAATCTATTAATTTGTTGTTTTATTTCGCCTGGGGGGGGCTTCGCCCCCCCAACCCCCCACCGGGGCTGCGCCCCGGACCCCGTCGCTGGATGATTTGAACCACATTCGTTTCCTTTATATATATATATATATATATATATATATATATACGATTTCAATAATTATTGTCATTAAACTTTCGGTTGTATGATGAAAAGTTCTATACGCGCCACGGGAGGATAGCATGACACTTCAACCGACGCTTTTGACAATATCGCGCGGGTTGAAATGTCATACTTTCTTCCCTTGGGGCGTAATGTACTATAACCATTAAACCAAAGCTTTTAAGCTATTGCATAGCTTTTATCACGGACATAGAGCACGGCGGCCGAAGATATTCCATAATGAAAATAAACCTAACACCCCCTACCACTGACCACACACGTATTTTTTAAAATATCTAGCGCGTTTTTCACTGTTTTTGGCTCAATAACTAACTCTGGTTGGAGACGGATGTCTTTCAGTCGAGTTGAAAATAATATTTACGCTTAGCTACAAAACGCTTGCCACATAATAAAATTGTCTACATTTTTAATGATATTAAAGCATTAGGAAGTTTTCAAGTGTCTGCGACCCGTGCCAAAGATCCAGCTTATAACTCCTGCGTTCCTGCACCCCTGGTAGCATGGGCCATTAAATATTACAGCTTAGCTAATTCCAACTTGGTAATTTATGAAAAACGGGCTTTTATAAGAAAATGAAAGACGTCTTGATGTTATGAATTTTGCAAACTTGTGATGAGAAAGAAAGCAAGTTATTAAAAGGAATTATAGGTTTGTTGGTTTTATGAATGAATTTATAGTTGGATGCAGGTTGGATGGCAGACTAAGAAACGAACTAATGCAATACAACAATTAAAATATCATTCATTCACTTTATTTACTTTTACAAACTGTATTTGAGACGATTTTTGGAGTTTACTCCTTAAGAATCGATTTTCATATATAAGGCGCCCGGTATGAGAAAAATCCGAGGGGTAAAACCTACTAACATGTAACGAAAAATCGTGTCACGTTTTTGGTGCGCACCTTTAGTGCGCAACTTTCTAATTTGGCTGTGAGTGTATTAAGACCATAAAGGTAATATACGTAACGGAATTAATTATATATATATATATATATATATATATATATATATATATATATATATATATATATATATATATATATATATATATATATATATATATATATATATATATATATATATATATATATATATATATATATATATATATATATATATATATATATATATATATATATATATATATATATATGGCTTGTTTGTTTCTATCAGTGTCGATGTATTTATATTGCTATTTTTGTTATAAATATCAAAAATTAATATTGTTATTGTGAAGTTATAATTTTTATCATTATACTGGCTAAAGTGAACTAAAAGTATTTTGAAATAACTATGGCAGAAAGGGGTGTAGATAATCGCATAATATAATAAAAACTCTTTTCGCGTATGGTTAGATACTCGTACTTAAGGAGTAAACTCCAGTCGTGCGTCGGAGCTGACACACTTTTTTTTCCATCTTAACTAGGGAATGCAATCCCGCAAGAGAATTTCAATCCCGGTATTTGCGGGATTGAACCATCACAATCCCGCTGATTTTTTCTGCTGCTGATTTAGAAATTATAATGACTACTTGATAGAGCCCGTTTTATTCTTAGAATCTTAAATAAAACAAACTTTGTCGGACACTTTTTTCAAGGGTTTATTAACACCTCCATACTTCAGACTTTATAAAAAAATTAAAGAAAAACTTATCATTTTTTCGGAAATGGCTTCATAATAATAATAGTTAAAAAAACTAAAAAAAACTAGCTTATTTATTTTCATCTTTTATAAAAAAAAGACGGGTTGCACTCCGGGAGTGCCGGCAGAAGGTGAAAACTTGATTATTAACGTTGTGCAATATTTTTTTAACCCATTTTTTATGAAAATCGATAAAAAAAATAAATAGATAAAATAAAAAAATAATAAAAATAATAATAATAATTAAAAAAAAAAAAAAAACGATCGTTTTAATTAATTAATCGAAACCCTTACAATCGATTAAATTTTTAACCCATTTTTTATGAAAATCGATTTAAAAAAAATCGACAATCGAAAAAAAACAACCGATTGTTCGATTAATCGATTTCGATGTTACAACACTACTCTCCAACAGTCCTACGTTTTTTCCTTGGTTTTTCGATCAGCATGAGAATCTGACGCGAGTTTCACAGATTTTACCCATCCCACAAAAGTGCTCAACGCCGCTAAAGAAGTTTTCACTTCAAAAATTGAAATATAGGTGTTATAAACTAAAAATCGTGACCAAAGATTCCGAAACGGTTCCGGAAAAGCGCACTTAGCATCCACGCTGATTGGCTCAATTGTCATTTAAAGTGAATTGAAGGTAAATTGTTTAGCGGGCTGCCTGTAGCCAGTTCACGAACTCCCGCGCGCAAAGTTAAGCGTATGAATCATATTTCTTTGTAATCCCGCCAGTCCCGCGGGATCCCGCAAAATTTTCGACCGAGATTAGTCTTCGAGATTAGATAGGGTAAAATGTATGCGGGTTCCCGGTATTTCGGGATCCCGGTATCCCGGTATTGCATTCCCTAATCTTAACCCATCAATCCCCAAGCAGCAGCCGGCTGCTGCATAACAATTAAAAATATATTGCGCCTGTGATTCCCACGATGGACTGTGCTACATGCATTTTGCTCGGTTTGGCCGCTTTACTGCGAGAGTAACTGTTCTCAAATCTTATCGCTAGGCTAATTATCAAATATTTAATGCAAGAAAACTCGGAAAGAGCTGTAGTCAATAACAGCTGTTATTTAGAAAAAACATATTGAATAATAATTGCAATACAGTAATAATACACTTTTTTCATGCACTTTATCCACTTTTATCGATTTATTTTATTACAATTATGTTTCACACGACCGCTTTCGATAAAATCATCATCAGGTTTAAATAAAATAAATTGATAAAAGTGGATAAAGTGCATGAAAAAAGTGTATAATACTATTACTGTGAAACATAAATTTCCACCAAGAAGTTACGGTACATTCAATATCAAATAATTGTAATTACCACCTAATTATTACCAATTCTGCTTACTCCATTTAACAACAGTAAAGAAAACAACAAAACATCTCTCAGTCCATAACACAACAATAACTGACGGGAAAGTAACATTTCATTTTGGGCCCACAATAAATCCCTTTGTTGGCCCTGTCGCAATCTGGACCCGTGACGTCATTGTTAGGCCCTGGCCTGTGATGTCATTGTTGCCCTGGGCCCTGCGACAATAAGGGCCAGTGTTTTGATGGATGACGTGTAGGACACGCATAGAAATTATTCTGGTGGTTAAAAGTTATTCACAGCTACATCACGTTTTGTGTGAATCATGAAAGATGAAGAACCTAGGAAAACTCAGCCGATTTAATGTAAAGTAACAAATATTTTCTTTTCTTTACATAAGGTAAGTATCCTGCTAATATTATAGGAAAACACTTTTAAAACAGAAAGTTCTAATTTTTTATTTAATTTTTAACGATAACTTAGAAAGTCTGACTGAAAGAAAAGGTTTGTGCAGTGATATCTGAAAAATATCTGGAATAATGAAAAATCAACTAAGTGTCTTCGAGTCAAATGTCAATGTCAAATCTGACATTTCCACACTCATTATACTTTCAGCTCTATATTATTAGCACAGAGCTCTATTTCCAATGCCCGAATTCTCCAATCTTACCCTTGACTTAGAGAAAATATTATCTAATTAGTGAAATCTGAGAGCCGAGTCGTTATCGTTTAGAAGACGGCGGCACAGGTGCCTCCCTGAGTCACTCTAAGTGAGACCTTAAAACTTTCTACTGTTATTATGGAGGAGAGATTATAATATTAAATAATAATTTTAGAAGCACTTTTTAACTTGGTAAGGGTGTAGTAATATCATAGTATGTGAAAGTGTGTCTGCCTTTTTTTATAAAATAAGGGGGCAAACGAGCAAACGGGTCACTTGATGGTAAGCAACTACCGTCGCCCATGGACACTCGCAACATCAGAAGAGCTGCAGGTGCGTTGCCGGCCTTTTAAGAGGGAATACGCTCTCTTCTTGAAGGTTTGCAGGTCGTATAGGTCCGGAAATACTGCTGGTGACAGTTCGTTCCAGAGTTTTGTGTGTTGTCTCTGAGTGCTCAAACCGCTGAAATTTTATTAGGAAACCGTGTGTCAACAGGTTTTCGAGGGACATTGTACAGTTTTATAACAATTCACAGCAAGTTGTACCATTCCTGCGTCACGAATTTCTTCCCCACGAAGTTACGAGATATTTTTTAAGATCTACTTAAATAAAATATACCTAAGCAGCAAGCAGTAAGCACTCAAAAAAATTAAACCATCAACTGCTTAATATAATTTTCAAACATTACAAATTTTAAAGTTAATTTTATAGCATTTTTTTATACCGCTTTAGAGTAGCCGCTACATTAAGTCTGTTTTTATTAGTTCATGCATAAGTTAGTAGTTCCCGAGCTGATGTTGCACAGTTTCATCTCTTGATAATAAGGAAGAAGTCTCCCCTCTTTAAACACTATGCAAAATGCTAATGGGTATAGCTGATACACCTACGTACAATGTATATGCACAAAATTCTCGTGTCGTATTGTTTTGTTGTTTGTGTACTTATCCTATTCAAATGCACCTAAAATACCTTTTTATTAACTGCTTTTTTGAAGTGAAAACTTCTTTAGCGGCGTTGAGCACTTGTGGGATGGGTAAAAACTGTGAAACTCGCGATAGATTTTCGTGTTGATCGAAAAACCATACAAAACGCGTAAGACGGTTGGAGAGTAGTGTTTTGTGTCGAACTCGAACTCGAACTCAATTTGAAACTTGATCGAAACTTGATCGAAACCTTGATCGAAACTTGATCGAAACTTGATCGAAATTTGATCGAAACTTGATCGAAACTTGATCGAAACTTGATCGAAACCTTGATCGAAACCTTGATCGAAACTTAATCGAAACTTGATCGAAACTTGTTCGAAACTTGATCGAAACTTGATCGAAACTTGATCGAAACTTGATCGAAACTTGATCGAAACTTGATCGAAACAACTTGATTGACGATTTTTTAAAAATCGATTTTCATAAAAAATGTGTTAAAAAAATGCACAACGTAAGTTTTCACTTCTGCCGGCACTCCCGGAGTGCAACCCGTCTTTTTTTTTAATAAGCATCCTGGACGGTGCCCCCATAAGTTCTTCGAGAACTTAACACGGAGCCAGACTGACGTGGTGTGAAACGACTACAAGTATAGAAAAAAATAGTAACTCAATATTTAACTTAAAAGTGTGTCATAGGCTCAAAAATATCAAAAGCCCAGCAGCCATGGGCGTAGCCAGGATTCGATATAGGGAGGGGCCATAGGTCTTGGGGGGGGGGGGGGATGTAGATTGAGAAAATCCTATCCGTATAATCCGGAACTAGTTGGCCGCGCCTTAGGTAACGTATGTGAGCGGTGGGACGGAGAGGCGGGGGCGCTTGATTTTAACAGTTCTGGCTAGTTTAGACAAAACGCACAAGAGATTGCAATAGCAAGATAAGTCCGCCGATAAAAAAGACAATCCAAGGAAATAATATTTAAAGTGCACAGGTTTTTAAAAACGGAAAGCCGATGTCAATAATTTAGAATATAAAACTGATCAATTGTCTTTAATTTATTCTTTTCAATAATTAAATTATATTATTGTTCACGATATCGCGAGATTGGTCGTCACTGTCTAATCTCATGTGCGTTGCGAGTAGCAAGCAACCCGCCCCCTCACCCCTGTCCCTACCCTAAGGCGCGGCCAACTAATTCCGCGCGGACTATAAACTTCGAATTCGTAATTTTTAACGAGAATCTCACAATAGAACCACAAATAAAACAAAATATGAGTGAGCGAACTGGGATTGAATGCCTCCCCTCTCACCACTTAACTCTTGAGCTTTTAGCGACCGATCGCTCTTCTAGGGGGGGGGGGGGCAGCAGCCCCCCCCCCCCCCCCTGCCCGTACCTCGCTACGCCCATGCCAGCAGCTCTAGAGCATCAAAGTTTTAATAAAATATAATCCTTGCGAGTGAATATCGCGCGAAGGATGTTTTCTTTCGTGAAGAGATTTTAAAACTCCACATGGTTCATATTTTCTTGAGAGTAGGGTAACCATTATTCTGCTATCCGAAAAATAGCTGTGACAACAGCTATCGTTTCCGACAAAAAATTCCTAATATTTTGTCAATGAACATCAACTTAAAATGATTTTTAGAAAAAATTGTGTACATTTTTCAAGATCGCCTTTTCCTTATAAAGCAATGATTCCTTTTCATCGAAAATTTTTATTACAGAGTCTATAAAAAACAAGTTATATGGCCTTACTCAGATACATAATTATTTTAATGATGATGATTACAGAACTTTAATTTGATGAATAATAAGATAAGAATACTTGTTGAAGATTTTGACATAAACTTCATTCATTATCTGTCAAACTCTACTTTCAAATGAATCCTTGTTACAAATTGTTATTATTATTTAATGTCTGTAGTGCAGCCGTAACACTACGGTTTTATAGTGTCTCTCCAAATTCACACAGTATGGTCACTGTACACATAAGGAATTGTCTCCACAGCCGCCGGCAGTGTACACACTAACATAGTAAGATGTACACACAACATACACTATCTTTGCTCTTAAAACTTGCCTGACGGATGCGGGCCTAAAAAGTAGGCCGTGGATATGGATACAAGTTTTCATATAAAATTTAGCAAGTAAGTATGAAATAAATGTATGACTATATTGGTTTCGAAGAGCCTATCATGATCAGCGGTTCAGGGAAAAAAAGAATTTACTTTTCTCTTATAGTGTTTTCTTAGGTTATTTAATGTTCGTATAATAAATTCGATGATATCGGAAATAAGAAAAGTACAACAAAATCCGTAAGGGTCGACATGATACCTATTGTTATCATCAAACAGCTGTCTGTTTTCCGTTGCCTATAAAGACATTTTATCCGTTAACATTTCTGTATGTACATGTATCTAGTATATAAGGTAAATACTTGGAAAAAAAATGAAGCATGATGGCTATTTGTGAGTATTTCTCTATTTTAAACCTGGTAAATACCTATAAAATATACTCGAGGAAACAAAAACATGAACCGTACCTTGCCAGTAACAGATGGGCTTCAGACGTTTTGCCATAGTTTTTGTGAGCGCCTGTCTTCGTCCAGATATTTCTTTTTGCTTACGATTTTTGTACACATACAACTGTATAATACTAGCTTTTTCCTGTAGCAGCATATTTACGTCGCTGCACGCATGGTGATGAACAAAAGCCTAAAATATATACGAATAAAATCTAATCAAAATAGTTTAATTTCACCTAAAAGTGACGTAAAAGTTTCGCATTTATAATAGTAAGTATCTAGTAAGAAGCTAAAATTAAACACACCAACTAACTTTACTAAATATAATTAAATACTACATAATATTATTATTGTATTGTGCACTACTGCGTTTTGGAACCGTTCATAAAAACTTTCCTATCATGGGGCTTAAAGTGCCAAAAGGCAAGACGTAAAAAGGTACCAGACTTATGGTGCAGTCGTAATAGTATGAGTTATCCATACTAATATTATAAATGCGAAAGTGTGTCTGTCTGTCTGTCCGTCTGTCTGTCTGTCTGTCTGTCTGTTACCTCTTCACGCCCAAACCGCTGAACCGATTTTGCTGAAATTTGGTATGGTGGTACTTTGAGTCCCGAGAAAGGACATAGGATACTTTTTATCCCGAAAAAATGCACGGTTCCCGCGCGATAAACGAGTTTTGGCGCAACGGAGGTGCGGGCGTCATCTAGTTTAGAATAAACCCTAAGCCCAACAAATTAAAATTTACACAACATTTTAAATGTATACGGTAGATAAAAAGAAAGCCGAACAGACAGACGGGCGCTGAAAACTAATCGGTAGCAGGTAGCCCATCTCCGCGCAATTTCCGATATTGTGAGCACTCGATATTATACAAATGACACACGATGCGGACCTGTTGATAAATAATAATATTATGAAATATCTGTGAAATTTATACATAGATATGAAAATTTACGTTATTTGGTCGGGCTATGTGATATTATGTCGAACCTAGTTGACAGATCATGATTAACATTACCAAGCCGACCAAATAACTTAGAAGTTCCTCTATCTGCCACCATTCAATATCGAGAATCAGAGTAGAGTCAGAGTAGAAGTAAAAGTAATATGAGATACACCCATCTTTTATAAATGAATTAAGATGGCGACTAACGCAAAAAAATCAAACATCGTCCTTCTCTCTTCACACTCACGCCCGACTTTCATATGCCAGGTGAAAAAGGACGACGCGGATTCATCGCCAAATTAGTTTTTTCTCAATAACTCGATAAAAATACAACATTTTAAAAATCCGCTAGGCCAGTTTCTCAATGATAGAATTTTATACAATGTGTTAAAATATTAACTTAGTTTAATGCACGGTTTTGGAAATATATGTAAAATTCGTGAAAATTAGATGCATTTTTGTGATATTTATCTATCGAGAAAAGTTTAAGATATGATGTTTTCGCTAGGTCGGGTCCTCGAAAATATAATGTAGTATCTATGTTTAGAAAATGAAACAATTCGGGGCTTATTTTCAGGTATAAAAATTAATTATTAAGTGATTAAATTATTCTGATAATGAAAATATCCACTGGCTATTCCAAAATACTAAAATGTACAGCGTAATGTTCAAGTTTTCACATCTTAATAATTTTGCTCATTTCAGATACGTTCCTATAGTAAAATAATAAGTAGGCATTTTTATCTCAATTTCCTTCTTTAGTAACAAAAATTTAAATTACAGCGTTTAGTAAAAAATTCGGTCGCAATTTAAAAACGAATTCCTGTAACCCATGTGTCAAAACGCGCATGTTCTGAATTTAAACGCGACGAAAATCCAACCATGGGCGCCGGCAGGGGGGTGCCAGGGGGTGCACTTGCACCCCTTGGGAATCTCGGGATCAACAGGAATTATTGAAATAAAAATTAAAAAGGCCTGTAACCCTATTACCATGCCGTAGGTACAAATATAGTTCGTAATGTTTCGGCACTAGATGTATTCTGTTGACGTAAATAGACAGTCACTGTTTTTCGTAAAAAGTAAAAAGAAAAGAAAGAAAATATAAATCTCCACTCCTTGGAAATTATTTCTGCCGGCGCCTATGAATCCAACATGGCCGCTGAGATATTAGGCGCAGGATATTAGGCAGATTGAAATATTATAATATTAACATTGAAATACCTGAGCTAAAGCTAAGCTAAAATGGGTACAGCATTGCTAAAGCAGTTACAGTTGGTACTAACATTTGACTGCCTCTTTTTCTTGCGGTATGAAGATACTTCTCGAAAAAGGATAATATAAGTATAAATTATATTCTTATCACCGGAAAATGTGGTTTCACGCAAGATTTTTTTACAGGGAACTCACAAACAACACTTCTTACTTAAAATGTCGTAGACATCGAGCAAGTCAACTCCGGAAGAGTCAGGTTTCTCATCAATTTTGAAATAATGTAATTAATTTTTCATTAATTTTGAGGAATATATAACACATTCAAAAAGCCTGTCTATTTGTGATATAATATTATGTTGATCAGAAAAGCAGTTAATATGGTTTCAGAAGAGTCCTAATATCGTCAATTTATGCTTCTCTATGTCCAGAATATCAGAGAATGACTCAATCAAAAACCCCTACGAGTATGTTAGGGGTAATTTGGATATAACCATAAAACCCCATCGACGGCACAAGTGGTGTAGGCCGTGTAGGGCGTGTGTGGTTTATTGACGCTGTAAAGGGCTATCGCATACACGGGGCTTAAGGGTTCTAAAAAATGGAACGAAAAATGTTTTATTAAAAGGTTAGAAACAACCACTTTTGGAATTATATGTTACGTGATGGTAGGCATCGTAATTTGTATAATTATAACCTGACCCAAAAAAACCAGACAGCATTGTACAATCGAAGAAATTGATTCATAGGCTTTTGACGGACCTATTTCATTTGGTTGGTTTACGTTAATTGTCGGCTGGGTTTGACATAACACGACCGATAATTACGTCGGTCCACCATCTGCCTATGAATCAACTTCTCTGATAGTACAATCATATTTTGTAAACATTAAATTTTCACGATGAATCTAATGATGCTCCAGAAACTCAACTCTGATAATTGATAAGTGAGAAGCCATTTTGGGCACTAAAGTGACTAAACCAGTGACCACATAATATACCATATTCACTGACAAAGTAATAAGCCGCCCGCCTAAACATATATAATATTTCTGCCATACTGAATTTCCGTAAAATTAAAAAAAAATTGTAGCTTATTAAAAACACTCATAGATAATGTAATAATATGGCTATAAATTGTTAAGTGAATTTAAATAGAATCGGTTCGGTAAATTCAGAGATAGCACCATACAATTCTGTCATAAATTTTACCTTCTTATATAATATCAGTATGGACTTACAAACACACAGAAACCTCTAGTTAGTAGTTCAGTTCCAGTTTGTAGAAGCTACCTCTCTCTGCCGCGTCAATTACCATCTGCAGCGCCGCAGGGCCCTCAGATGTGTTTGCCCGGTCTGTTTGCCCGCACGACACCGCAAAGCTATTAGCTCCTACACTCGATGGTAATAAGGCATAAATTGGACTTAATTTAATTCGATTCTAGATACCTATCGGCACGGGCGAGGAAATTGAATGTTTAGCTAGTGAGTGACGATGACAGCTAGGTATAGTAAATCGTTAGTCGATTCTTATTGTATAGCTTTTCCAACTTCAAATGACGCGCCTCCTTTCGTTTTAATTGTATCAACTACTTAAACACGATATTTCAAGTTAAAATTATGCTGTAATACAAGTGATGACTATATAATAATAGAAGTATAAAATAATATGTACTTATAGGGGTAAATATTTTTTACTCGACTACGCTACTTATATTATGTAGTTCATATTTAAGAGGCCGGGTACACTTGGAATTTCTCATACATACGTAATTCCAAAATCATTTTCTCATACGAAAATATTTAACATGTTTGAGTTGTTTTTCAGTTTAAAATAGTAATTACCTAGGTTCCTGCACAAAAATTTACTTCAAAATATTTTAACACAATTTTTTTTTTCTTTAAAATTTTTTTTAGTAAATTTACTACTAAATATTTAAACACTAAAAAATAGAGTAAAACACTAAAAATATATAAATAAATAGTTGATTTACTACAAAATATTTAAGCTCTAAAAATATTTTTTAGTATTTAAATATTTTGTAGTAAATTTACTATTTATTTATATATTTTTTAGTGTTTAAATATTAAGTACTAAATTTACTAAAAAAAATTAAAAACAAAAATTGTTTTTTTAATGTTTAAATATTTTGAAGTAAATTTTTGTGCAAGAATCTAGATAATTACTATTTGAAACTGAAAAACAACTCAAACATGTTACATATTTTCGTAGGAGAAAATGATTTTGGAATTACGTATGTATGAGAATTTCGAGGGTACCCGGCCCCTTAACTTTGACATTAAAAGCAACTATAGTACTCCTCATCTAGAGCAAAGCTAATCAGACTACAGTTCTAAACAAAATCTAGGACGTTTCCTAATGCCTACATTTCTAGATCTGATAAGCGACATCCACGTCGCACGCCGGGTGAAGCGCCACGGGCGACAAAATTTTCCGACTGTAACAATTTATACGATTATCGACTTTAAGGTACGATTCCGTGCATCGCGATCGATCGCGGTCGCGCACGACCTACGACTAGCGGTGCCATACGTTTTCATACGCTGACTATGGTCGCGAGCGACCGACGACAGTCGTAGGTCGTGCGCGGCCGCGATCGATCGCGATGCACGGAATTGTACCTCGGTGAACGCTAAAATAGGTCTAATAATATTCTCTAGCATGTTTTCCATGAGGCTTACGTGTCCACATTTTGACATTTGCACAAATGAGCAGCACTTAGCAGTTATAATAGTTGCGCAGAAAATCTTACATCGTAGGAATCGTAATAGTTGTAACGTAACTGTTACACCTTTCCTAAGACCCAAAGTACCTACCTACCTCCACAAGTCCACGCCTTCTTCAGATTTCATCAAAATCTGTTTTACACTTTAAGCGCTAAGTGATCACAGCTAGGCAGGCGTTTACAAAATAAACAATTTGCTTTGATTTGAAAATAAGGATTCCAAGGTAGATAAATATTAACAATGAATTCAATACTTATGTTTCAAACTCTTTATTATTTTATATTTCGTACAAAATGCTGATAATATTTCATAATCAAGCATTTAAGACTTTTGTGTTTCTTGAAGATTGATTTTAGCCTGCCATCTTTTCCGTACATCAACGGCATCTGCCTTTATTTTCCCCGACCGGATGTATTCTTTATACAATTGTATCACTAGAATCAATCTCCCGGAAATCAAAACATCTACCATTACATTTTACATTTTACACAATATTTATTGATACCGAGATAATTAAATATATAAATAAGGTTTAACGTAAATTATTATATCTAAACATAAAGCTTACATAAATACTGCACTTGTACCAGACTCACAGTGCTGAAAGCTGTTCGTTAGTCGTTACTATCGGAATCGCGCTTTGTTAGTTTCTGCTGCCCTAGTATCGTTTGTCTATTACTGTCTATTGAAAACTTCAGTGGTACTGACTGTTTTCTGCAATTCTGACAACAAAATAGTAAAAATTATTTTTGAGGAAAATCTAAGTAAAAAATTATAGGTGTACTAGGGTTAGGACTACATCCTATTTTCTTATCCATAACCAAACCAACCGGTTACCAACAAACAACTCACAATCCTGAGTCGTGACTCGTGCCTATCGAAGTTTTTTAAGGCCATGAGCGTGAAAAACGTACCTATAACGACAGAAGAGACAACTCCTCATCATTCAAAAGATCCTCCTTTGAGAATCTGCCAAAGATCTCTCAAGCATATTCCAACAACGTATATTATAATAAATTCAAGTTACTGGATTAGCTAGTAGATATGAAAATTCTCCAGAATCTAACCGTGAAAGGTTTCAACTTACAATCCTTTCAATATCTTAATTAAGTCATGATCGTTTACCGGTGTTCAAACCCGACGCGCTTAGAACTCTAATTTCCAACTCCAAAAACACCAAAAAATGTTATCTGTAGGTCGATTTGTATGCGCCGCGCGTGGCGGTTATAATTTCTTTCGTGTTTTCAGGGACGCGCGCTGCATATTTTACACCTGATGGATGGTTTCTAACCTGTTACCTGCTAAATGGACGTTGATAGCACAGTGTAATCTTACAGTAGAATCCGTGAGACGTACGACGTGGTACTGTATCGTTTTGCTATTTCAAGTTGCGATAATGTGCAAGCGAGTCTAGTACGGAAATGGTCTACTTTACATTATAATTTACACTACGACATATTTTGATAGGAAAATTGAGAAAAAAAATCGGTTGTCTGTAAAGTCGGTTTACTGACGATAGTTGAACGTTACAACGTCATAGCCTTAACCCCTCAGTTCCGGGAAAAATCTATGCAAAAAAGTTGGCAGGTCAATGTGCAAAAAAAATGGCCTAATACCCTCTTTGTAAAATTAATGTAATATCCTTACATACAATCCATATTTTATCTTTGTGTGAACTACATTATAATATAATATGTTAAATTTTCTATCTATCAAGCCATCATAATATAGTATTTAGTCCGATGTGATATTAGTTTCTCAATTATAAACTTTCGAAACTATAATTAGTGACTTGTTCAGAAGAAATAAACGAATACTTTATTCTTCATATATTAAGTCATACCTTGACACGTAGGAAATAGAGCACAATTTTAAATAGCCGAAATAATACTAATAGCTCACAGATTGTTTATTTATTTTTCATTCAGAGTGTGGTCAATGTATCAAAGGTCATAACTAACCAAACTTGTTTATACAAAAGTATTCTCTAAGTCATGGAAATACGTAATATAATCGAAACAAAGAGCGCGGCCCAGGTGGGCCTTACGGTTGTTGAGAGACTTGAGAGTGTAAATGGAACGCCTCAGAGCTGTCAGCGAGGTAACGCCGCATGAACTGTCATGTTTTTCGGGCGCGCACCCCATATCGAATTATAAGACGTTATCACGTCAAAAACCCAAAACGTGCGATTCTGGCGAGATTTCTTTTAAGATGATGATCAGGACCTACCCAGTAAATAATTTTTGTTATTACATAATCTAATATTATCCGACACGAGTCACAACTGGCGGGAGATCAGGTGCAGAACCGAATCTTTACATGCCAAACAATCTGGAGATCATGGCATTTTTCCACCAAGTATATTATGCTATCTTCGTGTACTATCAGAGAAGTTGATTTAGGCAGATGGCGGACTTTTATAAGCTGGTCGCACGTTGAATCCAGCCGACGGATCACAACTAGCTTTGAATTGATATGACCCGCCCAAAAGACGTGGGTTCACCATCTGCCCATGAATCTACTTCTCTAGTGACATACCTACTTTTTAGGATAATGCAGGCTGAGCACCAAAATAGACCTGATTGACTGAAATGATGACCCTGAAGTCAGTCTTGCGCCTGATATCTCGGCAGTCGTGACGGTCAGATATATTTCAGTAGTCTGTTTTGAGTAACATATCCTCTGACAGCTTACATGCCTCAAACAATCGGAACTTCCAATATATTGAGTCGCCGAGTCGCGAATTGACCATTTACCGAACGCTGTGACACACCGTCCGCTGTCCGCACAAACCATTCCGATAAATGAAAACGGACGAAAACTGCGCTGGTGTGCGCAGACGGGATACAGGTGACTGCGACATGTGGCTGCGACAGTTGTTTTGCTACTGCTATACATGATACACACGAGAGCTCGGCTCATAAAATCTCATGAGCAGTTATAACTGTCACTTTAAATAAGTAGTTATTCACGCTAATAATATTTTAGATGCGAAATTGTCTCTCTATCTATAGCTCCTTCACGCTTAAAGCTAAGTTGTTGAATAAAGAGACTTTCGATAGAGTTTAGGACTTTATAACTCATTTTTACTGCACAAAAATGTAAGCCCCCGGGTAGTAAAAGCATATTTTATAGTCCGTCAAGAAAGTCGTGATAGGCGAGAAAATTTTCTAAACGTAATCACGCTTACGAGGTGTATTTTTTCCTTGTATTTTCACAGAGAACGCTTATTACATTTTAAATATTGTCACCTTGCACTTTTTTATCTCGAATTAGTAAAGTTCTCATATAATTATTTATTTCATTTAAAAAAAAAACTGCCTATCATGACTTTTTTGCAACAAAATTGCGGGCACATTATTATAATGTTTTCGTCGTAAATATGTATTACTATCCTCACAGAAAACTAGCTTAAATGACATATTACAGCTTCTTCTTATCCCTCGCTACAGCAAATTATTAAAGTCGCATATGACAACTCTAAACCATAAACAATACAGTCTGTAGAGGTATCGCGCTACAGTCGCTCGTCTGCGCCGCCTAAAACACGGAGAATGGGGAACTGCCCAACAATACGAACTCAAATCAAACTCGCCTCGATATGTAACTGTATTTTGTTTTGAAATGACAGTGTTTTTTCCTTTTCTGCAGTTTGGAGCACAGATTGAATTGCATTGAAAAATGTTTGTATTGATGTTACGTCGCATCAATAGAAGGTTTTACAAATTCTTTCATTAGAATATGATCCAGAATTATTGTCATTATGAACACTCTTCTTGCAACTGTCACTGAACCGAGTTTTACTCCAAGTCGTAAACTTAGCTCAAAAATGTGCGGTTTTCAAGGGGCCATAGATTTTTTCCTCTAAAACCTTTTACATAACAACAAGGAAATACTTGCAACTCTGAAATCTCATAGGCCTGGAGATAGTGACACAAAATTCTTGGTGATTTATGCCAGTATGGCGGTTTTACAGGGGTATAATTACGTAAAGGCAAAAAGGAAAATGATGGTCATAGCGCTCGCACTGGCAGCCCAAACGCGTGGGCGTTAATCGAACGTGTCGGATAAATAACGAGTGTCGAACGATTTGTTCCACAAAAATGCTTGTATTTTCAGATAGTCGAAAAAAAATAAGTAGGCGAAAGCGTAATGCCATACTTGTCGGGTGCGGCTTACAGCCCGCCATACCGACGCGAATACGTTAATTTTAATAAAAAAAATGAACCATTTGTACCAGGCTAATTTTTGCATAGCTAATCATCGTCGAGTAGCCATTCACGAAAATCACCTTGCCATACTTTTCCGACAGCGCCCAATGGCCGCCATACCACTGCAAAGGTGTAAGATTTTTTTTTCGTCAAACGATTCAATTATACATTCAACCGATTGTGCCATCACAGATTTTTTTTCAGAAATTCAAAGACAGAATATTATGACGGACGTACGTAATGTTGTTCGGGTTATGTCAAGTCAATTATTCAATCAGCTGCTGTCGGCTGGCCTTTACCCGACCAAATCACGTAGGCCTGTCATCTGCCTATAAATCAATTTCTCCGATAGCACAAGCGGTTGCCTCGTTTAAAGTAGATAATAATATGTTATCTTTATTAACACTACATTAAAGACGTCATACTCTGAAGGGGTGGAGGACAAGGGGGTAGGGGGGAGGATTAATGTAGTTTGGAACAATAACGAAGTTAGACGCGCCTTCAATACTCGCGTGCGGCGTGACGGCTCGCTGGGCCGGTGATAATGGTGATTTAGGTTCAAACATTGTACATTCTGTTACTGCTTACTAATGTTTGAGATGATGCAAACGTTTCTTCTTGATAGATTTAAATTAAAAAATTAAAGAAAATGCAAATGTTTTCACGCTTGTGAAAACATACTCCATGCAGTTATAAACGCGTTTGTAAAAAGGCTGAAGCGTTTAAAATTAAATCAGAAACCTCACGAGCTAAAAGATATTATACCTACTTGTTTGTAAATAACAGGACAGTACACAAGTTACACCAGTGTACATGAGTTTACACACCGCGGTAAACAGATACAGATCGCAAAGGGCGCTTGTCTTTTGACAGGTGAAGGGACAGCCCACACAGGTTAGAGGAAAATCTACCTTAGTGTTATTTAGATAGTGATAATAAGGCTTTTGGTATGTGTCAAAATTTGACTATAAAAAGAGCACAATTTATGCACCATCAGACTAAAGGATTCATGGGTATTGGGTAAGAAGCTAGGTGATTTTGTCGGATTATTTTTAGTTAACCCATTAACCGCCAAAATGAAACCAATAGTATTTTTTCAACAAAACTTGAATTTATCTGCAGTTTATATGTTAAAATATATGAAAATTAAAAGAAATTAGTTATGGGGTACTCAGGTGTGATAAGGTTTAGAACTAACTTTTTTGATAAATACTTTTTTATTACATTTTTTGCACTGACAACGAACTCCTGTATGATGTTTTACATTTTGAAACTATTGACAAACATTTTTGGGGTAGTAATCGATAAAATCTTCAGGTAAACTAGAGACTGACGAGGAGGATAACTTCGTTTTTCATTATATTTTCTGACATAAATATAATTAAAATGTTACGACGTTTCGTCGAAACAGAATATAAGCCATTCTATCATCAAGAGTCGTAAGTGGTAAATGCAAACGCTAATCATTGACAATAACAAAAGAAAAAACATAATTCAAATAAGTAAATAAAATCTATCATCATCTTTACCCAAAGAGGTGATTTGCGTTCCGTCTTTTCTCATAATTAGTAGTAGTATCTGTAGCTGAAGCTAGTAAACTTTTGTCCTTGATATCCACTAATAGGTATAAGAAGTAAAAAGTATACAGGATGATTTCTGGAGTCATATTTCTTACTTACAAAGGAGTGTGTATATTAGCTTATGTTACCATAACACTTTGCAAGTGACAAATTTTGTAGTATTATAATATCTATTCTAGTTGATACTTGCTTCATTGTTACTGACAAGATAGATTCTTCTTACAAGGTTTAGCTACTGTCAAATCTTTTAGCTGCTATTTTACCTGCGTTTTTCTGTCTACAACGTCGGTAATTTCAGGACAAAGAAATGTGTAAGAAAGCGGACATTTACGCTGTAATATAAGTTTTCTGGATGTATAATATGATAATTTTTATTTATAATAGGAGCATAAAATAGCTTTCCCTTAGTATTCATAACGATATAAGATGTTAAAATTAATCAAACTCAATATTAAAAAATTCTGAAAAAAGGAAAATTTTGCTAGTGGATTCGGCCGTTGTACCCAACTAGGTACAGTAGTGTTTGAATCACAATTTTTCCGTCTATTTCAAACATCTACCACTAACTTGTTATTTATTATATAGATAACAATGTATTGAATATAAAAACAAACACATAAATTGGCTGAATATTATACGATTAAAATAAAGAGAGAATTTATGAGCTTACTCCTGCAGGTCGCAAAACTGTAAGTTTCAAACCTACCTTATGACTAAAAATATTGGTTGCCAGTATAAATTTGCTAAAAATGTTGAAGCTTTATCTTTAATAAAATATACATATAAAATAGAAAACTGAGATGTGATATTACAAAATTTTGAACTATCCTTAATTTTGTATGTGTACCCAATTGGGTACAGCGGCAGTAAATGGGTTAAGCCGATCATTGACTTAATGTAACTCTATCAACTTTAACGTAGGTGCCTAAAAATTTCTGACTACTTTTCTAGTTGTAAATCTTGTTGAAATAAGTGGCATAGTAAAGTTTAAGTTTTATAAAGACTTTAGCGAAGTGCGATTCAATATACTTTTAGCAAAATCTTATATTTTCATTATCTACTAGCTATCTATTGATGTCGTATAAACTAAAAATTCACATAAAAATATTAGCTAAAGCAACTAAAGCCAAATATTGGCTAGAACAACCTAAGCCAAGCCAAAACCCCGTCAGTATAAATGTATTAATTGATGAGAACCTTGATTATACTATTCTATGCAACATACCTAGATGTGGATGAAGCGACGTTCCTTGTGAGATCCTACCAAATAGTCAGTCCATTGGACCTATCAACAGTTCCTATAAGACTGTTCTATCTCTTGAAATGCCAAACGAGGCAAAGTAGAAAGTAATTACAAATCTACTAAATATTATATTTTGGGCTCGTTCTGCTTATAGGAAGAAAAAAAGTCCGCTGTACAAAAAATGATTATTTTGCTTCTAGTATGACCGAATTTATATTTTTCCAAAACATACTTTAGCATCATATCATTGCACCGAGTATAATATTATCCTACATATTATCTGTATTTAACTTAAATCGTCGCACATTCGTTTGAACTATATAAGATTTATGTACACAAAAAATGCATCGAAAAAGACAATATGAAGCAACACTAACATTGCATTTGATAGGAGAATCGAGGCTCAGGTTTTAGCCGGCTTAAAAATACATCGAGCGATATTGATGAATTCCTGCCTCAAAGACATTCCACTGAACTTTCAATTAATTTCGCTAAGTGAATACTGGAGTCTTTTAAGCTCCTGTTTAACTGGATATTTAGTTATCAAAGTGTAAAGAAGGGTTCAGTTATCAAAGTTTATTTATAGTATCAATAGGTTTTGATCTTAATATAAAAGCAAACTAATATTAACAAACACACTAGGACGCATCGGAATACTTAAACGCAAAAGTGACCGCAACGACTGCAGACATGTTTCGACTTCTATTATATCTACTGTGTGATCAGTTGATCACCTAATTCAACAACGCCGTGATACAATTTTTGTATGCTGAGTGACAATTTTGCCACTATAAAAGAAATTGTTTCATAAGTGGCGGACATATTATAGTCTGTCAAGAGAGTCATGACAGGCGGGAAAATTTTTAAATGAAAATAAAAAATATGAGAACTTTATTAATTTGAGATAAAAATGTGCAAGGTGACAATATTTGAAATGTAATAAGTTATGGTCAAAGTTATGGTTATAGTTAAGGCTAACTTAAGGGCTCCATTCCATTGCGGCGCACGGAGAGACTACGCACGTGCTTCAAGCTTCGCATTGTAAGAAAATATATTATTATGTGACTGTGTCCACTGCAACCCACGGACACGCTACGCACGAATTGACTCAAGTCAAAGAAAGAAATCTGTGCACGTCCACGCGTGTGCGTGGCCGTGCACAGCGTGCACCGCGGTGGAATGGAGCCTTAACTTTAACCTTAACTTTGACCACAGAATTTGACAGATGTCTGTTGCTGGTCCGACAAGCTTTAAAATATCATCATGGGCGGCGCGGAGGCGCTGCTGATAAAGGAGAACTGTCAAAAATGGCGTTTTTGTATGATGATCCTTTTTTCACCACGTTCATTAACAGCCTTGTCGAGCTCTATGGTTATCGTTAAACATGGCGTCTATTATTGACTATAAGCAAAGATTTGACATTTTGCATTGTATTATTTTTTGTTAAAGTTACAGTTATAGTTAAAGTAAGTTGGTGCAACCCACCCTTAGTCGGGCTATCTCAAGTAACTGTTGATTGTGATTGGGCTTAACTTAAACCCGACCAAATAACGAAGCCCCACATCTCTATGAATCAATTTATCTCATTGTAACATACATTTTGAAGTCTCGGAAAAGAATCCTAATCATCTATAAAAGCAGTTGTCTCCAAGTCTAAAGTCTAGCCATTAGTAGATGGGTACAAAATGCAAATCCGACGCTACCCCACGCCATCCCATGCGTGGGCAGCCGGCCAAGCGCAGTCGGGGCGTATGATTTGTATAGCTGACGAGACTGAATTAACTGATGTATGTAAGTGTAATATGTAATATGTATTAGTATTCAATCTTGAAAGGAATGGCCTTTTTAACCGACTTCTAAAAAGTAGGATGTTCTACATTCGGCTGTAGATATTATAACGTAAGTACATAATATTTGAATTATGAGCCTATTCTGCGTAATAAACTATGATTTATGAGACGATAGGATTCAGAATGGTTCCGATTTCATAATTTACCAGTTTCACCTTTTTAGATCAAACATAAAACTTGTCATAAAACAAAAGACTATAGAGATGCTTTGAGTCCCGATAAGGATATCTAGGGTTAAAGAACTTAGAATAGTTTTTATTCCGGAAAAAATACGATTATAAATACGAATACGAAGTAGTTGCGAGCAACGTTTAGTAAGGAATATTAAGACTGGAACTATTTGAACCGTTTACCGCATTATTACTTTAAACAAAATAAACTCCAAGATACTAGGAGAACATAAAATCCAGACAGACATATATATAGACAGGCGCCAATAAGTCGAGACGATCCGCCGTTTCCCCGCCACGGAACGATGATCGAGAGACTAGGAGCGACGGGATACTAGGACCCAAGAACAACCAGGGAACCATGAACAATGTTATAAGTTATTGAATGTTTACAGTCCCAAAGGTCTTGCTTGTAAATTAAACAGAATCTATTTGAAGGTTTGACCTTTGTAATATTGTTATTTTTTTGAAAACTTTACTAACGACTGCGTAAGTTCAAGTTTACATGAGTAACGAGTTCGAGTACGACTAAAAGAAAGATATTTACCTAATGTTAAGATAATTAATTAGCCCCCTTACTAATAGGAAGGTCCACAAAATATGAGGAATTTATGGCGTTTAATTCAAATGCCTTCTAGGTACTTTTTATTTTCAAATTTCTCACGAAATTGAACATAATCGCTACAAATAAATCTATCACCAAATAGTATATTCTATTTAAATAAAAAAATACGTTGCAACCACTATAAAAGCGAAAAAGCGGTTGACAATAGAGAGTTAGCGCTTAATAAATAATCAATATACATTGCGGGTTTAAAAAGCGCTATATTTTTGCTTGGGCCATTGGGCGCGCAATGGCTTGTACACCGCTTCATTCATATGCAGCAGCTATGAGTCATCCGTTATGTCTAGTATTGTGGGTGCTCTTTGCAACTTCTGCGCTCGGTAGCTAAATGGGAGTTACAGGAACTAGATGTAGCTCACTCGAGTAAAAAATGCTCAACTTTGCTTGTAAGCTTAGGTAGGTAATACATATTAATATTATTAATGCGAAAAGGTATTTGTTTGTCTGTTTGTGCGTCTATATATCTCTCTCTGTTACCTTTTCACGCTTAAACCGCTAAACAGAATTTGATTTTGGTATGTCTATACTTTGCGCCCAGGGAAAGGACATAGGATCATTTTTGTTACGGAAAAATGTATGGTTCCCGCACGCTAAGAAAAATTATAAATGCAGAATGTCTGTCATCTTTTCAACATACATGTAGATAATTTATGTTGAGACACAGGATAGGACATCAGTACAATACTTTCTATGCCAGAAATGTACAGTTCCCGCTACAAACAAACAAGTTGGTGACAACAGCTTATAATCTGGAGATCTCATTTTAACCACATATCCTTCACGCTCCACACAAATTAAACACATCACACTCAAACTGACATCCACAAACAAACATACTAACAAGTGATAAGTGCCCCCCCTACCACAAGAGGACCCATAACGTGGGGGACCCTGTCGCCCTTCGGGATACAATCTCGTCCCCGGCTCCCATCCTTTATCTAAGACAGCTGAGTGACATCACATTGTGAAGAAACAATAGCTAGAGATTACGGTAGTTTTTGATACAAGTTTAGAAAATAAGTAGGTTACAATGTTGAAAGCTACAGAAATAAAATAAACATTTTGTAAATACTTTTCTATATTTTTAAGAATAGGTGGGTAGATATTTTTTCACATAATACCTGCAGAGCGCAGAATAATATAATTTTACATAACAAACTTTTAGAACGAGCAATATGTGCATTGACGGTAGGACCATCAATTTTAGTCCAATTGAACGAAAACAAGAGTTTTAAATTTAGTTTCTTATTATTTTTAGCAATATTCCGCGAAAGAAACCACATCCTTTAAGTAAATGAGTGAGTGTACGCATAGGCATGCGTACAGCACCTCCCTCCTTTCCCACACTGTCTATGCGTACACTCGCATGCAAGAATCTGCAAACACCACCACCACACAAGCAATAATGTTGGCAAATCCGTGCAAGGCCCTTCTCCACCATGCAGGTTGAAAACCTCAACGCGCGTTTCGCCCCAACGCCGGAGCATCCTCAGGATGTGGACTCTACCAACAACGTCCGTCAAGTGACGAATGTTGTTCGTAGAGCCCACATCTCTCTACGATCACTAAGGGAGGTGATGTACGCATGCCTATGCGTACACTCACTCATTTACTTAAAGGTTGTGGTTTATTTCGCGGAATATTGCTAAAAATAATAACAAACTAAATTTAAAGCTATGGATTTCCGCAAAGTAACGCCTGATTCTATTAACTATTTGAAAACAGGAGTAGAAATGTCAAAAATGGATGGATTAGTACAGTGAACGCACATCCTATCAGTAAAATCTACGCATACTCAAATCCACTTGCTTAAATTTCGCCACACGCGAACAAAAAGTCCCGGAATTCATAAATACCCTTCATTTAAAAATCCCGGGAATTCGGGCTTACCCGGTTTTTTAAAAATCAAATGCGGAATTGAAAATCTCGGGATTTTCGAGCGCGAAAATTGGTTTCATTAAGTCTGGGTGCGTTCTCAACATAGACATGGATGATGGATTAAACGGTATTCAGAAATGAATAACAATGACTTTTGTTACTATGGAAAACTTAAAACACATATTTTGGTTACTCTTGTAAGCCAGTTGGACGACTGGAGTTGGAAGAGTGGAGTTGACAACTGGAGAGGGATCGTGCAGGACCGAATTTCTAAAAGCATTTTTTTAATTGCTCTAACTATACGTACTTGAAAACAACATTTTTTAACATGGGAGCCAATCACAATACGTTAAAACTATGTGAAGTACTAATATAAACACAAGTTTCAAAGGAAATGTTTTATTTACTGTCCCACAGAAATCATAATAGTTCTATCGATTCCCACTGACAATAAAACTCAGAAGCATCATAAAATTGCAGTTTTATTTTAAGTCAGATCGTTTTAAGCAATTCGTCACTTTTACTAAAGGTGGATAGCAAAGCACATACAGCAGAAATAAACCGAACTACGTAAAGAATGTGAGACCACACAATCAGTGGCGGATAAAACTTTATTATTCATTGATGTGAACGCTCCATCCTCTATGTCTGTGGTAACCGCACCTGCGGTTCGCCCGGCACCTCACCCCAGACTGCCCTGCTTAGACTTAATTTACCTCTAACATCACCCTTAATCCCTCCACATAACGACGATTTTCGTATATCCTCTGAGATAGCGTGAATATATTGTGAGAATTGCCATTAATTATTTAAAAAAAGGCGGATCGTTCTCTAAAATGTATGAAATAGCTGCTACGTCCTTATAAACTATGAAATAGATGAATCGATTGTGGTACAGGGTGTTTAGATAAAATGCCTTCGTTAATTTCCCTGTTGAAAAATAGAAATCAAAATTATATTATAGGTAGGTGTATAGTGTCCGTATTCTTGGGCCACTTCAAAAGGAAACGTGGACGTCCCCCCAGGCGATGGGTAGACGACATAAAAAAGATTGCAGGTCCCACATGGACTAGAACAGCAAAAGTTAGATACACCTGGAATATGTTGGAGGAGACCTATGCCGTGCAGCAAACAGATAATAATAAATAGAAATATGTTAAAGGATATAAAACTAAATTAGAAGTAAAGCCGCATTTTCACTAGGGGACATTTGTCTCGCGACCTAGTCGCGCGATACGTAATGTACGTGTCTCGCGACATGTCGCCCGACGTCGCAGCGACATTTACGGGTTGCGGGACTTATCGGTGACGACATACTGTTCACCACTGACTAGTGCGAACAAGTCATATGTCGAGAGACAAAGTTGCAGTAGACAAACTATGTGTTGCAGGGACAAATTACGTAAATGTCGGACGACTTGCCTCCGCGACATGTGACTCCGTGAAAAGACGGCTTAAAGCATCAAAATTACCATATTAGTTCTGATTTCTGAATAAAGGCTATTTTTTTTTTATCTATGGACGCTTCACACCTCGTCAGTCTGGCCCCGTGGTAAGTACCTGAAGGACTTGTGTTACAGGTACCAGACAACGGAGGAAATATATTTAATACTTTTATACTATACATAGGTATATTTAAGATTTTTATTATATGATACACATAATATTTAATACACATCCATGACCCAGGAACTTTGAAAACTTTTTTGTTCCGTCGGCGGGATTCGAACCCGCGACCCCCGGCTTGAGCTACCGATAGCCCACCCACTGAGCCACAGAGGTCGTCAATATTATTATAGTGGCCGTATAGGTATACTGTATTTAACAAAATCTTGAATTGAAATTAACAAAATTATTTTGGCCTAGTGTCACTTAGATCATAAAGTGGCATTTTATTTCAATTATTTATTTGACGTCCTGGTGATTGTGGAGGTGGACAAACGGCCCAATCATGCCCAATTTTCGGCCCTACCTCAGACCAAATAAAAACTCAAGACAGAGCGCTGCGAACAACAAGGTGAAGCCGATCGAAAGTACGTCAGCAGCTGCGTGTGTACACACTTACGCCCACATACGCAAAACGAAAGTACGCCATTTTTCGTCCGTATACATATATCGCGACTCGTGAAGTCGTGAGTCGTGACAGCAGCACGCGTTTAGAAAATAATTTATGTGTGCTGTGTCGTGAAAGGGTGTTAATATTATATATTTATTTCATTGATTTTGGGGTAATTTGCATAACATTGCAACACTAGCCCGTGCAGCGCGCGGCGCGCACACATGCTTAGAAAAACCTGCTTCACTCGCGTTGTTCGCACTTCGCAGCGCTCTGTCTTGAGTTTTTATTTGGTCTGAGAACCCTACAAAAAGGCGTGACTCGTGTGTCTTATGATGAATACTCATGCTGTATTTTATTATTATTGGCATACTATACATGGTATAGTTATAATTACCTCATATTAATTACTACCGTCAATACAATGTGTATTCCCCCGGCGGTACTGGCCTGACGCCTGACAGACCGTCGTAAAAACCACATTAGCTGATGAAGGGACATGTTGTTTGGGCAGGAATTTCGATACTTAAATTGGGCGGAGTACTTAAGGATAGCCATAATAATATTATGCGAAATAATGTCTGTTATGTGTCTGAAGCCTCCAGACCTATTTTGATAATAGTTAATAGAATCAGGCGTTACTTTGCGGAAATCCATAGCTTTAAATTTAGTTTGTTATTATTTTCAGCGACACTCCGCGAAATAAACCACAACCTTTAAGTAAATGAGCACACAGAACCTCCCTCCTCTCCCACACTGCCTATTGACGACCTCCGTGACGCAGTGGTGAGCGTGTTGGTAGCTCAAGCCGGAGGTCGCGGGTTCGAGTCCCGCCGACGGAACAAAAAGTTTATGAAGTTCCTGGGTCATGGATGTGTATTATATATGTGTATTCTTCTGTTGTGTTGTGTTCTTTTGACATGTATCACACTTCACAGCTATATCGTTTCTTACTAGTATGAATTACTAAATGTTTTTCTAAGTTAGAGCGTAATGTGAATACTGAATTTCTTATAACATATGTCACAGTTATAATAATATTATGGTTTCTTACCAGTATGAATTAATAAGTGTCTTTTTAAGTCCGATCTTCGTAAGAATTTCTTTTGACATATGTCTCAGTTATATGATTTCTCACCAGTATGAATTAGCAAGTGTGCTTGTAAGTTGGGTTTTCTGCTAATTTTTTTTATGACAAATATTTCAGTTAAATGGTTTCTCACCAGTATGAATTAGCAAGTGTGCTTGTAGGACGTTGGCTTTTGTTCCAAATTTCTTTTGACATGTATCACACTTCACAGTTATATGGTTTCTTACTAGTATGAATTACTAAATGTTTTTCTAAGTTAGAGCGTAATGTGAATACTGAATTTCTTATAACATATGTCACAGTTATAATAATATTATGGTTTCTTACCAGTATGAATTAATAAGTGTCTTTTTAAGTCCGATCTTCGTAAGAATTTCTTTTGACATATGTCTCAGTTATATGATTTCTCACCAGTATGAATTAGCAAGTGTGCTTGTAAGTTGGGTTTTCTGCTAATTTTTTTTATGACAAATATTTCAGTTAAATGGTTTCTCACCAGTATGAATTAGCAAGTGTTTATGTAATTTGCCTTTTGTTCTAAATTTTTTTTGACAAATATTGCAGTTAAATGGTCTCTCACCAGTATGAATTAGCAAGTGTGCTTGTAAGTGGTCTTTTCTTCCAAATTTCTTTTGACATATATCACAGTTATATGGTTTCTCACCCGTATGAATTACTAAATGTTTTTCTAAGTTAGAACGTAATGTGAATTTCTTTTGACATAAGTCACAGTTATATGTATTCTCACCAGTATGAATTAATAAGTGTATTTTTAATTCCACTCTTCGTAAGAATTTCTTTTGACATATGTCACAGTTATATGCTTTCTCACCAGTATGAATAAGCAAGTGTGCTTGTAAGTGGTCTTTTCTTCCAAATTTCTTTTGACATATATCACAGTTATATGGTTTCTCACCCGTATGAATTACTAAATGTTTTTCTAAGTTAGAACGTAATGTGAATTTCTTTTGACATATGTCACAGTTATATGCTTTCTCACCAGTATGAATTAGCAAGTGTGCTTGTAAGTGGTCTTTTCTTCCAAATTTCTTTTGACATATATCACAGTTATATGGTTTCTCACCCGTATGAATTACTAAATGTTTTTCTAAGTTAGAACGTAATGTGAATTTCTTTTGACATAAGTCACAGTTGTATGGATTCTCACCAGTATGAATTAATAAGTGTATTTTTAATTCCACTCTTCGTAAGAATTTCTTTTGACATATGTCACAATTATATGCTTTCTCACCAGTATGAATTAGCAAGTGTGCTTGTAATTTGTCTTTTCTTCCAAATTTCGTTTGACAAATATTGCAGTTAAATGGTTTCTCAACAGTATAAATTACTAAATGTTTTTTTTTAAGTTAGAGCGTAATGTGAATTTCTTTTGACATATGTGACAGTTATATGGTTTCTCACCAGAATGAATTAGCATGTGTACTTTGTCGTCATTTTCTACGCTCTGTTCACCAGCGCACTTCCCCTTGTCCCCAATATGTTAAATTACAAATCCCCAATCTTAAATTACAATTTAATGAAGTAACTAAACATGCTGGTAATACCTGTCTTGATAATTTCGCCCATAACATTACACAAGGCTGTCATAGTAAAATAAAGGATTTCGGACTATCAGATCATAATGCACAAATCATGATTATAAAAACGGATAAAACTTCCATAGTACAAACATGGCATACAATTCATAGAGACATCTGTGAAGAAAATCTAAAAATGTCTAAAAAACATATACAGAATATATCATTTAACGATGTATATGATACTGAGGATCCTGACAAATCATATGCCAATTTCATAGACACTTTTCAATTAATACACGATTTATGTTTTCCTTACAAAAAAAATACTAAAAAAGCAACAAATAAAATAAACTGGATCTCTAAAGGTATACGTATATGTTGTAAGAAAAAACGTTATTTACTATGACAACAGAGATTAAAACGAACAATAAGAAAATAAGGAATCATTCATTAGTTATTCACGTAAACTGAAAAAAATTATCAAATTAACACAAAAGGCACAAAACATACATAAAATTAACCAATCGAAAAATAAACCTAAAACATTTGGCAAATAATAAATAATAATAAAAAACTTAATGAACATGTCTCTAGTATAAAATATAAAAACTCAATAATAACTGAACCTAAAGAGCTAGCGGAAACCTTTAATAATTTCTTCATAGAACAAGTCGGGATTGTATCAAAAGACGATGCTGCTGCTGAAGATATAAAGAAAAATCCACAATCCATCTTTGTTCGACCGGTGATTCCTCAAGACGTCATAAATGTAATTAAAAATTTAAAGGATAAAAAAAGTTATGGTCATGATGGCATATCTACAAAAGTAATAAAATATGTGAGTAATTATGTAGCTCCTCCCATGGCACATATAATCAATGCATGCGTATCTGCCGGAAAATTTCCGGATAAACTTAAAATAGTACGAGTAATACCTGTATATAAGAAAAACGCTAAAGATGAGATCACCAACTATAGGCCAATTTTGCTAATCTCGATTTTCTCAAAAATAATTGAAAAGGTTATCTACAACTCGATATATGACTTTTTAAGTAAATTTAACATTCTTTGCACTGAGCAGAAGGGATTCAGGAAAAATACCAACATTAATATGGCTATATACGACTTGTGAATCTAATATTGCCATCAGTTGACAATACAATTCCTATCTGTGCATTATTTACTGACCTATCCAAAGCTTTCGATTATGTTGATTCTTTTTTTTCTGTATATTGTGTGATGGCAAAAACTTAACTCTGGGTGACCGGTGCAAAAATATATTGTTTCAAAAATTTAGCAATAATATAGTAATAGAAATGATTGGATAAATTATATTGATATCATTAAAATAAAAATGGATACAAGCAACAACGACGACTTTATCATATGGATCTAAGCTAAATAATATTCTAAACACACTGGAAAATAATGTTAAAAACTTAAGTAACAGGGATTATATAATAGTATTAGGTGGATGCAACGATGATAACCCTATGAACGTCCAAATTAAGAAAATTAGAAGCCTATGGCATTCGAGGTAATGCTCTTAGCCTAATAAAAACTTACCTTCAAGGACGCCAGCAATTTACAGAAACTTCAAGAGTATGTATTAAAACAAAAAAGGAAAGAAAATTTGCTTCATCGTATAGAACGGTTAAATTTGGTGTACCACAGGGTAGTGTACTCGGTCCATTATTGTTTTTATTGTACATAAATGATTTACCAACTCATATGCGTTATCCAATTGTCCTTTTTGCTGATGACAGCACTTTGTAATTAAATGTAGTAATGGAAACACATATGAGATTGATATTAATAATGCACTCAAAGATTTTATTAATTGGCTTAAGAAAAACAACTTAATTATTAATCTAGATAAAACAAAGGTCATGCACTTTTACCAAAGAATACCAGACAAAGACATAAATGTAAACTATAAAGGACAATCAGTTGACAAAGTAACCACTGCAAAATTTTTGGGAATAGTATTTGTTAATCAGCTCAAATGGAAAGCTCATTCTGACGAAGTCTGTAAAAGACTCAGCTCCGCTGCCTACGCATTACATAATCTAACTAAGAAGGTTAATATCGATACGGTACTTACAGCATACCACAGTTTAGTTGTTTCAATTTTAAGGTACGGAGTAATTTTTTGGGGCAACTGTAGTGAGAGAGAAAATATATTCAAGGCACAAAAACGTTGCATAAGAAGCATTGCTAATATAAAAGTTACCGATAGCTGCATGCCTGTATTTAAAAAATATAAACTTTTAACTTTCCCTTGTCTTTATATCCTGGAAGTAGCTATTTTTGTGAAAACAAACATTCACTTATTCCCGAATTTAAAAGACACCAGAATTAGAAGCACAGAACTACGTTCCAATTACAAAGATAAATTGTACATAGCTGGATACAAAACTACTTTATTAAAAAAAAATAATTACCTGTATGGCTCCTCACATTTATAATAATATATAATAAAATTTGGTATAACTTATACCAAAAGTTATTAAGGAACAAGCTGTGAACAAATTTAAAAGGAACCTCAAGGAAATGCTTATTGAAAAGTGCTATTATTCTGTATCCGAATTCCTAAACGATAAGACTATATAATTAGCAAATAATTAGTTGACATTTATTTTATACCTATATAATTTAATATTTTGTTGTTCTGTTGACATTGATTTTGATTTTTTTCTTTTTTTTTGTATGGATGTGACAATGTAATTAATTCTTTTTTAATTGTTTATAATTTAAATACTTTTTTTTATGTACTAACGAATTATGACATTTTTACCATCGATTTATAAATTTGAATTCTAATGACATTTACTAGTTACACTGATTTAAATCGCATGTTTTCTTTTACACACATGAACTATATAATGTTAACATAATATACCTAATTTATAGTTTGTAAATTTAAATAATATGTAATAACTTAAACAATAATCTGACGAGGTTAAAATTTTGCATGCCGTAAGGCAGAATGTATTAGGCTCTGAAAAATACTGTAACACCTTATTATTGTACCTGCATTCTAAGCAAATAAACGATCTATCTATCTATCTATCTATCTATCTATCATGTTCTTCTGTGGCTGTGTGCTGCGTGGGGGGACTTCGGCGTACTTGTCAATGACACTTTGACTCAACTTTACTAATTTCAATTCAAGCACCCTTGAGCCTTGCCAAGTATCAATGTGGTCAATGCTCAATGATTCCTGTTTGCAAACAGCATCACTATCTGACACATCATCATCTTCAAATTCAATCACGGGTGCATAATCTTCTCCATACGTATTTGTATTTTCTACAGTTTGTTCTTCAATTATTTCTATAAGAAAAAAATTTTAGCATTACAAACTTAAAAACTTATCAATACATAATTATTAATTATTGACTAGTAGATTAAAATCATTATAAAATACATTATACTCAATTTCACAAAGTTAAAAGGGGCAAAGCAGTTAAGTGGCAAACAGACAGGTCCGGATTTTTATTTATTTTATTATTTGGGCTTAAGCCTAGGGCCCCATGAGTTCAAGGGCCCCCAGCTATGTCAAGTCAAAGTCAAAAATAGACGATAATGCGATATAATTCATTTTTTTTTAATTCAACAAATCGTGTGGTTTGTACTTTGTATCCCTGAAAATCCTACGAACAAGGTTTATTATGCAATTTAGACCATGTTGGCCGGTGTTGGTACTACAAAAAGACAGTTAAAATGTTGTAGCCCTAAGTAGTTTCAGCCCAGGGCCCCCTAAGCTTAGGGTCCGGCCCTACAAACAGAACACTACAAAATATATAGCCCAACTGGAATTGAATACATAAAGTACAGTATAGTATACATTACCGTCTTCATTGTATTGTTCAGTATTTATGTCCGGCTCCTCTTTTATATTATCTGCAGTAGGATGTGTTATGGAAATAATTTTCTTCTTATAGATTGAAAGTTCTAACAAAGATCCAATTGCTCCAATGTCAATATCAGTCTATAAATAAAAGAATATAATATTGTTTTATGAGTGACACAAAAATGATTTCTTTATCTACAAATAAAAATGTATAAATATACTACTAAAATATGCTGTTGCCCACTACTTTGTCCGCGTCCACATCAACATTTTTTTTTCATAAAAATATTGTTTTAAATAAAAAGTATCCTTTGTTACTTCTAATACCTCCAAGAGTATGTGTTTGTACACATACTCTTGGAGGTATTAGGAGTAACACACAGTAACAAACTTTGTAGTTTCATGATGATTTGTCAGACTGAATAGGGTCCCGTTTTTAACTTTTGGGTACGGAACCCCAAAAAGGGAAAAAATACACCATTTGCTGTATCTAGGAGCCTTTCTGAAATATTAATTTTATTTATATTACGAGAGACATGCAACAAAAGTACCAAATTAAAGCTGCTAGACAGCTACATTTTCACAATTTTTTTATGCAAGCAGCACCTACTTAGCCTGGAAACATACAACAAAGTGAAGGTATTAGAGTTTAGAGTCCCCTTTAACTATTATGTTATGGTTTCACTTCTGAAGTACCTTATTCCGGCAGAGACCATCAACAAGGCCCCGTGTCTGTACGGCCAACTGCTACAGCCGGTGACACTGCTGCAGTCTCGTCTGGCAGATGTAACACATCCAGCACTCATTGTCCCTAACCTATTATTAAAAAAAACACAAATCAAAGTATGAGTGACATAGCTTTTTATTCAGTCTGGGAGATCAGATAATGGGGTTCTTTTGATTTTGTTATTCAATTTCTAGATAATGAACACGTAGTATCGCTATGTAGTTTGTGATAGTGAAATTTCGCACGAACCTTATGCTTTGGCCAACAGTTAGGACCGGAGCCTCAGAAAACATTTATCTGTTCATTAGCACTACGAACATTAGCATTTGTTTACGTACCTTATAATTTGCCAGTTGCTCATAAAAGTAAAGCAGATCCGTTCTATAAATGTTAACAGTTCTTTTTTTTGTACATAAGCATAAAGAGCAAAAAGTTTTCTTAAACATTTTTAAATGTTTTCGTGATGTAACCACTGAACCATATAGGTATAAACTGTATTATCTATGCACTGAACACTGAATTTTTTTTGTTTTTTTCTTTAGTACTTTTTGCAAATAATTGTATTTGTTTATAATAATTTCGTGTTCACTTGGCGGCCCACAGATTACTACTATATATTTGTAGATGGCGGCCTCTTTTCTTTTCTTTCTTTCTTTTTCTTCTTTTTTGGCAACTTGACACAAAGGATGTGTATGTTGTGCCACAGACAAGGTAAAAAGGTAAGGAATATGGCGGGAAAACCATATTCCTCCTATTATAATTTTCATCATCGTTTTCATGTATCGTCAGGTCTAAAGTCTAGTCAAAGTCTAAGTAAAAGTCAATACAGTCACAGGAGTCAAGTCGGTCGATTCAGTAAAGTGGTAGACGCTTTACTGAAACTTTCGATGGAGTTTTGGAGGGACACAAAATAGCACGTTTCTGGATATTACATCACTTTCCTACACTTGTGCATGAACACGAATATCTAATGGTTAATATTCTACCAATATTACACATTAAAAACCCAGCTAACACAATTTTAGGAAAATAATACAAAAACACAACAGCACTCTTTCACATGCCCGCCAAAACTCCGATGGCGGCCTCAGTGATCAGACAACTGACAAGGCTCTATTTGAGATTTTAACCTTTCTATTGTTTTTTAATTAGACTTTAGCCTTTCTATTGTTATCGCGGTTGCATGCGACCGCTTGGGGCTCGAAGCCCGGGCCTTTTTATTGTTATGCGACCGCGATAACAATAGTAAGGCTTCTATTGTTATCGCGGTCGCATGCGACCGCTTGGGGCTCGAAGGATTATTGCGTGAGTCATCCGTATTGCAAGCATTTTTTTATAACTCATTGTCTAATTACCCCCACTACTTGAAGTAATATGAGGCTTTCATGATCAGTTTTCACAATAGCCTTATTGTGTCTCGTTTTTCCACGATCGAAGGAATAATTTACATGTACAAACACGTTTTGAGATTTCCACTATTGTTAATACATTACCTATATAATCATACAAGTTTGTATTTTGACGGTCCTAAGCCCGTAAAAGTACGAAGGGAAAATTGGAATTGCAATCTATGTGCCTTTTTATTATTTAGCGTTTTCGAAGCGTTCGCTAGCGCTGAATAACAAAACAGAGCACAAATTCCAAGTATAGAGGTAAAGCGCATCACAGACGGTGAAGATAATATAAAATATATATTATCTTAGAGCATATTTTAGAATATCGCTCACCATAGAAATCCTATGAACCATCACACACGACGAAGTTAATTTATATTTTATATTTTGTATCTTAAGATACCGAGCGATATGGAAATATATATTTCATATCTTAATATTTTATCTTAAGATACGAAATATATATTTCGTATCTTAATATGTTATCTTAAGATGCAAAATATATCTTTATGAATAGGTACAGGGTGTTTTTGTGTCGAGCAGCGGGCTCATCAGTGATCGGACGCACTAGTGGACGCAGTGTTGCCAGTGCTGTATGTTAGAAAGTTACATACCTACTCTCATTCGAAAAGTAACATTTTGAGGGAAAAAGTAACATTTCGGATAATTTTAAATAAAATTGACTTATAATTTATTGCTTTATTATTATTATTGCTTAAAAAGCTCATGAATTCAAATGAATGTTTCTCTTGAATTTCTAAAATACTCCTGAAACTTCTTCGTTGACAGATATTGATAAAGGTTAAATTCGCCGCAGGTTTTTCTCTTTTTTATGTGAGGCTCTATCCAAATGTTTCTCCTTTTGGAATGTGCTACTACAATCTGCATTTCACATTCTATATCAGAATCATCGCCTGAAGAGCTGTCTAACAAATCAAGAAGTAAGGCAGTATCAGTTATTAGTTATCAGTTATCACTCATAGTCAATCACCCTGTATATAGAACTCTAACAAGGAATACGTGTGGCACCAACGCAGACTCGTAAGGAAATGAACAGATTTTTAATATTATCGTATCTTAGCCGTGTGTGATAGCTTAAGATACTATAATATTTTATATTTGGGCATCTTAAGATAAAATATTATATTATCTTCACCGTGTGTGATGCGCTTATTTACTAATTAGGCAATGAGTCATTACCAAACAATGTTTGCAAACTGGATGAGTCATAAAATAATTTACCTGTACGTACATGTTTTGAGATTTCTACTTTAATTTGTTTAGTTTTAGTATATATAGGCTTGAAATACTCAGAAATGAATTATACAAAACAATAAATATTAAAGTACCTGTAGCTCCTAAAGGCACAAAAATCGCAGTTAAGTGTCTATGACAAAACTGTGCAATGATTTATTTTGAATACGTTTGAATCTTGGAATAAAATGACAAAATTATGATTTCGTCCATACAAAAAATAATTCATATTTTTTTTTCTCTGTAGATAAGGCATATTTGAAAAAAACAACATCTATAAAAGTAACTTGTAATTGCATCAGATGCTACAAAAAAAATCAGCCTCATCCACTGACATTAAAAAAAATAAAGTGACTGTAGCTCTAAAAGGCGCAAAAAAATAATAAAGTGCCTGTAGCTCTAAAGGGCGCAAAAATCACAGTTGAGCGTATATGACAAAAATGTACGACCCTCACACACAGCTTATAGAGTCCCTCTATAAGCTGTGCTATGATTTATGTTGAATACGTTTGAATCTTGGAAGAAAATTACAAAATTATGATTTCGTCCATACAAAAATAATTCATATTTTTTTTCTCTGTAGATAAGGCATATTTGAAAAAAACAACATCTATAAAAGTAACTTGTAATTGCATCAGATGCTACAAAAAGAAAATCAGCCTCATCCGCTGACAAAAAAAATTAAAGTGCCTGTAGCTCTAAAAGGCGCAAAAATAGCAGTTGAGTGTCTATGACAAAAATGTACGACAAGAGACCCTCTATAAGCTGTGCTATGATTTATTTTGAATACGTTTGAATCTTGGAATAAAATGACAAAATAATGATTTCGTCCATACAATTTTTTTTTAATTATTTTTCATCTCTGTAGATACGGCATATTTGAAAAAAACGACGTCTATAAAAGTGACTTGTAATTGCATCAGCTGTCTACAAACAGAAAATCAGCCTGATCCGTTGACCTTCGATCCGAAAATTCTTAATGTCCCATTTATTTTACTTTGGGACCAGTGTGCGTCGACGCAACGCTGACGCAACGCGCCGTGTGGACTGGCTATGATTATGAACATTTGCATAATTATATAGCAAGAAGTTAATCCTGGACACCTATCCAAAATATCTTCGTTAATTTCACAGTTGTCATTAAAAAATAGTTATAATTTGACATAATAACTATAATATTAAAGCATCTTCAAGTGACTTGACATTTGCGATGCACGATGTCTTTATTCCTCCCATACATTCGTAGTCCCATACATTGTTTATCAAGTTCAGCACAGTTACAGAAAACGTCTTGGCCGAGCAATAGTTCGCAATGCACCTGAATTCACCTGGTATCGCAGATGTTGATCAAACACGGGTTGTTTGCGTTTGTGTAACCGTTGCACTACACAGTACACTGCGGCAGTCGGTACACTTGTGAAAATAAACTTATTGCATTTCATACGGTTACAAATATTATTTTAGTACGAAAGTATATTTTAGAGTCGATGGGACTTTATTCGATATAATTAAATTATACACACAAGTAGGTGAGGTTCAGACATTCGATTAAAAGCTAGAGTACAGAAAGCAAATTCTCGATTTAAGATGTTATGAACGAATGTCAAAAATCACGTTTACACAACTTATTTTAATGGAATATTATAGTGAAATCATTGAACCTAAAAGGCGATGCAAAATATCAAAAACCTTTCCTTCATCAAGTCACCTGCATTCAGCACTCACCAGACAGCACTCACCAGACAGCACTCACCAGACAGCACTCACCAGACAGCACTCACCAGACAGCACTCACCAGACAGCACTCACCAGACAGCACTCACCAGACAGCACACACCAGACAGCACTCACCAGACAGCACTCACCAGACAGCACTGACGCTCGATTTTAGTATTTTTACTTGTGCGCTCACATGTTGGTATGTACGCGATTCAGAAAGCCTGGAATCGAAGCGAAATTCAATGTATGTTCATTGTTCAGGCCCCTCAGACATGAGGGTAACCCGAGAATCGAACCCAATTCGGAGCCACGAGAGTTAGAGCTTTGATCAGTTCATCTAGTCCTCACTCCTCAACTATTCCACCTATTCCACAGACTGTACCTCATAAAAGTTACAAATTAATTCCGCGGCTCCCGGGGGTTAAGCCGGGGGTTGGGGGTTAAAATGGGGGTCAAAGTGGGGGTTAAACCCTTTGAGCAAGAAACCGGTCAGGCAGGCGGACCGCGAAATATTTTTAATTATAATTTACTTAGGAGCGTATCTGCGATTTATTTTCATTAAAAACTTGGGTTTGGACTTCGGTTCGGTCGAGTGATCAAAGATTTGGTAATCGATCAAAATAATGATTGTGGTTATGGGTGGGAAAAGTTTTATATTAAACGGTTGTAACTTAGGTACTTTAGAAATAATTAATAAAACTTTAATATAATAAAATTTATATTTAATTTTGACGACGTAATTTTAAGATATGATTTTTGTTGTGACAACATAAATTGCGATATTATAATATTCTTGTTAATCCATTTATAACATTAGTAAGACATACTTCCTCTTATCGCTATAAATTATTGTTAAAAAACTCAAAACCTACCTAACATAATAGGCTAAACAAAAAAAACTATGATCCACAAAACATACTAATATGTTGGTTCGAGTAGGTAACTTCTTTCATAAAAAATCGCAAAGGTAAAGCTAAAATAACACGCTAAACTTCGTGAACAAACTATGATCCACATAACTTAGTCTTATATTAGCTATCATTTTTTATCATAAAAAATCTCAAACAAAAAGCCAACATAACAGCAACTAATGATTCCCGTCAAATTACCTCAAAGCACTAAAATTAACTAACAATAACAGAAGCTGTGTAATCCGGGTAACTGACAGACTGAACGACGTTAAGCACCGACGCCAGGGGCGCAGGCCTAGGGGTGCAGGCCGAACTTCCTAGCTTTAAGTGTTGTTAAGGCCGTCCCCCGAGCAAACGACCTTGGCCATACATTTGCCGCGTTGCCGAGATCGCGCCAAAACCCTATTATTTTTACTTAACTTAGTTCAAAATTGTCCTAAAAAAATTTTTAAACACCAAATATGTAGTTTATGATATTGTCGATCTATCGGCGTGAGTTTAAAATAAAAATAATATGTAAATGCTAAGGAGATGCTGAATGTATGCTTGAATTTTAATAAATTGGCATTACTTTGGAAGCTGATATCATGAGTATAATAAACAAAAATAGAAAATTTAAAACGGGGAAAGGAATGTTGATATACTGAAGAATATTGCTGTATTTTTATTATAACTTTGTAGCTTTCAGATTATGAGTTTATAAGGCTTTAAATACGGTCAATTACGGAATCTCAGGAGGGAACGCCCACTTGACAAAGTCGAAAGTGTGATTTGATGGTACTGATGACTTAAAGTATTACTTATAGTAGTTTGTTAATATTAGTTTTTTTACTTTTGTATAAAGCAATAATAAGCAAAATTGGGTGTTATTATTAATTAATTAAATTGAAATAATACATATTGTTGTGACCACAAATAAAACAGGATATTTTTGGTGTATTTTTATTGTAACTAAAAATTAAAATAAACTTATAAATTGTCTTTATAAGTAAACCGGACATTTTTAATGTTTTGAATAAAAATCGCGCGGTTCTTGAGATATAAGACATAGTAAAAGAAGGGAAGTAGGGTAACTCCGGCCCAATCTGCGATTTAATTACCTACTGTCTTAGGGTTGTCAATTTTAGGCGGCGGCGGCGCGGTGGCGCGGGCGTTGTGATGTGGGAGCGGCAAGCGGCTGTCCGCGCTTCGTTCGCAACCGCATGAACAGCGGCAACGTCGCGGTCTTCCGACTTTTAATTATAATAAGTGACTCTTGATTGTCCATATTTCGGCCAATTTTCGTGCATATAATCCGATGTCTAAATAAAATTATAAAATATATACCCTTTAAAACAACATTAAAAACTAACGCCTGTCTCTTATAGGTACCTACTATAAACAAATCTGTTGTTAGGATTCGAACTTTGCTTTATGTGTTTAATTAATATCTGATTTACAATTAGTCAATTACTTATTTTTAATTACGATTTAAAATAAGTTATTGACTGTAAGTAGTTAGTTAATATAATATACCTACAATACAGAGAAATCGGCATTACTAAACGTAAACAAAGCAATAGCGGCAAATTAGTTGACTGATCAAAAGTACTTACTACTTACCTAAAACATTCTCTTATATTTTATAGTATGTTCTAGTGGGAAAGTTTATGTGATAGAAAACTAATACAATAAAAAAAGAAATACAATAAAAGTAGGTATCTGATCATCAAGTAAAAATTATATTATGCTAGAATAAGTGAGTACCTACTTAGTACTTACCTTTCCTGTTCAACTTGTAATTTAAACAAAGACAATTCTGGAATTGTTGCATTACTATTAAAATACCCAAACAAACAGCAATATTTATTAACCCCCGACCAAAAAGAGGGGTGTTATAAGTTTGACGTGTCTGTCTGTCTGTCTGTGTGTCTGTCTGTGGCATCGTAACGTCCAAACGGCTGGACCGATTTTGATATAGTTTTTTTTGTTTGAAAGCTGACATGACCGAGAGTGTTCTTAGCTATAGTTCATCATCATCAGGCTGCTCATTGCTGAAATATCACGGTTTATCTGGTTCGTGATAGGACGATTAGCAACTTGCAGTCGTTTGATGGGTTTTATATTTTGCATTCTGGTTCGTGACACTTATGAATAGGTATATACCATTATTGGAAAGTTGACCTGGTGCTGCAGCATCACCTGGTAATCAATATTATACCCAACTCCTCACCAACTTAGAGCAGAGGTTTCGTGTTTGGGCTCATTTTAATTGCGACAACCAGTAAGACGAAGATAAACAGTAAATATTTGCATGCTGCTGCTGCTGCAGCATCACCTGGATTCTATAGGAGTCGAGCTCCATATGAGCCCAAAGTGGAGGATACAATATGTTTGGACTTTGGACTCATATTGACGGCCTCATCCAAGAGGACTCATAGTATTGTTACGGATACGGACACGTGGTGCCACCTAGCGTCGGACCAGCAAACTTACCAAGGGAACACAGGCAACGTAAATCCCCTACTCGATACTAGATGGCGCTAGGAGTAAGTACCTACGAGTAATTTCTAGAGATATCTCATACTTGTTTACGCATATCGGGTTTACTCTGGGATGTTCCGGAATTTTCTGAGATTCGATCCGGCCCGTATAAATAGTCGCAGACTACAGCCGGCAATTCAGTTTCGTCTGAGCGATCTTCGAGGCGACTTCGAAGTGAAAACAAGTGATTGTGATTGTGATAGTGACTCGGCTACGACCTAGGACAGTGATAGTGCTCAGTGATTTGGATCTAGTGCTTAGTGTTTGGACTAAGTGTATTGTGTGAGCTAGTGTTTGTGAATAAAGTCTTCAAGAGAGTCACCAGGTCTTTCTCTCTGAATCCAACGAACCCTAGCACGTAACAACTGGTGTCAGAAGTGAGATTTGGAAGATGCCATTGACTCCGAGAGAGGACTTCAAGGGGAGTGTCAGGACAAGGGCGCAGCGAGCTGCTGCCATTGACTCCGAGAGAGGAGTTCAAGGGGAGTGTGAGGACAAGGGCGCAGTGCCATTGACTCCGACAAGGGCACAATGAGCTGCGGAGGCCACACTCGCTGGGGACCAAGCTCCGCCCACTGAGGGACAGGCCCCACCCACTGGCCCCGCCCACCAGGCTCCACCCACTTTGGGCGTGGCCACGCCCACTGGCTTCGCCCACCAGGACCCGCCCACTCAGGCCACGCCCACTGGCCCCGCCCACCGGGCTCCATCTGCTCAACCCCTGCCTACTGGCTCCAGCCACCATGTATCGCCCGCAGCTCCTGCAGCCCCTCAAGTGGCTCTTCAATTAGAAAGCCTAATTGAATTAATTCAGGCTTTGCAGGAGTCACAAGACCGCAAGCTTGGCGCTCTGCAAGAGTCACAGGACAGCAAGCTCAGCGCTTTGCAGGAATTTCAGAAGGCGGAAATCAGAGCGATTCGGGAATCACAAGAGCAACAAAAAGACCTCCAAGAAAAAGCACTTGGAGCTATAAAGGATGTAAGTGACACGGTGGCTAAGCTTCGAAAAGAGGTCGACGTAATGAATGAACGAGTTACCGGGCTAGAGTCGGTTGTGGAAAATTTGAAAACCGGATTCACTGAACTGCAGAAGAGAGTAGTGCGCCTTGAAACTTCAGGAGTTGTGATGTCTAGTGGAGCCACTGGTGTGGCGCAAGGGCCAAGAGTAAAGGTGCCGCCGTACGATGGCACTACTTCTTGGAACACTTATCGACGGCAATTTCAGACTGTTGCTACCGCAAACGGATGGACGGAGGAGCAATGTCTGACCGCTCTCACTGTTGCACTCAGAGGGCAAGCTTTGTCGGTCCTGGAGACACTGCCACATACGGGAAATGGGTTCCAAGACCTGATGGAGGCACTGGAATCCAGATACGGGGAGCGACACCTGGAGCACGTGTTCCGTGCCCAACTGCGTGACAGAGTCCAACGCTCAGAAGAAGGGCTTCAACAATGGGCGTTGGAGATTGAAAAACTCGTCAGGAAGGCATACCCAGGAGCTGACACCAAGATGGTCGACACAAATATTGTTCAAGGATTTGTCGACGGAATCAGGGATCTGGAAGTCAGAGCTGCTGTGAGGCTACGTCACCACACCTCACTAAAGGAAGCGTTGGCGCATGCTTTAGAGGTCGAGGCTGTTCGGCGTGACATACGGCAGACTTATAAGATCCGCGAGGTCTCCGAGGAAATCAAGGAAGTTAAGGCTCCTACAAGGAAAAGATTCGAAGCCATGTGCTATAAGTGCGGTGAGAGGGGCCATCTGCAGCTCAACTGCCCGCAGAAGAAGACCCAGATGGTGAGGATGGAAAGGATCGAGGAACAGATAGAGGAGCTGAGGAGGCAAGCAGTTTCGTCCTCTGTCCGGGATAAGGGGAAACGAATAGAATTCAGGACTAGGTGGCGAGTATTGGACAATGTGGAGAGAGCCCCGATAACTGTTACCTCCCAGGCACGGAGTGGAAGAACAAAGACAAATACTTTGGGTCTCTTGGAAAATGATGCTATGAGGAAGGCTCAAGAAAGAGATGACGACCTTCGGCACATCATCACATGGAAGAAACGCGGTGACGTAAAACCAAACTGGAGTGAGGTTGCACCCACTGGCGCTGTCACTAAGGCGTACTGGGAGCAATGGGACAGTCTGATACGTCAAAACGGAATACTCTACCGGAAATGGGCGTTAGCCGTTAGGTAGGAAGTAGAACTCTCTACCGTTAGGTAGAGAGTTCTATTTCCAGATAATTGTCCCAAGGGCGAGAGTACCAGATGTTCTCCGCGAGATACATGAGGGTGTATCAGGGAGTCATCTAGGTGTCAAGAGGATGCTGAGGAAAGTGCGAGAACGATTTTTCTGGTTGCATTGGCGAGATGATGTGCAGAATTGGTGCCACGAATGTACGTCCTGCGCTGATGTGAAGGGACCAGGAGTTGTAGGGACAGCGTGGCGCGGCAGTAACAACGATGCTCGGGACGACCATCTCTAAGAGGGGAGTAGTGTTACGGATACGGACACGTGGTGCCACCTAGCGTCGGACCAGCGAACTTATCAAGGAAACACAGGCAACGTAAATCCCCTATTCGATACTAGATGGCGCTAGGAGTAAGTACCTACGAGTAATTTCTAGAGATATCTCATACTTGTTTACGCATATCGGGTTTACTCTGGGATGTTCCGGAATTTTCTGAGATTCGATCCGGCCCGTATAAATAGTCGCAGACTACAGCCGGCAATTCAGTTTCGTCTGAGCGATCTTCGAGGCGACTTCGAAGTGAAAACAAGTGATCAATAGTGAGTGATTGTGATTGTGATAGTGACTCGGCTACGACCTAGGACAGTGATAGTGCTCAGTGATTTGGATCTAGTGCTTAGTGTTTGGACTTAGTGTATTGTGTGAGCTAGTGTTTGTGAATAAAGTCTTCAAGAGAGTCACCAGGTCTTTCTCTCCGAATCCAACGAACCCTAGCACGTAACAGTATTCATTGGGATATGATCCTGTTGATAGGAATATTCTGCACAAGTTTAAAAAGCATAAAATAAAATTAAATTAAGAAATTAAAAAAAAAACCCCGCCAAAAATCTTTAAAAAGTAATGAAATAATATTTACTGACTTTAAGTTTAAATAATTCCTAAGAGTAAAGTATTATTTTAGTCCATAAATGTTGTCAAGGTGTGTCGGGGGACCGCTAATGTAGATGTTTGATTTCACATAACATTATAGTTTAAGGGTCAGTTCACAACGACCCGAATCGAGAGAATCAGCGACTATTATGGCGATACAAAATGCAAAAGTCGCTGTTGTGGTAGTTTACTTGGCGGTCCCCCGACACACCGTGACAACATTTAAGGACTAAAATAATACTTTACTCTTAGGAATTATTTAAACTTAAAGTCAGTAAATATTATTTCATTACTTTTTAAAGATTTTTGGCGGGGGTTTTTTTAAATTTCTTATTACTCCTGCGATTATGATCGGACATTCTTGATTCGTTTGGCGCGGCGTGGCGCGACGCGGGCGTGCAGCGAAAGTGTTAGCCCCGACTGGAATGGTCCGAAAACGGTCCGAGATTTTAATAAGTGTGCGTGCGGCGAGGTAAGAGGTACAGAGAAGCAGCTGCGAAAATTTGATTTTCGCTGCCCCATGCATTTTCGTCTTATTTATATATATTCCCGCATCATATCTTATTTTCATTATTGTTTTTCCTGTCATGCGATGTATACGTGTAATGGGGGATGAATAATATATAATAACTATGTCATTGGAATGTATGAATTAAGCTAAGATAATAAAAATTTATTTGTACTAATTTTGTCACGCGCGATAAACGAAAAGCGAAACAGAGTTCTGGTCATCTCAAAACTAACTAGTTGTCTATTAACACTTTACAACGAGACCAATTGAGACCATTGTCCGTACGTGGAGCATTTTTTTAAGTCTTCGATTTTGGTCTCCTGCCTTCGGTGTACCGCCAAATTGTCATCGATTGCCGATCGTCGATTATTCACCAGACGACTCATTATCTCCCATTGTTCACGCGTCTCCGAATATTCCCCAAGTCTTGGGATTGATGCTGACTTTTTGTTTGAGGTTGGTTTTGGAAGGCTGGATTGCACGATATTTGCAATGCTATGTACTTTATATACCTACTTATTGAGTATTTGACTAGAACATAGCACATTTTCCAATATTACGCTTTTTGCAAAATAATATAGAACCTACCAATCTATATCTTATCTTTAGAACAAGACAAACTGGACATATTTATAAACAAAAAAAAACTAGATCAAATTCGGTCCACCCGTTTGGAATAGTTTGGATGCTACGATGCCACCGACAGATATACACACAGACAAACAGACAAACAGACAGACAGACAGACAAACAGACAGACACACAGACACGTCAAACTTATAACAACCCTCTTTTTTGTCGGGGGTTAAAAAAAGGGCAAAGTGCGAGTTGGACTCGCCCATGAAGGGTTCCGCGGCAGTATTGCTGCAGGGTTGTAATTGCTGTAAGGTTTATATTTTTTACGAAATTAAAAGGTTTTTGATTTAGTTTTATATTTCAGTTGATTTAATGAAAGTATTAAGGTTTACCATTTATGACGTATAAAAAAAACTACTTGCTAGATCTCGTTCAAACCAATTTTCGTTGGCAGTTTTTATAGTAATGTACATCACATTAATTCATGAAGCCCCAAGCGGCCACATCCGGCCGCGATAACAATGAAAAAGCTATTGTGTCTCGTTTTGCCACGACTGATGGGTTAATATATTATTGTCATGCCACACATTTTACCTCTTATAGTTTCGGAGAAAAGTGGCTCAGGTGACATACGGACGGACAGACAGACAGACAGACATGACGAATCTATAAGGGTTCCGTTTTTTGCCATTTGGCTACGGAACCCTAACTAGGTGTTTCAGCAATTAGGGCTAAAAATATTAAAGTAATACTTAGGTAATAATATTATCATGAGAGGATTCGGCTAGCGTTTATCATAATAATAATTATTATTTAATACTAAGAAACTGAGAATTTTTAAGTTACTTAGGTCTTAGACTAAGACTGATAAATGTTTAGCTATCTGAATAATTATAACTTATAATATTTGTCATAATATTTAACGTACAATTTTATTGTTTCAGGTATGCAACAATTCTGTACGACAGCTGCGGCAGTTACAAAATTACGTATTATTAGCGTAAGATGTTTTAAACTAATACTTGGATTAAGTTTTTGTATCTAATATTAAGGGTGTAGCCTGATTATTTTGCCTATAGTATATTATTTTTAAAAAGCGAGAAAATTGTAGACGAGTAGTAATAAATTTATTAATAAGAAAATTCGAGCTTCGAAAATCATATCACTTGTTCCACCTAGCGGTCATTACAAGAACTATATCTGCTAGCGCCATCTGTGTGTGAATGTTGTAAACTGCTTGCAGCTCCACTCTACACAGACATTACGTTAAAAATAGATAGATAGCGTGGTTCCTTTCTCACGCATTAAATGAGAATGGGAAAAAATGTGCAAATGGGGTGCTATTTTTTATTTTATAATAAAGTCGGTTTTCCTATTCTTGTTTTAAATAAAGCCGTGTTTTATTTTCATCAAGACTCGCCCGTTTGTGTCGTGTGTGTTTAGCTTTAATGAAAATAGTTTACTACGCTCCTCAGTTATAAAAAAATAAAAATACTTACTTTCTTATTAAAAAAATATATTAAATTCCGTACTTTTTGTGTTTTTTTTGCGTCTTAACAAAAATCTCAGAATTGTAATAACAAGACAGAAAACGGCGGGGCAATTATTGGAAGTAAATTGAACGCGCAAATTGAAAAAGGGCGAGTCGAGTTCACTCCATTTCCACTTGGACTTGATAAATTCAATTAAAATGATCTCACTGAAGTTGTTCTTGAATAGCAATTGTTAGAAGTTCAACTTTCCAACTTATACGCTAAATTATTACGGGCAATTCGAGTTCTCTTAGACTACGAAGACTGGAAATTGTCTTTAATATTGGATACATGCACAGATTGAAATTCTTATGAAACTGGAAACTTTACGGAGATATGAAAAAGGAATGAGGTGTTTTTAAAATTGATTTTTCATGTTGAAAGCGGGAAGGTTAAGCATGAGTATTCTAATGAACCCTCCACAAACTTAACACTTGTTTTCCAATTATGCATCAGAATACAATTATTAGTAGTAGTATTAGTAACTTGGTAAAGTATTTTTTTACATTACAATTAAATTCTATGACGAAAAGCAACTTATTGGTTGTCATCCAATTTCAGCTTGCTCTAATTATATTACTTCAGAGTCAGGACATTTTTTTCATATTATAGCATTACCTTTTTTGCGAGGGAAGAACCAACTGAAAACTCACTCAGCCAATTTCTCTTAAACAAAATACTAATAAATCGAACATACATTGGTCTATGTATCAAATAGTAAAAAGTTATATGACAAAAAATACAAAATGTAATTATTAGCAGCTAAGGCATAATATTATAATATTTTCTGTTTTTTATTTTTATTTGATCTGTTTTTCTAGAAATATAATTAAATTATGGTGACGCTAGAGCTAGGTAATACGCACCTCTAACTATTTTTTTTTAATTTTGAGAACAATAATAATTATTAATTATTACTAATGTACCCGGGGCGACCATCATTACGGTAATCAAAGTACAGCTTAGTGCGATAGGTTACAGCGCCATCTACAATTTCATGGTGAAATCAGAAACACTCTTCCGACGCGATGCGCTTTTTGCTTGCATATAAAACCGGTAGATGGCGTTTTTGTGGAAAAAGGTTTTCGGTTTACTGCCACAGATGTCGCACCATAATAGATTCGAAGCTTAAAATATTAAATTAGTTCGAGAAAACAAAATAATAATATTATTATTATTTTGATTATAAATAATAATAATATTATTATTATGATTATATTATCGATTATCTTAGAATTAAAAAACTTAGCAAGTTAATTTTATCTTCAAATTTAAAATTAGTCATTATTAACATAATATTGTAATTCAATAAGTATAAATAATAAATCAAATAATATTAAACATAATTTGAATACTCATACACAGCGTAGATAGCTTGTAAGATGTAAATATTATAATGTAATGCCTACGATTAATAAAATGCCATTGTCCAACATAATTTTTTTTACTGATGGTCCTATGGCGAGTATAGCAGTATAATTTTGATATTTTATTGTATCTCTCGCTGCTGTTTGTGATGTATTTAGGTCAAAATACATACTTGTACTAGTTGACAGCCTAATGAGATGGAATAATAAAAAACTGGTTCACTACTTCACTGACTGTATGTGAACAGCAATCAGGATAATGTTACATAATTATCCATAAAGCCAAAAATGGTTTATCACGCGGAAATAATGTTTTTTCCTGGATAAAAAGTATTCTATGCCCTTTCCTGGGACTTAAAATACACCCTAAGTACCAAATCTTAGCAAAATCAGTGAAGTGGTTTGGACTTGACGAGGTAGCAGACAGACAGATAGACATTGTTTCAAATTTATAGAATTAGTTTAGTACAAATTTTATTTTTAATCTTGGGTAGCCTCAAGCCGCAGTACTTACCTACATTTAGATTTTAACTATGTTAATAAATAAATAAATGACCTAAAATCTAAATAGTTAATCCGAAAGTCAAATTATTTCATATCGTTTGCATTAATTGTGTTTGCTTAGAATTTTGTTTATTGCGCGGTAAGCGTTTTTTCTGCTAGAGAACCAATTCGGAAAATATTTTGATACGAGTATAAACAGGATACAATAGTAGGTATATTTTAGTAGTTTAGAATATTAAAGGTCTTTCCCGGGATTCATACATACAGTCTTCACACACATCCAAATCGGTAAAGTGGTAACAGATTTTTGCATTCAGAATAATAAAGTGTGAAGTAACTTTTCGGAAGTCGAGTAAGTGTAACTTCGTTCGAAAAAATGGAATGTGAAAATCATGGAGGCGAAAGGTTCTTGCGGCAATAACAGAAGGCGGATCTCCATAATCCGTCGCTTATTTTCCAACTTAGTCAATACTCTGTCCCACATTCGGAACATCATGTCCCCTTGATGTCTCGGATTGTCCTAACATTGGGAAATCTTTTCCCGATTTCTTATGAAATGTTTCTTATAGATTATGGACGAAAATTTGGTATTTAAAATTGTTTTGCGTGAAATCTTAAAACTGAATTGATTGTTTGCAAATTATATCAATATTATTAAGAGTTTAACCTATCAACTCCCAAGCAGTCGAATTCGACCGCGTAACCAATATAATTAGATTTCCAAGAATCCGCGATCGAAGAATTAAACGAAGAATTGAAAAAAAAATCACATAAAATTGTTTAATAAGTATAGTACTTAACAAATATAGATTTTGTTAAACTATAACGCCATTTGCAAACCCTTATCTCTTATTATTTTCCACCTTTTTGGTAAAAGGTGGACCCGCGCGAGTTTCTTACGCCGGTTCTCCTCGCCGGGTTAGTTCCCGAACCGGTGGTAGGCCTCATGTAGACACGACGTTCTAAAAGTGTTAACTTTGTTAACCTATTTGGAAATAAAATATTTGGATTTTGATTATAATATTTTCAAACAAACCCCAGCCGTAGGTACACAACCAAAAGAACACAAAAAGCTCGTACTAAAACCGCCAAAAATACGAACGCCTGTCGTATCTTCGTACATAGGAATTCCAAATATGTCCTACAGTTTTCATTCAACATTTTCCTTTGTATGAATATTGAGCAGTTCACTAATAGATGGCGCTGGTTGTAGAGATTGGGTTTATGAAAGGCGCTTTCAGATAAGCAAAGCATTCACGTTTACTGCGTTTCATAAAAATGTGAATTTGTTCTTTGTGATAGCCCCCTTGCTGGTGAATATTTACATAGCGAATATACAAAGTTTTCTTGTCTCTGTCCAGTACATTGGAAAAGTTACATTGGAAGCGGACCTTGAGTATTAAGTTTTGCGCTTCGTAAATACCTTTTTCAGAAAGATAATATTATTATTAAGTATACTTGATGAGAAAATTATTTAAAGACTTTGGGGGGTTAATTTTCAGTTTTTGTTAAGATCTTGCTTGCGTTGCACTTTGCCATACTCGTAATAACGACAACATCTACACTCAAGTATGTGATAGTATCATAATTAATTCTATTTAATTTCCTAGTGATCTAACTCCTAATTAAAGTTTATAAGCCTGTACCTACTACTGTTTCTAAGTAAGGAGCCAAGATTTCTGACTTTCTTTGCTTGATGGTAGTAACAAGTCCTATTTTTCTAACGCACAAGTTTAGGGTTTGTTGTTTTTATTGCTTTTAACGCCAGATTTTTTTGGCCAAAGTAACATTGTCATATTTCAGTTGACCCTTCCCTCCCTTAGCACCTCACGTTATTTCTGACGGCTAAATTATTCAGCGTTAGTTCCTTTGTCATAAAAATATCGACATACTTTACCTACAACATATAAACCTGTAGTGTCACAACAGGGGCGCCCTTCGTTTACCGACCACTTCAAATAATGATCGCTGCTCACTTCAACCTGACATAATGGTGTTTGGTTTTGCCATATTTTCATGGGTAGAAATATACAAAATATAATATAGACATCAAAGTTTTTTGAACTTTGCGATACAGCTGACTTCATCCAAACTTATGCAAGGAATATTATTTTGGAACTGAAAACTTCTTTACCCTTCTGAGCACCTATTTTGGGATGGATAAAAAGTTTAAACTCGCGCCAGGATACATGACCTAATAAAAAAAATCGTAAGAGAGTCTCACACCTTGTTCTTTTTAATATGCTTAATCAGAAAAAGATTTGAACATGTTTGCACTGATGTAAGAAATGCTCGTATTTAAATACTACAGGATAAAAATTTGCATGTGACATTTAAAATGAATCTAGGACAAGATGTTCTTTTCATAAGCCCGTCAGTCGCACCTGTACCTGGTAACAGGCATCTGAGTATCTGCTAAGGATGTTCTTACTAGGATTTATTTAGTCTTTTCAATGTCTTTTATGTCTTAAAACATTATTTTAAGCTGGAAAGTTATAATTATTATGTACTTTTTACCTCTTACAAGAAAAAGTTACTGTTATTACACCTTATTAACCTCAAATGTAAAAATGGTTCTAAACTATTCTGAAGTGGAGCTTGCCGTTTCTCCCTTAACATGCCATTAACCCATCAAGCCCCATAAGCTCACCAGTGAACGAGACATAATAGAATAACAATAGATTTCCAAGAATCCAGGATCGAAGTATTAAAAGTATTATCTTACTAGTATATAACCGAGGGTTAAACACGTCTTGTTGTTATGTTTACTACGTTGTTATGATTACTTATAGTATAATTGTAAAGATTTTGTATTGCCCAAGTGTGTGCGCAGTATACAAAAGCCCTCTCTCTTTCTCTTTACTCTTACTTACTTTACTTTCTTAGAATACAATAGTTTTTGTAGATAAAGGTGGCTGGTTCCATGGAAACCAGGTCATCTAGACAGGATTGATTTTATATTGCCCAAGTGTGTGCGCAATTCACAAGAACACTCTCTCTACCTTTACCCTCATACTATACAACAGCTTTAGCCACATAATAGATAATAGTAGTACAAGTACTTTAGCAGATAAGTATGGCGACACGTTACATCCCCACGCGAAAAGACCATCAAACCCGTCACTCAAATACCAGGCTAACATACTACTATAGTCCGCGCGGAACTAGTTGGCCGCTCTGCCGGTATGTGAGTATATGGGCAGAGCGGCCAACTAGTTGCGCGCGGACTATAGAGGAGCTCTACCGTTAAATCCGCGGTATATTGACCGCATGAATATTAAATGAACCGTCAGTGTGTGCGGTCCACCGCTGCGCCGGCTGCGAGCACCGCGAACCCCGCCGAACGTGACGCGCAATGTATGATGGAATCATTGGTGCGTTATCGCCGTTATATTTGGAAAATTAATTACTATAGTGATATTGTATTTGGTTCTCAATTGTTATAATATTTTTCGTGTCAAAATTAATTACTTATTAACAAACGGGCTTATGTACCTCAAACTCGATTAAGTTAAGTTTAAAAGTATCATCAAACAACCAAATCTACAAAATGATGTTATTACTTAGCAGAGAGAGAGATAGAGAGAGATTATAATCCTTACCCAACAATGAAGTCTCAAGCAAGACGAACCCTAGATTCTGCAAAAACCTAAGATTCCGTAGAAGTTAGAACCCAAAGATACGCGGAACCCATTCTAAAAATCCTTGATAATATTAATTAGTATAGAGCCTAACTTACCATGACAAAATTAGTTTTTCATAGTCTGCTAACTAAGCGGGCCCCTAGACGATTAATTTTATTGCACAGTATCATGTATTGTATAATATTATTAACCCTCCGTGTACTAGGTGACTAATCTCACCATGCTGTACTAGGTGGGGTATGACATACCCCAACAATAAAAGGCAGTTAAATCCGAAAAAATGTTCCGTGTGATTGTAAAATAATAAGTAATATATTTAAGTATATAATAATGAATTCGTTTAAGTAAAAGAAATTCACTTTTTCATTATAAAATACATTTTATAAGCAAAAGTACAAAAACTTAACTTTTTCTTCCAACTATAAACTATGAAATCTTTTCTTCAGTACAAAAATCAAATGGCACCTACTACAATCAAATTCTTCTCAATTTCTAAGACTATAGTATATCAAGTTTTAATCTATTAATAATATCTATTTAAAATAAGCAATATGAAATAGATCTTGGTCAATTAAGTTTCCGTAATATTGACAGTTATTTAGATACAAAAATTAGTACGTAAAATACATAATATGGACATGTTATATTTTTTGCAATGTGCTCAGTATTCCTATATATTAATATAGGCCATATCCGGTATCACTGATTTGATTTTCATTACCAGCCGATTCTTGTTCGGAATTCATTAGCTCAGCGTCACAATCATCATCTTCTTCAGTCAGTGCTCGTAAAATATATTTTTTTCGATAACCGAGACATTTTTTGGCAAAACTTATACCAGAAAATAATATTTCAACAAGTTAAACACCAAATTAAACTTATAAATAAATAAAAACAGAATTGTAAATAAATAAAAACAAAAGAAGTTACACTTACTTTTTTAGCTACGTGCTGTACTAGGTGGGGTATGGGTATGGGGTATCAACCCAGACGCACTTTAAGCACATGTAACAGAATTGGTGACAGACATAGGACTGTATATTTTGTAGGAATTAAAGCAGCAACGTCTTATTTGCAGCTACTGAGGAAACCAACTCGCATACTTTTTTCGTTTAAAAATGCTATCAATTTTTTTAGCGCTGGGGTATGTCATACCCCACCTCGTACACGGAGGGTTAACCGTCTAGGGTTAATATTGAATCTTATATTGCCTTTCAATCTTATTGTCAAATTAGCTGTTGAATAAAATTGAAGCGTGATATTGCACAATAAAATTGATCGTCCAGGGCCCCGCTAACTATATCAGACATACACAATATTATACGCGTGAGTCGTGACAGTTGATTGAGTTAGTCGGGATGATACACACAAATCGTTGTTTTGTGTTCGCTAACCGTTACATCGTGTTTGTCCACCGTATACAATCTAGTTAGCTTTGTGTTACAATCAAAACCTTTTTTAGAGTTTAAACTTTTACTTATTACTTTTGTACGTATAGAGTTGTTTGTATTTGTATTATATAGATGTACAAATTGTAGATGATATATTGTGTATTATATGATCTACTGTTTACATAAATACGTTTAGATCAGCAGTTATTTGTTGTTTGGTGGCGGAACCCTCTTAAGAAGCGTCATTTTTGACGGAGCCCCAAAAATAAAGCTGACAAGGCCTATACGGAGCCCTAGCCCCTAGGCCTCCGCAGATCACAATTTAAGAATGGCTGGTATACACAGAAAATTTAAAAAAAAAAAGTTTCATCTCATGGGGCAGTCATGCGGACCGGTCTGGTATGACTGCCCTTTCAACGCAAACACAAAATATCTGCAATTGTTTTTTGCACTTAGAAATAACAAAGGTACGTAGCAGATATTGTAATTTTTTTACATGAAAACAAATAAAAATTGTATGTAAGTAATACTAGACTGTTTACTGACTTATAATACTACCTTTAACGCTACTAACTGCAATATTTTCAAACACTTTCAACAAATTATAAGTAACTGCAAATTGTCTTTAAAAGTCCACTTGAACCGGTCAATTAAAAATCGCCCTTAATGGCTGAAACGTGGAAAAATTAAATTAATTATAAAAGTTGTGCCAAAAGCTAATGACATAATTACTTGGAAAGTTTCTGATTGGAAATCGTTGGAGCTCGATTTTATAAGAAACGAGCAGACAAATGTCCTGATGGTAATTGCTATTTGTGAATATATTAGAGCTAAATAGCCGTTTTCAAACTTTAAAGGTGAACGCAGATTTGGGCCGCACCGCACGCACCGCAGTCGCCGCATTCGAATTCTTTATATGAAGTTATAGGCAAGCTCGCATAACTACCTACCCGCGCCGCAGTCTTCGCAACTTCATAATAATAATATGAAGAATTGCGAATGCGGTGACTGCGGTGCGTGCGGTGCGGCCAAATCTGCGTTCACCTTGAACAAAGGATTCCACTCCAGAAGTAAAAATAAAAATGATATTACTTCTTTTCCTACGCCACGCCGTCTCTACCTCCGTCTTAGGAATTTTCGATCAGCTCACATGTCCTGACGAGAGCTTGACATTTTTTATCACCCCGCCCCAAAAACGTGTACACCTAGCCCAAAAAAGTGCACAACGCAAAGAATCTTTCAATCCAAAAACATTATCCTCCCTTTTACATTGGTAAAACCAAATATTTCACGGTACGATGAATACAATCGAAGTGAATTCTATGAAAATATGAGTTCGGGAATTTCACCATAATAAGAAAACTTCGACAGACGCTCACAAAAGTCTCTTATAAAAATATTTCCAATGGCCGAGGTAACAATAAAATGGCCGTCTTTGTGGACTCTGGAACCTTCTAGTGGCCTCTAGAATGCTCTAGAATTGTAGAATTTACCGGACACATATTGAAACTTTTCATTGCTTACTTTCGATGGAATTTATATTACTTTGGGAGGTCGGATTAAATCGTTTTGAATGTTTGTGATGTCGATAAGATTGGAAAGTGGGAATATGTGGGAATGCAAATCTCGCCTCGGTAGAACGTAATGTGCGCGTAAATTATTATTATTAGAGAAATTTCATTCCGGACCTCTGCGCTGTGAAATAATGTGCGCGTAGATTATTGAATAGATTTACTTAGAACCTACGATTAACTTAACACTTATAAAAAACCGATTTCGAATTTCGAAAAAGATGATTTACTTCGAAGCCGGTCGTGTAATTAGGGCAGTGCCTCCGCTGCCGGCGCCGGCTCCCAATAATATCAGTAATGGGAGCCGGCGGTAAGTACACTGCCGGCAGCCGAGATATAAAACAACGGCTGCCGGCGCTGGCACTCAAAATGGGAGCCGGTGATAATGCGTAAAGCGCTAGGTTCCAGGTAAGGTACTATTATGTATTCTGTGGTTCCAGTCCCGATACACAAATTTTAAAAAGAAATAATTATAATCTCAATTAATATATTCGACTTTACCGACTTCCAAACCAAAAAATCGACTCCGTGAAAGATAGTTAAGTAGGTACTTACCTATTTGTTCGGCTGTGGATATTTTAGTTTTTTGTGATGCATTTTCTTAGCTTAGCTTTACCTAAGAAGCTACATTTTTTCAAAAAAGTAAGATTTTGCACCACAGCTACAGTTATAAACCCCGTGGTATACTTCCGAAGGTACTGAACAGAACTTCAGATTCCTTATACATATTAGAGAGTTTCAGCGTTGTTTAAAGAAGCAAAGATATTGTATTATGCTACTATGCAGATCACATTTATCAGCATGATCAATACCACCATTAACCCATCAAGATTCAAGCCCCATACGAGCACCGGTGTTCGCGTCAACAATAGAATACAATAGCATTTCCAAGAATCCCCGATCAAAGGATTCAAAAATGCATCCTTACAATAATTATATGACTATTTATGCATGACCTTATTATTTGTACTTTTCATAGTCCTTTAGCTCAAGACTGATGTTTTTGATCATTATTCTGCCATTTGACAAGCGATGTTTTCCGAATAGGCGCCGGCAGCCTATTCGGCAAACATCGCGTGACTTCGGCAAACTTCGAAGTTCGGAAAACAGCGCCGGCAGCCATTTCAGCAACCGGTGCCGGCAGCCATTTCGATAACCGGCGCCGGCAGCGGAGGCACTCCCTAAAATTTATAATAATTTCTTAATATAGTAGAAAAAGTTCATGAAAAAATGTGTTTTATTAGTGTTCAACATGAATTTCCACCAAGAACCAACAGTACAATTGTCTTGTAATAACTGCTTTCAAAAAATATCTGCTTTCCGATAGGTTTTTCTGCATTTTCATCTCAAACTCAAAATATAAGCACTTATGTGATTTTTTTCTTGTAAATTGTGTACTCCCTATTCTAGATTTATTAGGTACAAAGTTAATCTACTGTATATATGTATGCTGTGGTATTAAGGTTTATTTCTCAGTCCGTAGAATACTGTGACAGTTTTTATATCGAATTTATTTCATCCGTAAACGATTTTCAGGCAAACGCCGCATATTGTTATTCCAATAAGGTTTGCTTTTGGGATTCTGTAGTTTATGTTTTATCATATCTCAGCTCTCTTTGTTTTATTAAGGTAAAACATATTTGGGGAATTCTGTGATTTTTATGTAAAGATCTAAATAAAAGTAAAGTTTTCTCTGTTTGGTTATAACTTACTTATATTTAAAAAAAAGTATCGATTTTTTCATAATATTATGTAACACGAGCTTTCGCCCGCGGCTTCGCTCGCGTTAAGAATTATTATTATCTACAAACTTTCATCCCCTATTTTAACCCCTTGGGGGTGGAATTGATCAAAATCCTTTCTTAGCGGATGCCTACGTCATAACATCTACCTGCATGCCAAATTTCAGCCCGATCCGTCCAGTGGTTTGGGCTGTGCGTTGATAGATCACCATGTCAGTCAGTCACCTTTGAGTTTTATATATTAGATATTATATAGATAATGAGTGCTAGCAAATTAATGTTACTATAGGTCTACCAGAATCTGATGGCAAAAAGTGAGAAAATAAATTGACTATAGCAATACCAGGGTAATTGGAATAAAACATTTTGATCCTTTTTTTTCCTTACAGCGGCTGATTCTATGTGTGAAACTAGCAAATATATAAATTTATCCAATGATCAAGGATATTTTTTGAAAATCTACTGTCAGCCATCAGATTCTGGTAGACCTATACTTAAGTTAACTACACCTTCTAATAAGATCTTCATTAGAATAATAGAATATAGGCTTCATTTTTTAAAAGTAGTGTTTTCGTGTAGCCCCCCCAAAGAAACTTTAAACCAACCACTATGATTTCCATTTTTATGCGAGCTATCTTTAAGTTACACGTGGCCTATACTCATTCATACTAACTAATATTATAAATTCGTAAGTGTGTCTCCGTGTCTGTTTCCTCTACAGGCCCAAATTGCTTAACTGATTTTGCTGAAATTTTGGTATGGGGATATTTTGAATCCCGGGAAAGGACATAGCATACTTTTCATCCCGGAAAAAATACTGTTCATGGCACGATAAACGAATTTTGGTGGACGGAGTTGCGAGTATCATCTAGTCTAATATATTTACTTGGGCCGTGGTAAAAAGCTAGTTTAGTATATTTCGCTAACAAAACATATAGTGTGTCGTGTCTCCGGGCGCTGTATCGGCCATAAAACAAACGCGCTGGCCCGTGAAGCCGGATACGCGTTATTTATTACATACACACGGACAAAAGAATTGCTATATTACGTTATCTGTACAAACTACTCACTGGTCTGGTGTCATTGTTATTTTTCGTGGTTTTATTACGCGCAAGTCATCAAGAAAACACATTAGCAGTAGAGATAAACTACGATAACATGGCGCGCCCCTCCAAAATTCAAAACGTTTGAAAGTAAGTATATTTTGTGAAAATATGTACATAGCGCCACCATTAAGTGAAATATTACGAGTACTGGTTGATTGGTTGAATACTTACAACTACATACAAACTCTTTTACATACGATTGCTTGTGATCTCAATGTTCACTTTTGGGGAAACTCGTGACGCTCGGGCCCTTGCCCATACAAAAGTGAAAAAAAAAATCGTCTTTCAGAGCTGCTACTTTCACAGTGAACTCTCTACAAGGAACACGTACACACCCTAAAGTATCATCACTTATTTTTGTTACATACTGAATAAATCCAGCCCCAAGAACCACAAAGGTCGTAGTTATTTGACAAGATCCGGACAAGATCGAAGCTACATTAGTGTTGCATTAAAATACCAGAGTCGTAAGATCAGACTGACAACCTGTAAGCCATTATGCCCTGGGATCACAACTCGTCAAAGCTCGTCCTTTGACGAGTTGTGATCCCAGGGCAGATTAACTCAGGACTACGCCCACATCCTGGACTAGATATTGTGATTTATACGTCCTATACGATGTGATACCTAATCCTAGGTAGGTACTAGGTTACTGAAGTGAGGTCGCTCGGCAGCAATAATATCGCATTGACGCAACGCCACTTGCCTCTTTCACTGGTTCACGAATATAAAAACTTAATGGCAATATTTTATCCTTGACATATTTTTCAATTAGTATAGAAAACAAATTTTTAACAATTAGTTCAAAAATCTTATACCTCGACGACGCAATAAAAAACATTATAAAGCCGCGGCATTACTTCTGTAAGCCGCCCAGTATAAGCGGGACCCTCGTAGCATACTAAAAGTATGCTACGAGGGTCGCACTTAAACTGGTCACACTATAATCTAATGATACCTCATTTTAAATTTAGTTTGTTATTATTTTAAGCAACATTCCGCGAAATAAACCTCAACTTTTAAGTAAATGAGTGAGTGTACGCATAGGCATGCGTACAGCACCTCCCTCCTCCCACACTGCCTATGCGTACACTCGCATGCAAGAATCTGCAAACACCACCACCACACAAGCAATAATGTTGGATGTGGACTCTACGAACAACGTCCGTCAAGTCACTTGACGGACGGACTCGGGATTCTCCGATGTTGGGGCGAAACGCACGTCGAGGTTTACAACCCGCATGGTGGTGAGGGGCCTTACACGGATTTTCCAACAAACAACAACAACAAATATCTTCATACCCAAGATGATTAAAAACGGTTTAGCGGTTTTAGCGTGAAAAGGTAACAGACAGATACTTAAGGTCATCCCCGAGGAAACGACCTTGACCATACATTTGACGTGTTGCCGAGATCGCACAAAAATCCTATTTTTTTACTTATCTTGGTTCAAAATTTATCAAAAACAAAATATTTAAAACCGGGAATATGTAGTTAATGAAATTGTATATCTATTATCGTGTGTTTCAAATAAACATTATTTGTAAATACTAAGGAGATGCTGAAAGTAAATATGCTTTAATTTTAATAAATTGGTATTACTTACTTTCGAAGCTAATATCATAAGTATAATAAACAAAAATAGAAAATTTAAAACGGGGAAAGGAATGTTGATATACTGAAGATTATTGCTGTATTTTTATTATAACTTTGTAGCTTTCAAATTATGAGTTTATAAGGCCCTTAATACACTTTTGCATTTATATTATTAGCAGGGATAATTTTACCTAGATCCTTATGTCCTATGTGTATATTTACAGTATCCTGTACAGTGTACGCGTTATTTAGCGAGGCCGGTTTATTTTGCTCTCACATTTTCACCGCACGAGATAACAAGTGCCGTCTGCGGGTAAATTATAATTTTACTCGCTTTATAAATGTTAAATATTAAACAGCTTTTACGCTGATGGTTATATGCAGCTTGGTGACTTGTAAGCTGTATTCAAGGCACAACAGCATCGACCCGGTTTAGATTCAATCAAACAGCAAAAATCTTTTTAAAACATACGCGTTTTGAATTTTGAGTAAGTATAATTTGAAGAATATCAACTCTTATTGATCCAGTATTTCATAGTTTTATCACACCAAGAACGCCTCGAAACTATATCGAAGCAGCTGCAGCTGCAGCAGCTGTATTAATATTAGTTTAAATAGCAGGAGCAATTGTCAGTGATCAGCCGATTAATTATTATTTAATTAGAGACAGTAAAGATGAGAAACTCAAATTAATATTAATATCATATTATTTTAGTTCCGTTATTCCGATAAAACAAGAAAAATAAAAGTTAAGATAAAAAAGACTTACCACTAGTCAAATCCGATGTATTTCCTGGAACAAACCAGAAAATAAATAATTAAATATTATGTATTACAAAATAAATCAAAATCAATATTTAAAGAGAAATAATAATCATTGGAAGTGTTGAAATCTTTTAAGTTCTAACATTTGCAACGGTACATGCAAATAAAAGCAGCTTTCGTAATTCCATCGCCGTTCTGCTCAGTAAGATTTCACACTAGCTGAATTATGTACCTTATGACTATAGTATTAGAGTCAACAATTAGTCATATAGCGACTTGTCGGCTGCACATTCGTTTGAACGGCAATACGTGTAGAAGTTGCTTTTTATTTGAATCAAATCATGCACTCATCGAATCTGTTAAATATTGCATTCAAAGTTAGGATGGAGGTACATTTGCGGAATATGTCGCTGCGTTTCAGAATTACAAATTACAATACTAAGCAATTAAACAGTATTTTAATGATAATTCCAAACATCGCTAGCAAATCGTGTCTTGGCGACGCGACGCCTTGATAATTTGGCTGTAGCGATATCGATTTTTCTCAGCAATGACTAAAGCTAAGAAATTAAAGTTCATTGTCAGTATTCATCATGTCTTTGTCTTTGAATTACCCATAGCATAACACGATTGGTCAACTTTTATAACACAGAATAATCAATCAAAAATACCTCTGTAAAAAAGGGATTCCTATTTTGCCAACAGAGAAGAGTGATATAAGCTTCCAAAATTTGTACAGAGATTGGTTCAAGCATACACTTTAATTTGCCCATAGCTTATATGAACTGTATTTATAGTTTTTAAATTATGCGACAAAAAACATTTTGTCGTTTATGCCCTTTCCATTTTTTGCTGTTCCATTGCTTGTTTTCTATGAGAGGCCAGGCCGGCCTAATATACGGTAATTTTCTAAAAGCGCAGCACAATTTCCGCTATTCAGCTTTCACCCTAACGTTCATATTGATTAAATTGACAGAGCTCTTCAGCCCACTGAAACAGTTTTATATTTGGTATAAAATGTGGTAGACGAACACAACGTGTTATATGTGCCAATACATCGCGGTTACCGTTTGATTCCGATTTGTTTGTTTTGTAGAATATCGTTCGCAAAAATTGTGGTTTACAAAAGTCGATTTGTTTGCATATTTATAAGCGACTACAATATTTCTGTGTATAAAACACTGAAGTTTTTTGTATACTGAAGTAACGCAGTGATGAATAGCTAAAGTGTGAGATTGCCTTATTATAATATAAACTGTATTTAAAACGAGTAGTGACTAGTGCAGCGCAACAAAAATGTTAGCCTGATCTTTGTTGTGCGGAAATTCGACTTTTCCGGGACCTAAATTATCCTATATTCTTCCCGGGGACACTTAGGTACCAAGTTACATCTATATCGGCAAAGCATGTACAGTTATCAGACACACAAACGTTCGTATCTTGATCCAGCGACCAGCCGGAAGCGTGGAAAGTTAAGCTGGAGCTCATAGAACTGATAATGGCACCGCGTGTGTAATCCAAACTAATATTATAAATGCAAAAGTGTGTCTGTCTGTCTGCCTGTTACCTCTTCCAAACCATTGAACCGATTTGCTGGGTATGGCGATACATTGGAGCCCCGGGAAAAGATGGTTGTTCTTTTGGTGCAATGGAGTTGCGGGAATCATCTAGTAATATTAAGAACAGATATTATTTACAGAGAACAATGCATATTAATTTAATTCAAATTATAGTTACTCATAACAATTTCAGTTAAAACTAGAAAGCATCATTTCCGTGTTAACCACCACTTCCTCCATAAATTAAAACAAATCAAAGTTAAATTTACTCGAACCCAAAACTAGATGATGTTTATTTAAAATCCCGAAACTCGAACAAATGCCGGCGAAGTCCCGGGCAGGGTTGCCAGCTCGCTAAGCCGAAGCAGAGAGCTTAGCCGGACGTTTGTAAAAAAAAGTCGGATACCCTGCTATCGTATTAGAATCTAAAGTCAGTGCTCAGTACCTACATCAATAAGTTCGGCAACGCGTGCGCATTTTTTTCTGTTTTCTTTAACAATTTAATCCTTCGATCGGGGATTCTTGGAAATTCTATTGTATTCTATTGTTGTTGCGATTACCGGTGCTCGCATGGGGCTTGAAGGATTAATAATAACGAATATAATTTTACTCTGCAAAAGCCGGACTTCCCTTAATTTTGGCTGGACACGCAATGAAAAAGCCTGACTGTGTCCGGCTTTTTCCAGTCGCCTGGCAACCCTATCAGTCCCGGGGAATCCCGCGAACCCCGATATCCGGTTATTAAAATCTCGGGGTCCGGAGGTTTTAATCTGCAACAAAAATAAGTCGCGTAATCCGGGACTAAGTGTGCGCAATCGCGGACAAATTTCATTAAAACTACCGTTTATGAGGGCCGGGATAAGCCGGATTCCGTCTTATCCGCGACCGTTATTTTATGCTACCCTTGTTAGAGATCGTTTAAGATTAATAATTTTAATATCCTATGATAGATTATTCCTTCGATCGCGGATTCTTGGAAATCTTTTGTTATTCTATTGCTGTCGCGATCACCGGTGATCTTATGAGGCTTGATAGGTTAAGTAAGTAATGATATTGATTTGATAGATAAATCTTAATTTTGTTCTTTTACTATGTTTTTTTTTCAATGTTTATATATAAGTTTCTCGGCGATGCCTATTAATATAGTATCTTTATGAAATTATGGGTGTAGCAGGTTTTAAAGAAAAACAACCTAACATAACGATCTTCACTTTTCGTGAACTACGAACTAAAGCATCAAGCTTAGCTCGTGGTTTTAGAGAGTAGAGACCTTAGAGACCACTCTCAAGTCCCAGGTACTAAAAATGATTGGCACAATTTGACGGTACGTGCTTGAATTAACTTGAACTCGGTGTCACTCTCATGAGTCACGACTTGCTTTTAAAATGCACAGCAATACAGGTGAGATTGAGAGTTGACGTGTAACAAAGGGTGTGAAAAACTAAGTGATAATGCTTTATGATGTGTATGGGTCCCCTATATAGAGTTCGCTCTGAAATTGGCAGCACTGAAAGAGTAAATTCATGACTCGCGGGCGCTTGCCCATACAAATCGCAAAAAAACTGATCTTTTAGCGCTTCTACTTCTACACAGCGATCTTTTTATAGGGGACCCATTATACACACCCTAAAGCATTGTCACTTAGTTTTGTTACACATCGTATAACAGTTGGCCGTCTACTTCGGCCTGACATAAGCGCTTACGAAATATGAGGAAAGCGTACATTCGTCTATGATTGCTGATCATTGGCTTCGATATGGCAATCATGGCTATCATTACGGCTCAACGTAAAGTTAAAGTTGACCTACTATATCATAGAGATATTAGAGATGACATTAGTAATTGAATAAAATTAAATTGACAATTGTGTAAGTGAAGCATTTCCTTTATAATATAGTTACTACATATTATATTCTTATTATTTTAGCACAGTAAGTACGGATCATAATTTAATTACATATCTAAAACTAACTATCAATCATTTGTACCCGTACGAAGTAACACCCGAACGAAGAAACTACGTTGCCTACCACCGGTTCGGTAGTTCCCGAACCGGTGGTAGGCAACGTAGCTTCTTCGTTCGACTTTCAAAAAGAGTATCATGATACCTATTTTGAATAAAAAAATATTTTATTTATTTTATTTTATTTTTACCCACTAAAGCACCAACCATTAGCAAAGGCGTACCGTTTAAATATTTTCGGCGAACATCTAGAACGTTCAACTCAACCTGAATTTTGTCGAAAATTACGAACACTTATATTTCGCTACTAATTGTAACAAACTCGAGGTAACGAGCCTTACACCACAGTATACATTTCATGCAGTAGATTAACATTATCTTGAACCAGGCCTGTCCCACTCGAGGCATTGAACTGTAAGTACCACCCGCGGTTGGCAAATCAGTAGGGACTCACAAGCGAGCGGTGACGCACGCGCACGAGTTGTTCGTTGCATACCTGCGTATTGCGTAACTTATTCGATCGCTATCACAGAATTGATATTAATCTCACAATGGACAATAAAAAGAAAAGGGCAAAGAAATATTGCGCGATGCGTACTATTCGAAACCTCATTTGTTTACAAAAATAACTAAGTTATACAAACACTTTAAGTAGGTAATATAAGACCGGTTTCAATAATTAAGATACGGTACCTCGATAGGTACCGTATCGATTCGATACCGATCGTGTTACTAGTTACGCGTACTTAGATTCGATAATCTAAGTACGCGTAACTAGTTACACGCGAATTTATGATAATTAAATCTACATAGTACTAAGACATAATATCTTAGATTATTTCGAGTTAAATAAAATGTAGTTAATTAAATATAAAGATTATAGTATTATTTTTAAAAAGAGACAACCCTGATTTCTTCAGAAAAGGTACGAGTTATGCGATAGAAAGAGCGCGGAGATGTAGGCAAATATAATTGTAGGCACCTAGCACTGCGCGGTCGGAATTTGAACTTTATAGTATCGTAGCATGAGTCGTTAATTCTTTGAACGGGTTTCGTTAGTGGGAATTCTGTTGGTACAAATAATATATATTCTGTGCTTGAACTCAAACTCCTCGACGCACAGACAAATTATTACGCGCATGTGTTTCTATTATGTTTATTTAATCCAGATTGAATATTATATTTCGGATTGTATAGACAGCAAAAAAATATCCACAACCTCACATAGATCCTCCTGCATTTTTTTTAAGTTGGTTAAATAGTATATTAACTGTTGTATACGTCGAAAGCCTCATTTTTAAGTTTTGAATCTCCAATCAGAACGCGTTTGACATTGGTCCTACATTGATTAGTTTGAAGAATATGAAGACGGTTTACTGCATGTAATTTATACTATGCTTCTACGTTAGGTCGTTGGAATCACAAATATGGCTGATACTAATTATTTCAATTATTTAATACATTTTAATCTAGGCCTGACTGTTTGAGAACATTAGTTAATTATAAGTTTAAAAATATTATAATACTTCAAGAGTTCTTGGGGGGTCGAAGATTTTCATTGTTGAAAAAATCCTCAAAAACGTTTCACGCATTTCATGAACCCGAGTATTCGCTTACCAGAAATAACCACTTTGATCTTATATGACGACGATGATGCTTGTGATTATGATTTAATCTATTAACCCGTCGATTATAATACCCACTTCACCTACAATACATCGAGTAGTACACGAAATCTAAACCAGTTGACATGACTGCCATGCGAGTCGAGAGCCCTCGTCAGCAGTACACCTTTTGTTATTATACTGACATATTTCAAGTTGATCCTTTGTTTCGTTATAAAATAATTGAAGTTGTTTTTCATATTCAAGGATTATCCGCGCATTTTGATTATTTTTAATTGCAATTAAGAAGTGGCTTATCGAACAACTTTTAAAAACAATTTCAGCTGAAACTGTAAATAAAAGTTAAGCTGTGAACTCGTTTGAAGCGTTTGACGCAAGTTTATAACAGAAATAGTTTACTATTAAGTAGTTTTTTTTTTAGTAAAGAGTTAAGAAATAAGAGATACCTACCTCCATACTTTCTAATATTATAAATGCAAAAGTGTGGCTGTCTGTCTGTTACCTGTTCACGCCCAAACTGCTAAACCGAGTTTGCTAAAATTTGGTATGGTGATTGATACTTTGAGTCCCGGGACATAGGATATTTTCTAAATGTTACGGTCACTCTTCGCTTGATCGGAAGATATATATATATATTCCTAAAACGTTTTTTATAGCAAAACAGGGCTGCCGGATTAGCCAGTGGACAAATAAAAAATTCAGCTGAAGCAATGCATAAAATATAAAGCTATGAACTTGAACAAGAACGTATAAAAGGAATATACTACTTAGTACAAAACATGGAGATCAGAATATTAAATCAAAGCCGACGTCAATATTGAAATAAGCGTCCCAAAATTCCCTAAAAATACAGAGGCGGGTGGCGAATAGCAAATATCGGCGAGTAAATAGAACACAAAAGCTAGCAGAAAATAAATCCTGAGGAGACTGGGGGGGAGAGATCCTCCCCCTCTTCCCACCCAGTTAGGTCACAGGAATTGAATCATCCGTCGCTAGAAGATTGTCGCCTTAGATTGTACAAAAAATCCGCTCCGAGTAGAATCCCACTTATTATCCCACTATTCTTTTTATTGGGGCTTTTATCCCTTTTGAAGTTTCACTCGGGAATGTCAAATAGAGGAATAGCCTTATTATCGCGTTGTAGCGTTGTTATCAATTTGTATTCAGGGTTTGTACGGCTTTGCGAAGCTTCATAAAGTGTACATTGATTCGAAGTGTTTTTTTTATCCACAGTGGCATAAAACAACACAGATAAAAATAATCCGTATTCACACTAATATTATAAATGCGAAAGTGTGTCTGTCTGTCTTAGTTCAGTGGTTTGGGCGTGAAGAGGTAACTGACCAACTGGTAACTGAACAGGTAAACCACTGAACCGCTTTGGTTGTTTGGTATAGAGATAGATACCTACTTTCTCGGGAAAGATATTATTAGATATACATAAGGGACGATAAACGATTTTTGACGCAACGGAGTTGCAGACGTCATCATAATAATTAATAAATTAAAAAAAAAGTTTACGGGACTCAGAAAACAAAATAATATTATGGTATTTGACAAAAGACATCGCAAGTGACATGGAACTTAGCGATGATTTGTTTTTGATGTCATTAACTTAACGCACCATCAAAATATATTAATCACTTATAAAATGTCATTGACAGAAATATAATTCTTTGAATCTGGGGACGGGGTCCAAATTTCGAGCATTCGAACTGCGCTCGATTGGTAAGTTCTCGAATCTCGCTACATAGATGGTGTGCTGGACAGCCTAAGAACGGTTTAATCGTGAATGAAACATCACATCCGAATCCCATATGAGCCCGAGATTCATCATTGGCCTTTTCGTCTGTGTCAGACGATTTACTGCGTGTTGGTCTGTGTTACACTTACAGCTCTTTTCGTGGCTGTGCAAGCCGATACGTGAGTGACATAGACGACCACAGTAACGACAGGAGAAATAAGAGGTTGATGGTACAGAACATAGACTTTAACTCTTGTGTCCCCTGTCTTTGAGAGCCTGGAACCAGGCATCATCGCAAAGCTTGCTACCCTCCATTATCAGTTTGCTTCAATCTGTTCTGTTTTCCGCGAGCCTCTCCCAGTTGCGGTGATCAATTTCGAAAGCCATCATGTCGCGCTTTGCACAGTCTTTGAAGCGAAGTAACGGCCTTCCCACATTTCTTTTGGCATTCGCTACCTCGCTGAGCATAACGCATCGTGGTAAGCGAGAGGGTTCCATTCTGTACACGTGTCCAAGCCAACGTAGACGTCGCTGTTTCAGCAGCGCCGTCAAGCTAGGTAGCTGTGTTATTTCTAGAACCCTCTCGTTGGTGACCCTGTCTTGCCATGTCAAGCCCAAGATTTTGCGTAGGCAGCGCATATATAAAAGGCGTTAAGACGACGCTCTTGTTTTGCGTACGTTGTCCAGATTTCGGCACCATACAAGAGTATGCTTAAGATTGAGGCTTGAAAAACAACAATTTTAGTTTTGGTTCTTAAGTATTTATTGTGCCATACTCTCGTACTAAGCCTCCCAAACATAGTTGCCGCTTTACCAATCCGGGTGTCAATCTCTGTGTCCAAAGAAAGATTGTTGGACACGGTTGATCCTAAGTAGCAAAACTTGTCAACTACCTCTAACGGCGTGCCATTCAAAGTTAAAGAGGGGGCTTCTCGAGTACCTTGAGTTAGAACAAATGTCTTTTTTGTATTATTGGACATGGCAAATAGGGCACACGCTTCAGAAAATTTATCAATCATAGACTGGAGGTCGGCTTCGGAATTAGCTACAAAGGCTGCATCATCAACGAATAGCATGTTGTCGACGAAAAGGTCCTCGCGATGTCTTTTAGATTTTAGGAGGGAGATGTTAAATAACTTTCCGTCGGCCCTCGTATGTAATTGTATACCCTGTTGGTTGTCGCGGAACGCAGTGCGTAATAACAGAGAAAAATATATACCAAACAGGGTAGGAGCCAAAACGCAGCCCTGACGCACACCTCTAAAAACACTGAACTGCTGAGACATACAACCGTCACAAGCCACGGCACCCATCATATCTTCGTGAAAGGATTTAACGAGGCTCAGGAGCTTAGGTGAGCACCCAATTTTCTCCAGTGCTAGGTACAAAACATCCCTACTGATCGTATCCAAGGCCTTGTTAAGGTCAATAAAGGCCACATAAAGGGGAGAGTTCTGCTCTCTACACTTCTCCTGTAATTGTTTGAGAGTGAATATCATGTTCACCGTGGAACGCTGAGAGCGGAACCCGCATTGTGACTCAGGGTACACGCGTTCTGCAAGCTTTTGGAGTCTAGATAATACGACACGACCAAAAAGCTTGCCAACTATGCTTAAAAGGGATATGCCGCGATAATTGTTATAATTCCCTCGGTCACCTTTTCCTTTATATAACGTGAAGATGTTGGCATCACGCATATCCTGAGGCACACTTCCCGCTTCCCAACATTTACACAACAGATTGTATAGGATTGGTCTAACACACTGGAGCTTTATTAATTCGGCTTGAGTGCCATCACAACTGGGACTCTTTCCATTCTTGAGCTGACTGACGGCAACGTTGAATTCCTCCGCCGACGGCAGACTGTATAGGTCGGTCCAAGTATCCAGTTTAGGCATACCGTGTTCTGCTCCTGGATGTAGAGACACGGGACGTGAGCACAGATCCGGTGGGTCGAGCATTAGCTCGACCCACCGATCTAGCTGTTTCATTTTGTCGGTTATGACATCGCCATTCGCGTCTTTTAGAGGAGCCGTCTTTTTTATCATTGGTCCAAGCGCCCGTTTAATGCCGTTGTAAACTCCGCCGACGTCTCCTCTGTCTGCAAAAGCCCGAGATTATATTAATAATAATATAATAATATCTATGGACGATTCACATCACGTTAGTCTGGCCCCGTGCTAAGTACCTACCTGAAGGACTAGTGTTACGGGTACCAGACAACGGAAATATATTTATTACTTTTATACTATACATATATTTTATTATATTATGATACACATATTTTAATACACATCCATGACCCAGAAGCTTTGAAAATTTTTTGTTCCGTCGGCGGGATTCGAACCCCGGCTTGAGCTACCAACAGCCCACCAACTGAGCCACAGAGGTCGTCATTCACGGATAATGGAGAGAAGTGGGGTAACCGAAGCTGAGTTTAGTGCGTAAACTGTCATTGAAGTAGTTTACCGTCTACTTCGGACTGTTTTATCACAGTTGCTCGATCGGATTCATATCAGACATAGTGCTAAACAGCTCTTATATGAAATAAACTTCGGAGAATGAGAATTGGACGCCTGTATGTAGAGACGTTTTCACAGGCAAACGGAGGCGACACCATTAGCTGATTAAATGCTATTCTTTGTGCGAGGGCGCTGGTGATAAAGTATTGGATAATTGTAAGGGGTTTTAATATTATAAAGTGTTAAGCTCTAAAGAAATAGCACTGAATTTTGGCGCTACATTTTATTAATAGGTGTTTTGTTTAAAATCTAAAGATATGTGATATTTTGTTGTTTTCTGTCGAGCGAGGTCATGTCTAACGCAACATTCGAGATAAATTTCTACAATTTTAATATCACTTTAAACAGTGTGGACCTTTGATTGGCAAGTAGCTAACTTTTGTTTCATATTGCGAAAAAGGCACAGTAAAATTCAAGTCCTCATATCGCTATCTCAACCAAAAGATACAAAACGAAAAAAGATTACAAAAGCCGATTTGGAAAGTATGTGCTTCGGAAATTTGATTTGTAACCGGGGAAACTAAATCCGGGGAAGCTGATGAAGGAGTAATCGCAGTTGAAGAGTTGTCAATCCGCCATCTTGTTTTCATTGCCAATCCGCCATTTTGTTGCCATTCCGGTCACGTAATTCTCTTTGTCTTCGCGGCTTCTTTTGAATGTTGCGAAATAAATTTACAGACGAAGCTTCGACGCTTCAAAAGAGAAATATAAGGATTTGTTTTGACGGTACAAAGGAGTTGCGAATATATATTTTCGTCTGTCTAATAGGAATTTATTGTGGGGGCATAGCTTGTGGAAAAGATAATATATTAAGGACGAGGAGTAGCAGCCGGAAAAGGGTTTGGTTCAGAAGAGCGTGACAGAAAAACAATAAAAAGATTCGTTAAAGTTATCACATTCTTTAAGAGTCTGATTGAAGTTTTTGTCTTTTTATTTTTTGTCATTTGTTGATAATAAATACTAAGGGCTACACCAGGGGTCGGCAAACCGCGGCTCGCGAGCCGCATGCGGCTCTTCCATAGGATTAATATGGCTCTTCTTACACTCACTCACTGCCTAACTGTACCGCTTTAGCATAAACTAAACGTTCCGCGCGGCTTCGCCCGCATACATTAGATATTTCACACTTCACAGACATATTAGTCCACAAAAAATAGCCTATGACCCTTGACGTGGTCTACTTCTTATCTTATAATCTGACCCAAATAACAGAAAAATTGCTCTAGTAGTTGAGATAAGCCCTTTCAAATAATTTCCCCCGTTTTTTCAACATTTTCCTCTATTTCTTCGCTTCTATTAGACTTAGCATGATAAAATATAGCCTATAGCCTTTGTCGATAAATGAGCTATCTAACACTGAAATAATTTTTCTAATCGGACCAGTAGTTCCTGAGATTAGCGCGTTCAAATAAGCCCTTTCAAATAATTTACTCCCGTTTTTTCCACATTTTCCTCTATTTCCTCGCTCCTATTAGTTTTAACGTGATAAAATATAACCTATAGCCTTCCTTGATAAATGAACTATCTAAAACTCAAAGAATTTTTCAAATCGGACCAGCAGTTTTTGAGATTAGCGTGTTCAAATAATAGCCCTTTCAAAAAATTTCTCCCCGTTTTTTCCACATTTTCCTCTATTTCTTTGCTCCTATTAGTCTTAGACCTAGTTTCATCAAGCAATGTTAAATAAATAATGCCTTGTTAACTCAGTTAATGGCCTGTTAGAGCTTTCGAGCGTTCCACCATGCCCTAATGTCATGTTAAATCACCTAACATGGTGTTAAATTTAATTCCTGCTGTGGAGGTCCGTTAAGTATATGTATAACAGGCTGTTATATGAGTCAATACAACAACTTTCAAAGACTAATACTAATATGCAATATAAATAAAATAATCTCTTTTGACTTTTGAGTGTTTCCGCCATGTTTCCGCTACGTCCTTATTATTAATTATTTTTCATAGTTATGAATAATTACTTATTTTCACTTTGTCAAAAATTCAGCCCTCGGATTTTCCTTGACATTGCAAATATACTAATTTGTATCAAAATTACCAAACCGAAATATGCAAATAAAATTTTGTAATATGATTCATGTTTTCAGCTTTGACAGATAATAATGATTATCCTGGTAAATTAAGAAGAACTCTTATAGCGTAAAAAATGTATGCGATCAGTGATATTTTAATTTGGTCGCATTATCTACTATTATACAAATAAGGAAGACAGTGACACATTGCAGCAAACATGTCGTATTAAACTTGCAATTTCGTCGCCTTATAACAAGAATGAACGAATTGATAGTTGTTCACTCGTTGTTCACATAACATTGCATTTACTAATCCTCCGTTAATTTTTTACCGTGACACATTTTAGTATTTTAACAGTCTGTATAATTTTCTAAGGTCCGCTAAGTAATGCCTTGTTAGGATTTAACAAACAGAGGTAGGTGAAATTAGGTCTTAGCGTGATAAAATATAGCCTTCTAGCCTTCCTCGACAAATGGACTATCTAACACTGAAAGAATTTTTCAAATCGGATCCGTAGTTCCTGAGATTAGCGCGTTCAAACAAACAAACAAACTCTTCCGCTTTATAATATTAGTATAGATAAAACACCTAAACAATATGAAACAATAGAATTCTCCGTCAATTTGCGCGCTCGCACTCTGTTACTGCAAAACAATTAGGGTACCTAAAATGAAGCAAATCCTGTTTGAAACATGGATGATGGAAAAGCCTTCCTGCAACAAAATATGAAAAAAACGACAAGAAAACTAGCATTTGCTATTATATCCATCTTCGGCTCTACATAATATTCATGTGATTTTCATCAATGAATCAGATTAAAAGTAAATTAAGAAACAAATTAACTGATTGTGCGTATAAAAACGAGTAATTACAGGCCAGACATAGGTAACTGGTTTTTTTCAAAAGCAATGCAAGGACACCGTTCCAACTAAAACTAAAATATAATATAATTAGAGAGTGTTATTTTAATAAAATGTCTTTCAGTAATTATTATTTTTTAATTTCCCACATTTTTTGAAACTGTGAATGTAGCTTTGTAGTGTGAAGCAAATTAGACTGTAATTATTATTATTAGACTTATAAAATTCATGTAGCGGCTCTTTGAAGGTATGGGAAAATCTACAAACTTGATATTTGGCTCATCTGATTGATAAGTCTGCCGACCCCTACCTGCCTAGCATACGCCAACGAGATATCTCACTCTACATGTTTCTCGATGTTTGATAGTTTGTATCTTCATTTCTATTGACCCTAGCATGACAAACATTTTTTCTCGCGTAGACCTATCATCGAAATAACACATTTTTATAGAGTTTTGTCGAGATAATGTCGAGATTTTGACATTATGAGACGAGTAGTTTTTAATTATCTCGAGAGTGAGATATCTTGTTGGCGTATGCTAGGCAAGCTGGGCTACACCATTACTTCTACTGGAGGATGGACGTGTTGGCTCAATCATTTTAATTTATTTGACAAAACATCATCATGCCTTCTCTTGGGCAAATACATACGAAGAATGAAAAATATATGTGATATTAATTTAATGCTGGCTGTGGTTATAAGTAGCATTACGGATTACTAAATTGTGTTTCTACCACAGAATAATACGTTCATTATTCTGTGGTAGAAAGAAGAATAATACGTTCATTATTCTGTGGTAGAAACACAATTTAGTAATCCGTAATGCTACTTATAACCACAGCCAGCATTAAATTAATATCACATATATTTTTCATTCTTCGTATGTATTTGCCCAAGAGAAGGCATGATGTTTTGTCAAATAACTAGCAATAACCCAATGACCTACCAGAGTACAAACACAGTATTGTAGTAAGTTGGCTCACATTGGTTTCTCAAACTTGGGCATTGGTGAATATTCATCCCAATTTGAGGACCCCATCGCAGATAGTGGGGTAATTATCTTCACGGGCCATTTGTCGCGATTAACAATTCGTCCCCCATCGCCCCCCATCGTACCCCATCGGTCCTTTGTCAGTGATGTATGGTGGGGTAAGATTTTTTCCGTTAATTGTCTCGGAATCGCCAAGTTTGGACTAATGGAGCGGGCTTAGAGCTTTCACTTTTACTTGGACTTTTATTGGAGCTGGAGCTTTTAATATACTTAGATCTATTTTATCATCATGGCTATATTTACAAACTTATGAACGTATTTCTGAAACTGTGTTATATATTTAAAAGCGTAAACTTATCAATTCTGTTCGATTTTAGTATGCTATTTAGTATCCGTAAAAAATTTGATTAGTATCAATTCCTCAGGAGTAAGTACTACAATCGAACTGTATTTATAATATTTCGGCGATATACACTACAATATAGACATTAGATATTAATTCTTATCAAGTTCCAGAATTCACAAATTCGGAACCAAACTGCTCAATATACCCATAATATATTATTACCATTAATTTCAGCAAGAGAGTGTTCCTCATCATAAAATCTACACCACGCATACAACCTCATCACTCAGCTTGCATTATCACTTATCAGTCACGATATATCGTTATCGGTTCATAATCCACGCACCCACAATATCAATAAGCACAGTAGTGTAACATAGCCGTTTCAACTCAAATTTATTCTGCTCAGAGAAATTTTAATTCTGGGCGCATTGACGTGATATAATATCAAAATGCATTGTTATATACTTTGAAGATATCTGAAATCATGTCTATGTGAGCGCCCAAAATAAATTTTACATATTGATAGACTGTCTTTACACTACACTGCCCGAATTCGGCAAACACATACATTGATGAGATTTCAGACAATAATGTTAAGAAGGAAAACAATGTAGTATTATGTCGCACGCGCGTAAATTCTCTATGTTGAAAATTTGATTTAAAAGTCTAGGCTAAGTTTTTCTACAGTGATATCTTTACACTGTGAGTCTGTCTTTACACTGTGACTACTGTATTTAATTTATACTGTGGAGCCTCCGTCACAACTCACATCCAAGGGTTCGTGTTTCCGTGTTGTCTGTCCCTCCATGAGCATGACGAATATTGAATTATTGCACTCGCGTTATAATAATATTTTATTGAATTATGCATATTCTCATGATTGAAAGTAATTGCCTCGGTTTTCCAGAAAACCTAGATTGCTAGAATAACCAAAATGTTTTTAATTATAAGAAAACGTTTTCTTGAGTCAATATCAGAGAAACAAGCTCTTCTTGTAAATTGTTTTTAAGAGCCTTTATACACTTTTTGTGAGCGGAATATGTTATGTGTTGTAGTAAGAAACTTCAAAAGTATCTTCATGGAAAGAATAAAAAGCTACTTGTTATTTCTTTACCCATTTCTTACATTGCTTGAATCAGGCTTAGTAGCAATAATGTGAATTATTTCGTCGTAAACTTTTTGCGGACTTCCGGTGGCATTACAGTTTTTAGTTGGCGGTGTTTTAAGTTGGCGGTGGGCGGTGAAACCCATTTATATGCATGAGGCGTCACAACTTTTAGCATAACTCCGCGTCACAAACGTCACAATAACTTGAAAACTCATATTACTTATCTTTTATCTTATATATTTTAGTGTACCCGCGTGGGGTTTCCACGGGATCAGATACCGTAATCGGATTTTTAATACGTTTTCAGGTTTTTATTTTATCAATTTTATCACCCGTTTTATAGTCAAATAATATACTATCGTAATATTTTTTGTCTCGATTTTATTATTTTGCAATATTAGAGTAGTTTTTTTACTCGTTTCATCAATTCTGCTACCTATCAAACAACGAAATAACATTTTAATAAATAAAATCGGCCAAGTGCAAGTCGGACTCGCGCATGAAGGGTTCCGTACCGTTATAAAGCGAAAATAAGGAAACATTTGTGTTTTTTGTATGGGAGCCCCCCTTAATTATGTATTTTATTTTAATTTTATTATTTATTATTAAAGTACATATAAATAATTGAGGGTTTTGTGAAAATTTCAAGTGTCTATATGTTGCCATTATGGATTACGAGCCAAAAAGACCAAAAAAATAACGTTTGTTGTATGGGAGCCCCCCTTAAATATTAACTTTATTTTATTTTTAGTATTTGTTGTTATAGCGGCACCAGAAATACATAATCTGTGAAAATGTTAGAAGTCTAGCTATAGTGGTTCTTGAGTTACAGCCTGGAGACAGACAGACAGACGGGCAGACAGACGGACCGACATCGAAGTCTCAGTAATAGGGTCCCGTTTTTGCCCTTTGGGTACGGAACCCTAAAAAATAAACCATCGTTTAGTATTATGCCGTATTTCAAAGTTTCACTGTCTGATAGGAAACGGACTGTATCCAACGAAGAAAAAGTTGTATAAAATAGTTAGTATGCGTTCTCCGCATGGCACCGCTTGCGTAAATAAGTAACCGAGAACCGCACATTTTATTACAAGAAAGTGCCAAGCCTGTGTATCCTTCCCGTGGTTGATATTATCTGTGCCAAATTACCTAAAATCGGTCGAATAGCTCGCGAGATGAGCGCGTTCAAATAACTTTTTCCGTTTTTTCCACATTTTTCTCTAATTCTTCGCTCCTATTGGTCACAGCCTGATATTATTATAAGTAACTTAAAGCCTTCCTCGTTAAAAGCACTATCCAACACAAAACCAAATTTTCAGTTCAAAGTAGCCGTTCCTGAGATAAGCGCGTTTGAAGCATACAAACTCTTCAGCTTTATAATAGTACAGATGATCCTCAAAGCTTACCCCACGTGTTAGTGAAATAATGGCGTCCAGACTCGACCGTCTGTCACTGTCGGGGCCAGACTGATGGATCAGATCTGTCACCGTGCCAGGTAAGCGCCAGGATAGCCGGCTTAGCGACTACGAGTATCGTGGGTAATCGACTGCTATACTGACAATATGGTGACACTATCGTAGTCAGCCGGCTGATGTAGTTTGACACACTAGTTATTTTTCAGGCATCGCTGTTCTACGAATTGGTCGCACGTACACTAAATTTGATTTCCAGCCCCCCTAGACAAGCGGCAAGCGATTATCGTAAACGCTAACGCTAACGCCACAAAATGTATGCGGTTTGACATAAGTCATCGCTTCGCTACCGAATACTAATGTCAAATCCCATACATTCTGTAGCGATAGCGTTAGCGTTTACGATAATCGCTTGCCACTTGTCTAGGGGGGCTGAGAAGATACTCCATCTTATGGTAGATCTAGGTATGAATTCCCGTGTGCAGTTGCCGAACTCCTACGAAACAGCTGAGCTGCGAGAGTTGAAACTTTGCTTTTTCTGTAGGTCTGAGAATCTGCCAACAACTTTTTAAAATTTTAAAATATTGCTTAGTAGAATTTAATAAGAATAAATTTAGAAACACGTACTTAATTTTACGAAAGCTTTAGAAACAATATATCGAAGTTGATGATAATATAATAGCTGAATAGTTATCCTAACCATTAATAACACAACTATACTTATCAGTTATCAGTTATCACAATAACGAACAGTCTACCTGTACACAATACTACGAAATAATCCAAAGTTGTATGCGGGTGCAGCGCTGTACCCACATCACCTTTATCTGCGCTCGCAAATTTCATTACTAAGTGTAATTAAATTGTTGAATTGTTGAAATTGTGGTTGTAACTTGTAGCTGGAAATACGGCTCAAAGATTTAATGTGTGTATATTTTTTTGGCACGCTATCGGGCCTAAGTAGCTTGCCAGATTTGAGGTATCGCTTGATTCGTCAGATATTTTAGAACATTTTGAGTACGACGCCTGCAGAAGTGAAAACAGCAGCAACAGGCATACATTTTTGCCGCGTGATAGTAAGAGAAAGGGAAATTACGTATCTGCCTTACGAAGTTTCAAGTCATGCTTCCTGATGCAAGTTTTTAGTTTTTAGTTTTCATCGTTCACAAAAGAATTGCACAACGTGGTTAAAGAAATTGTCACTTCAGAAATATGATTTAGATATACAGATTTGTAACTAGCCTAATGGACCACACAATCCATTCATAATGACTTCAGATCCCCCGTATTCTTCACAGCACAAAGCAACCGCAAGTTTTAATTCCTACACAAATTGAAACGTATTTATAAATTCCGAATGTACATTCTATATCTCCGACAGCACGTCTTACTTTAAATTTTCCTTCAAGTTTCCCGACTATCCCAACGTGGATCGCACGTCAAAGTGAAAATATTTTAAACAGTTTTGAGTTGGTGCATTTTTACCTCCCGCTGTTCTGGAGATTGGAATGAGAACTAAAGGATTCCCATTTTGTTTGTGTTTATCAAATGTATTTTTATCTATACTTCTGTGTTCCTTCCTAAATTTTGGTTTTACATTTGGTGTGGATAGTTTAAAAGAAGACTTACATGCTGTGTACTTCGCATTTTAATTTTATACCAGCTCTAGCACAGTAATGTTCATTCAGTATCTGAATAATACTGGATACCGAGGTCGCGGTGCAGATTGTTAAAGTCTTTAGAAACATCTTGACCGATTTTGATGAAATGTGTTTATGATCGGGTAGGTCTGAGTATTGGCCAACAGTTTTCATTCCAAAATTACGTACATGGCAACTTAACGTTTGCCTGATCAGTGATCACTAATTGATCAGCTCTTTATAAATATAACAAGTCTTAGTATTTACTCTAAATACCGTTAGAAATATTACAGACAATTCTCACCACATTTGTGGTGCAAGCGGCCACGTAAGACGTCCGTCAGACTAACCCGACAGCGGCCTTCGGCGACGCTGCTCCTGACAATTTAGCGCTGGATCTCAGCAGCTATGGTATGAGGCATAGGAGGGAGCGGTTATGGGTAGCTCGAAGGTCCAATGGGATGGAGCTTTGAAGACTAAAGTGAGGGTTTGAGTCGATAAAACTAACCATAGCATCACGTATCTAGTGCTTAAAATTTAAATATCATGCTTACATTTTTTGAAATAATGTGGAATTAATCTGGAAACAATAATGATTCATTAAGTAATATGAATCATTATTGTTTCCAGATATTCCAGATTGTATTTTGTTTGCTATAAGTAATAAATAACCTAAATTCGTAACTTGAACAAGGCTACGTTGAAAAAATTTTGCATCCTTTTTCGCTTTTCTAGGCGCTACATCTTATAAATTGTGTCAGTTTTAAGCGAGTATCACCTGTGACAACGTCTGCAGACTTAGTTCTGCTTCAAAAACCAATCTTACGCTTTTGAAATAGGCTTTAAAATGCCTCACATAGATGTTCAACTTGTCTTCACCACCTTGCGTTTCTGTCATCCGCATGAATTCAACTCTATGTCACTACAATACGGTTTAAAATGCCATATCTAGATTTTCAACTATTCTAGTTGAACTACCTTGCAATTCTGGTGCTTATGTAATTCCAACTTTATGCTGTTGCAGTAGATCTCACAATGATTTAGCCAGATTTCGTGTCATAGTTGAGCTACCTTGCGGTTCTGTCATCCGCGTATGAACCCATCCCGTGTTGTATCTCATCTTTTTAATTCTCCATTTTATATCTGATTCAATTTTTAAACCCCCAGACATTCAGGACGTTTATAAAGGATTCTCTCGGAGCGGTCTCTTTATAAGATATATTTTACCGTGGAATTTCTCCTTCAAGTGGCAATGTGAGAATGAAGGCAATAAAGATTACGAAGGAAGGTGAAGCTGGGTGTACTAAAATATGGTATATTTTGTACGAAATACTTTTTCCAAATCCAAACTAATATTATAATTGCGAAATTAGTGTGTCTTTCTGTCTGTTACCTTGTCGCCCCAAACCACTGAACTTATATTGTTGAAGTAGTACCGCATTGAAATAAAACAAAATGCCGCTTCAGTCCTTGTCCGATATAGTCCGTATCCTATCAAACAGTAGAATTAGGCATTGTTAACCGCATTGAGTAGATTTTGACAATTTTAAAATTAACAATAAAGTATCACACTAATTTCTGTATACTTTTGGTTGCAAAATATTTCAGTAAAACTTTTAACCGAATGTTTACGGAAGTACGAAAGTCGAAAAAATCTATTTCGCTGTGAAAACAACACATATGGCGAGCGTGGATAGCCCGAAATAGTCAAATATTATAGCAAACACGAATGCGGGGAAACTTAAATATTTATACAATACTCAAATATTATTTACTGATGGATGTTTAGGACGATTACGTTTGAGGCCCCTCTCCAGGTCAGGCCATGGATAGCTATGATTGTGAAGCTACGAGGGTAGGATGATAAGTAACTAGCCTAATAGTAGAATAGTTAACTTTTCGTGATAACATTAATTTCATTTTTCGATATAGTCTCTGTGAACCTCTATGCACTTATTCCATCTTTGTTCTAAAGCAGTAATGCCTTCCATAAAATGATTTCTTTCAAGGCCTGCAAAATACTCCTCTACAGCGGCTATGAGGGCTATGACTTCATCATTTGTGGCAAATTTCTGTCCACCCAAAAAAGTTTTGAGCTTAGGGAATAAATGGAAGTCTGATGGCGCTAGATCAGGCGAATAAGGTGGGTGGGGCAACAGATCATACTTTAATTCATTGATTTTCTTTAATTCTTTTTTGATCGTGCGTAAGCAATCGCGGCACCCAACGGGCCGATAACTTTTTCATATTTGGTTCCTCACTTAGGATATGATCTACCCATTCTTTTGAGATACCTATAGTGTCTGCTATTTCAGATAACTTCAATCGTCGGTCTGCTAAAACCATATCATATACTTTCACGACCATTTCCGGAGTTGTGACGCTTTTTGTACGTTCGGGGCGGGCTTCATCTTTGACACATGAACGACCGCGTTTAAACTCAGCCACCCAGTTTTTTACTGTGGCATGAGAAGAAGCAGATTCACCCAAAACATTTTTTAATTCGTCACAGATATATCTCCCCTTTATCCCCTTCATATGAGGAAACTTTATCGGCGCTCTTTTTTCAATTTTATCCATTTTGACAGTTGACGATTTTTTTTTTCAAATGATAAAAAATTAATAAAATTTTCACGCCATCAAATTCAAATTTAGAACACAGGTGGCCAAAAACACGAATTTAAAAATGACATACATATTTTTTTTATTTTAACTTTTTAAATAGCATAGGCTAGTTACTTCTCATCCCGCCCTCATATTATCTATAGCATGCTTAATTTACTAAGGTCGATCACGGGTCAAAGTAAAGCAGCTTATAAAAAATTTCAGATATTACGAAATGAGGTACCTAGTCATAGTTCAGTAGAGTCAAGGGCCAATAAAAAGACGATCATATTATGGAAATACACAATATCAGCTCTACCAATGAAAATATAATAACAAAATTAATAGTAGAACTGGTAGAGCATAAAAACCTTTATGTAAATAATACATCAGTTTATTCAAATTTTAAATTATTCCAAAATGTACCTGCAACCGTTGGACGTCCAACCGCAGAATCTCAAAGCCCAAAAGGAATAACAAAATCCACTTTAACAAATCTCGAACCATATTCGATAAAGAATAAATCGCACAATAAAATATGTGGGTCTGGAGAAGGTTTTCTTGCGAAATAAATTGGGACCCTCAAAGTTGCCCGGGATTATATAACCCTTGCAGTTATTACGGGACCCTTCTGTTGAGGTACTCTAATACTCGGTATTACGTATGTAAAACTAATTTCGACTCTATATTGTGTGTAAATAATTTGAGAAATCACTACTGTTTTGTTATATTAAGACGAGACATAGATGAGAGTTCTTTTAAAATATTCTTCGGTATTGTTATTGTATCTTGACATTTAATCAAAAGCACCTTGTGTCTTGATATTTAAATTCTTCGTCATAAAACGTTATGTGTGAACGGTACGCCATACGACCATTCAATCAAGTGGCCGCAGGGCCCCCGTAAGGGCTACTGGCGCCTGTGTGCAAAAAAAGGATTTTGGCGCCCCTTTAGGCAAATTTCTTGGGTCCTTGGTTTTGGCGCCTCTAAAGATGGCGATTTGGCGCCCCTAGAGGATGGCGCTCGTGTGCATTGCACACATTGCACATATGGTAGCGGGGACCCTGACTGGCCGGTCAAATCTCCAAAAAAATAAACATCCTTTTGGGTGAAAGCCGGCAGTGTTTATATTTTATGATGTTGGAAGTTCTTATAAACGGTCGTCCAGCAATCGCAAGATTTAAGCTTCTGATTCTCTCAGACAATCACGATATTATACAGACAGCTCAGCACCTGCAATCGTTTGCCATAAAGCTCTGTACAATGAAGAAAAAGGAAAAGTTTTCAGCTTACTTAAACAAAGATCCAACACAACATGAAAAATACGGGAAATTTCTTCGGACTCCTCAAAGAATTCCCAAGTGAAGTTGGTCAATTATTTTTGGGCGTACTTAAAACGAAATCAAGCGAGCTAAGCCTACTTAGTTGTTGGACAGGAACGATAAAAATTGTTATAAACTTTGGGCGCCGACGATTAGGTGCTTCGCTTTAATTAAAAATAAAAAGGAACCAAATCTTTGAAACTGGGAGGAATCAATTTTGGATAGATCTTTCGGAGTTCCGCTAAAAATTGATGGAGCCTATTGTAACTTCTCGATAAACAGTAGGAAACGAGCAAACAGATCATCTGTGGGCATAACAACAAGAGTAGCAAGCGTATTGCCGGCTTTCTAGTTGTGATCATCTAAAAATTCCTCACGCATAGTTCGCTCAAGAGTTAATAGATATGACTTTTGAGGTACTCGTATATGAGGACTAATAGGGCGTGGATGCGAAAATATAGCTGTCACTTACACCATATTATTATCATTCGGCTTGTGAACCAATGATTGTGAACCAGCTGACTCTTAAGTGATAAACAAGATGGTGACGATAGTTCTCAATTCGAAAAACCTTGTAGGCTTGTAATAAAGGGACGTCACTTGCTTTTGTGACGTCACTACCCTTTTTTCTTTTTTCCATACGGAACCTCGTAGACTTTGTTCTCAGGACGCTTGAGTGCATTTTAATTAAAACCCCTCTTATAATTAGAGGCGATGAAAAAATCAATTATGTTAAATGAGATCCCTTCAAACTCTAACTTGGTCAAAGTATTTATTGAAAACGGCGATGTCCGCGAACTCGTGAATTATTACATTCTAGCGACGTTTTGTTTTTCTTTCGAGATTTAATTAATTAGTTTTTTTTTTTTTATATATATTATACAGTACACGCAGTTGTAGTGAATAAAAAAAGCCCGATCAAAGCGAAAACTAGTGCTATATCTGGATAAATTTTAAACAAATGTTTTTAGAATAAGCTGATATTTCAGATGATGCCCGCAACTCCGTTGCGGCAAAATTCATTGTTTGCTCGGGAATCGTACATTATTTTATTTAAAAACCATCGAAATATGTTTTTTCCCGGGACTCAAAGGATCAATTCATCAAAATCGGTTTAGTGGTTTAGCCGTGAAGAGGTAATCGACAGACAGACACACTTTCGCATTAATTATAAGAATGGATTTTTCATACATATTATTGACACGTAAGTTGTTAGGTTCAGTCAAAATTAGATGACGCCCGCAACTCCGTTGCGTCAAAATTCGTTTATCAAAATTCATTTTTCGGGATAAAATGTATCCTATGTCCTTTCCCGGGACTCAAAGTATCTGCATATAAAATTTCAGCAAAATCGGTTCAGAGGTTCGGACGTGGAGAGGTAACAGACAGACAGCCAGACACACTTTCGCATTTATAATATTAGTAAGGATAATATTAGTAAGGAAGTAAGGATTGTCAAATTGTTCTCTGTTATTACTTATTAGTAAACAGTTCGTCCAATTTAACAAGCCCGTCACCTGTATAGTGTGTAGTGTGTACAGTGAGCCACATTATCCGGGCGGTTAGTCTAAAGCGATCTGTTACTTGCCTCACTAAGCCCAAAACCTACGCCCTGTTTAAGTGATACCTAGATACATCTGGTGTTGTATTCAGAGCTTTAGAGCTATATGTTTAGGGTTAAGTTTGGAGTGACGCATTAAATAGATTTAGTGCTGAAGCAATGGCTCTATTTGGACAAGCGATACATTCTGAAAATACATATAACATAATATTCTGTTTAATAAAAGCATGCCAAATACAGAGTTAACACTAACATTACAAGTAAGGAGCGTATGTCTGTCCCTCTCATACCTCTTCACACTAGGGTATTATAATGTAGATAGTCCAGCAGGGCTAGCATAACAACAGTAGACATAAGAAAGAATCGACAAACTGACAGGTTTTATCGACAAAATGGCGGATTTCCATTGTCTAACTGTCACTTTGTCTTGTCTAACTGTCACTTTGTCTATTCTTCCGTAGGAGGAAACCGTTTCTATGGTGACCATGCTACGCCTGGGAATAGCAAGAGACCTTTACATGGCGGAAAAAAAATATACGTGGGAGAGCCATGCTTCGGCACGAATGGGCCGGCTCGACCGGAGAAATACCACGTTGTCACAGAAAACCGGCGTGAAACAGCGCTTGCGCTGTGTTTCGCCGAGTGAGTGAGTTTACCGGAGGCCCAATCCCTATTCCCTTCCCTACCCTCCCCTATTCCCTTCCCTTCCCATCCCTACCCTCCCCTATTACCCTATTCCCTCTTAAAAGGCCGGCAACGCACCTGCAGCTCTTCTGATGCTGCGAATGTCCATGGGCGACGGAAGTTGCTTTCCATCAGGTGATCCGTTTGCTCGTTTGCCCCCTTATTTCATAAAAAAAACCTTCGCCTTTACCGCACGATAAATGAATTTTGTGCTAACGCCATTATAATCCTATCCTACTAATATTGGAAAGGAAAGAAATCGTTTGTTTGTTACCTTTTTACGCCAAAACCGCTGAACCGATTTTGCTGAAATTTCGTATGGAAATACTTTGAGTCTCGGGAAAGGACAAAAATAGTTTTTGTCCCGGAATATGTACGGTTCCCGCACGATAAACGAATTTTGGCGCAACGGCGTTGCTGGCGTCATCTTGTTGTTTATATTATTGTCTTTCGAAAATAAACAACAGTCGTCATTGCTAGCGTGGTGATACTGTAGCTATGGTCAAGTCATAGTAAGGAGCTTTATACCGTGTAAGTAATAGACGAGGCCCTACATCTCGTCTCACAGTTCCGGCTGTACATAAGTGCACGCACTTTTACATTTCCTCGGCGTAGTTTACAGTGCTCCGGTAAGAGAGGAATTACAGTAATGAGGCTCGACTGTACCGCAATCTCCGCATGTGTGTCAGCGACACGAGTGGTACAAGTTACAGGGTGTGGCGAGAGCATAAGCGTAGCGGCAGCGGGTAGCGGGTAGGACCAGACAATAATGACTGCCACGTATAATACCACTTGTCGTTTAAATGTACCTAATAGCTATGACTAGAATTATTGTGTAACAGTGAAAAATAAGTTTTCATTGCTTGACAAGCCTGACGTCTTCCATGAAATTATAGAGCTGTATGTACATTAAAGTTTTCTTTTATTAATTTTTTGCAATTAATTTACTATTAGTAACCCTAAAACACAATGCAAACTAGCCAGGGAGTTAGTGCACTAGGCTATTATAAAAATATAATATGTGACATTTTACTTTGTAACTACATTATTTTGCTTAAGTTATATTTTTAATGTGAGAAAATGAATAATTTGGTACTAAAATTATAATACTACACGATATGAGTATGTTATAAACTAACCAATATCTAATTGAATAAATAATTCTTTAATATTTCACGCTTACAACTTTCCAAAGCGTCCGCTGTGTCTTAAAACTTGCCCCACACTTAAGTACCGAGCGAGATGTAAAGGGTAAACGAGTATAAAATAATAGGGCTGGTCCTTCATTACCGGGCCCTTCGCCCTTTTTACCGAAAGCCCTCAGCCCTCCGCTTAACGCCTTTAATCGAACCCTAATTCCGCTTTTACAAGAAAACCCTTAAAGGCTTATTAAAGTATTCTTAATTCGAGATTTTTGTATTTTTCTTGCAAAAAACTTAGAGTGAGGTAAGCCTGATCTACTTAAGTACTTAATGGTTTCATTGTAATTATTAATTTCTGACCGCAAAATCGTTTGCTCAGATTTGTAAATTGTAAGCAATAAAAATACTCTGCTTTCACTTGCTTAAATATCAATACTTTCAATAAAATTTGTTTTAGGTCATACCAATCAAACTATAGCATTTGTCTTACTTTATGTTGAACTTAAAATAATATAATTTTGTTTGAATAAACTTTGATTTCCTCATTTATTGAAGTCTGAGGTAGAGAAATCAAACGCAGTCGTTAGTCATTTTCGCTTATTACATTAAGGTTGCGGATAGGAAAAGAGGAAGGAGAGGTCTTGCCCTGTGAGGCATACAATTACCAAATTCCTTTCTTTCCAGCTAATGAATTTCACTCATTATTTTACCAAAAAATTTTGCTTTCTTACAACATTAATCTCGCTTTGCTAATGAATTTCAACTTTGTAAGTATAATTAGTGTCTGTTTACCGTGTTTCATGCAATATTAAACCGTCCGCTTTGAAATATTAAAACTAGTTGGAATATTGGAAAAATTGTTGGCTCGAGTTGTTGTCTGAAAGAATCCGGGCGCTTCCGACAACTTCATAAAATATTTTTTGTTGACTTTATTATCAATACTGTTGCGGAAAAATCACTTTGAAACTGAACAGGAATATTAAATTATACTTTTTTAAATTTTAATTTATGTTTTAAAATTCAGAGACTTATGCATTATGATAGTTTTAAATATATGATACGAGTAGCTATCTCTATAGTTGAATTGAGATGTATAGTCTAAAGTTAAATTGAGACAAGGCACGTAGGTTCTAGAGTCTAAACTTTTAAACTTGGATAAAAAACCCAAACTTAATTACACGTTAAATCCCTAAAATAAAAAAGAAATTCAAAACACATTACAAACCACTGTGCAAAATACGAGTGGCAAATATTATATAATGGTTATGACTTATGAAATACTTGCTGTATCAAACTTCCAAAGAAACTACAATAATAAATTCAAAACACATAACCCTCCTTGGCGCAGTCGGACAAAACAGTACATTCGCACAACACTCGTACAAAGTTATCTCGTAGCAGTCAATATCTTTCGAACGGAAGTATGATTTATAGTCGCGGAGCCGCGCGCCGCCGGAGACATCCATCATCGCGCGGGATAATCAAGATGGACGTTTTATTCCCCCGGAAATCTTTTTTATATTTTATCTCTTATTTTCTATGATTTCTCGAGTGTTCATCTCACAAATTGCTTGAAGTATCACCGAAAATTACTTTTATTTTCAGATTCTAGGATGTTTTTCTTTTTATCTGTCAATCTTAATTGGGACACCGTCACGCCATTTACAGGATTTTCTTGTTTGTGAAAAATGTTAAATAATTGTAAGTTGTAACATTATGATTTGGAACTAAATATTACAATTATTTATGCTCAAAAAAGAATTACAATATTATTAAGTTGTAGAAGTAACGAAAATATATTATTGCCGCACTCAAAATAAGTATTTCACATTACGGAATAACGAATAGTAACACAATTTGTTCTCATCATTTCAGAATTTCCATCAAAGCGAAATGAGAAATATGAAAATGGCTGACGAGGTGAAAAACAAAGGGAACAATCAGCGAAAGTTCAGAGCCACTGGTAATAAAACGCGATCAATTTTAATACCGCGGCTCCGGGACTAGTCGAGCTGAAATTATTCGATTCCACTTCTATACCGTCCGTCACTTTGTACTCGGTTTGAAATCCATTTTGTATGCATGTAGTGAAACCCGGAGAAATAACGATAACGATTAATTTTAGTAGTGGAAGCCAATCGAAAGGCTATCAACAACTATTAAAATACGATAAAAAATATTAAAAACTAGATGACGCCCGCAACTTCACTCATAAACAGTATCTTCATATAAAACTAATTATGTTACATACGAGTGAAATACGACTTACTTACTAGATAACGCCCGCAACTGCGTTGCGCCAAAATTCTTAAAAATTCCTAAAAAAGTTTATCGCGCGGGAATCGTACGTCCGGGATCAAAAGTATTATATTCTGTTCTTTCTGAACCAAATATCAGCAAAATTGATTCCGCATTTTGGGTTTGAGAAGGTAACAGAGAGACACGCTGTCGCATTTATGGTATTAGTACTTGCTTTACCTTACTGCGGTCACTTGAACGAACAAACGGACACAATAATATTATGTCCGTTAGTTAGACACATTTTCAAAATGGCAGACCTCCACTAACTACATTAAAGTATAGTTTTCACAGAGCCAGTACTGGCTGCCAATAAGACTGGCAGCCAGTACTGGCTTGGTATATGCCGCGTGTGAACAGTTTTTCAAGCCAGGCCAAACTGTTCACACGCGGCATATACCAAGCCAATACTGGCAGCCAGTACTGGCGCTTTGAAAACTATACTTAACTTATTCTGTGTGCTATCTCATCGCACGAGCATGAACGCTTTCAAATGGAAAATTCAATTCCAACTCTTAAAGAGTTCCGAAATTACGTTTCTAAATACTTCCATTTCGTTTATTTGAACGGCAATGAACGGTATTACCGTGGCAAGTAGATAAAATATTTTTAAAATACTTGTTATAGAGCAAGGGCCTGCTACGCCAGACCTTCTTCAGTTTAGGAAAGCTGAAAGTTTACCTACGTAGTTGCTGGTTCTTACCCCTGTAAAGGTCACAAAGGTAAACTTTCAGCTTTCCTAAACTGAGGAAGGTCTGACCGTCGCAGGCTCTTGGTCCATTAGTAAGGCTTTCAGGTTATCTCTTCACGTTAGCCTATGATGGACTTGTGATTATGAATTTGTAGTATCCGCGTAAAAAATAATAGCGTATATGCTATCACAATTCGCAAAATCTTGCATAATGTTTGCCAGTAGGCAATTGTGCAGAAGTTTCCTAGTACTATCAAGTATTAACGCTTTCGAGAAGGTATAGGCTTCAGAGAGAATTCCGTCCATTATTTTTTTTATCTACAAAAAACTTTACGCAAAACGGCCCTCAGAGCCAGGAAAACCAGGAAAGGCACACTACTACCAACAAAACAATTTTCCACAGGCTCATATGCGGGGGTGGGGTAGGGCAGGGGGGGGTGTACTTACCGAATATCGCGGCTGATGTGATTGCGGAGGGCCTACACGTTTGCATACTGTAGTGATTAATAACAAACGCGTGGCCGCACTGACAGCGGGCGCGGTAGCGATAAGCGTTTTAAACTTTTTGTTAGAACACTAATTTACTCTAGTCAAGCAGACATTAAAATAGTGGTTAATTAACATTCAATACAGCCGATTTTTATGAAGAGCTTTGATTAACTATGAAAAAAAAATCATAAGTATCTATCGATTGCTAAGTTATTTCAGGTTAGGTTCCTGTAAAAATATCTTCTTGAAATTTCTCAACGAGTCGTGTTTTCGAAATAACGCGATTATAGGATTAACAATAATAAAAATTGAGTGCTGCACGTCACGAACTATCTCCGCTGCAACTTGCACCGCACTCTATCGCTCGTGGGAACGCGGCCGCGGTGCATCTCCTGCGCTGAGGGCTCTCCACGTTAATTAGCCCCCTCCCCCGTTTGCCCAGCCTCCCCTCCTACACCCCCTGACACACCCGCACATAGGGCACATAAAAATGACGAGCTAAACAGCCGTGTTTGCTGATGCGACATCACCGTGCGGGTTAATGATCTATTTCAACGTTATATTCCTATTTAGATAGGTTTGTTCACCTCTAATTTATTTTCTACAGACGTAGAGATAACATAGTAAAGCACCCGTCATACCTTGCTATGATCCAGTATGTAAGCGTAACTCCTGATTTGGAGGTCGTTGGTTCGATTCCTACGTTGGAAATATATTACTTTCAAGTTTGGTTAGGATATTTCGGGTTGATCACCGGATAATCTGATAAGAAAAATGATCCATGTGTAATGATGGGAATGTCAAAAGTAGTTCTTGCACCTGATTTCTCGCTAGTCGAGTTATCCTTTCCAGTGGATTACGGGCAAAATCTAGTCACCATTAAATTCCTTGGAGTTCGACTGTGGGGTATAATACTCTTAAGTCATAACAAATACAGTAAGTCAGCCTAATGTAATATTATCTATTTGAAGATAAATTTTCCAACTGAATTCCCGTTTCTTTGAGCTAACAAAGCGGTTATATCTACCGTTACATTTCCACGAATTTTCCCAAACGTAAGACAAACTAAAGTCGTTCAGGGGCGCGTGTAATACATCAAAGTTTTAACTCCAAGGGAAAACAAAAGAAGTCCCCTCTCGATAAACATTGTGCACTATCGACTTTATTGCTATGACAATAAGGACCAATCGCTCGGGGCGGGACAGGCTTTCATTTGTTGTTGACCGTGTCTGTTTGTCTACTACAGATGTTTGAGAGAAGCTTTTAAAATATTTTATTTGTGACGTACTTGGGCTGGTTGCTCCTAAAGAGGCTACGGTTACCCTGATGCTCGTTACGCCACTTCATACTGCCCTCTACTTTTTGGCTCACTTTAGATGGAGGGACACAATATCATAATACCTCGCGGTAATTAAAAAAGGGCTAATGGTCCAAAACATGACACGACACACAAAATTTCTTACTTTTGATATTTACATAATGTGTCCGGTTTTATGTTAGAAATCAGTTCTTTCTTCCATGTTAGGTTAGTTTTTATTTATTTATATTCAACCTTAATTTTGGAGATATCTAGATTACACTAATACGTACTAAAGAGTTTCAAAAACTAATTCCACATATTATTAATATTATAGTATGTCATCATACTGGAGTTACTTTTAATTGCAATTTCCTGCGTCCATAACATTCAGTCTATAATCTGAGTAAGCCTCATCAACCTCCAGTACCCAACTTTCAACATTCCGTATAATTGAAGCCGCAATGTAACTAATTTCTGTGATGGTCAGATCGCGCACCGCAGACGGACCGCGGTTCAAACTTTGGATACTAATAGTGTATAGTGTATACTACTGTCTGATGTATGTCAGTTAGGCAGTAAAATGGTTGATCAACAAATATAAATAGCAGTATTCAATGTTTTTCTTAAATAAATTTAGTTGATCAACCATTTGTCATAATATGCTACGAAACTTTCCTAATGAAATATCGAACAGATCTGTTCGATCGGTCGTGGGAAAACGTGCTCTGATTGGTCAAAATTCCAATTTCAGAAACATTTCTAACGGATGAAAACCTCAAACAAAACTTAGCAAACTACTGGCCAGTATACTGTTGAAATAACTGAACGCATCCGAAAACTCCAGCTATTATAAGAAGAGTGAAGAGAATATTTCCATTGAAAACTGGTAATAAAATATCATTATCGGTGTTCGATTAAATTATTTTCTTGCTGATACAGGGTCCATCAAATTGAGTTCGGCGACGACAGTGGAGTTTACTGATATCGAATTTAAATTGGATACGACATGACGCATCGTAAGCGCCATGTCAATTAGAGCGTTTTCACGTCATCACCGATCCGATATCGGTGTCCGACGCCGATTCGATATCAAGGTAAGTAAAATGTATGAACCGATATCCGATATTTAAGATTTTGTCTGTTATTTTATTTTTAATATGCTCTTTTCCACAAAATATTTGTATCCATTCTTTATAGTTTGTGTTTGTATCCTCAGTTTGTATGTTTAGTGTTTGTAAATATTAGACGCCATATAGATCTTCTTCTTCTTCTTTCATCATGGCGGACTTAACATATTGCCAATTGACAGAATAATAATTATAATGAGCCAAGTGCCAACAGGACTGAGCTGTTGTGTGTTTTTTTCAAAGACCTTATATATTTTTCTTTTTTAGTTGTTTTTTTTTTGTTGTATTTACTATTAGTGTTTTTGCTTTTTTGTTTAAATTATTGTTACCTTTTATTGTAAGTTATAATTATAAGAGTATAGTATAGTTTTTCCCCCTTATTTTGTGGTGATGTCACTCATTGGCCCTTGCAGAATACCAGTGCAGCGAGCTTAATGCCTGCTGCATATAGCTGAGCTTGGGCCAATTTTGACATCACACAATATTATGTATGTGTGTTCTACATATTGTGTTGTGTGGTTTCAAAATAAACATGTTCTTATTCTTATTCTTATTCTTATATCGGGCCCGACAATATGAAAGACAGGTACATATTTTATACATTTTACTTACCCCGATATCGGATCGGCGTCCGACACCGATATCGGATCGGATAATGTGATAACTGATAGCGCCCCTATGGTCGCAATGTGTCAATTAACATTTTAGATAAAATCCAAATTATTAAAAAAGACCTAGATCCCCAAAGGATCAGACATAACTTACTCTCTGATGGATGAAATCTTAGGTTCTTAGTAGTGCCTCGTGTAGGTACTTAGAATACCTGGGTGTTTGTGTAGCTGTACGTGTGACGCCCGGCAGGTACCAGGTGAGAAAGGTGACAAAAAAATTGTCTTACTTAGGTAATTACTTATTTTTTCGTGGCTTAACTTATTTACATGATTTATATGCGTCCGCGTGTATTTTAGGCCTAGTGTGTTTAGACACTAAGTCTCCAGGTGTGAATAGCTTGTTTATCCAACACCAAAATATATTATAAAACCTATCAAACTGTCATAACTAATACCTACCCGTTAATCTAAATATCGCCATTTTATTGTTTTACGTCCATTTATTTGGGGGAATATCTCCAATTTATGCGCCGTTTTATATTTATGAGTTTCATTCATGTGTATGTACGGGTTTAGTACACGACTCATACACATGCTAATTTTTTTCAATATTTAATGGCGGCGTCGATCCGAGCGGATTGTTTGAACGATAAATCTTATTAGGTTTTCAATTTTTGGGATTTAAGCTGCGATAAATTTTCATGAGATTTAATTGAAATTTCTTTCGCAGTTTTTACACCCCTTTCGAGCTGTAAATGGTGGATTCACGTTTGATGCATAAATGAAAAGTAAACAAGAACATGATATTATAGTTATTACTTTCAAGAGATAGATTTTATTTATTATTACTGATATTTTGAAATTCAGAGTAATAATTTCTATTAGTATATTTACTGAGAACTAAGTGATGAGCTTACGCAGCATTTATTAAGTCACTAGCTGTCCCGGTGAACTTCGTTTCACTTAAAAACCTTCCCCATGTGTAACATGTCTACCAATTTCAACACGCTAACGTCAAGTCCATAGCGTGAGCGGAAAACGCTTGCACGGAAAACGCTTGGATCTTGTCTAGGGACACTGTACTTCTACGAATATTTTAAGGCTAAAATCAGCCCAATCGGTTCAGCCGTTTTCGAGTTTTAGCGCGACAAATACATTTGAAAATCCATTTATATATATATATATATATACATATTACTTCGTACTGATTAGTGCCAACTGCCAGCTATAGTCTTATGATACGGTATCAAGGATAATATTTTGGTAAAGATGTATCAATTTCTAATTTCAATATCAAATACCTATACACATAACGTATGAAGTTATTTTGAACGTCGAAGTAAAACAAAAACAATATTGTATTATCCCAATACAAAATCAATTTACGCGTTTTTCGCCGAAACAAACAGCCGAATAACCGTATAAACCCCAAAAAACACAAGCGCGAGGTGTATCTGGATTAGACCCCTCTTTCTCCCCGACCCCACTCTTCCCCTCTTTCGTCTTGGATTTACCCCGTTCTGCCCCCTCGTTCGTCTTGGATTTACCCCCTTTTATCCCTGCGTTCGTCTTTTCCACCTCAATCTTAACCCCCTCGATCTTCAGATCTGATCGGCACCTCATATTGTCCGTATTCTCGAGGTTGAGATGTCGATCCGACCGAGTACTGACCCGTAATTAATTGGTTTAGTTCAATAGAGTCAATTTTTTGTTGTCTTGTATAGTTCTAAGTAATTGGTCGGAATAATCCAACTCGTTTGTTTTATAAGGAGCCAATGATTTTGTAAACTGATTAAACTAAGTATAACAAAAAATTAGACATTCCATTTTATAAAGAGGCAACGAGATAACAATGATATCAAACTTTTCTCGAAATGGTGTGTACAAAACGTTTATTTTTGTATACACCTAGCGATTGACCGCGCACCTAACAATTAAAATTATGTAAAATTTAAAACTCAAAAGCAATAACCGTTCATACCCCTATTTTATCGTATATTTGAAAACATTTTAATATTATATCCACTTTTATTTGGCTCAGGGATTCTGCTTTAGCGAACATTAATAACTTTAAATAATGGTGCAATAAACTACAGAAAAGTTTCGCTGAATTGCAAAATTTGCACAAATTTTATATCGATGTCACATCACACAGAGTAATAAAATCATAAAAATGCTGTAAAAGTGATATAAAATAGTATATTACCGTCATCTGCTATTTTATATGCACTTAAAAACTTAATAATAATATTATGGAAGCTTGATGTGAAAATGGGCAAAGTGATGAAACAAACGTTAGACAACAATAAACTAAGAGGACCATTTTAATCTCGCATAACATACATAATAGTACGGGAGCCCTAAAACAATTTTTTTTTGTGATTACTAAGAAGCTAATTTTTTATGAGTAGCTAATAAATTATATGAGTAGCTAAATAAAAGTAAAAGAGTAGGTTAATAGTTACATAATTTAAGAGTAACCTTTTCCTACAAATAAAACAATCCACATTTTAGGACCATCAAGTCAAAGTATGAAATCCTTTCTATCTCTGTTAGCTACCACTTTCGAGATTTTTCGAAAGTAAAAATGTTGTTCGTCTTAATATCAAAATGTAGCTACTCACAAAAAATTTGCTTGTTAATAATCACAAAAAAAATTGTTCTCGGGCTCCCGCACTATAATATTTTATTAGCTTAAAACAACAACATGTCGCCTCTATTACTATAATGAAAGAGAAAGCATTATTTTTATACAAATCTATTAACACCACTTTAGACTGATGACACCGAAATATCGATTCGATGAAAGCATCGATTACAGCTGAACTGCAGACCATTATACATTTTAATCGACCCCAATTATGAACTTTAATCACACTGTAGACAGTTCAATTTTCTTTGATAAGTCACTTTAATTACTTTTATAAATGTATGTGAGAGGATCACTGAAAAGACACGTAGAAATCTCTATCGTTGCTCTGGAAAATGGTGTCGTTCATCTTGCAGAATGGTGCTTTATCATATAAGTGTCGAAACTTGAACTAATGTTGAATTTACGATTCATTTAAACCACTCCGAACGTGAGATATAACGTGAATTGACGACCCCTGCACGACCCCTGCAATGGCGAAAATTGCGACACTCACTTATAATATTTTATATCCTTTTAAAATATGAAAAGACCTTCATGATATTACAAATGATCATATTACAATTGGCAAAGAAACTTATGTTGATAGTTTTATAAAAACTATTAGTATACAGTCGTTAGAGTTGTAAGTACAATGTTTTGTCATTGTGCCATAAGTCAGTGCCTGACAGAAAAAAAACATCTATAAAATTGTGGTACACATCAGCTGCATTGAAATAATCACATAATTTTAAAGCTTTAACAAGTTTATCAAAAAGAATACGTTTCACCAAAAAATTGCCAGGAAATTCGCCTTTCATGTACATCGTAGTGAGCTATTTCGGAATCAGATTGAGCGCACTGGCTCGAGCCGGCTCGGAGCGGATTATACCGGATCTCGCCGGCTGAGACCGCCCGCGACCGGTTCAAACCGGTTCAAACTGCCCCAACCCTTCGAACCCTTGAGCAAATAAAAAGAACAATTATGAATGGGGCGTTCAGCTTTTCTTTATTTAATTAGATTAGAGAGGTTTCACGGTTGTTTGATAAGGACTTATCTCTTTTGGTGATCGCTCTGCAATCTCTTGTCTTTGAAGAGCTTATCTCATCGCTCGGTTTAGGGAAATTTGCTATTTAATTTATACATTGATGTGGTGAATTGGTAATGACGATGCTTGTGTATAAAGTACAGCAAAAAAATTAAACAATATGAAATGTACGCTCTTCAGTTTACACCGAATTACGACGCGATGCAGCTAGTAAAACAAATCAAATTTTAACTTTATTACTACGAAAGAAGATACATTTCGTAGTCGTCCTGCTCTTTAAATATGACGCCTTTTCAAAATAATAATAACGAATTAGAATCCATTTGCTTGTCATTTATCTGGTTACGTGGAACAGCTCAAAGTTATAACAACATTGGAAATTCGAGTTACACAGGTAAATTGGTATTGGCGTATAAATTTTGGGACTTGTATCGACTGCGGTTTTGGCTGGTCGGATCCAGGTATTTGGCTAACGTAAATACCTTAAAGATCAATATCTTACAGCACTGGATCTTTATGGAAATGCAAGTCTTTAAAGTTTAAACTAAATTCAGGCGAAAACTACTTCAGATCTAAATTACACTAACCTTCAACTTAAATACTAAATTACATTATTATAGCAAGCTATTATTGTTTTTATTTGGCGGCAATTACTATACATACTATGTATTTACAAAATATTTAAAGTATTTTATATAAAATAATATTGTAATTATATTAACTTTATTAGCAATTTTAATTATTCAAAGTAATGATCAAAAACTTAAGATCTGGAATTATTTATGTACAATTAGAATATTTCAAAAGAGTAATATTGCGTGCTCAATGAAAGTTAGAAGCCAGTCTTAATTATTGAATACAAACGGTAATAAAATAAAGTCAGTTTTGTTTTACTTCAAGTTTCTATTGCGGTTTCATTAATCATAATAAAACAAACTTGGACGCCATTGTTTCAAATTGACGAATCAAACTAATTTAAATTATAAATGTGTTTAAAATTGCCTTTCGGGGAGCTCATTTCAATTTGGGGGACAATTAAGGGTGCGTCCACATTTGTATCATTTGCGCGATCAGATCCCCGATCAGATCTCCGTCGCGTATCATCGAAGCGTGTCAAAATGATACGCGTATCATGATACGCCCCGATCGCTATTAACCGCGTATCTTATACATGCCGTACCAAATTTTTTTTTTTTAATTTAACTTTTAGTAGTAATTTATTGAATACAATGATTTTAAATTTATTTATACAAAGATATTGTGATTAACTGTGATTGTGATTAATTTTTATTTTATATTGTATTTTTGGCAATTTTTTATCATATTATTTTATTTAAATGTATTGCAATTCTAATGTAATTACTATAATGATAATGTAACGAAATTTTCAAATGGTTTATGGGTCGCAGAGGCCTGAAATAAATGATTTTATTTTTATTTTATTTTATTTTTATTATTTTATAAATACTCGCATGATCGGCAGAATGATCTAATAGGCGTCCCCGCGTCCACACTATGACACGCATACTTGATACGGCGCGATGATCGCGATGGAGATCTGATCGGGGATCTGATTGCACAAATGATACAAATGTGGACGCACCCTAAAGTGTATACAGAATGATTGAGGTCCGATTGTGAATCCTGGGGGTGTTTTGCGCGGTGGGGAAAATATTTCAAAACTGTGGACCTGGCATGACGTATATTTGAGAGAAAAATCTTTATACAAGAAAGGGTCCAAAATCCTAAACTCTGTTATTAGTATAATATTGGCATGTATCTTCTAACTCATCGATAGTATCAAATTGCACTCTCTCTTTCATCAATAAAGTTTATTTTATCTGTGTTACCTACTGGCTAGTGCAGTGGTACGATAAACACACCTAGAGTAACACATATTCGCCAATGCAACGTTACCGTAAATGTCAAAATTATCCAAAACGTCAAAGGGTATCCAATTTTGGAGCAAGCTTTATATTTATATAGGGGGATCAAAAAATGTTTTTGAAGGATATTAATGGTTCACCCCCGCGGTATCGCGGTCCGTCGTATTCTTTTGATACCGAAAGGGAAATAATTGCTCGGATTGTATTGATATTCGTCTTATTGAATTTTATCGATTTCGCTCAACGGTTGAGGAATTCGCATTGTTATATTTTAATATTTAACGGAACGGTTTGAATATAAAATTTTCACAATAAGAGGAATCTATTTGGCACTTGCTTTCATTGAGTTTCTTATGAACAAGGTGCCTAGTTAACTTCTATATAATATTATGTTTTATACCCTACTCATATTTTGTAAACGATTGTTATAACCCCAAATAAAGCAGTGTGCACCGGTTTCATACAGGGACTTGTTACAATTTATATATTTATGGGTTTCGTTTGAGGAAATAAATAAATCTCAAAGTGACTTGTCATTAATCATATTTTTATATAAGTAAGCGAAAAAGGATACCAGCTCTATATTTTACACTCAAATCTGTGTATCCAACAAAACTAGGTCACTGTTCTTACAGGACATAAGAAATTATGCTCGTCAGCATTTTTCAAGCGCTACTAACCTCAAGCTGTGAAGGAATAAGGATTTCATTAAAATTCAAAATCTAGTACAAGCCATTCCAAGCTCGTTAGTCAAGCGTCTATCCTAGAAGCTATACAGCCGTAAGAGGTCAATCATAACGCTCTTGATGGTGATGGTGAAGATTATGATTATAATCGTGTTTATGATGACTGATAAGTATAAGGCATAAGGTATAAGGCTGATCAAGACGAGTAAAATATGTAACTAAGCAATGAAGCTCCGAAGTAATGACATTTCATTTTATAACAAGGCCTCAATTAGTGGGACTTGGCGCGTGGGCCATCGAGGGGCCATAGAGGCCCCGGGACCCACTTGTCCCTTGATCTGGGGACATTCAACGATTAGCTGCACTGCCATTAGTGTCATTTGCATTACTGTCTGGCTTTAATAGTTAATGCTGGTACTATTGGAGTCTACTTTAAAATGTTTAACAGATGAGTAAATAAAATAAAATATAAAAGTTGTTTTTAATTGTTTTTAGGCAATTATTATTTTCATAATCTTCTATTATTATTTATAGTTTTTATAGAAAAAGTTTAAGAAAATAAAAAACCTATGAAGCATAATAACAAAACTATACTACGTATCTCAGTAATAAATACAACTAAAGTAGGTAAATAAAAGACGAAATCGAGGCTACGTTACAGCACAATCAACCCTTTATGTGAAACAAGAATTTTTTGGAAACTAACTCCTTTGGGAGATGAAATGTTCAACTTTACACCAGTTTCAAACTCAGCACGATTTTGAATTTCAAAAGTGAAACTGTTACAGGCAAACGTTTAAAAATGTAACATTTTTGACGAGGGCGTAAAAGTAATTTCCGCGTATGAATGTAAATAACCCTTCAGATATTTGTAATGCGCCATATTTAATGTTTGCACAAAAAAATGAGGTCGCCACACTCGAAGTTACCCGAGCGTACCTTTGCAAACACAACTCCGGTTTGGAAATTAAAAATATTAAAAGCATCGACGCCAATTATTTCTTACCAATCTTAATTTAAGCTTCATTATTAATAATTTTGATAAATTTAAACAAATTAGCCTATCCTAGGCACATGTGTACAGATTTAATAACATGATAATATGAAATATCAAGAAACAATGAATAAATAATTACTTCATAAAATTGTAAAATATGGGAATGTAGAATTTAATTTAGTGATTTATTTACCCTGCGAGTATTCTTGAACAAACATGTAAGGAAAACAAGGAAAATCACAATAGAACCTATACCCTCTTTGATGCAACTCAAGCGATTTGGTCACGGATTGAAAAAAACACTGAAGGGTCATTTGATCCGCTTTTTAAACAAACTGCATAGCACAGCAATTTATCTCGAAATCTCACCCTCGAAATGGGCAGATTTAAGAAACGACTGATTTTGACACCAGGGGGAAGTGAATTGTCTAAAGGGGGACAGTTTTCCTTCACAATCTTAGAAATAAATGTGGTATATCTCTAAATAACAAAGAAATGAAGAAAACTAGGAATAAACAGCAAACAAGTCATAATAAACGAAAGAATTATTAAAAAGTCAGTTTGTGTGTCGTTTATGCTTTTATTAAAATTATTTAATGCCCGCATGTACAGTATAATGGAGATGACAAAATCAGGCAAGCATGGCGAATGTGAAAGCAAACAACAGGTACAGTGCGTCCAGCTTTATTTTACCTCCAACGTAGCTTTGTACTAACGACTCAAGGCTCAATTTTACATAAATTTTAAGGTAATATAACTCCGAACGGAGTGTTTCAGTACTCGACATAATGGCCGACCCACCACGTAATTATGCTAACAGAGTTTACCTATTTATCGCCATACATATTTTATGCAAGGAAACGCGTAGCCACATTGTGTGGAGAGTTCAAATTGCTTACAAATTCAACGCTCCGGATGGCATATAATTAGGTAATTTCGAGGTACAATGAAATATTTGTATGCAACATGAACATAATTACATCTTTATCTCCCAAAGGGATTTCAAATTTATGCTTTCTAAAAACTAATTTTTGACACGAAATTTGATGTTGCGAAAATTACGGACAAAAGAAAATAAATTTCCCGAGAAACGAATAAACAAAGATTTTAAAAGGTCCCGTTTGAAATGAAATTATAATTAAACGCGAGAATTAATCCTGAGACCCTTCAAAGGACAGGTTGATACAAATTGTAAACACGGTAATCTGATAGGTCCGCCCTCGCCGGCCCTTGTAGATAACCGCTTCTAGGGACTGCTCCACGATAAGTGAGATATAGACGTTTATAAGTTTGATATTGATACAAACCGAAGGGAAAACAAATAGATAAGGGGCGAAAACATGTGTTTACTGGTCAAGTAGTTTAGTGGGATTGAATTACAAGCATTTATAGGGGCGCTTGTTTTGGAACGTTAATGTTGTCTAACAGAAATTGATTCTGTAAAACGAAGGTAAAATATAAGGGAAGAGGACGTAAGAGAGAGGATTATCTTGAACGTATGGATTATATGATATAGCTAGTAGTAAGTAGTAACGTTTCACAGAAATAGACTACTCACCTAGATACAAGTCGTTAGCCGTACAAAAAATGCAAATATATAGATGAGAAACAAATAGATCTTTATTCCGGGACAGAAGACGAAGACAAATTATGCAGTCAGCGGTGGTGGCTATCAATTCACAAGGCTCGACGTCGACGCTGAATAAATACGAGAATCCTTAAAGAAACCCCATCAGTGTCTGAGAGGCGACCACAATGCGGCTTGCGAGGCCCTACTCCCGTAACAATAGGACTGTCTTTCATCTGACGGAGCGCGCTAGCTGTATCGTTGACCAAACGAAACAGCGGCTAAATAAAAATAGATGCGCTTCGTTAAAGCAAATTTACATTTCGCTTGTCGATTTTATTTTATTTCACAACAAGCACCACTTTTTTCCCGTCTGAGACAATTTATTTTATTTCTGGTCGTAATTTGATTCGAAATGAATGGCGCGCTTTTATAACGAATCACTTTTGTGTTTGTTAGTTCAATTCGTTCCGGGAGTCGGGACTAAAGATGTAATTAGTCATACAAATTGAGACTTCGTTCGACATTAATTTTAAAGCGCACTACAAATGTTTATGAATTATTAAAAGATCCATCAGCATTCAAAATATGATTTATTTTAATGATGGTAATCTCTTTTAAATTACTTTCTCTTTCGTTCTTATTGTGATACAAATGAAATACGTAAACGAAAAGAGTAACGCAACAGTTGTTCCAATCACAATTTCTCTCTATCCTCATATCTCTCAATGTGTCCCAATTCATCTGTAATCTATATCATGAATGGTTTCTTTATGTTAATCCAATAATAATGTCAATAATCCTATCCCGGGTAATTTCTTGGCACGCGTATCAATGTTATCACTATTATCAGTATTATTATAGTCCGGCGACTTAATGAAGTTAATTCTGGTAATCCTGCGTGGTCCGTTTGATTAGACTATTATATTATTTGCTATCTCCGGTTCATCTTGAGCAAATAATATCGCGTATTACTCTGATCCGATTATGTTCGCCCATCCCTTATGCAATACCAGGGGTGTAATAGATATGCTATATTATTCAATGCGAGGAAATAAGTTATAACTAATCTTAATATATACCTAATCAAGTATAATAATATTTTAAAATTATAATAGAAGTATTAAAGATTCCAAAATTACAAAAAAGTTAATTAGAACTTTAATTATTAAGTAGAACGACTATTTTGTGAAAAAAATTATCCCTTCATCATCACAACTATGTCACAATTTACCAAACATAACATTGCTATCAATGGAAATTATCCCAACACTTTACAAAACGCACCCATATTCATAAGTCATGTCTGGCGGGGTCGGATGGGTTCCGTTGGGGTGTGCCGTGTGGGGATCATTTATCTCAGTTTGGCTCCATCACTTAGCTCCTCACATCTCACTGTATATTTCTATACGCTCCTTCACAATTCCATTATCTCGGCGCATCCGTTTGAGTCGCCGCGCGCCGCATGCATCAGCTCCAGACAACCTCTAAATATTGACAAATATTCTAGACTAACTGTTGTAGTATTTTGTGAAATATCAAATCTGAAATAATTATTACGATTTAAGTACCTAATATTAATAGACATGAAACATAATATTTTACAAATTCATAAACATATATTTATTGTGTAATGTTTATTAACTCAAGTTTTGACTTGCCAACTAAAAATAATATTTATTACAATTATTAAACAATTAATAAATTGTTTAATGTATAAATAGATTGACATCTAAATCTCTTTCTTTTCTAGAGAGATAATCAACACTTAATTTTAACCCCGAGAAGTGCAGATGGGTCGGGAAACTTAGGTTAACTTAAAGTTACAGGCCATTTGTTTTATTCGTATGTCAAATTTAGTTGCCCTTTACGACGCGGTTCAGACGAGGCCTCGGGGAGTTGTTCTGTATCCCGGCTCAGCAAGGGAGGTGGCTTATCCCAGCCTGATGTATGTATATCCTGATTGGATCAGGATAGGCTGCGAAAGATATTGATAACACACTCACAGAAATGTTTTGTCCGCGTGAAGCATCTTATTTCTTCGATCATCTATTTCTTAACCCAGTTAGTCTTCTTATGTTAGCATCTTATATTTTTATGGATAATGCAACGAATAACAATAGTAGGACGCTCTATAATAGTATGAACTCTTATAGTACCAATGATTGGGTGTGCTATCCAAATTCTTATAGCTACGGTCTTTTAATTTTTGTCGTTGCAAAAATTATGGTTTGAATGCACCTAATGAAGATATCTACTATCTAGCTTACACATAGTGCTGATGAAATCGACCAAAAGAGCAATAGATTTGATACGCCGGCTAGACTGGGAGCCCCTGGTCCGGAGCGAGCATCCATTATCGGTTCGCTAAATGGTAATCATTTGGCGGGGAATATGGGGGCTTTTAATTATGCATGATTTATCCGCGCCGTCGGTAAAGTAGAAACGAACAAATTTCGAAACGATAATTTCGGAATCCAATTATGTTTGGAATTTCAATTTTCTTTTTTCGATTCGATGTTATCGATTCTGGAAATGATTAAAGATTTAAATTTATTAATGTCGTAATTACTTTATTTACGTTTGTCAATACCAGTTTACCAAACGTTTATGGTATTCAGGTGTGAAAATTTTAATATCGGCTGCAGTTTGCAGCGAATGGAAAACATTTATTTACAAATTGACTAAAACGAGTTAAATCATACGTTTTTAGGGTTCCGTATCCAAAGGGTAAAAACGGGACCCTATTACTGAGACTTCGATGTCTGTCCGTCTGTCCGTCTGTCCGTCTGTCCGTCTGTCCGTCTGTCTCCAGGCTGTAACTCAAGAACGGTAATAACTAAAGAGTTGAAATTTTCACAGATTATGTATTTCTGTTGCCGCTATAACAACAAATACTAAAAACAAAATAAATTAAATATTTAAGGGGGGCTCCCATACAACAAACGTGATTTTTCAAATATTTTTTGCTCGATATCAATCATGATAACAGGTAGGCACTTGAAATTTTCACAAAAGCCTTAATTATATGTGTGATTTAATAATTAATAATAATATTTAAATAAAATAAAAATTTAAGGGGGCTCCCATACAAAAAACACAATTTTTGGCCTATTTTTGCTCTATAACGGTACGGAACCCTTCGTGCGCGAGTCCGACTCGCACTTGGCCGATTTTTTTATAAGAACACACAGTGCTTTTAAGCCAATTACATTAAGCGTTTCCATAACGTAATCTTCAGAAAACAAATCTAATTATTAGCTGACGTTCATTCTTTATCAAGGAAAAATACAAGACAAAAATAATTTTCATTAACAGATTAAACCAATTGGGGATAACAAAAGAAAACTTATTTATAGTAATATTCTCACTTATTAATTTTTTTAGATATTATACAAAAACAGAAAAGTTTCATTAATTACTTCATGTAGCTGACAGTCTGTATTATAATAATGAAGAATAATATTTCGTTGCTAGACAAAATGTTTCCTCAACGTTAGTTTTGTTACATTAATATCTAGCATAATATTATTTCCAAATGTAGTTGAGAAGAATTTAATATTTTCTTACCTTTTTAAAAACACCCAATCTTTTTGTTGATAAGTAAAGCGCACTACTGTGGAAATGGCGTACTGAAATAGTTATTAACACCTTTATAAGTGTTAAAAGAGTTGCGACGAATAAATCGTAAAAATATGTCTTCTTAAGAGTGAATATGTTTATGCAGTTGGTCAGCAAAATGTATATTATAGTTTGATAGTAGTAAGTGTTAACTAATTTCTTGTACATATCTTCCTTTAATCTGCAGACCACAGCAGTCAGATCTTTGTAAGTTCACACTTGCAGACAGTTATGATAATGTTCTGAGGCTATCGATTACCAATTGACGGTGCGCGATGACTGGCGGTTCCGTCACATTTTTATCTTCACGAGAATTACCGCGGCCCCGCGCCCTCCCGCCCACACCCCGCACCGTCACCACCATCGTTAATCTCCATTCAGACCCTCACTTCATAATGTCTTCGAATATCAATAAAAAATAATAACGCATAAGTCATTGGATTTAATAGATCATTTTCGTAAAGTCATAGACGGTTTTATTAAGGAGAATATTGAAAGGCATGCAAAATAAGATCCCGTAAAAGATGGTGAAGCCAAACCATATTGAACTCGTAAGACAGAAATAAAAACATAGTGAAACCCAGAATTCTAAAATACCTGACCCAGCGGTGAAATAAAATACAAAGTTTAGGATTAAAGTATAAATTTACAAAGTTGCCGAGACCAACGTTTATCTGCTAAACGCGAGTAAACGAACGTTAAACACGGCAAAGAGAATATTCGAGCGAGCACAATGAGAACGGCTTAAAAATTCAATTAAAAGGCTCAGGTAGACGTAATAACATGCGGAGTTACCAGACAACATACGAATGTTTCTTTACACGTTAATTTGACTCGCTTAACAATTACCGAGGTCCTTTTAGCGTGGATGTCAAAGCGTCACGTACCGGGACCGTATCCGACACCCCACTCTCGAGACAAAACGCTCCTTTGTCATCCAATACTCCTCTCACCCGGGACGTCGTTTAGCGACCCACTGACGACGGAGCAATGGATCGCGCGCTCGACGATACCCTCGAACGGGACGATCGAACGAATTTGTCAGTTTTGTCGCTTTAGATGGTTAATGTATTCGCGAAAGTTGGCAAAGCCGAGCGAAGTCTCGGAGGAAAAACGGGGTACTAATGGAAATAAGTTTGGAGTTCGATAAATGTTAGTCCGAGTGACGGGGGTTTGATGAATTCAGGCCGGGGATTGTTTCGCCGAAGGTAATTAGATTCACGACGTGTTTAGAATAAAACCAATACATTGTTTATCATTTACGATGTAAAATACATTGAATATTCCCTTTTTTCCATGACGAGATGAAAAAAGTATTTTCGTTTGATTGATTATACCGAAAGGTTATTAGTGGAAATTTGTGTAATTTTAAGGCATATTATGAGTAACTTCAAAACTTTTTTTGATACCTCATGAATAAAGAAACAAGTAATGTCCTGGAACAAAGCGATAATTAACGTTAGTTTAATTGGAAACGGTCAAAAGGATCAAAAGGATGAAATAAAAATGAAATGAATCGGATTAAAAGAAACAAAAGTGATGAGTGTAACTGTCAAGTCGTTAATTGGAATGGCATCGCTGCAACCGAATTGACCAAATCAACGGGGGCTGTGGAACCGACACTGATTTATTGCAATGACTATACTGAGGTCAATGATTCTACTAATGACACCACCAACACTGCCTTGTAATGAAAACTTCTCTGAAGCAAATATAACAAAAGTGGAAGAGTCATCACTTGATAATTAATTAGAAAGCTTCAAATGTTTTTGTTTCACGAAATTGTTAGTTTCAGAAGCAATTAATTAAGTAACTGTAATAATTATTATATTAATTGTAATTTTATTACAAATGAATGAACTCAACATCAAAGGCATATAATATAATAAGGTCAAGTCTTTCAAAGGCCGTAAAAATATTTGAAGTCTTCCAGCCTTGCTTTATTTTTATCATAAATAGTTAAATATATACGCATAAATGGTTGTATATATATTAATAATGTAATGATTTTCGAATATTTAAAATTATGATTTAATGTTGATTTGGAGAAGTGTGATGTTATTATTGTTATTCAAGATTATTTATTTAATTAATTAATAGTAAAATCAAATTATTTTAATATCTACATTTTATGATTAATCAATATTATTTATTTCATGAATTTATAGGAAGTCAAATTAATTTGAAGTTTACATTTTTGTATTGTTAATTAATTAATATAACAGCTTTAATATTAATGTTAAGGCTATTTTTATTTGTAATTTTTCAACTAAGGAGAATGCCAATTCATAATTAAATGAAAATTTGTGGGCGTTTCCGGTCTGATGTAGCCGGAACTGTACTTAATAGAATATATTTTTAAAATATTGTGTTTCCGGTGAAAGATCAATAAATAGTCAATTTTTTATTTGGCAGGCAAAGGGGCATTCTTCTTAGAGCAGTCATAGAGTGAACATCACTGTAGAACTGTCACTGTGGATTATTAGTGTAGTAATTTATAGAGTGTTGTGAAGAATTTCGAAGTGAGAAATTAAAAGGTGATTTATGGAGTATTTGATTTTATCACAATAATATAACTTTTGTTATTATAAATAACCATTTTTGCGTTTAATTCAGCACAGCACAGCATATCTAATAAATCAATCATTTTGTGAAGGAACTTTCCCACATAAATTAAAATTGTCAGTTATCAAGCCTCTACACAAAAAGGGTGATAAAAAACAACTTAATAATTATAGACCTATTACGCTTGTTCCTATATTTTCAAAAATATTTGAAAAAGCTATGCATAGAAGGATCACTAGCTTTATAAAAAATATGATATCATAAAAAACGAACAGTTCGGTTTTCAAAAAAATAAATCAACGCTACAAGCTTGTTACAATCTAACGAACCAGATCATAAATGCCATGTATAATCGAGAATATGCTACTGTAGTATTTATTGACATGACCAAGGCGTTCGAATTTGTATCACACAAAATACTCCTCAACAAACTAGAACGACTAGGAATCAGAGGGCCTGCCTTAGCTTGGATAAAATCGTTTATCTCTGATAGAACACAATATACTGAAATAGAATATATAAATATATACAAAGAATTAAATAATTGTAAATCGAGACGTAAGTTTAATCGTTATGGAGTGCCTCAAGGCTCAGTATTAGGTCCACTATTATTTCTTTTTTATATAAATGACATTCCCTATTTGACTAAACATTATATAAATTGACATTATTCGCAGATGACATTTCTATTTTATTTACACATAAGAAAATTGACATAACGAAAATTTAATCTGACATTAACATAACACTAAAGACCATCATTGATTGGCTGACATTAAATAATTTACAAATAAATATTAGTAAAACGAAATACATACAATTCATAAATTACAATAAAAAACCACTAAAACTACAACTATCTTACGAAAATCAACAAATTACGGAGGTTCATGATAACTTATTTTTAGGGATTCAGATAGACAGACATTGTAATTGGCAGGCTCACATAGATAGAGTATGTAATAAAATTAATAGATTTGTATTCGTTCTAAGTAGTCTTACGAGAACAGTAGACGAACATGCAGCGCTAATGGCTTATCACGGCTATGTGTCAACTGTTCTTAGTTATGGACTTATTATTTGGGGAAACTCCTCACATACAGACAAGGCATTTATAGCTCAAAAGAAATGCCTCAAAGCAATAGCCAAAAAACCGCCGTATGAATCCTGTAAGCCTGTGTTTAAAAAATTTAACATTCTGCCTTTACCGTGCATGTTACATTCTAGAGGTGTTTAAATTTGTCATCAAAAATAAGAATTCTTTTACACAATTGTTAGATAAATACCCCACTAAATATTTTCGTAATCAACACAGGTTAATTATAGACAAGAATCCCAAAACAACTATTTTTCTTAAAAATAGCCACTCCATGTGTGTTAAAATTTACAATAAGGTCCCTGCACATTTAAAAGGTATAACATACAATAGATCTGTAAGAGAACTAAAAAAAATGCTGATGAATAAGTGTTATTACAGTGTAAAAGAATTCTTAGAGTCGTAAACTTACCTGTGAATTGTGATATATCTTTTATTATTATTATTTTTATTAATTTCCAATTTATTGTATTTGTTGTATTTCGTTTTAGTATTTTAAATTGACATATTATGTATAAAATTAATTGTTCATTATTTATTACTGCATATAATATTTTAGGAGTATTAATTGAATTGCAAAAAATTTTTTATAATATTATAGTATTATTTTAGGAATTTTAAATGAATTGTTAAAAAATGACTATTGAGTACTTAGATTTAAGACTATATTGCACACCATGTATTATGTGGTAGAATGAAAGCTCCAAATAATTAATCTTAAGACCTTTGTAACTTCATTGTAGCAATAAATAAATTCTGATTCTGATTCTGATTCAGGATTATCACTTATGATATTAGTCCTGTGCTGAACTTATTTGTGAATAGTTATAGCGTATTAAACAGAGAGAGAAGTCAAACAACTTTAACAATACGAAATACGTCAGGGGGTCGAGTGATCAGTAAATAAGTAATTCATGGAGCGACCGAAGTTAAAAGTGCTCAGTATGTTTGTTCCGCAGTTATTGTTCGGTAAATAGTTAACGATGCGCTAACGACGTGCTCGGGTTTTGGCGTAATTAGAATTGTTGCGAGAGCTATTGACATGGATATAGACAACAGAGCTATTTTACCACCGAGTGAAAATGAAAATGAACACTACGCTGTCGGCAAAAGGATTCTGTTACAGGAAAAATAACTGCAAACAGTCCGTAACGAGAGCACGCGTATTCTGTCACGATTGACTGTGTAGAGGGCTCGATGTGCCAATTTCAATTTTTGTAGTGTTCCAAAACAATGTCACGTACCCGCCGCTCCGTCTGCAGCCTCCAAATGGTGGGATAATACGGCGCACAGATTCGCAGCGAAATAAATCTCAACTTAATATTCGCCCCGGAAACGTCAAAGACAAAAGTTCCTCTTAATTAAATTGAAATAGCCGAATGCATTTTAATAATTGGAGGAATGTTCGGAATAAAATTGAGCTTTAAAAATTTTAGTAAAAACTTAATGCGGACAAAAGTGAGGAGCTCGCAAAAATGCGAACGGAATTACTTTGGTCGTTTTTAAAAGTAATTAGTTGAAGTTTCAGTGGCAATTATGAGGACGAGAGACGAGAGGAGACGCGGCGCCATTAATAAGCTCCGGCTGCAGCGGTGACAGCGTCCGCTTGCGACGCGAAATATTCATAATTATTGTAGATTATATCTTTATTATTTTATTCATACTTCTGGCTTGTTAGTAGCGGCTGTTTTAGAATATTTTTGGAAGTAAGTATTAATTAATATAAGTTTAATATAATAATTAATAATTATTATATTCCTCATTTAAATTCTACGTATAAAAATCAATGAATATTTGACAGTAAAATTTTTAACACAAAATTTTTAATTATTGTACTTAATACTATACAAGAGGGAAATTGTATTTTATTCTCAAATGGAAATCTATATATATATACCTTGGACCTTTTAAAATTATACATTATTATACTATTACTATTATTATATATTATATACTTACTTAATACTATTATTATAGGAAAATACCTGACTTAATAATTATATATATATATATATATATATATATATATATATATATATATATATATATATATATATATATATATATATATATATATATATATGTATATATAATTATTAAGTCAGGTATTTTCCTATCAGGTATATATATATATATATATATATATATATATATATATATATATATATATATATATATATATATATATATATATATATATATATATATATATATATATATATATATATATATATATATATATATATATATATATATATATATGTATATATAATTATTAAGTCAGGTATTTTCCTATAATAATAGTATTAAGTAAGTATATAATATATAATAATAGTAATAGTATAATAATGTATAATTTTAAAAGGTCCAAGGCGTGATGGACTTACAGTAGATTAAGAGAAAATGCAATCTTGGTACGCGACAAAATTATGCAAATGAGACAAACAAAGGATATGGGCGACTGGCCCATAGACGACCCAAATTATTGTAATAAAAAAAACATAGTAAATTTAACCATTTTTGATATCTACTGAAAAGTGAAAATTGACGATTCTTTCAAACTAGATATAGTCGATATTCCCTGACTAAGGCTGATTTTGATCTCGTTCTTTGAATAAAAAGAACGAGATCAAAATCAGCCTTAGTCAGGGACTCAGGGACAAAAAGTCAAAGCGATAAAGCAAAAGATGTCGAAGTGAAAGGGAATCGGACACGACGTCTTAATCCAGTTTTATGTGTCGCGGCTCCTCACCCTCGCCCCAGTCGCTCCTCTAATTGAGCGGTTCCTGGCCGCCGGTAATTGGGACATGTTAAGCCTCCAACCTTCATTATTGGATCCGGATTTTCTTCGGAAAAATTCCGGATCAGACCGTCCCGTTAAAGTTGCCAAAGGTCGTAATTAACATTTCTTTGTCGACGTCTTAATTAGTGGGATTTTTTTGTTTTCTGAATTTTTTTGTTTACTTATTAATTTATAGCTTTTACAAAACACTACTTATACTACAATTACTTATACATCTTACTGTGATACAGACGTTGTAGTTATAAAAGATTTGTCCTTGTCTGTCGAGCGAGCTTTACCGTATGGGACAAGAACAAATCGCTGTGCAGGGAGATAAAACGTCTGCCTAACAATTTGGATCTTTTTAGTAGTAAGAGGTTTAATTTTGTTGTCTTCAAATCAACTTGTTAATTTTTTAAGTTAGACGCACAACGAAGCGATGAAATCTTCCATCTTAATAGCAATCTGGTCGTTAGGATTATTAGTTCGAGTAACATTGTCACCGGCCAATCTAGCTCACGAACGTCATAAAACTGAATTCCAGTTCAATTTTCCCCTTCATTAAGTTGCAATGAATAGTTTTATTGTTTGAGAGCAATTTCAGAGATAACCTCGTAATTACAATGTCGGGCAGACGCAATTGCCTGGATGAGTACTCCATGAATCTGTGCAATTACTATCCCGGATTTCATAACTACCATAACACTTTAAATTGTATTTTATGATTTTCAAGAAGTATGACTGAATTTACTCGTAGCTGAAATGTGATCGACCTTAGGTTTATTACACCCTGTTATTCCTCAAAAAATATATTTTCATATTATTATACAATATGACGCGACATTTTCCTCGATGTGGATTTGTTTCCTATTTAAATGTTAAGGAATGTAAGTAGGTTACAGGAAAAATGCAGATCCCTGTTGACATCAGCCTGTTTATGTAAGCCGTGACCTGATATTCTCAGAGACCGGAGTAAAAAAAACACTGCATTTTTACTAAAGTCGCTCTTATTTTGTTTCAGATTGCCTTCATCTGCAGCTGTACCGAGACCCGAAGGATCGCTTCAAGAAAGGGCAAACGAAGGCTTCCCTCTCCCTCCAACACTTCCTGGGCTTTGAGTCTGGATTCACCCTGGACAAGGAGTCTAACACCATCGCCATAATATGCCAAGACGTGATAGTGGTATTGGCGTTCGAGACCAGAGAGAGGCTTATAGCGTGGCAGGTCAAAGTGGGGGGACAGTTGGGGACATCGAAGGAGTACCTGGTGATGGTGGGAGGTGGGGGGTCCAAGAAGCTGCCCGCTGGACCGGCCAGGCTACACCTGCAGGGGAAAAGGTTCGCCATGACCAACGGACTGCCACCTCGCCTTCTGGGATTATGGGAGATCGCACATCTAAGGTAAGTATAAATTTGCTAACAGGCCCATTTACAATTTTACTGTTTACAATAATTATTAAAGTAAAACCTCATAATAATAAAGTGTCTGGTAAGTATTGTTTTTGTCACTATAATATGCGTTTCCTTATATTATTATTTGACAAACGAGAGATTTTTAGTTTATTGACTCAGAAAAATTAAGTCACGCGTCCATACAGTATAAAATTTTAATAGAATCTCATATTGTAAAACGCAGCTGCATTATGAGAAGTTATAAAATTTTGTATCCTTATTTGAGCTCTAATTTCCACTCCACGTGACATTTCATACCGCATTTTACAGTGCACTGAAATTTTAGTTGCACACTTAAAAGTGAATAGAAATAAAAGCGGACAATAAAACTGGTGCTGGCTGCAGCGGCGTAAAACTCGATAACTCTGCGGCTTCCATAAACTCGGCAGCTGCTGCTTTATGGAGTCCGTCTGAGGCGTAATGGCGGCGACTTCCGGCCGCCATTCCGCGCGCGCCGCGCCGCCGACAAGATGGCGTCTTGCGAACTCCTCAATTGCCAATGTATTCGTATATTTTTAAATCATGGCTTAACGGCTCGTTGGCTGTGATATATCGCAACGTTTTGAACAGGATGTTGTTCTGACAGAAATATTACGCCAACTTGCTCTAGTCTTCAACAAAAAATACTGACCGAACTTTGAGAATATAACGTTATTGTTATTATTTATTGAAATATAACATAATAGAAACGTCTTCAATAGTATTAGCCTTCTTTAATAACATGTACACAAAAAGTTTTAACAACAAAAAAATCTTAAATTAATTTGATTTAATATTTTTTAAATCTATAACAAAAAATGAAAATTCTGTAAAAATAACGTAAAGCTTTTATTTTTCTACAACAACCGATTCCATATCGATTGGATTTCCGATTCTACACGCAATCTTTATAAATAATAATATTATCTACTAAACCATTTTATGTACACATTTTGGAGAATGAAAAATTAAATGCGGCGTTATTCTCAAAGGCTTATTATAAGTCGCTCTCAGAGGAAGTGGCGTCATATGAGCCGACCGCAGTCGCAGGCTGCTCTCTAAATACGAACAAAATAAACGATGACACTCCTTAATTGCAGTACAACGGTCACATTAATTACGAGAATGGCTTTTATAATAAAATAAAAGTATTATGCAAACAAAATTTTAGCGTAAGTCGCATCTTGAGCGTATTTATCTTTTGTTAAAATATTTGTAAGAACATATTGCGAGCATCAGGGGTTTAAAATAATTATTATACTTTACAGACGATACGGCGTGGTAGAGGGGAGGTTTTGCTTCGAAGGAGGTTCTCATTGTGGTAAAGGGGAAGGCCTGCATATGCTGATCACCGACCAGGCTAAAGATATCACGGAAGCTTTCGATCAAGCCGCACAAGGGAGTCTCACGCAACAACGGACTAAGTCTAACGGTAAAATAACATGGCCGACCAATATACAATCTAGTCAAGTTTCTTGGTTATAAAATAAATTTTGAGTTCTATCTTAGACTACAGTGTTGTATAATTATATGAACAATTTTAAGTATTTAAAAAAATCTACATCGAGATAAAAACAAATAACCTAAACATTTACTCTGTTTTAGTTGGTTCAAAGTCTCGACCACATACGAGGCTATCAGACTTCAACAATACCGACCATTCGATGCAGGATACAGCTAGCGCTTTATACGAAGACAATTATTTTGGGGAGAGTTGTGGAAAAACATCTCCATACTGGCCCTCCGACGAGCGACGAGAGTTTGAAGAGACTGAGTATAGACCTGACATAGAAATGAAAACACCGTGGAATGAGGCAGACCATGTGACATTAGAGAGATGCAGCACCTGTCTTACCAAATTAGGTGCAACAACACGATCGTCTACTGTTGAAATAAATCCAAGTAACCATTTCAATCCAGCCTGGACGATGGAGGCTGTTCCTGAGAGCTCGTCAGACAATTCATCGGGCAGTGCTGATTATCTCACACCTAGGGAGGTGAAGAGTAGTTGCAAGTCGTGCCAATGTAAAGATCAACCACCTGTAAGGCCACCCAAGCCAGCACGCCTAGATCAAAAGAAACCCCCAGCACCTTTACCAGCGTCAAGCTGTAGCTGCAGAGCAAACGAACTATCAAATAACAATCCTAAAGTTGGCCCGTATGAAAATTATGACGTCCCAAAAGTACCACATACAGAGGTTTGATTTATACAATATTATCATCATATCATGTATTAGATTTTTTGTTGAAAATGTGTAATTAATAATTTAAAAAATTTCAGGTACATAACACAGAGTATTATGATACACCGAAAAGCATTCGGAAGGCTGCAAAAGAAGACCTTTTTGAAGTTTCTAAAAGTTCTACACCAGACTCATACGTGTTAAAAAAATCCTGTGGATGTGTATTGAAATTTGGTTCTAAGAAGAAGAAACCACTTATAGTAGAATGTGAAGAAAATTTGCAGCCAGTTGAATGTCCTTGTGTAAAAGTGACAAATTGGGCTAATAATCTAATTAGTTTACCGTACTGTAAAAGGAGTACTAGTCCAGAAAAAGTAAGGTCAGAAACGAATTGCGATAAAACGGAAGACAATGCCCTGTATGCTACCGTCGATGTATCCAGAAAAACTAAAAGACAAAGTACAAATACAGACACAGACATGTCACAAGAATCTAACGACTCTTTCACTAATTACCAGAATATGGAACCAAAAGTTGAAACAGAGTTTGAAGGCCCGTATGCAAATTATGAAAATCTTGAATTTGCTTTATCACTAGAATTTTATGAAAACGCAAAAGGATTGCTAAAGAAAGCTGGTGTTACTCAAAGTGAGCTGGATGCACTCAGTGCGAACGTTGAAAAAGCTGTTATAATGGTACCGAGAAACGCCTGCAAGAAATGTTGCTGTACCAAGCATTCAGTACAAAATATGTTACAAGGGAAAAATAAGAGCGACGAATATTTACTGATGGAACCACCAAAAGACGTCAGGTGTGAAACAGTGCAGCAGAAAGTTGGAACGAATCCGGGTTACACCCCAATGTCTCCAAATCCTAATTGGTCTCAAAGCCTAAAACATCCGGTAAATAGGTTACACAGAGCCGAAATAGAAAAATCCCTAAGTATCCCTTCACTTAATAATCGACAAAGAAGCCAAAATACAGATTGTGCCACATCCCTAAAAGAGCTGCTTCAAAAACGATCTAGTTCAGTAGATTCCGGTAGACTTCTAGAAGACTTGAAGGAATTCGACAGCAGTGTAGGAAGTCATGCGACATCATCCTCTCTAGAGACGCTGAGGAATTTGGCACTAGAAAATAGGCTAGCGTCACCGTGCGATCATGACCGCGAATGTTACGACTGCTGCAAGTCGTCTGGATCTGAAAACAAAACATCCGAAGAAAGTTCTTCGAAGGATGTCCCGCATTTACGGAACAAACACATGGATAATGCAGCAATAAAAAGATCATCTAGTGTTCCCTGCAAAGGTGGAAATAGAGATTCCTCAAGTTCCAACGACTCGGGTGTTTCGAGCTGCTCATTGAAGCACGGTGGAGGTGAATTCCAAGAATTCGAAATGCCACTTACGTCAGGTCAATCCAGGCATCATTATATGGCCCAGAGACGAATGCGAGGCAGTTTCTCAGGGTCCATCCACACTTCGTTGCCGAGAAAGTCCAAATCATCTGATCCGTTGCGAGACTTGCCCATGCAGATACACAAGAACCACGTGCATGCTAAATCTAGTTCGGCGGAGGCTGAGGTACCTGTGCTGCCACCCAAGCAGTTTAAAGGTGAGTTTGTTGTGAGTGGACATATTAGACTAAAAAATTCTTGCTAATTTTTTTTTTGTTTGTCTTTAAACTATCTTGTAGTCTATAATATACTTCTATTTTCTTGACTACGGCGAAAATTAAAGGATGGTGATTTTGATTTGTTTTGTGTGGTTGTTTCACGATAGCATATTACAAATATACTCCCACCTCTTCTATGTATGAAATGTCAGAATATTTGTAACTATCAAATTGAGTAACATAAGACTATATAAATAATTTTCAGGAGTGATCGACACTCACAGCACATCAAGCGGCACGTCAGACATGTCGGACTACATCGAGACTCTCTCCCTGACCTCCTCACACTCCTCCGATACAACTGGAGCGATCAGGTAAGAACATTTTTTGGCATCAATTTCCTTCTACTAGGGTTCTCCAGTCAGATAAAATTGGCTGAAAGATTAATTAGTATTTGTCGCGTTCTTATGTAAGAGTCTTAATGTTTTGACAAATAATTTAGACTAGCATTAGTAGACTTATATAAATACTAGATGACGCCCGCAACTCCGTTGCGCCAAAAATCGTTTATCGCGCGGGAACCGTACATTTTTCCAGGATAAAAAGTAGCCTTTCCCGGGACTCAAAGTATGTCCATGCCAAATTTCAGCAAAATCGGTTCAGCGGTTTGGGCGTGAAGAGGTAACAGACAGACAGACAGACAGACAGACAGACACACTTTCGCATTTATAATATTAGTATGGATTAAACCGTTGAAAATTTTGCACAATATTATACATAATATCTACGAAACAAAGATTTTGCGTTAAAAACTGACGCTTAGGTACTACAGCTTGTATCATGTATGTCATTATTTCATAATATTATTATATCAGGCTCACCTGAAATTATTGTATGTTGTAATGTTATAATGACTTATTAAGCAAACACATTTTACATTACACAAAAGTCCCTAAAATATAAGCGTATTTACTCTACCCTCCCTTTGTTCGCAGAATTCACCGTCAGCCGACCAACACTCTGCGTCCTCGCTCGGGCAAGGAGTACCAAAACCTGGACCCTATTATAACTTCCATGTACAAAAACGGGAAGGACCTATCCAACTACACCAACCTTCCCTAAGTCGACCCTATTAGTATAACTTGTATAGATCGAAAACCTTTGTTATAATACTTTTTAGAATCGTTTATAGTTTTTATTACTGAGAGCTGATACATAAGGCACAAAACTGATACTAGCCAGTTTGATCGATAGTTACTAACTCTGTTTTGCTACAAAATGCATTACAATCTACTAAATATTAGTGTCGGATAGCTTATTTAAAATAAAATTTAAATAATAGTAATTATGACTCTGATAAAAAATGACAAAAATATAGTCTCTCAAATAAAGTTTGTTTTTTAACATTTTTTGTCTGCTGTTAATTTGCCATACATAACAATAAGACTGATTCACATTTTTCGTTTCCATCAAATCTAGTCAGAACCTAGTTTTAGTCATATAGAGCCATTTAAGTGTGTGTGTATAAAACATTGTAAAATTCTGTAAAAACATTGAGACAACGACAGGACGTAGCGTAGATCTTACATATTATTACCTCATTCTGAGTAAAAAATTGAAGACATAGTTTGAAAAACTGATGCCGATTTTAATGCATGTACTGGTTAAGTACACATAACTCATCATATTATGGACAAAACTACAGCTAAAGTTCAGCTGACTAAAAATGTGTTGTTTTTTAACGCGTATGTGTGCATCCGGCGTGGCGTAGTTTGGCCGGCCTCATTTCGTGGTTTTTAACTCTTTCTATAGTTTTTTATTTTGTCTGAAAACTTTATATGCTACCCATACTCCTATTGTATATAAAATACAGCAACAATATTAGAGGATAAATATTTCTTTTACAAACGTATTACCAAGTTTTCAATGTTCCGATTTTTATTGTGTACAACTTTTTATATGTTTATATTAAAATAGCCAAAGAATTCCCTCGGTAGAGTTTAATAACTATGTCAAACTTTTATTATAAGTAAGTATTATAACTTCTTCGAAGTCACAAAATTGAAGTTGTTTTCAGTTCTCACGTAATTATTGTACAATAAGTTAATGTTATACTTTTATACATTTAAAATATTATGTATCTAGTATATTTCTTCTACTTATTGATCTCATAGACTAAAATATTATCTTTTTAAGTGAGTTGTAAGGATTCTACTGCCTAATATTATTAATATTTTAAATTTCGGAATAACTTTAATATGATACTTATGTCTTTGTATAATAGTATATTTTGCAACGTATAAGTTTACTAAAGTATGCCTTAAACAAAAATCAATAATCATTATAGTAGGGGAGGTAGTGCTATCGTTTGCTAAGTCATTTCATACCGACCAAATTTTTGTCCAGCGGTAGCTTAATATTTATCAATCAATATAATCAGCATCAGTCGCCGCACCCGTGGTGGAATGTTAACTGAGAGTATTTCAAAGTTGTAAAAAAAATAATTGCGAAAAGTGATTTTATACCGAATGAAAATTTTATGGATGATTATTGAGGTCATGCTTAGCCAAAAAAACACCGTCAGCCGTATCGCAGACGGGGGATTTAACGTCAGTCGTGTTACTGAACTATGTTAAAAAAGTTAAAATATAAAGTCATTTCATACCGTACAAAATTTATACAGGTGAATGTTGATACCTTTTTAATAATAAAGACCACCGTCAGTAGTTAATATGCGGGTGGAAAGCCCGTCAGCTAGCGATATAACTAATAAGTAATAACCATGCTGCGCTTTCAGTGTATCTGAGAGCGTCGCGTAGTCTCTTTGGTAGATGAACTGACGACCTTCACCCACATACATTCAGCTGACGGTAAATATCGTGTGAATTAACAATTTAACTGTAATAAAAAGCAATTTTATTTTGGTATAATATTGATTTAATACTCGCCTCCGTCTTTAATTACGCCTCCGTGGTCTAGTGCAGTGTTTCCCAAACTTCTCGGGACCACGACCCATCTACAAGAAAGTTTAAAGTTCGCGGCCCACCTTGTGTCACGAAGACAAAAAAGCAGTGGTATGTTGCTGCCGCAGCAATTACCTGTTAATTTTTATCGTAGTTCACCACCATATCATCATCGTCAGCCTTACTTACAATTACGTTTGCGTTCTAATTTTGCCCCGCCCCCGTCCCGCACGCACCCACGACGAGTAAAAATATGACAATCGAACGAGTACGACAATCGTCCTATAGTTTCAGGGCCCACCCAAAATCTACTCGCGACCCACCAGTGGTCGCGACCCACACTTTGGGAAATACTGGTCTAGTGGCTTAGAGCGTGGCTCTTGACTCGGGTTGTGGGTTATTTCCAAGTTTGGTTAAGACAATGCCGGCTGATCAGTGATCACCTGATTGTCTGACAAGTTAGATGATCCATGCGTCCCATCCGGGGCATGTAAAAAGTCGCTCCTGCGCCTGATCTCCCGCCAGTCATGTCCGTTCCACTTATTACCGGGTTACGAGAGTAAAAGGAATACAAAGTGCTTTTTTTAAATTATTATTTAATACTCAATTAGGACATAATATTAAGCTGCTGAAAAAATATATTATATTCTCAAATAAATTAAAATAAAAACCTTTTTCTGATGTTTTTTTTTCATATATATTTTATGAACAGACTTAAACCAAACACTAACTAAAGATAATAATTGATATATTTTTCTTTCGGTACTATAATATGCTTATTTTTATTACTCGTACTTAAGTAACGAAATATTCATAAATTATTATCACATTTAAAACCATCATTTAATTCATCGCCATTACTATCTGAACTATCTATAATAATTAACGTTTTGTCCTTTTTCAAATTCGTCTTTGTCACATTCACAGTAAAGAAAAGTTTAAGCTTTATAAATATTCATTTTACAAGATTGCCAGCAACTCCGTTGCACCAAAATTCGTTTATCGTGCGGGAACCGTACATTTTGTCCAGAATAAAAAGTATGTTGATAATAATAAATATAAAAAAATGTCCTTTCCCGGGACTCAAAGAATCTCCATGCCAAATATCAGCAAAATCGGTTCAGCGGTTTGAGCGTAAAGAGGTAACAGACAGACAGGCAGACAGGCAGACTGACAGACAAACATACTGACAGACTGACAGACAGACACACTTTCGCATAATTATAATATTAGTATGGATTCTGGTAAATTTTACATCAATGACAAAATTACCAGCAAGGTCTTCGTCAATGACTGCAGCTACATCTATTATCGTCGGTGGAACTTGTCTACTCTCAAACCAGAGAGTTAGTTGATATCCTGATTTTTTTTTACAATAATTAGGGTCAATTCACACCAAAATGGCAGCGCAGCGGCGAGCATTTTTAGTGTCATATTATTTTAAACTTTATCTTCATTATTGTAATACATAGTATCGCTTGAGTAATAATGAACATAAAGTTAAAAAAAAAAATATTATGACACTGAAAATGCTCGCCGCTGCGCTGCCACTTTGGCGTGAATTGACCCTTAGGGTCGTCTATGGGCCAGTCGCCCATATTAATATCCTTTGTCTCTTTAACATAATTTTGTCACGTACCAAGATTACATATTTTTCTATTAATATACTGTAAGTCCAATCAACTAAATAAAAAAAACTACATAACTACGATAAATATTAATTATATTTATTACTATTTTATAATGTTTGATGCCCTGAAGGGGCGTGTGTTGTATCCTGGATATCCTGGATTAACACATTAACTAAGTTTTTAACCAACTTTCATAAAGGCGGAGGTGATAATTATTATGTACGAATGCGGATTTATTTTTAGGATTCCGTACCCAAAGGTTAAAAACGGGACCCTATTACCAAGACCTTGTTGTCTGTCCGTCTGTCTGTCTGTCTGTCTCCAGGATGTATCTCAAGAACCGCTATAGTTAGACTTCTAAAGTTTTTACAGCTTGTGTATATCTGTTGCCAGTCCACTATGACAATTCAAATTCTTAAAGAAACTTGAATTTTTTGGCCTTTTTGGCTCGTAATCAATAATGGTAATAGATAGCACTTGAAATTTTCACAAAACACATAATTATATTTTGTACTTTAATAATAATTAATAATAAAATATTTAAGGGGGGCTATCATACAACAAAAACGCAATTTTTTGCCTATTTTCGCTCGTACGGAACCCTAATGACCGGAATGTGCGCGAATCCGACTCGCACTTGACCCATATTTATTTTACTTTCTAAGCTAAACGATTACTCCGCCGTGTGTGAACCGTTTTTCAAAACGTTTCTTTTAGTGTTTAGGGTATCATCCCAATTTAGTACCATGTTCACAAAAATTGTGACCTGATGAAGGAATCTATGAGTAATCGAGGGAACTCCTCAAAATATGGAAACATATACATTATACATATTACATATTATTTATTATTATTATCAGCCTACAGTGTCCCACTGCTGGGCAAAGGCCTCCCCTCTTTCTTTCCAAAGTTCACGATCCTGTGATGTTGCTGGCCACTCTTTATCGAACGCATCTAGTTCGCCGCGCCACCTTTTCTTGGGTCGGCCTCTGTTACGCCGACCAGTCGGTAGCCACTCCGAAACTAGACGCGCCCACCTGTCCGGGTGCATACGGAAACATAATATTGTTAATTAATTTTTATAAACAGTATTCTTAACATAATATATGCTGCCAAAAATTAAGATTTTTGATCAAGGTATACCATGGCTAGGAAGGTGCTGAGAGAACTCCTGACTCCTTATAGATACAAATTTGGCGATTTCAGTGTTGTTTTAAGAACGGAAAGCACATGCTTAATATGCAAATCACTGCGTGCATCGCCACATCATGACACTATCATTGGTACTTTTCATGGTCTTTTAGATCGAGACTCGAGCTTGTGAGCGATTTAAAAATTTATAGATATTGTTGTTTCAACTTTTCAACGGTTACCACGCTGGCAATTTGATCTATGAGATATGTGGGGAACTTTTAAAAATGTATATGGAAACTTATGGTGATTTCAGTTTTGTTTTACCAAAAAGTAAGATTTTGCACCAGAGTATACGAGTATCATGGTCCCAAAGGTGATTAGAGAACTCCTGCCTTTATAGATATACAAGGTTTGAATTCCACCGAGACATCTAATATAATAATAATAATAATACTAATAATAATAATAATAATTTTAATAATAATAATAATGGCATAATGAAGCCGATTCTTCCTAGTTAGTGTCCCCGGGCAACACATGGCTGCGCCACCCTGTCCACTGCAGGGTGGGGCAACCATGTGGCAGATCGTCGGTTCTATCGTTGTCTTCACTATCTTTTCATCACCTTTTTTAATCAATCCTTGTTTGAGCAATGTTTTCGTTTGTGTTTTTGCTATCTTTCACCGCCTTTATTTCATCTCGTACTATCTTTCCTTTTTAGTTAACTCTTACCTTGTGTTTATATTTTAAAACCTATGATATGCGACTACGTAATAGTTATATACCCCAGGCGGGTACCGGCGCGGAATGCAATGGAGAATCCCGCCCCGGGCCCTCGGGCCCGGGCAGCCCCTCGTATTCTGGGGGGGGCAACGTATCGCTTCATTCTGCCCAGGCTAGTACTGCTGCAGAGAACATCGTGCCAACTACGAGCAACACACACTCGCACTCTACATCACCTACTTCATCCATCAGCCCTTTTCCATCTCCTCACTCATCGCCGAGATCATACATGTTCGATAAATCATCGTCATTATCTCGTTCTACTTCACAGTCACCAAAGTCATACGTTGTTACACGGGAAGCAACTGCTACTTACCCTGTACCCATCGTTGACAACACGCAGTCTACGAGTACATTGCAAACTAATGAGCGACATCCCGTAGACCATAATACCTCACAATCACATCTGACCAACACACCAACTAGAAGTGTTTTGCAGGAAATGCTTCCTCCAACCACCCTAGCTGGAAAACGTAGGCAACGGATGAAATGGACTGATGAAATTAACAGAGAACTTCTCCGTTGTTACTACATAGTCACATCATGCGAATCAAATCTCACAGCATTCAGACCATCACTATATCAAAAATTCATTGAAATTTTTCCGGAACTGAGTCACTTATCAGAACAAAGACTTGCCGATCAAATTAGAGTAATCCATCGTAATAACAGGATAGCACCTCATGTAAGAGAACAGTTAAAGAATTCAGTAGCTGAAATAACCCAAATCCTTGAAGAACCTGATGTTCAAAATACTACACAGGACGCAGATTTACAATTACTAAGCAATTTACAAACCGATAATAATCAATATATCATTCCATCATCACAATATCATTCTTTGTTATCACCACATCAATCAAATTCTTTGCTAAACTCATCCCACACCACTGAACATACAATCGAATTAGAGACTGACACCACCCAGAGAACACCAACAAACCACAACGCAATAGAATCTGAAAAAATTGATAATATTTTCAAGGAAATGTTAATCAAATACTCCGGTTCAGATCCAAATCTAAGACCTATAATACCTAAGCTCCAGATCACTCGCAATGTAATTAAAACTGTAAACGTACTAAATTGTGCTATCGGAAAATATTTAGAGGAAAAAGAAGTACCCGGTTTGGAAGAAATTCACAGCACTATATACTGTGGGGCTATGACTACAGCAATTCTGCACTCAAAAAATGTAAAGTCTAAAGAAAAAGAAACAAGAAAAACAATAGATAATAGTAATCCAAAATGGCAGATACGAATAGAAAACAGAATCAAACAGCTACGGAAAGAAATATGACAGTTAACTCAATATTTAAAAGGAAACCTCAACCCAAGGAAACAACAGAAAATAAACCCAAATAATCTCCCTGAAAATCAATTACTTGACCGCCTAGATAATTTAAAACAAAAATTGAAAGCACAGTCCAAACGTCTACGTCGACTTCAAATTAGTAATGCTAGAAGAAAAGACAATATGCAATTTAATAACAACCAAAAATTATTTTACCAAAATCTTAATTCTGAAAACATTAAAATTACGCCAACCACCAGATATAAATCATGTAAAAGATTATTGGGAAAGTCTGTGGTCTATACCAGTCCAACACAACATTGATTGCTCATGGATCAGATCTGAAGAACAGGATTACCAGAACATAAACCAAATGCCTGACATTACAGTGGATAGAGATGATGTAACTTTCGCTATCAAGAAAACTTTAAATTGGAAAGCCCCAGGGCCTGACAAGATACAAAATTATTGGCTCAAATATTTTACATCAACTCATCGCCATATAGCAAACATATTTAATTCATTCATACAGACTCCAGAAACTATACCTTTATTTATGACACAGGGTATCACCTATTTAAAGCCCAAAGATAAAGACCAAACTGCTAATCCATCAAAATACCGCCCGATCACTTGCCTACCCACAATATATAAATTATTTACATCAATTATAACATATAAGCTTAATGCACATATTACACAAAATAAAATCGTACCTGAGGAGCAAAAAGGATGTACCAAGGGGTGGGTCTATGGGTTGCAAGGAACAGCTAGTCATCGATGCCGAAATACACAATAACGCCAAACGAAACCGTCACAACCTCTACTTTGCATACATTGATTACCAAAAAGCTTTTGATAGTGTTCCGCATTCATGGTTAATAAAAGTTTTACAAATATATCAGGTCAATAACAAACTAATAAAGCTACTACAACATTTAACGTCCACCTGGTCCACTCAACTCAATCTAAGAACAACTGATACACAACTCTCCACAGCCTATATTAAAATCAAACGCGGCATATTCCAAGGCGATTCCCTTGGCCCTTTATGGTTTTGCTTAGCCCTTAACCCATTATCAAAAATTCTCAACAAATCATCTCATGGATACACAATAGACAAAGTAAACAATATAAAACTTTCCCACTTGTTATACATGGACGATATCAAAATCTACGCAACGGACAGACAACAGCTAGAAAATCTCCTTGAACTCACGGAAAGATTTAGCACAGATATCAGAATGGCTTTCGGCATCGATAAATGTAAAATTAACTGTGTTATAAAGGGCCAACACCAACAAATAAATCCGCATAACCCGGAACTACAAGATGACATAATAGATAGTATGAAAGCACATGATACATACAAATATTTAGGATACATATAAAACACCGCAATTAGTCATAAGGATATAAAAATACACTAAAATCTAAATACAAGCTAAGATTAAATAAAATACTGTCCACTCAACTATCAGGACGTAATAAAATAAAAGCAATTAACACATACGCAATACCAATATTAACCTACTCATTCGGAATTATTAAATGGTCTGATACAGAACTCGACGCCCTTAACACCGCAACCCATACCGCTAGTTACAAACATAATATCCATCACATCCAACCTGCAGTCGAACGATTCACACTCAAAAGGGAACTAGGAGGCCGAGGTTGTATCGACATAAAAAACCTGTGTTACAAGCAAATAGAACATTTAAGAATATATTTCCAAAGTAAAGCTGAAACTAGTAATTTACACAAAGCCATATTACAACTTACCCATTCTGGGACACCCCTGCAACTAAACAATACTCAATTTAATCCAAAACTCAAAATAATAAAAGACTGTGATAAAATTGCTAAATGGAAAAGTAAAGCACTACATGGAAAATTCCCTCACCAGTTACAACAGGACCATATAGACCAAATCGCATCCTTCAGTTGGCTTACAAAAGGCAATGTTTACAGTGAGACGGAAGGCTTCCTAGTCGCAATACAGGACCAAATAATTAAAACCCGCAACTACTCGAAATACATACTCAAAGAATTTTTTTTTCTTTTTTAGGCCTTATATTTCCTATATTGGTAAAATAGTCATTAAATATTTTGCAGATGTCCTTAAGTTTTATTATACACATTCATGTCTTTCTTAATATATGCAATGTCATTATCATCATTATTGTTTCCTAAGTTTTCATTTATTATCTTCCACTCTGCTCTGCATTTATTTTTTTGATTATTTATATATTTAGTGTTTTGTATTTGCTTTGATTTGTGTATACATTTTTTTAATAAATCATTATATTTTACTAGACGCTGTTTTGTATTGTAATTATTTATTTTTGAGATTCTTAATTTTAAATACATTTTTCTTTTTACCAAACATGATTTCTTTATACCCCTAGTTAGCCATAATGTTTGTTGTTTATTCTTGTTATTACGTATTTTTATCAGTGGAAAACATAGTTTATAAAAAAGGACTATTTGATCGTGAAATGCATTGAACGTAACTTCCACATTTTCTTCATCTCTTAACTCTGAAAAAGACAAGGCTGAAATACATTCCTTAAATTTACGAACATTATCAGCACTGTAATCTCTTCTAAATTCCCAAGTGATGTTTGATTTTGGAACATTTTTTACTTTAATAGTCAATATCTGAGCAGTCTCATGATCAGATAGAGCTAGGTGATGAATATTTGACTTTGTCATTTTGAGATTGCTAACGATTAGGTCTATGCAGGATGATAATCTAGTAGGGCATGTTATGTGTGTAGTTAAATTGTAGTTTTTAAGTAAACTTCGTAGTTCGCGTGTATTTTTGTTATTTTTAAGAGTGTATAGATTCCAATCACCACATAAAACTATACTTTTTTGTTTTCTTTTATTATTTACGTCATGAAGTAATTTATCTAAGTTTTTAAAGAATGAATATGTATCACTTTGTGGAGTTCGATATATACATACGACATATAATTTATGATCCAGTAATTCTAGTCCACAGCGTTGAAATTCATTCGCTATTCCCATATTTTTAATCCATTTTATTTCCTTACAATTTATATAACTTTCTGTCAGTATGCATGAACCCCCTCTCTTAGCGTTGCTGCAGAAAGCAGCAGATAATTTATATCCATGCAACTGAAGTAAATTTTCGGAACCTTTCTTAATAAATGTCTCTGTTAGACAAATAACTTTTAAGTTATTTAAACTTTGTTTTTTTTAAATCTTGTAAGGATAGGTAAAGTAATTCCGCTTTATTTATGGCCCCAGCAATATTTTGGTGAAGGATTATTAAGGTCTCATCGAAAAAAATCTTCATTGCTTGTTTGTTCCATATTTAAATTCGATAACTTATTATTATTACTATTGTTCATTATTTTGAAGTAGTATGGTATTGTACCTTTGACATTTTCTTTATAATTATTTATTTTATCTACTACTTTAGGTGCAGAAACTTTGTCAACCTTTTTAAAATAGAAAGTTATTTTATTTCTTTGTAAGTCCTTAGTTGTATCCGATACTTTTTTACTTTTTATATTTTTTATAATATTACTTGTGTTGTAGAATGGCAAATAAGTGTTTAGGTAGTCGCTATAATCAATATTAAAATTTATTTGTTCTGTTATGTCTTGTATGTAAATCATTATAATTTTTGTGAAACCTTTGAGCTTTAATAAAGGTGGTATTTTTGTGCAATTTTAGGAGACACTGTACATGGTTATTGAGTGTCTCGACCCTGAGGTAATCATTTGATTGTACTTCTAGGACATAGACACGTGCATTGCGAAGCTTATCTAAAGCGAGTGCTAAATCATTTAGAAAGCTACATGGACTTTTTTCATTTGTACCCACTCCTAATATAATGACATCTCTCTCTGTCATCATATAGTCTAGTATCTAATCTAGTCTAGTAAATAATAAAAATAATGAGCTGAGAAAAATAAAATGATTTAACTCTTTGTGCGTATAACATTTTAGACTGCGTAGTCTAAAATATCATAATTGAGTATTAAATTATTATTATACGAAAATAAAATTGCTATACAATACAGTTGAATTGTTAATTCACACGAAAATCACTATCAGCTGAATGTATGTGGGTGAAAAGGTCGTCAGTTCATCTACCAAAGAGACTACGCGACGCTCTCAGATACACTGAAAGTGCAGCATGGTTATTACTTATTAGTTATATATAGCTGACGGGCTTTCCACCCGCATATTAACTACTGACGGTGGTCTTTATTATTAAAAAGGTATCAACATTCACCTGTATAAATTTTGTACGGTATGAAATGACTTTATATGTTAACTTTTTTAACATAGTTCAGTAACGCGACTGACGTTGAATCCCCCGTCTGCGATAAGGCTGACGGTGCTTTTTTGGTTAGGCATGACCTCAATAATCATCCATAAAATTTTCATGCGGTATAAAATTACTATTCGCAAAAATTTTTTTTACAACTTTGAGATACTCCCAAATTTTAACCCACCACTTCTGAAGCAGCTGACGATCAAAGCTGTTATGTATTAGTGGAATACTATTATTGTAACGATTTTCGCTCGGTATGAAATGACTTTTTAAACTGAGCGCGACCTCCCCTACTATTAGATATGCCCATAAAACAATTTGCGTCAAAAACTCGAGCTACTACTACTTCTCTGTTAAATTTTACAGCCCTCTTACTCTGTTTGTCAAATGTAAGAGGCCTCATATTCTAAGGGCCGATAGATAGAAAAATCTTTGTCACCGATCATTGAAAAATATTCTGAATATTATAGACTTTGGCACACTCAAAACAAAGTCTACTATCTGAAAACTAAGTTGTAGATAAAAACTATATTTCATACACTGTAGACGTCAAGCCATCTAAACAGACGACGTGACGGAGATATTTCTGCTGACTTGGTGTGAATTTCGGCGCAAATTCACGCTGATCTCAGTCTCACGCTGACCGCTCGCTGACTGTCGGCGCCGACAGCAAAATGTTTGAAACCCAGGTCCCCGACTGCAACGCGTGATTTAAAAACGCCTCCCAAATTTTCATACATCTCGGCCCAGCACTAATAGTCAGCGAGCGGTCAGCGTGAGACGAAAATCAGCTTAAGGGGGCGACTAACCCAAAAATTTTCGATTTTATAATTCATTTTTATACTTAAACATAAGCCCTGAATTGTTTCATTTCCTAAAATTAGATACTACACTATATTTCCAAGAATTCAATCTGAGCAAAAACACGATACTTATGTTAAAATTTTCTCGATAGAAAAAAATCACAAAGATGCATCTAATTTTCACGAATTTTTCATTTATTGCCATAACCGTGCATTGAACTAAGTTAATATTGCATAAAATTCTATCATTGAGAAATCGACCTAGCGGTTTTTGAAAATGTTGTATATTTATCGAGTTATTGAGAAAAAACTAATTTGGCGATGAATCCGCGTCGTCCTTTTTCACCTGGCATATGAAAAACGGGCGTGAGTGTAAAGAGAGAAGGACGATGTTTGATTTTTTGGGTTAGCCGTCCTCTTAAGGGCATATCTATTTGAGTCGATATCTCGCTTGTAATATAATTTGGTCTCCTCGCCCTACACATATCTGTAGTTAACGCTAGTGTACCCAACTATGTACCCCAAAGTTACCTTATAATATACCTGCGTATAAATAAATATAGTTATTTGTAACTTGGCTTTTATTTCAATCCCACCGGCTGACTTGAATGAAGTTGAGAGTTCTAAAATAGCTGGCGACCTAATAGTACAATCATTTGGTGCTCAAAAAGAGTGTTACCTGGAAAGTTTTCCGGGAGTTTTGAAAATTGGTGATTTTATAGATTTTGACGTGCTCTTTTCATCATTTACATATGAGGGAATGTAATGAAAAGCAGACATAATCTCACAACAATATATTATCTCATGTTCATTTCCAAAAGATTAACATAGTAAATAAGTTAGATAATAACTACACATTAAAGTTAAATATTAGATTATATAAATGGTTTGCTTAATTAATTTTTAACTTTTAACTTAAATAATTCTTATTGGAGACAACAAAGAATTATTCTCTCAGGGTCGCGTTACCAGTTCGCGTGTCTTGATCAAATCTACTACACCCATTTATTGTTTTAAGAGATTTTGAATATTTAGTTTAAACAATCCAAGATGACTATAATAATCTATTCACAACAAGTCCTAGTGTTGATTTTGGTCGACCATTTGCGCAGTAGCGGCTCCGAGAGTAAACAAAAGTTAACGGTCGGAGCGTCCACCGGGCTAGACCTTGAGACACTGACCTGGATTGATGTGGAGTGAAGATACTGAGGATTGTACCTTATATCCTTCTATACAACATTTACTCGGACATCGGTATGAGTCTCATTGCACAAAACTGTGACTTCTAAAATAGTCAAAGAAGCTTCTTCATTAGGAAATGCTTGATTCTTGTTGCTACAATATATTCAAAAGTAGAAGAAAAGGAATGTAGTAAGATGTAAGAATTAATGACCCATCTGAAAAAGACAAGACATCTATGAGAAAACACATCTAACAACTACAATACCGAATAAATGGCAATTATGGATATACATACCACGGCGACTGCTACAACATATTAATTTGAGTTTTAAAAGGACTCTAAACCATCGTCGACGCGATTTCCCACCTCATGCCTGTGGACAACAAATGTGATCAACCATGTGCTAAGCCCTAGGGCTTCAGATTTGAAAAAATATGATATCAGCATCATAAGACACTTACCGCTATTATTTATTTTTGGCCTATAAGCCATGAGATCTATAAAATAGATGCTGATTTTTATAGATTGAAAACCAGCCAGACTCAGAAAAACTCTGGAAAGCCAGCTCCAAAATGATATCTCTCCAACTGACAACTCCTGACTCTATGGCAAATGTCAATGTCCTCATGACATTGACGTAATGACAGGTAATGACATTTCTTTTTTTTCATATTTTGACCAGGTAATGACAATCAAAGTAGTCGTGTTCGTTTGCCATAAAGAAAAAAAAACACGATACAAGAAAAAATTTAATGCAAAGAAATTGCAACGTTACAATACACCTCCACCAACGAAAGTTTCGAACCGGTGAGAAACTGCGCTGCCCTCAGCGTCGGTAACACAATCTTCAATTTTCGAAGATGCTAAAAGCAACAAAATGTAACTATAACGCAAAAACTAAAACTTAAATCCTAACAACTGTTGTGAGATCAACAAAAAAAACTACAAGACTAACACAAAGATGAACAACCAAACCGGCAACACAAACCCGCGACACACACATATCCTACACCAACACAAATTGTTCCTAAGCCAATTGTGCGCTCACTTTCCTTCCTGTAATCACACCCCCACCCCGCCAATCGTCAGGACCATTGTTACATGCATTTTAAAATTCTCTTCTGTCCGGACATATCGCGATTTGTTGTAGTAGCAGAAAAGTTTGTTCACCTCTGCCACCCACTACGCAAACTTGAACCCTGAGTTTTTATGGAGATACTCATACTCCCTATTTATATGAAATGAAATTGAAACAACAATAGCGTTCTACCTATTTTGTTGTGTTAAACTACCTCTGTAGTGAAATAACATACTTTTCGAAGTACAAACTGTTGGGCGCCATTGAAAACTTATATTTTTTCCAACTTTACAAATGAGGGAATGTAATGAAAAGCAGACATAGTCTCACAACAATATATTATCTCATGTTCATTTCCAAAAGATTAACATAGTAAAGGAGTTAGATTATAACTACAAATTAAAGTTAAATATTAGATTATATAAATGGTTTGCTTAATTAATTTTTAACTTTTAACTTAAATAATTCTTATTGGAGACATCAAAGAATTATTCTCTCAGGGTCGCGTTACCAGTTCGCGTGTCTTGATCAAATCTACTATACCCATTTATTGTTTTAAGAGATTTTGAATATTTAGTTTAAACAATCCAAGATGACTATAATAATCTATTCACAACAAGTCCTAGTGTTGATTTTGGTCGACCATTTGCGCAGTAGCGGCTCCGAGAGTAAACAGAAGTTAACGGTCGGAGCGTCCACCGGGCAAACGCCTAGCTCTAGACCTTAAGACACTGACCTGGATTGATGTGGAGTGAAGATACTGAGGATTGTACCTTATATCCTTCTATACAACATTTACTCGGACCTCGGTATGAGTTTCATTGCACAAAACTGTGACTTCTTAAATAGTCAAAGAAGCTTCTTCATTAGGAAATGCTTGATTCTTGTTGCTACAATATATTCAAAAGTAGAAGAAAAGGAATGTAGTAAGATGTAAGAATTAATGACCCATCTGAAAAAGACAAGACATCTATGAGAAAACACATCTAACAACTACAATACCGAATAAATGGCAATTATGGATATACATACCACGGCGACTGCTACAACATATTAATTTGAGTTTTAAAAGGACTCTAAACCATCGTCGACGCGATTTCCCACCTCATGCCTGTGGACAACAAATGTAATCAACCATGTGCTAAGCCCTAGGCTTCAGATTTGAAAAAATATGATATCAGTGTGATATATATGCAAAGAAATTGCAATGTTACAAACGGTAATAGCTAGAGTGTTTAAATTTTCACAGATTATGTATTTTTGTTGCCGCTTTAACAACAAATACTAAAAACAAAATAAATTAAATATTTAAGGGGGGCTCCCATATAACAAACGTGATTTTTCAAACATTTTTTGCTCGGTATCAATGACAATAGGTGGCCACCGTAGGCACTTGAAATTTTCACAAAGGCCTTAATTATATATTGTGTACTTTAATAATTAGTAATAACATTTAAATAAAATAAAAATTTAAGTGGGGCTCGCATACAAAAAACACAATTTTTGGCCTATTTTTGCTCTATAACGGTACGGAACCCTTCGTGCGCGAGTCCGACTCGCATTTGGCCGATTATTTTTTGTGGTATCCCTAGTATCGTCTTCGGTACTGAGCGAAATGTCACAAATGGAATTTTCTTCCACGTCATCCGCGATGGAATCATCAGCACCGTTGTAGTCCTCTTGTTCCTCGATTTTATCATACGTTTGCTCGAGAATAGAATCTGTTTCTCCCTCATCGCTATCTTGTAGTGGAACGTGCGAATTATCATAGGTACCATTGCAATTGGTGCATAATATAACGGAGCACTTTAATCCAGCCTTTCTGCATCCACAGGCTCCCCGACATCTGTTTTTGCATTTGCAAGAAATGAGTTTCAACAAGGTTTCCGGAGCTGGGGGCTCGAGCGTGGTAACAGGAATTAGCCCATTCTTGCTTTTTTCCATCCCCATTGCTCTGCGTTTTTTTCAACTCCATACCATTGCTGAACCTGGTGATAGGTTCGGAATGAATATTGTCGTGCTGCTGCTTCTGTCGGTGGCAACGATGCAATATTAAATTTATTTTTATATGCTGATTTTGTGAAACACGTAATATCTATAGTTGATTAACGATATACTTTTTACGTCATTATAACCGTATAACGCAAGGAGGAAGCGCTCTCCAGCTTTAGCAATAATCTCCGGATCGGCATTTTGGTTTATGAATACCTGGACAAACAAGAAGAAGTAGATCTTCTTATTCTTTTGACGGCTCTATCTACGCGTTCAAACATAATCAATATAATATGTATATTCTCAAAGCAGGAAAAGGAAAAATTTCGTAACAAACATATTCAACGAAAGGTATCATAGATAAAACAGCCGCGTTGTTGTTGTTTTTATAACATGTTATTTTTGCACGCCTTCAGTGGCTGTGATACAACATCAGCACTCTTTAATCAAGGAAAAATAATATATACTAATGTACTCCGAAAAAACCGAGATTCAAAGGAGCTTGTCCAGGTATTCAAAAACCAAAATGTTGATCCGGAGATTATTGCTGAAGCTGGAGAGCGCTTCCTCCTTGCGTTATACGGCGGATGTTGTGGAAGAAATTTCCATTTGTGATATTTCGCTCAGTACCGAAGACGATGAATTTTCAGTCCATCAAAACTAGCGAAGCGAAGGAGAATGAGCTACATTTTGTAATAGTGCATTATAAGTGGATTAGGCCTACTAGGGATACTACAAAAAATAATCGGCCAAGTGCTAGTCGGACTCGCGCACGAAGGGTTCCGTACCGTTATAGAGCAAAAATAGGCCAAAAATTGTGTTTTTTGTATGGGAGCCCCACTAAAATTTTTATTTTATTTAAATATTATTACTAATTATTAAAGTACACATATAATTAAGGCCTTTGTGAAAATTTCAAGTGCCTACCTATTGTCATCATTGATACCGAGCAAAAAATGTTTGAAAAATAACGTTTGTTGTATGGGAGCCCCCCTTAAATATTTAATTTATTTTCTTTTTAGTATTTGTTGTTATAGCGGCAACAAAAATACATAATCTGTGAAAATTTAAACTCTCTAGCTATTACCGTTCTTGAGTTACAGCCTGGAGACAGACGGACAGATGGACAGACGTGACGGACAGACGGATAGACGGACAGACGGACAGACGGACAGACATCAAAGTCTCAGTAATAGGGTCCCGTTTTTACCCTTTGGGTACGGTACCCTAAAAACCGCGCCACTTACTCTACCTCATGGTGGTGTGCAAATGAGTTATTTGGCCAAAACGCGTGTTGGATCACTCCAACTTTGCGGCTCTCGTACGCTGAAACTATTGATTTAAAAAAAAACGGTTACTACATAAAGTGTAGGAATTTTTTTCTAGTTTAATGTATTACATAACTATTTTCATCGTAAAATGAGTTGGAACGGAGTTATTCTCAAAAAACTGTATTTGAGCGCCATTTTTCTTGTATGGCGGCGCGAGCGGCAAAGATACGAGGTGGCAAAGTGAAAATTCGAAAAGAGCACGTCGAAATCTATAAAATCACCAATTTTCAAAACTCCCTGAAAACTTTCCAGGCAATACTACCAAATTACTGTAGTATAAGACACATAAAGTCTGATATAAAACATTTCTAAGGTCGTGCTCGCTCAATGTGAGCAATCTCACTAGCTCCATAAGCAAAGTGTGATAGCGATTCAGTGAACGAAAATGTGAATACGACATAATATTATGGTAGGTATTATGACAGTCTAAGGTCAACTTTACCAGTACCTTATAGTTTAAATAACTTTACATTTAAATAATACTATAGTAATTAATTTTCTCAATTCTCAAGTCCTTTGGACTCAGACTTTATATTATAATAGATTCTGCCTAAACTAACTTTATACTACTTCCCATGGTATGCTATCAACTTTTGAAATTGTTTACATTTTAGGCTTTATTTTTACAATACTATACAATATAATTATATAATATCAAAAATACATTTTAAAATTTCTGTTGGAAGGTATTTTTGATCTACATCTATATATTATTTGATCTATATCTACGCTTCTTATCAGTGAAGGATGAAGATGTTTTAGGACTTTCTAGCACTGCAGATCAAAGGATTTGCTAAAAAGTGTCTCAAAGTCTGCGATAAGCTGGGAGTCCAGCTGAATTGTCGCGGGCTCAAAGGCTGTATAAATCGAGTTGGGGCGTGCATACGTTACCTGATAGTCGGGACGGGTGGTCAGGGACTCTCAAAGTGGGTTACGTGAACCCCAGGAGTTCCAGCCGTTTTAAAGAAGTTGGCTTTAAATATATTTATTTTCTCAAAACACTTTACACTGTTCATTTATAGAGAAACTTAATTAATTAACAATTTAAAATATTGATGTAATTTTCGACTTTTTAAAGTTCTACTTTTATTTATCTTTTAAATAATATAACGATCACAGTGTTGTTCCACAATCCACAATGATATTGTAAACGCAAAAGCGTGCCTGTTTCCTCTTCAACCTTAAATTAAATGACTTTGATACAATTTGATCGGAGAAACTTGCCGTTAAGAACAAAGAAAATACAATAGTTTTCATATTTCGTCAGAAAACAATGAACATAAAATATGTGTTTCTTTCAGTGTTTACCTAGTAACTAATATGTTCTGTGTGTCCCCTCCAAAGTTTGAGAGCCGCTACGCTATCAGTAATGTGATCGTTTTTGCCGACTACACCGGAGTATGTGACTGCTTGAGGATGTTTGGTGCATTGAAATCGCTTTTTGAAGTGCCCTGACCTGATAAGCGGCAGTCGAAAATTATTGCTAACTCAAAACGTATCTGATGTCTATCCATGCTAATATTTTAAATGCGAGAGTCTGTCTGTCTGTCTGTTAACTCTTCACGCGCGAACCGCCGATTTTGCTGAAATTTGGTAGGAAGAAACTTAGAGTCCCGGGAAAGGACATAAGATGTTTTTCATCCTGAAAAAATGTACGGTTCTAGCGTGATAAAAGTATTTTGGCGCAACGGAGTTGCTTGCGTCATCTAGTTCACAACAAAAAGGTATCCAGGGTCAAGTTTTAAAAGTGCAACATAAAAATCGGTTCAGTATCTACTTCGTGAGATTAGCGCGTTCAATCAATAATTTCATCCGTTTTTTCCACAGTTTCTCCTGATTCTTTGCTCCTATTGGTCGCAGCGTGATGTTATTAGCCTAAAGCTTTTCTCGTTAAATTGACACTGGACAATCTAACACAAAAATATTTTTTCAATTCGAACTAGTAGTTTCTGATATTAGCACATTCAAACAAACAAAGTAACAAACAAAGTCTTTTAGCTTTATAATATAATAATAGCTTAAGTACCTATAGATTTAAAAACATCTTACACTCGTACTGTACAAAACGTCAAAGGGGATCAAATAATAAGAATTATCCCTATAAAATCCATAAAATATGTTGATATAAGAAAATGTAACGAGTTTCAAAAGTCCTTACGGCAAATCTATACTTTGGCAAGTATAATGGAAGCTGGAGGGGCGAGCGGCCGGCCATTTGACTTGCAGATCGAGCCAATAGGGGACACTGGGGTACTGAGACAAAATGCATTTGATAATTTTAAATGAAAAGTTAGATATTATATCAAAAATGGATGAGAATTGAATGACGTATTGCAATCAAGTCGGCGGGCGATGCCATGCTATTTATATTTTCGAATTCGAAATTATCGAATGCAAGCTGTCTAAGTATCCTGGACGCTAGGGCTACTTGTTGCGGCCGGCTTTTTGATGGAAAACGCTGGCTCTTTGAATGTGTTATCGTTCGGCTGTGGCATGGATTTCAACTTAACTCCTTGACTGTATAGTACTGTTAGTTGTTACTAAGAATATTAAATGTATTCATTTAGATTTTAGAGCTTTAATTAAAAAGAAAATAATAATTTCTGAATAAAGATTTCTATCAGAGGGAGTACCTATGTCTGTATATTATTCACTCGGTACACACATTCCTTTACCATATTTAGTGACAACTGACAATGTCAAATAATGGTAATAATTAACACTATATTATTGTGTTACTAAGGGGAATCGACAATTACACGTTCAATCTTTTAACTTATCAAGCCCCATAAGATCACCGGTGATCGCGACAACAATAGAATAACAATAGATTAACAGACAATTTCTTGATTTACAGTTTAATACGAAATACATAAAGCCCATATTTACAGCAACAATAAATAAAGTGAAGTCAGCGAGGGTTCACCCACATGCCTAGCGCATTAAAATTTACATACACACCGTCAAGACTAATTTCCGATTTTTAAGAAATTGAACCTTACATCCTGGATATAAAGACATGTTAGAGGTAGGTTAATGAATGTACCCTCGCGGGACAAGCATACACTACTCACTCATGTTCCCCTGGTAGTTTTGGTTGAGTCAGTACGAGTTACGTAAGTTGTACTCAAATCTTTTAATTTGATGCTGTGATAGATAAGCGAAAATCGCATTGCAACCCGGGAGTTCCCGTAAAAGTTAAATACCTACAGCAGGGAAAAAACTTTCGCCACATTACAGGTAGAAATTATTTCTTTTCCTACGCTGCGCCTACTCTGCAATCTGAATTCCTCCTATGGTCTTTCAAGTGTCCTGAGACCTGATGCGAGTTTAACATTTTTTATCATCAAGAAATAAGATAGCTATTTAAACTGGAACTTTATTTTACAAGTAATAACCACATTCTATAACCACTGCACATCAACACACTATATACACACTACCTATCAAGTGCCAAGGTTGCTATGCCCGCCCTTAATAGAAAGAGACGAAATATGAATAATAATATTTATTCGCACTGTCCGTTGAATTTTCCCCCGGCACTGGGCCCTCCATCAAAGGAAAAATGAGTTTGGCCGGCGGCCATCGCCGACTCTAATTGTCTTCCAATTTACATGGGCTGGCCCGCCGGGGATAAGAATTTGCTTTTTAAAATACCCCCAACGACTCAACAAACTTTCATAATTAAGAATTTATTAATTGTTCCAGAAGTTGTGGGGATTGAATATTTTAGAAATATAAAAGTTCCTAATCATTTGGGGCAAAAAAAAGAAACAGGCTAGAAGAAATTATAATGAGGGCCTGTTAAAGAATTATACTTTTAACCTGAAACTTGGGCAGCACGTTTATAAAATACGTAGTAACTATTTAGTATTAAAGCTAGGATAATATCCTTCAAGGTATGTTTCATGATGATCAGATGAGTAGTTTTCAAGTGAGCTTTCACGTGAAAACTACTCAATAACATACTTTTTACACTATATCTTCTAAATAGATATTTTATAAGTCGATGGCGGAATCACGTAGATAATTTGGTCGGTTTATATTTAACTCCACCGAGAGACAACTAACATGCCTTCACATAACTTTCCCAAATAACGAAGGTCTACCATCTACCTATGAATCAATTTCTCTGATAGCACATTAAAATAACTTAATAATTAATAGCAATTGTTTTCATTACACCATAAGCCTGATGGAATAAATTATGAGAAGTTGTAACCCACTGAGAATAGAAAAGCAATTTCCTGTGAACATGACACCACGAAACGGTACACCATCAGCCCAGGGATGAGAAATTATTATTGATTAAGAATAAATATTCGAGTGATATAGCTTAAGAATAAAATATTCGAGTGATATCCATTACCGGTGGTTTTGCTCCCTCATGGGCGCGTACTTACTTGAACACGTAGGCTTACCTGCATCTAGATTAATTTTCATGCTATCTCTCTCATTAAATATTATGAAGAATGAGACAGTGTTAATGTTGCACTTAAACCAGTAAATACGATTTCACTATTTTATGATACATTAAAAAGAATTATGGTATTCATAGAAAATACAAAACTAACGTCAAATTAGTTTTGATTGGTCAGAGCTCTGAAGTTTCATAAAAAGGGTAGATAGGTGAAAAGAAAGTCTACCACAGTGTCTTGCTTTCGCAATAAATAATTACTGTTAATAGTGGAGTTCCCAGAGCGTAAAAATCGTGCAAACCTCCGATTTTTGCAATAGTGGATGAAAATTGAAAAGAGAAAAAGGAATGTGTAGCTGATAACATAAATAATAAAGTTTACCTATTGAAAAGTTGTGCTTTTGATTTTTAAATTATTCTCTTCCACTTCAAGTAAACTCATAAACTGTAAAATTTTGAAGAAAATTTGCATATTTCTTTTTTTTCAATATATAGCAAAATAATAAAATATATATTAGTTTTTTTGATTTATATCGTTGCTTATATTCCAAAGGAAGAAAATAAGTTGAAAAAATATATAATTTAGATTTAAAATTAATATTTTTGTATGTAGATGAGCATACCTCCAAATGTGCTTGTTGTGTGCCTCGCCAGGTAAATGGCGTTCCTATTTTTCTTTGGTTTTAAATAGGAAGTTTAAAATTATTTTTTAGGCTTAGCAAAGCCTTCTATTTCTTAATGTGTATTACTCTTTAGCTCTTACTTTATTAAATTTTCTGAAAATGTAGCACAAACTTTTCACGGATATTTCGAAGAAAATCTGTATTTTATTTCTTTTGGTTAGGTTTTTACAGAATAAAATTGATTGTTTATTATTGACGTGATAACGTCTTATAATTCGATATGGGGTGCGCGCCCGAAAAACATGACAGTTCATGCGGCGTTACCTCGCTGACAGTCTCAGGCCTGACTTAGATAATACTTTTGTATGAAGAAGTTTGGTTAGTTATGACCTGTGATACATTGACCATATGTAGACCATAGTGAGCTATTAGTATTATTTCGGCTATTCAAAATTGTGCTCTATTTCCTACGTGTCAAGGTATGACTTGTGCTTTGTTCGAAGATTTTACTGGATTTCACGAATGTATGTAGTAGCGTTTTGTATTGCGAATAGTTTATTTTACTCATTATAAATATTTTTAGACAATCATTTGAAAGAAATACATCGAAATAACTTTAGGTTACACTCGAAAAAGTTTGTTTCTATTTATAGAGATTCGGAAGCGAGGGTTAAGGGGTTAAGGATAGTTGAACGTGACAACGTCATACGTTGTCACGTTCACCTATCGTCAGTAAACCGACTTTACAGACAACCAATTTTTTTTTTCATTAATTATATTTGCTAAAATATACTTAAAGGAAAAAAATACAAATTAGGTTAAGAACTGATATTTTTTGTATTCAGGTAAGCATTTTCCAAAAATAGGTCGCAGCATGCGTCTTTAGTATGTACGTGAGATTTGTAGCACCCAATTTTTTTTCTGGCTTTAATTAGGAAATTTAAATATATTTCAAAGACTATAAAAAGTATTTTGTTTGTCGATGCATTTAATGTTTTAGCTCTCACTTAAATAAATTCTCAACAAATATAGAAAAATATTTTCGGTATATTTTACACATTTTTGGAGATATTTAAACGTTTTTAAGTGCTTAAAAGTTATCGTTTCTCTAAAAATTAAACACGCACAGCAAGTGAGTTTAACACACTTTTCGTTACAACCCTTAAATCCACCCAAACCCTTTTATCTTGGTTACGACGAGCGTTAATCTCTAAAAACTTTGCAAAAGCCTTATAGTTGTATTTAGCTTAGCAAAGCAAACTTTCTTTTTTAAAAATTGTGTATTTGGTTAATTTTCAACGTAAACAATCGGATAAGAGTCATTAAATAACAGGAACAAGATTTTTTTTTCTGGACCGGTTCTATATGGTGAAATATTAATTTTTAAATAAGTAACTAAAAAATTAAAAGCACAAAAAAATTTTGGTAAACTTTGCAAGTTATAGTGTAAAAAAGAAAATGACACCTCAAAAACAAAAATCCATTCACTATTACAATTTTCGGAGGTTAAAACCTCTGGCGACTGCACTATAAGTCAGTGTTATTGAGTTCAACATTTTTCTGAAAATGACGAAGTTTGTGTCACAGTGTGAACGTACCGTAATGTCTTAATGTAGGGGAGAGTGGGTCTCAGCGGGCTCGTTGTGTACGACTGATAGAGTCTGCTACCTGCGTTACGTACGTTCTAGAGTTTTATTGTTTTATATTAATATTGATATATTTTTTTATTAAAGTGTTAAAGTAATAATATTTAAGTATGACTTGATTTGCAATAATTATGTAACAAAATCACATCTTACCATGAACGTAAGACACATCTTACCATGTCTTACGGATTATGATGCCACGGCGTCGCCGACTGAAGTCGCACGTGTTAATTTTTAAAGAAAAACTATGAATAAAATAATCGGCCAAGTGCAAGTCGGACTCGCGCACGAAGGGTTCCGTACCGTTATAGAGCAAAAATAGGCCAAAAGTTGTGTTTTTTGTATGGGATATTTAAATTTTTATTTTATTTAAATATTGTAACTAACTAATTTTCAGACTGGACCGATACTACTGCCGGTGTTCCTCAGGGTGGCGTCCTTTCTCCATTGCTTTTCGCGCTTTTTATTAATTTTATCACACTAATTATTTCTGTTTATTTTCATTTGTACGCAGATGATCTGCAAATTTATACCCAGTCAACTCTGGATGCATTACCTGCAGCCGTGAATGTTATAAATCGTGACTTATCAGCTATATGTGACTGGAGCAAAGAATATGGACTTCTGATCAACCCCGTTAAGTCGCAGTTAATAATACTGGGCAGTCCAGGGCTTGTATCGAGAATTGACTGGGCCACTCTACCTTCAGTGTCTATGAACGGTATAATAATACCATACAGTAAGATTGTTAAGAATCTTGGCGTTTTCTTTGATGAGCATCTATCCTGGTCATATCAACTGAAGGAGATTAGTAGGAAAGTTTACTCAACGTGGCATTCTCTGAAGCGACTTCGGTATTTACTGCCGGTACCTACCAAAGTAGCCTTGGCAGAATCACTATTTCTGCCCCTTTTCGACTACGCGGATGCTTGCTTCATCAACTTGACCGAAGACCAACTTAACAAACTTGAGCGCCTTCAGAATCTTTCAATTAGGTTTATTTTTGGCTTGCGAAAGTTTGATCGTGTATCTGAGTTCCGCAAGAGACTTAAATGGTTACCCATCCGCCTTCGTCGTAATGCCCGTGCACTCTCCTTCCTTTATAACATCCTATTTGATTCCAACTTTCCTAAATACCTAAAAGAAATCTTCAACTTCCGTTCCCCCGACAGGCATGAGCTGCGTTCCTCAAAAAGACTCCTCCTTGATATCCCTATCCACCACACCAAGTATTTCCACTCATCCTATTCCGTACAATCCGTCTTACTCTGGAACTCTCTCCCCACCAACATAAGACTATCAAAAACATTAAACACATTCAAGTCATCCCTTAAAGAATACTATCTCAATACCTCTTCGTAATGGCATTACGTTAATTGATTTGGAACTGTGTATAATTTTCAGGTGTTATTATACGTAAATCATATCTAGTATTTATTTTATGTTATCTACAATATTAAATATTAAGTATGTATGTAATAGTATTATTGATAAAATATATTTTATTTTATAATATTTTGTATGTAATATTGCGTTATAATATATTGCGTTATAGTATTTTTTTATTTTATTTTATTATTATAATATATGACCGTATTTATACATATTATATTGTTATTTACAATGTTTAGTTTTAAGCCTTTATTTCTAATATTTTTATACTTTAAGCACAACGCCCTTTTCTCCAGCAATTTGCTTCTTTCTAACAAAGGTTGCCTGGAAGAAATTGCTATGTAGTAATAAGGCCGCCTTTGTGTGCTCTCGCCATTTTATGTCTTTTTATTATGTATGTTGTTATTGTAACTATGATTGTGCACAATAAAGTATTCATTCATTCATTTATTAAAGAACACATATAATTAAGGCCTTTGTGAAAATTCCAAGTACCTAGTCATCATTGATACCGAGCAAAAAATGTTTGAAAAATCACGTTTGTTGTATGGGAAATTAAATTTTTAGTTTATTTTGTTTTTAGTTTTTTAAAATTTATTTGTTGTTATAGCGGCAACAGAAATACATAATCTGTGAAAATTTCAACTCTCTAGCTATTACCGTTCTTGAGTTACAGCCTGGAGACAGACGGACAGACAGACGGACAGACGGACAGACGGACAGACGGACAGACGGACAGACGGACAGACGGACAGACATCGAAGTCTCAGTAATAGGGTCCCGTTTTTACCCTTTGGGTACGGAACCCTAAAAAAAGACGGGTTGCACTCCGGGAGTGCCGGCAGAAGTGAAAACTTGATTATTAACGTTGTGCATTTTTTTTAACCCATTTTTATGAAAATCGATTATTAAAAAATCGATTCTTTTAATTAATCGAAACCCTTACAATCGATTAAATTTTTAACCCATTTTTTATGAAAATTGATTTTAAAAAAATCAATTGGAGTTCGAGTTCGAGTTCGACACAAAACACTACTCTCCAACCGTCTTACGGTTTTTCCAAGGTTTTTCGATCAGCACGAGAATCTGACGCGAGTTTCACAGTTTTTACCCATCCCACAAAAGTGCTCAACGCCGCTAAAGAAGTTTTCACTTCAAAAATATATAAAAACATATGTAAAGTATATTTTAGTTAAAAATATTATAGCAGATTATTATACAAAGGGATTGAAAATAAAAGAAAGTAATATAAGGTTTACTTAAGCATATTTTATTAAGCAAGGTATGAACCTTAATTATAAAACAGCAATATACCATAAACAATAATTTAATTATAAAACATTGAAACCAATGATATTCTATGTTACTAACGTAACTAGACTGGCAGTTTACGGCAACAACGCGTTGCCACTTCGAAGATGCCTGCAGGCATATCTGACTTGCATAATGACATAATAACATTATGAATTGACATTGTCTTTTGAATATAAAATATTATTTAATTAATGTACATAACTTTGAACTGTTTATTAGCAGACTTTTTAGGCATCTGTCAAGAGTCAAATTGAAGAAGGGACAGTAAAATACTATCAAAACATGAGAAATGGCTTCGGCCTGATGAAAAAACTTATTTCATATTATTGATATCAAATAATTGGCTTCGGCCTGATGAAAACTCTATTTCAGATTGTTAATATAAAAGAATTGGCTTCGGCCTGATGAAAACTCTATTTCAGATGGTTAATATACAAGAATTGGCTTCGGCCTTCACTATCATTCATTATATAGAGAAAACATAGAAATGGCTGTATGGGCAACGCTCCCTTTGCCTGTCCCGACCGGGACGAATAAAAAAAATGTCTTTTGAACTATCAAGTGGTTACGCATTTCTGAGAATCTTTTGTAAGACGTTGCTACTCTAGTATTTTAGAAACTCATTGATTGAAACAACATAATTACTTCTTACTAACCATTTATAGCTCGGTATACATCCACTAATTTACATAAACAGTTAAATCACTATATTATAATATAAAAATGATTACTTTACCCAAAAATTTTATGGCAATAGAAAATAATACTTATCTATAACACGTCAAAATAGAGATGCTTCTTCGATCACGGCTCGAGCAAAAGTGTCGGAACACGTCAACTGTCAACAACAGTCTTTTATAACGTGTCCCCACTCCCCACTCTTCGACCCGCCCACCGGTACAGTTTATACAAAATAACATTTAAAATTTAAATACTAGTTTCATTATTAGCATAGTTTCTGGTATGTATGTCTATGGTTGTCACCGGTTGCCTTGACAATAAATCTGTTATCGAATGGCCGTCTTTTGTAAAATAGCGAACTCCCATAAATATCGTCATATTTATCACTGGCGACGAGAAAAGTGTACAAATTGAGCCATGTCGGTTAACAGTTGTGGCTTGTTATCAAATTTTGACCACAAAGTGCAAGTATGGGGAACGTTTAAAAGCCGGCTCTCACAATGGTTCTTCGCGAACGACATAGGCGCGGAGAACGATCCGGCGGGAGTAAAGAGACGAGCGTACCTGCTGAGTGCGTTAGCAGACGACACGTATCAGCTAGTGAACGACCTGGCGCTGCCAAAAGACGTTCAGCAAGTACCGTACGAGGACGTCATCAAACTTCTGGATGACCATTTCACTCCCAGGCAAGTGGGCTTCAGTGAAAGACATAATTTCTATGCCGCAGTGCAGTTGCCAACGGAATCGGCTTCCCAGTGGGCGGCGAGACTACGGGGCCTCATCGCACATTGCAAGTTCACTGACGTGGAGGAGGCCCTACGCGATCGATTCGTGATGGGCATGCTACCGGGTCCGGAAAAGGAGAAGATATACGTGCAGGAGTTGGCGGGGCTGACATTAGCAAAGGCCGTGGAACTAGCGGAGAATTTGAAAGCGGCGCGCGCCGCCGCTGCTTCGGCGACAGCGTCAACGTCGAACGCTCCGCCGCTTTTCAAAATTGACAGAATGAAAAACAACAACAAGACTGACAGAAAGGTTTTCAATAATAGTAGGCGAGGTAGTGCTAGCGTTTACTAAGTAATTTCATACCGACCAAATTTTTGTCCAGCGGTAGCTTAATATTTATCAATCAATATAATCAGCGTCAGTCGCCGCACCCGTGGTGGAATGTTAACTGAGAGTATTCCAAAGTTGTAAAAAAAAATTGTTGCGAAAAGTGATTTTATACCGAATGAAACTTTGATGGATGATTATTGAGGTTATGTTTAACCAAAAAATCACCGTCAGCCGTATTGCAGACGGGGGATTCAACGTCAGTCGCGTTACTGAACATGTAAAAATTTTTTGAATATAAAGTCATTTTATACCGTACAAAATTTATACAGGTGAATGTTTTTACTTTGTAAATAATAAAGAAAACCGTCAGTCGCTAATACGACGGTGGAAAAACCGTCAGCCAGCGATATAAGTTATGACCAATATAGCCCTACTTCGCGCTCAATGTATCCTAGGACGTCGCGTAGACGACATTTCCACCTGCAAACATTCAGCTGACGGCGATTTTCGTTTGAATTAACCATAAAATTATCTCACATAGCAATTTTAAGTAATTAATTCGATAGTCAATATTTGTGAAGAAGAATTATATACATTTTACTTTAAAAGCGCCATCTGTTGTTATATACTAAAACTAAAATAACGCCTACCTAACCTAAACGTGTATAATCTAGATATAAAACTTTATTGGGTGCGAATTGGGATCTTTTTAAATGTCAATTCAATACGATTCCCAACAACAACTTTGAAATGCTCTCAATTTTTATTCCACCCATTATGAAGTGGCTGACGATCAAAGCTGTTATGTATTAGTGGAATACTATTATTGTAACGATTTTCGCTTGGTATGAAATTACTTTTTAAACTGAGCGCGACCTCCCCTACTATAAGGAAAGATGTGCGGTGTGTGGTTATACAAATCATACTTCCGCGGATTGCCGTTTCGCAAACTATACGTGCAAGAAATGTAATAAAAAGGGTCATTTGCATAGAATGTGCAAATTGGTAGAGTGTACAGGCGGATGAGGTAAACGAGAACGACGACGACGACGACGGTAAGTGCTTTAATGTTCGGTTAGCAAAGGGCGAGCCTCTAGTCGAGTCTGTTAGAGTGAACGGGGTTAAATTAACGTTCGAAATCGACAGCGGCTCGGCCGTTACCGTCATACCTGAACGTATCGCGCTACATTTCTCTAGCATTTCGTTATCAGTCACACGTATAAAGTTAGTTAGCTATACGGGGGAGGGTATTCCATGCATGGGTAGTGCAACTATGCAAGTCGAGTGGCGAGGCCTCGTGCACGAGAAAATTAAGGCGATTATGGAAGCCCGCAAATGTTGCTCAGTTGTAGTCTTTTCTAGGGCTTATTAATTATTATAGGTGTTTTGTGCCTCGAGCTTCTACTATTTTAAGTCCTCTGTACGATTTGTTAAAGAAGGGCGTCAAATGGAGGTGGACGGACCTAGAGAACAATACCTTTCTAAATATTAAGAAAATTTTGACGTCGGATCAGGTCCTCGCATACTTTAACGCTGACGCTAAAATAATATTAACGGTGGACGCTTCGCCGTACGGTTTAGGAGCTATTTTGTCGCAGATCGACAGCGACAATTGTAAACGGCCGATCGCATTCGCATCGCGTACGCTGAATAGCGCCGAAAAACGATATTCGCAGATACAGAAGGAAGCCACGGCGATAATATTCGGAGTACGTCGATTTCATCAGTACCTGTACGGGCGGTCGACGCCGTTCGTTCTGCGGACGGATCACAAGCCGTTGTTGTCTATTTTCGGTCACAATAAGGGGGTACCGGAAGTATCGGCGAATCGACTTCAGAGATATGCGTTGTTTCTAAGTAGTTATAATTACGTCATCGAGTATGTTAAGAGCAAAGATAACAGCGCGGATTACCTATCGCGAGCCTGTCTGCCGTCGCCGGTGCGGGATGCGCCTGCCGAAGACGATGGCGGCGAGGCACGACAGGAAGAGGACTTCTGCGACCACGCCGCGTACGTGCGGTTCGTCGTCCGCGGCGACTTGCCCATCACACCGCACGAGTTGCGAGACGCCACAAGTAAAGATCCGGTACTAAGTCGGATACGTATTGAACGGTTGGCCTCGCAAAATAACAGAGGAAAGAATTAAGCTTTATTTTCTTTGTAAATTACAACTGTCGTACGAGGGCGGCTGTCTCATGAGAGGGCATAAGGTGGTAGTTCCGGAATCATTACGGGGTCGCGTGCTGAAGGAATTGCATTCGTCCCATTTTGGTATTGTTAAAACAAAAGCAGAAGCGCGATCTCGCATATGGTTCCCGGGAATTGATAAAACGCTGGAACAAATTGTTAACACTTGTAGCGTTTGTAGTCAGCTGAGGGCTTCGCCGCCGCGCAAAGTACCGTCGCCCTGGCCGCAGCCGCCGCACGCCTTCCACAGGGTATATTTGGACTTCCTGGGTCCATTGCACAGCAGAATGTATTTAGTCATTGTAGATGCTTTCAGCAAGTGGGTGGAGGCTTACGACATGAGTAGTTGCAATTCGGGGGCCGTTATAGAGAAAATGCATGAGTTTATGTCGCGATTCGGTGTGCCACATACGTTAGTGACTGATAACGGAACGGCCTTCTGCTCGCAGGAATTCGATGATTTTTGTAAATTGAATGGGGTTTGTCATTGAACATCGCCGGCGTATCACCCGGCTAGTAACGGACAAGCCGAGATATACGTGAAGATAGTGAAAAACGGGATTAAATCTAGCATTTTGAGTAGTAACGCAAAGGACAGTAAGGCCAATTTATTTAAGTATTTATTTGATTATCGTAATTCTGTTCATAGTTCAACGAACACCTCACCGGCTCAACTAGTGTTCGGTCGCAAGCTGCGATCTCGGCTCGACCTACTGACGCCTACCGTCACCGTGCCGTCGTCCTCGTTTACTGCACCCCCGTATAGCGGTAAAGATAGATATAGATGGGTTAGAGGTGTAATTGTTAAGCTTTTAAGAAGAATGTTGGTTTTTGTTAGGGATTTGGAGACATCCGACATTATTAAAAAGCACAAAAAACAAATTTTGTTGTATAAGGGGAATATCAGCGGTAGACAACCTTGGGACACGGAGATATCGGCAAGCTCACAAGGCTCAGGCCAGGATGAGCCGGCCCTTTTACCTCTAACGGAGAATTTTAACGTGTGGGATTCACAGGAGGAGGAAAGGGACAGTAACATAAGTAATCAGGATTGCTCAGCACCTGCAATCATTGATGATGGAAGCTTGGAAAGAGATTGGGAAGCGGAGGCCCAATGCGCGGAGCAGGCTCCAGTTTTAAGTGAGCGAGAAGTATCGCAGACTTTAGCTCCAGCTTGCCCTTCTCTCGGGCGACCGAAGCGTAACGTTCCCAGGATTGACTACAGCAAGTTTTATTAAGATTTTTGGATTGGTTAAAAGGAATGAGTTTTAGATATTATGTTTATTTAAGAGCTTTTATATTTTTTATTAATCTTTATTATTTGTTATTCTATGGGGGAGGAATTGGTATGTATGTCTATGGTTGTCTTCGGTTGCCTTGACAATAAATCTGTTATCGAATGGCCGTCTGATATTTTACTTGTAAAATAGCGAACTACCATAAATATCCTCATATTTATCAGTTTCTAAACTTAATTTACATATTTTTAAAACAATCAGAAAATCATAACATTTATGTAATATGTATTAGTTAAAAATGTAATATTATAACACACGCAGTTACCCACAATTTAAATACAAAGTGTTTAAATATAAAACGGTGTCCAAGTACGGTGCAACACTTAAAATAAACGATTTGTATGATTAACTACGTCAAATAGTGCCTTCTCCTTATTGAAAAGTTGGTTAAAAGTAGGAAATCCGTAGAGAATATAAAGAAGCTATGAACACACCTATATCACAAATATCTATCAGGCCACTCGGTTAATTCAATCAGAGCGTAGTGCAGGTGATTATGCCATCACCGGGTGCCCACACTCCTCAAAGGGGTCAGTGAGCGTCCTTGTGTCACACATTTGGATATAGCTTAAGTGGTACCCTGTATAACATTATAGTATGTTCATCAAAATGTACTTGAAACTAGGCCATCAGATGGCCTCAGTAGTTTGAATAGAATAGTAGATGCTACTATGACTGTGATTCAATAATTTATTGTTTTGCTACTTCAATTTAACTGAAACTATCCTAATGCGTGGATCCGATTCGGGCGGTCTAGTATAAGAAGATCTACTGAATGTTAATAAAAATATCATCAGCCATAACTTCAGATGCTCGCAGCCAACACCATAAAATTAAATAATAACACCGAATATAAAAAAGAATAATAAAAATATACATTAATCCTTCGATCGCGGATTCTTGGAAATGCTATTGTATTCTATTGTTGTCGCGATCACCGGTGCTCTTATGTGTCTTAAAGGATTAAACATCGTCCCGTATAATGATTATCCTGAGTCCTGCCATATTGATATTAGCAATATCAGAAGGTACCCGACCTGTCTACAATATTATATCTTAAGATATCCGTATCTCACCTCATCTATTGTATTTGTGTTGTGTGTTTATGTGTATGTGTGTATGTATTTGTGAGAAGGCTATAATCGTTTTCTGATCTTGTAATTAAATATCTTTGTGTTGGCACCACGTTGTTAATAATGTATTAGGCTGTTATGTTGTTCATTATTGAATTATGTTAGTTAATTCATCTTGAATATATTAATTATCTAATTCTAAGCCTCGAGCAGTATCATAATTATTACTATATTAGGTATCGTATAGCCTATAGGCCCTATATCATAATTATATCTAATTAGGTAAGTAAAGTGACTCCTGAAACTGCTATTTTTACCCGACTGCCAGGAGGGTTATGTGTTTAGCGCGTATCTTGTATTAGTGCAGTCGCCAGAGGTTTTAACCTCCGAAAATTGTAATAGTGAATGGATTTTTGTTTTTGAGGTGTCATTTTCTTTTTTACACTATAACTTGCAAAGTTTACCAAAAAATTTTTTGTGCTTTTAATTTTTTTGTCACTTAATTAAAAATTAATATTTCACAACCGGTCCAGAAAAAAAAATGTTTTCTTGTTGCTGTTACTTAATGACTCTTATCCAATTGTTTACGTTGAAAATTAACCAAATACACAATTTTTTAAAAAGAAAGTTTGCTTTGCTAAGCTAAATACAACTATAAGGTATTTGCAAAGTTTTTAGAGATTAACGCTCGTCGTAACTAAGATAAAAGGGTTTGGGTGGATTTAAGGGTTGTAACGAAAAGTGTGTTAAGCTTACTTGTTGTGCATATTTTATTTTTAGAGAAATTATAACTTTAAAGTACTTAAAAACGTTTAAATATCTCCAAAAATGTGTAAAATAGACCGAAAATATTTTTCTATATTTGTTGAGAATTTATTTAAGTGAGAGCTAAAACATTAAATGCATCGACAAATGAAAGACTTTTTCTAGTCTTTGAAATATATTTTAACTTCCTACTTAAAGCCAGAAAAAAAATTGGGTGCTACAAATCTCACGTACATACTAAAGACGCATGCTGCGACCTATGTTTAGAAAATGCTTACCTGAATACAAAAAATATCAGTTCTTAACCTAATTTGTATTTTTTTCCTTTAAGTATGTTTTAGCAAATATAATTAATGAAAAAAAAACAATTTTATTCTGTAAAAACCTAACCAAAAGAAATAAAATACAGATTTTCTTCGAAATATCCGTGAAAAGTTTGTGCTACATTTTCAGAAAATTTAATAAAGTAAGAGCTAAAAAGTTAAACACATTAAGAAATATAAGGCTTTGCTAAGCCTAAAAAATAATTTTAAACTTCCTATTTAAAACCAAAGAAAAATAGGAACGCCGTTTACCTGGCGAGGCACACAACAAGCACATTTGGAGGTATGCTCATCTACATACAAAAATATTAATTTTAAATCTAAATAATACATTTTTTCAACTTATTTTCTTTTTTTGGAATATAAACAACGATACAAATTAAAAAAATAATAATATATTTTATTATTTTGCTATATATTAAAAAAAAGAAATATGCAAATTTTCTTCAAAATTTTACAGTTTATGAGTTTACTTGAAGTGGAAGAGAATCATTCAAAAATCAAAAGCACAACTTTTCAATAGGTAAACTTTATTATTTATGTTATCAGCTACACATTCCTTTTTTTCTTTTCAATTTTCATCCACTATTGCAAAAATCGGAGGTTTGCACGATTTTTACGCTCTGGGAACTCGACTATATGTAATATTCTTTATTACCTCGTATCTTCAGAACGGCTAAACGGATTTTCACATTTGAGGTATCGTTAGATTTGTCTTAATAGCCCGAGTATTCTTAGATAGGTGACATTAAGAAAAAACCAAAATGGCGGATGTTTGACGCCATATCGTGAGGTAAACAAAAATAAAAATTTACCAAGCATATCGAGTGGGGTATCAAAATAAAGAATTTTAAACACTGATTCTCAATATGTATATAACTTGCAGTTGTAATATTAAATCGAACGATAAATACTCATAGTACAAAGAGGAAAGATTTGATTTTTTGTTTGTTGGGCTCGGAAACTACTGAACCGATTTGAAAAATTCTTTTACCATTGGAATTCTACATTATTTTTGCTGAACATAGGCTGAATTTTATTTTGGACAAAATAAGGTTCCGTAAGATATTTGGGTTCTTCGGACGCAAGGTGTAAAAAATCAACCAGAAAAGTTACTTATTTTACGTACGCTGCCTAAACTATAAAAGATAGAACCATAAAATTCTAAGTAATTGTAGAACTTACAAATATCTACAAAAAAGTCCGCGAAACACTATACCTATCTATGTCGATTGAGGCACAATAACCATTTTTTTATTTAAAAATCTTGAAATTTTTTTGGACTACATTTAAACGCGTTTATTTCACTCATTCTTTTAATCCTTATCAAAATAAATTATTCCATTACTAAATACAGTTTATGTTGATAATATTTGGTCTTTGAATTAATAAAATTGGACATTTTGGTTTTGAAATTATGGCGAAATTAAAATATTACGATAGTTGGTGTCACCAAGGCGGACGTGCGCGTGCGGGAGGAAGACAATCTGTGCAGGGTGCAGCCTGCGTATTATGACTGCGTCGTCAATGTTCAATTTTCATCAAAAATGTTCAATGGGAATCATTTTGTTGACCGAGTCTTTTCTGGATATGCTTTTTGCAGAGCTCACCGGCATCCACGCGGGCGAAGCCGCGGCCGACCGCTAGTAATAAAATAAGAAAAAACCAAAATCCGCCTGCATGGATAAATCCAATACCGTATTAATTAAAAATTAACTGACATTACTGAAACAAGATGAAAATTCAATGACAAAGACAATTTTTTTTAATAAAAAAAAGAATGATTTGGTACTTAAAACTAGAAACATACATTGAAACAGTACCAAACCTATGTACCTATTATAACGTATTGTAGGTACACTTTTCTAAGTGTGCCTACGATATATGGTTATATCAGCACGGTAGTTTTTCAATTTTTTATTAGATTGATTGTCGAAATGGTTAGATGACTACAACTAAAAAGTCGCAAATAAAATAAATTAATTAAAAATGAAAAAACCCGACTGCAAAAAATGTTAACTAAAAAGAACGAAACAAGACATAATTCTGTCGGAGGCATCGAATCCATGTTTTAATTGATACGACTCTTGCTTACGAATTTCATGCCAGGATAAATAGAAGGTTACATAGAAAAATGTGGAAGAAGAAAGTGGATAATAAATAAATGCAGTCGGAGGCATAATATTTTATGATTTATGAATTAATGTTAAACTTGGTGCGACATTTTTTGCAGTCGGGTTTTTTGATTTTTAATTATATAATATAATAATATAATATCTATGGACGCTTCACACCACGTCAGTCTGGCCCCGTGGTAAGTACCTGAAGGACTTGTGAGACGGGTACCAGACAACGGAAATATATTTAATACTCTTATACTATACATATATTTAGGATTTTTATTATATGATACACATATTTAATACACATCCATGACCCAGAAACTTTAAAAACTTTTTGTTCCGTCGGCGGGATTCGAACCCGCGACCCCCGGCTTGAGCTGCCAACAGCCCACCCACTGAGCCACAGAGGTCGTCTAATTAATTAATATTGTTATCACAATATTATGTATGTGTGTTCTACATATTGTGTTGTGTGGTGTCAAAATAAATATGTTCTTATTCTTATTCTTATCACTCGTTCCCAGTCCAGATCATATTATCATAATATGTATTCTTATGATAATTATTACGAGGTAAACAAATGTTATTTTTATTATTTTATCGTATTTACGTACAAAAGCATGCTTTGGCTTTGTATTCTCAAGCTTTTCAATTTGTTAAAAAAAATAAATAATTAAATTTGTATCTCAGAAGAAAAGGAAACTAATTAAATAACTACTTAAAGTTATCTTGAAAACCACTGCAATAGATGCTTCATACACAAAAGTTAAATGCAAAAGCCTAACGCATTAAATGCGCCACCATCCCCATCTCGGGTGGGGAGTAAGAAGTGGGTAGTGGGGAGTGGGGAGTGTAAGCAAAAATGTTATCCCCTTAGCATCAGTACCGCTGAAAGGCTGTCTCATTATAATTATCCGTCTCTGTAGCGAGGACTTAATTTTGTCTAATAAGTCCTTTCGTTAACGAACTGACATATTGTAGCATTGCTGGGGTCGTTAAGATTTTTTGTTCAAAACCGGTAAATTGTAAAATAAAATGCTAAAGCACTTTTGAGGACTTTTCAGATGTATCGTTTATGTTGGGGTAAGGCTGTATACGAGTAGAATATACAAGACGATTGGTATAAGATTATTATGCTGTATTTATCAACTAGCATCATAATCGTGCTATCGAAGTTTTTTTAGCTATTGTTGTATTTTATACGGCAGCTGAAATTAATATTGTGTGTTTGTGGACTTCGGCCTGACCGATATTACTGTACACTTCTTCCTTTGAGTCCCTCAAGTATATTTCCACAATGCAAACAAAGTGATACGAAATTAATTATTAAAATATATCCATAGATCCGATCGTACATAATAGTTTTTACCCATCTAAAACAATCATTACCCAGATAACCCGCTATCAAATGCTATTAACGTAACATTACCGCGAACAAAAACGCTCTCTAGTCCCGCGGGTCCGCCATTACAGTTTCACCGCCAAATTAAATATCGGTAATTGTGCTGCAGTCGACGTGTTAAGCGGTTATCTCGTGATTTTGTTATAAAGCAGCTTTGACCGGTGAACCTGTCATTATGATAATGTGAAAATTTGATGCGGCGTTTGATGTGTTAGGTCGTCGTGTCAGAAGTTAATTTTCTGACAATAATAAAGTGAAACATTTTTGAATATACTGGGATTTATGGTACATTCATTCATTCCTACAATATCAATACGAGATTAAATAGAAAATGTAAATAGTATCTAGAAAGTGAAGTAAGAGGTGTCGTCAATAAAATATTATAAAGCCTTAAATTATAAAAATATGGTGTAGTTAATAATATATTGAATATACATAATATTATATTATCGTTTTAGATACTAAATAATAATGTGTAATTAAAAGTAAAATACGTTTAACACAGAATCAGACATAAAATCAGAAGCATCATTATGTAATTACACCTACCTTTCATAAGAATCCTGAAATATTTTACGCAGAATTAAAAACCACTTGGATTATTCTCTCCCCGCTCCGGGAGCTGCATCAGGCCTGGGACTCCCCGGGGGATTCCCCGGCTGAAGTCGGGGAAATTATTGCCATTTTAAAATTGCTAGACTTTCAATTTCATATTGCTAAATAAGCGAGATGGCGGAACTCATGTCTGGGGAATTTAAAGTGCTCCGCTAGATTTGTGTAAAATAATAATATAGTGTAAATATTATAATATTATGTCTAGGTATTTACCACTATCATACATTGTATGCATCTGAAACAAAAGAAATTATTAGTCAATGGTGGTGTTAAACATTTTTGGTCGTAGCGTAGTAGGCCTCAGTCGAGCGGCCACTTTGTTGATATACCGCTTAAAGGCTAAGGCCTCCACAAGAGATGATCAGGATCATTCCCTGTCGGAATGATCGCAGGCTGACCTGACCGGACTCGTACACATTCTGTGACAGTAGTGTGTTTTCAGTGCATAAAACGAGTCATTTTAAATCGGCCTGCGTTAGTCCGATGGAGGCTTTAAATAATATACATTTTATTAGTTACACGATATAATCAATAAGTTATATAAGACTAGACGATGCCCGCAATTCCGTTGCGCCAAAATTCGTTTATCGCGTGGGGACCGTACATTTTAACAGGACAAAAAGCATCCTATGTCCTTTCCCGGGACTCAAAGTATGTCCATACCAAATTTTAGCAACATCGGTTCAGCGGTTTAGGCGTGAAGAGGTAACAGACAGACAGACAGACACACTTTCGCATTTATAATATTAGTATGGATAGCATCTTGGTACTTTTTTGTTGGGTGTGTCTAATATTCTTACTGCTTTATTGCCTCGTCATTAAATTCGCAATAAGTTGTTTCGTTAAAATTACGATTTTTGAGCTAGTAAGTACTCAGTTCTTTACTAAGCTAGTAAAGTTTGGCAAGGCGCCGCGCTATTTGAAGAAAACTTGGCTAACGTGAATGTAAACTGTGACCCGAGCACAAAAACGGAAAAGTATTTGTAGCGTTGATAGTGTGGCGGTACCACAATGATAGGACTCCAATGACACATTTTCATACAATCTAAAGACATGTACTAATTTTAGTAAAATTAAGCAAAGTTTTAGGTTGCACCAGTTCATAAGAATGGAGCCGTAAGCTCCATACGTTGTGCTATCAGTATTTACAAAACGTTAAGGGACAACGTAACCCCCTGCTGCAACGTTACCGTGCATCGTTTAACGTGTTTGTATGCGTGCAACTAGTCGTATGCGAATTATGATTGCAAGTGGATAAAAATGCTTACGGAAATGGCTTTACCGCGGCAGTCCAGAGAGCCACTGCAATACCTGCAATACCTACGAACCAGTACAAAGCAACAAAATGCTTACGTCCATACCCCGATTCCCATGCAGCAGACGCGCAAGAAGTATGGAATAGTCGTAAGACTATAAGGCTTAATTTCTTGCCCCATTACTGATAAGAAACTAAGTGTTCTAGGTGTAACAACACACACACCCCATGGCCATTATTTTTGTTTAAAGCCTTGGGAAGATAGCGCCTCTTTATTTATGTATGTGGTGGGTCGTTAGTTTTAATTTATATTATTTATATTGTAATCGTAGCGTAAGATAAAGATATTAGTGTTTTACATATTATACAGTGTGGTGGAAGTAAAAGTTCAGTAGACATAATATTTTATCTTGTTGTTATTAAATGTATCTAACACAATAGAGTTACTGTACAGTGTTTGTTCTTTGTTTGTGAGGCGACTTTTCCAACGTATCAAACAAAAACAATATTATATTATTTTAAATATTATTCAGTGCTGAGTTCAGTGTAAGGGGGTTAAAATACAAAATAATATTATTATGTTAATACTATTGTTGTACGACGCAGACTTAAAATTTTCAGATTCAACGGGCCCAAAAAATCCCACTTTAAAAAAAACTTTATATAAGAATTTACTAAACATTTTCATAGTACGTAGATTTGTGAATCAGAAATCAATTGGACTCAAGTAGGTAATATAAAATCAATTTGTAGAGTTGTCCCCACCCGAGGACGTCGTAAACTCACATCGTGTCCTCGCAAAGTGACGCTCATACCAAATTATGACAAGTATTGGAAAATTGGTCCCAGGGTGGACAGTGAACTTGTGATATTCCGGAATAAATTGTGCACAAATATCACATTATGATACCTACACATACTTTCATATCCATACTTAAAGTGTGTCTGTCTGCCTGTACATCTTCACGCTTACACTGATTTTTATGATATGGAGATAATTTGAGTCCAGGGACATAGAATAGTTTTTATCCAAAAAAAAAACTACTTTAAAAATGGATAAACAATAAATATACGAATCTACGATATTAAGAAAACATCTGCTGTCTTTATCAATGGAAAACCACCTGTGTTATTAAATTTAGATCAGAACATATTTCAGGGTACCGATTCTCACACCTCGAATTTCACTTCGATTGCGGACTGTCTCACTCACGTAAAGACGTGATATTCGTGCGCAAGGAACAGCTCGAGATCGAGCCAACATTCGATTTATGAGAATCATGCCCCGGGCTCGGTCGTTGGCGCCCGCTGAGCGAAAATTAAATAACCTGATTTACGGCGCCACCCGACGGGTTGATTAAACATGGAATTGATACTTGAGGGTTAGACAACGGCTGAGCGTTATTAGTTATGTTGTCGTAAAATATCGAGGAGCTCTTTGGATAGATTTTTTTTTTTTGCTTCTACGAAATTGATCTATAATAAAAGCATCTGTTTGTCATTGATTTCTAACTTCATTCTCTGTTTTTTTTTTCGATGTAATTTATAATGCCTAAATATGTACGCACTAAAAACACTTTTTAGACAGGGAGCCCTAGAACAATTTTTCTTAAATTACTATCAACTATTTTTTTGTGAGTAGTTTTACTTTGATAAGACAAAGACAACATTTTTATCTGCGAAAATACTTGAAAGTGGTAGCTAACAGATATAGAAAGGATTTCATACTTTGATTTGATGGTTCTAAAATATGGATTGTTCTATTTGTAGGACAATGTTACTCTTAAATTATGTAACTACTAACCTATCAACATACAAAAAATCAGCTGGTCAGGGTTCCGTTTTAGGGTTCTGTAATCAACAAAACTTGATTGACAAAAAATTTACTTGATAGTAATAAACGCGAAAGTGCGAAAACAATGTAGTTGTGTATCTGAAATCATTGTTATGTAGTTATTCACATTGTCGCCCAATTACTGTTTTGTTTTCCGGTAAAATAAAATCGATGGCCCCAACGAATAAACGTGCAATCGAAAAAAGACAACTTTTCAGGAAGACAAAAAAACGTTTGGAACCACATAACTTTGACTACATAATAAATAGACAAATATAATGTACTATAATCAAATTAAGGGTAAAAAAAATATTTTTCAGCTCATATATTTTAATATATGAGTTATAAACACATAAACATAAATTTTTATTAAAGGTTTACTACATATTTAAGAAAAACCATATTAAATTATTATTCTAGTGAATAATATGAGACTTGTTAACACTATTGTATCAAAGCACGTTTATTCGTGTCATAAATGAAGTTTTAAAAAGTGCAGTGAAATGTTGCATGGTTATTCCACGTATATTTTTTTCCTCCTGAGCCATGCTCTGGTCATTTACACGCTTGTTCTTGTATATTTTGTTGCTTATACATGTTTTCAAAGATAAAAGCCCGTATATTAGTGTTAAGAAGTTGATTCATTATTTATGTAATACGACCTTATTAGTGTATGGTATAAAATGTAAATCTATACTAATATTATGAAGTAGAAGAGTTTGTTTGTTTGAACGCGCCAATCTCAGGAATTACTAGTCCGATTTGAAAAATTCTTTCGTCGTTAGATGGTTCATTTATCGAGGAAGGCTATAAACTATAAATTATCACTCTATGACGAATAAAAGCGAAGAAACATAGGAAAATGTAGAAAAAACCGGGAAAATTATTTGAAGGCGCTTATCTCGCGATCTACTGGATGCATTTTTAAGTTATTTGGCACAGATGTAGAGTAGACCATGATGTGAAAGAACGGAGGCTATTTTTTGCGGAAAAATGTATAGTTTCCGTAAAATTTTTCATTTATGCGGGCGAGGCCGCGTGGAAAGTCTAGTTAGCTAATATTTTCTTGTTGACGGTTCAGTAAAAAATATTGTTGACCTATTGTTGTTGTTGATAAATATTGACCTACCTCGTGTTTATGCGTGGACACATACATATAAAATGGAGTACAACCTTGCTTATAGATCCTTCAAGAGAGAGATCAATCGGGCAAAGGAACAGCACGTCAATAGTATCGGTGAGAGACTCGAGTGCCTTTCTTTGGGAACCCGTGAATTGTGGTCTCTGGCTTAAACTATTGAAGGGTATTTTTGAAAGCCATCCTACCATCCCTACAAGTAGGAAATGGATCATTAGCCCACGACGCAAAATACAAAAACGATATTCTGGGTAAGCTCCTTGCGTCAAACTCGACCCTTAATGACCTTGAGATGAAAACCGCCGACCATACCACGATGCAAGGGCATCATGTCGGATATAAGGTTACATCAGCGCTCAGTGTGAACAGCCCTGCGTGCCCTTGACATCCAAAAGTCGAGTGGGCCTGACGGAATCCCTCCTATTGTGTTGAAAAAGTGTGCTCCAGAGTTGGCTCCGGTCTTAACGCGTCGTTTTTGGTTCTCCTACTCTTCTGTCACTGTCCCGGCTTCTTAGAAGACAGCCTTAGTGTACTCGATCCCCAAAAAAAGGCGACCGCTGAAATCCTTCCAACTACAGACCAATTGCTAAAACCTCCGTCATCTCGAAGATAATGGAATCTATTATCAGCTCTTTCGATACTTGGGCGGCCAGACATTACAAAGCGACAAACACGACAAACAGTACGGGTCGCTTGGCTGGTTATCTCTTGGCGTACCAAGCTCATCGTTGGGCTCAGGTGATTGTGTGGAGAGGAGAGGCATTGGCTGTTAGTTTGGACATTGCGAAGGCCTTTGATCGGGCTTGGCTCAAAACGCTACTATCAAAGCTTCCATCATAATATGGGCTTCCCGAGAATTTATGCAAATAGGTGAAAACTAGTATTTTTCCAGCTTTATCAAATAAGGGAATGTAATGAAAAGCAAACATCATCTCACAACAATATATTATCTCATGTTCATTTCCAAAAGATTAACATAGTAAATAAGTTAGATAATAACTACACATTAAAGTTAAATATTTAGATTACATAAATGGTTTGCTTAATTAATTTTTAACTTTTAACTTAAATAATTCTTATTGGAGACAACAAAGAATTATTCTCTCAGGGTCGCGTTACCAGTTCGCGTGTCTTGATCAAATCTACTATACCCATTTATTGTTTTAAGAGATTTTGAATATTTAGTTTAAACAATCCAAGATGACTATAATAATCTATTCACAACAAGTCCTAGTGTTGATTTTGGTCGACCATTTGCGCAGTAGCGGCTCCGAGAGTAAACAGAAGTTAACGGTCGGAGCGTCCACCGGGCAAACGCCTAGCTCTAGACCTTAAGACACTGACCTGGATTGATGTGGAGTGAAGATACTGAGGATTGTACCTTATATCCTTCTATACAACATTTACTCGGACCTCGGTATGAGTTTCTTTGCACAAAACTGTGACTTCTAAAATACGAGTAGTCAAAGAAGCTTCTTCATTAGGAAATGCTTGATTCTTGTTGCTACAATATATTCAAAAGTAGAAGAAAAGAGTGTAATAAGATGTAAGAATTAATGACCCATCTGAAAAAGACAAGACATCTATGAAGATGTCTTGTCTATGAAGATGTCTTGTCTTTTTCAGATGGGTCATTAATTCTTACATCTTACTACATTCCTTTTCTTCTACTTTTGAATATATTGTAGCAACAAGAATCAAGCATTTCCTAATGAAGAAGCTTCTTTGACTACTCGTATTTTAGAAGTCACAGTTTTGTGCAAAGAAACTCATACCGAGGTCCGAGTAAATCGAGTCTGGTATTGTAGTTGTTAGATGTGTTTTCTCATGAAAACACATCTAACAACTACAATACCGAATAAATGGAAATTATAGTTTTTTACATACCACGGCGACTGCTACAACATACTAATTTGAGTTTTAAAAGGACTCTAAACCATTGTCGACGCGATTTCCCACCTCATGCCTGTGGACAACAAATGTTATCAACCATGTGCTAAGCCCTAGGGCTTCAAATTAAAAAAAATATGATATCAGCATCATAAGACACTTACCGCTATTATTTATTTTTGGCCTATAAGAATAAGCCATGAGATCTATAAAATAGATGCTGATTTTTATAGATTGAAAATCAGCCAGACTCAGAAAAACTCTGGAAAGCCAGCTCCAAAAATGATATTATCTCTCCGACTGATAACTCCTGACTAATGGCAAATGTCAATGTTCTCATGACATTGACGTAATGACAGGTAATGACATATTTTCTTTTTTTCATATTTTGGCAAGGTAATGACAATCAAAGTAGTCGTGTTCGTTTGCCAGAGAGGAAAAAAAACACGATACAAGTGAAAAATTGAATGCAAAGAAATTGCAACGCTACATAGGTCACAAGTTTTTTGGCAGATCAATGACATATTACATTCCAATGGCATTTATTGCTATGCGGATGATAGTACAGGTGATGCCCTATCTACCGGCTTCCACCATATTTCTCGGCTAAATGTCATCGAGAGTCGAAACGAACTTATGTCTAAAATAGAGAATTTACAGGAGAAAGTCTCTGAATGGGGTAGACGATACTTTTCTGATTCTGTTCTTAACAGGACGAGACAGTATTTCAGTCTGGACCAATGCACGCCATCGTTTCTGTAACTCTACAAGGTGCAGGTTCGGCCTCATATTATTGAATACTGTTCTCATATCTGGGCAGGGACCCCAAAATACCAACAAATCCCTTTGGATCGTATCCAACGAAGGGCCGCTCGAATTGTTGACTGCCATAGTGTTTCAAACAGGCTGGACCCTTTAGAAATACGCCGAGATGTAAATAGCTTCACTCTGCATCCTCAATCGGTTGTATCACGGGGAGTGCTCTGAGGAATTGTTCGGAATCATACCTCCTGCAACTTTTCGCCATCGTTCCACGTTAAAAATATTCCATCCTCATAACCTTGATGAGTGGCAGTCTTCCACCGTGCTTTTTTTGCGTAACTTTCTGCCGCGCACTGTAAAATTTGGAATGAACTGTCACCAGCAGTATTTCCGGACCTATAAGATCTGCAAGCCTTCAAGGAGAGAGCGTATTCCCTCTTAAAAAGACCGGCAACTCACCAGCAGCTCTTGTGATAAACTTTACAATACTCGTAGCTCTTCGAATAACCTTTACAAAAGCAGAAAAGACAAGAGAAGTTAGTAAAAGATAATAGAATAGCTGTGATTAATATATTCAAAGTTTCGCCATCTGCAATGAGGCATTAGTGGTAGAAGTCGCTTGCATTTTTACACGAATAATCGTGCAAGAGTTATAACCCAAAGGAAAAGATAGACACAAGCGCCAGATTGTTTTAACACGTTTATTCTGGTGAACTCAAATAAACAAATAATCTGCAATAAGCGCATGTTTTATTATTAATGTGATATATGTTATTATTTTTTCCGTGCAATAAAGATTTACATTGCTATAAAATCGTTATTTTAAGTCAAAAAAATTCAAAAAAATTTACATAGGTGTATCATAGTACATGCAAACGAAAAATCAAAAAAAAATGTATGGGTAAGAGCTCTTGCACGTTTATTCGTTGGGGCCATCGAAATAAAATAAAATAAAAAAATGTTCTAGGGCTCCCGTACTATACTACGCCGTAGCACGTATACGGTGCTACGAAACCGTAGTCAACCAAGTTTTGTCACCCCCGCTCATTCCCCCGCGCCGCTAGTGACCGTTCTGCAAAGATTTTAAATGGGATAAAATATTATGTCATAAAAAATAACACACAATTTTTGTTGATTAAATGGACTCTCCTAATGACACCTAAGCCCTGGAAAAAAATTGGCAAGAAGGTTTAATTGCACCCTGTATGTACATTCTACACCTTCAATCTAGATCTATTTAGATATAGATTTAGATTTAAATTCCGTATCTCCGAAAATACCGTAACAAATTCGCAACAAGTACGGGCAATCAGCTAACTAGTTGCTGGAGCTGAATTCCTGTAAAAAGCTGAAGTAATCTGGAATTCCGAGACCGTAGCCCCCAGCCCCCGGTCTCCAGCCTCCATCCAGCCTGCTAATCAAATCTACAGTACGAGTATTCTGTTTTGCTGTGTACTTACTGAGGTATGTGATGGTATTTTTACCCGACTGCCGGGAGGGTTATTGGACCTAGATGCTCCATATTATATACTACCTTTTTTAGTTCGAGTTATCAAATAGTTGGCACATGATGAAGTGATTACGAACATGTAAGGCACGTTCGTCTAAGATCGCCCGTTATCGACATCGAATATGATTGCTATAAACAATCCTAATCATGGTAATCCATCATGGCCAACGTCTGGAGGCTACACGATCCGGAGTGGAGACAGTCTGCAGTAAATTTAAGATCTGATAAAAATATCAATAATTTTCCATCACTCAAGAAACACTTAATAATAGTCCACATACTTCTATGGCCACACATGAAATACTTTTTTAAATCAATAGCAATCCATTAAAATCACACCCCATAAAAGTATAAGCGCAGTAGACTGGCAGCATGTAGATGTTGGCAGTTGGCACGGCGTCTGGCGCGTCTTGGCAGACTTTGGCATGGGGTGTTACTGACTGCTGTATTCCACGCGCGGCGCGGCTGATTGCTAACTCGACTCGCAATTGACGGCTCCGTTTTTGTTGATACCCTCATAAATAATTTGAAAATACCGGGTTCCGTACTTCATACTAAAATCATTAATGCGAAAGTCTGTAAACTCTTCAAGCTGAGTCCGTTGAGTCGAGTTCGATGAGTATCGAGATATTTTGAGACCTCTAGAGCTTAGACACAAAATAGTTTTATAAAAAAATAATTTCTGCGCAAATTAAATTGCGGGCAATGTCTATTATGTTATCATAATTGGTTTGTCTATAGCGTTTACATTTACGTGTAAATTGGAACTAATTTTGAGAGAGATATTTTGGAGAGAACACAACTATGTAAGAATTTTCTATAGGAAAGAACTTGTAACAATAATCAGAAATTAACAAAAAAAGTCACAAAAGCATCATTAGCTATTTACAACAATATGATCGGCTACTGAATAAACAATGAAGGGTTGGAAAGGGGTCACCCCTAACTTGGAAAAAAAGAAAATTCCAAATTCAAAATAAGAACTCAATCAAAAACAATCGTAATCGCTGAGTGGTTTTTGCGGCGCGCGTTGAATTTTTAATGGTCCAACCACCGGTGGTCCTGGGGGTCGTGCAGGGGACCATCGGGGGCCAAACAGGGACCAAGGGGCTAAATACTTGAAAGTCTAATTGAATAAACGTGTCACCCATCCCGGATCATCGATGCAAGGATCAGGAGATATAGAGCGAGGAAAAATAGATCTGGCATGACATGATGTCTGTGATCAAGATGAGCAGATTTTGTAATTTCCTAATCATAAATCATACAGATAAGTTAAAGATTAGTTTATTCTGTTAGGTTATATCTACTTTATTTTCGAAAATTTCAATAATAAAAACCAATAATATTCATGTATAAATTTAATAGAAAAAAAAATCATAAAGCTACAAGTTACAGCTAAGATTATTTTGTAAAGACTAGGTTATTATAATACATAGTAATTAAATTGTCTTAACTTTTAAATAACTCCAATAATCGTTACGGGAAAGAAAAGCAAGCTGGTTTGGTCCGTGGTAGCCTTGGGTAGTGGTAGCCTAACCATCTTTTACACCCTATCACCGGTATATTCAAATTAAAAAAATCTATAAATGCTACTCAGACTTGATAACATGACCACATTTTTGTAAATTATTATCCAATTGTTTCTGCCACTAAAACTAATATAGGTAATATACTAAATTTTCACTTCGCCCTATCTACGCTTTCTTACTCTACATCCGGAACTTAGCTCCTCGAAGTCCGTCCCGGGGTTTAAAATTCCGTTTGTGTCGCCGCCTCTATACATCTTTAATGCCACCAGTAATTGCCATCGTTAAGTTTTATCTGCGGATTTGTGGCCCCAAAACATAAGATGGCCCCAAAATATCAATATCTTGTAATTCATATTGATATTGAAATTTTGTGGATAAAGAGGGATCTCAAAACATAAATTTGTATTTGAAATAAGTAATTATTATAAGTTTCGAGGATAAAATCACATTGGAATGCCTCGAAGCACTGATTAAAATAATAATTATGATACTTAGTTTTGATTTATGAACGTAACGACGAAAGGAGGTTCGAGGTTCAGTTATAAGACGACTAAGTTTTAGACCTACACCACGATTTTTTCGAAAGTACTTTTTTTAGTATAAGAAAAAAAAGGAACGACCATACAGCTAAGCTAAGTCTCAAGTAAAACACAGAACAGCCAGTAATTTTACTCTCGAAAAGTAATATACTGTTTTACAAAACTGGAATAGTTTGATACAACGTTCGCAGTGAAGTTGGCGCGGAGTAGAGGAGCGGAGTGAAGTGAGCGCCGAATAACTTTTTTATTAACTTCGCGCGTGTCATATGAAAGTTTCATTCGGCGGCGCGTAAATAAAAGATTTTCTATTCAGCGCTCGACATTTGAATTTACAGTGACGAATATATTGGCGGGAGTGCGACGGATTTTTGTATGAATGTAGGTACGCAAGGACGCAAAAAGTATTCTTCATACCACATTAAAAAAGTTACGAAAGTGTATGTGTGTTTGGAACCTCTTGACGTTTAAACTGCAGAACCAATTTTCATCAAAATCGGTATGGAGGGGTAGCGGTAGGAGGTGTGTGTGGTGAAATGACACAGGATACTTTTTATGTTACATGTGACATGCCCAAGCGACTGTTTTGACACATTTTACATTTAACCCTAGAGTGGGCGCGTTATTCCGTGAAACGTCAGTGGGCGCGTATGGAGCATTTTGCCGCCCTTTTTCTTTAGCTATTTTTAGTAGGAATTGAGCAATACCATTAATTTATTTTGACACGATTTAAATAACACACAAATAACAATGAAAATTTTAATTAAAAATTAAAATCTGTTTTAAGGACTTTGGCTTACAAAACATTTTAGAAAACTTGATATTATTACTGACTTTTTTTACTTTGTCCTAAATAATACCCCATAATACTGAAAAATTAAGAAAAAATGATCAAAATTATATGTTTTCCTTGTCTGCAGGATATGTTTTATCTAAACAGTCTTCACAAAAGTATGAGCGATGTTCATTGCACAGCAACCTTGGCCATCTGTAACACCCTTTTTAGTGCACATATTTTCAAAGCTTATATTTTATTTTCAAAGAAAAATAGGCTATGGAAGATCCACCTACATTCTTGGAAGCTGATGCTAGGTCTGCTTTTACAAATCGAGTAATTTGGTTCCTCAAAGAAATATGAAATATGTCTATAGAAGACCTTGAGGTCATATGTTATGACTTGACTGGCACCATAGTAATTAATTAAGTATTTGAAAGATTTTTTTCAAATACTACGTTGCTATTACTTAATACTTTCAAATTGTATAATTAAAATTGTTTTTACAACAAATCCACCTTAAAATAAAGTCAGTATTGCAACTTTGGAAAAAAATGTGTCAAAATTTTTACCTACGTCAGTGGGTGCGCGGTGAGCAATTTGCCGCCCCGCGATACCTGATGGTATAAACTTAGCTTTAAGCGGGCCCCCGTGTTCTGACGGCATCCAGCTTTTCAGCACGCATAGCTAACGAGATTAGGGGCAGCTCTACGAATAATAAAAAACTAAGGAAACGTAACTCCCATACTATTGCCGTTTAAAATTTGGTTCCTTTCGAACTGTCATAGTAACGTCAGCCTTTATACCGCTCAAGGCCACCTAAATATTGCAAATGTATTGAAATGTGTACCTAAGGTACACTTTTTTGACAAGTATTTTGGAGCATGTTTTTTGACGGAGTTACTCTTCCTTAGTTTTTATTATTCGTAGGGGCAGCTACTATAAAATGCAAGACTAACGAGCTATTGTTTACGAATTATTAACGTTTTTTCAGCGCGGGCGGCAAAATGCTCATAGCGCGCCCACTCTAGGGTTAAAAAAACAAAATAATTTTAACCGTAATCCTAATGAAACAGATAATACAGGGGTGTTAGACACCCCTGTATTAAAATTATGAAGAACACCTTAGTTTCAAAGGACATTAATCCTTTTAAATATTCATTTGTTTTACAAATGAAAACTTTAAGTTGCGTAGGTAGTTATTTATCGTTTCGTGTCCGAAATTGCTGTGCAAATAATTATAAACAGTGTAAAGGCCGGCAACGCACCTGTAGCTCTTCTGATGTTTCGAGTGTCCATGGGCGACGGTAGTTGCTTTCCATCAGGTGACCCCTTTGCTCGTTTCCCCCCTTATTTTATAAAAGGACAGTACGCTAAACTTGCACTTTTACTATTTAGAAACTAAAATGTGATTGCTACTGTTGTTTATTGAAGAGTTTGACGGAAAATGTAAGGCGTTTATGTCACAATCGTAAAAGAAATGTAACCATTAAATCTATTTGAGTGGCGACGTGATAATATTTTTTTTTCGGAAGTTAACCTAAATTCTAAAGGAACTATTCATTAGGTACCTGCTATACTTGTTGAACGTATTCGGAGCGTGCGAAGTGGGTGGAGGGGGTAAAGAAAGCGATTGCCGCGCTTGCCGCGGCAAAAATATGCAAAAAAAGAGGCTCAGCTAATAGTCAAACAAACTTGTCAATCTTGTTTCGAAATTTTTAGAAATTGGTCTTAATTGTTTTTGTATCGTAGACTGCAAAAATAACAGCAGAAATAGGTAGTCAGTATACAAATTTAATGTTTTTCCTCAATCCACTAGGAAATTAGATCAGTTATAAATGGGTAGCTGCTGTAAAAATGAATAACCGGCCAAGTGCGAGTTGGACTCGCGCACGTAGGGTTCCGTACCGTTATTGAGCGAAAGTTGGCAAAAAATGTGTTTTTGTATGGGAGCCCCCCTTAAATATTTATTTTATTTTTATTTTACTACTAATTATTAAACTACAAGTATAATTAAAAATATTGTGTATATTTCAAGTGCCCTAGCTGCTACCATTATTGATTACAAGCAAAAAAGGCCAAACAAATCACGTTTGTTGTATGGGATCCTCCCTTAAATTTTTTTTTGTTTTTAGTATTTGTTGATATAGCGGCAACAGATGTACATAATCTGTGAAAGTTTCAATTCTCTAGCTATTACCGCTCTTGAGTTACAGCCTGGAGACAGACAGACAGACGGACAGATATCGAAGTCTCAGTAATAGGGTCCCGTTTTTACCCTTTGGGTACGGAACCCTAAAAAGTACCGTATGTGATTCGATATAACCTGAAAGTTCCTCCTCAAACCTCAGTCAAGTCAATTTTTTTTAGTTGCATTTTATAAAGATATTAATTGAGTACCTAACTATTATTTTAGTGTTGATGAATGATGGATCACCATGGTCTCCAAAACCCGACGACAAAACTTGCAGTGATAGTTTCATAGAATATTTAATTTAAATCCAAAGTATTAGGTGGAAGAAATAGTGACTCACAAAATATGACGATAAACCAGATACTACATACTGGTTTAACTAATCTTTTAGAAGCTGGAGATAGAGTTTTGAATCAAAGGTTTTTCAATTGAGCAAGTTTTAGATGAAAGGGGTAAAAAAGTTAAAATTATTATGCCCCCATTTTGAGCAAAACAAAACGAGTACTCTCAAGAGGAAACCGAAAGGGCTTATGATATTGCTCGAGTAAGAATCCATATTGAAAGCAATGATATTCTATGTTACTATTTTAGGAACTCATTGATTGAAAGTGTATTAATGCAAAGACTCAGAAACATCAAAAATGTTTGCAGTGTTTTAGTAAATTTATAGACTCCGATTTTCTTCAAGAGTAAAAATAAATAAACACAAGATTTTAAAAACATTACATTTATTTTTTTCAAGTATAAAGTATTGCTCGTATTTTTGTTACTGATTTAAGCAGCAATATGTTTGCACTTGCCACTCTGGTTAAAAACGCAGCTGCATTTTACTCCAGCAACAACCCGATCATTATTATCTATCTGTAAGAATGAATAAAAATGTTTAGACTCGCTTTATCCAAATGTTTAGTTACGTTTTTTGGTTGGTTGAGTACTTACGTTTGAACTTGTTTTACAGGGTGCTAAAGTCACCGATGTTCGGAAAATTATATTGGCTCGTATTAAAGAACATTGCCATTAGTTCTTATATCCTAAGATCCGACCGTAAAATCCTGCATGAATCGTTTTTTTCGATCAAATATATTTTAAAATAATCTTTAGAACGTATAGAATGGATTAATGTTGGGTTACCTTGTTAAAAGTAGCCGCAAGTACCTCTAATTGAGCAAAATGAAAGCCCGTAATACAAACTTGCGTCAATTCAATAGAAAAGTAAGAACTAAGAAGGAATGACCTTGAGGAATGACAGGACGCTACGCATAAAAATAAAAACGCCTGTTAAATAAAAATAGCAATCTTGCGGGTTCTCGACGTCCTCAAATCGTGCCAGGCATAATAATTGTAGGCCTGAACATTTGTCATATACAAAAGTGATGGCAACCCCAGTTTGCGGCTATCGTGCAACTGGCAACCATGGATATTCATGTACAAAATGCATTAAACTTTTATTTTGTATCAAAATTATTAAAAAAAATCGATGCTTCGATTTTGATGAAGAACTATGTCTGTTTACGGGCTGGCAACCCTAGGTTGCGACCGACTTAGAGCTGGCAACCATTTATACCTTATTTTGTCTCGTCATTTTCTTTCAAATGATGTAAAATTTATTGAAAAAAAAGATACATGCAAATTTATACATTTATCTCATTAACATTAAACTTAATTAGAGGTACTTGCGGCTACTTTTGACAAGGCAACCCAACATAAATATATTCTATACGGTCTAAAGATTATTTTAAAATATATTTGATCGAAAAAAACGATTCATGCAGGATTTTACGGTCGGATCCAATAGTATTAGCTCTTCTACATCCCATTACATGTCCTGCTAACACCAATTTATTTCCTTTTAGCATAGATTGGGCCTTGAAACTTATTGAATGTTTTACACTCTGAAAAACCAGGTTTTTATGGTTTTCATTTTCCACAAGTAGTTTTTAACTAAATAAAACCCAAATACCATTAATTATTGTTCTAAATATACTTTATTTGCTATAATATTTACAAAATAAACAAACTCTTGATGTTTATTTTTTGACACATGCCCACAAAACTTCGTTTGAAATATGTCACTACTGACGTGCACGTTCCGAATTTATGACATAATAAAGGTTGTGTCACTTGTAAAAATGTGATGTAGACACAGGTCTACATCACATTTTTACAAGTGACACAACCTTTATTATGTAATTTATTATGTATATAAAATATACAGATATTACAATCCATAGAGGAAAATAATACACGGGGCATAGAGAGCCCCCTCGCAGAATTTTGTCAAAACTATAATGAGAATTGATGGCTACATTGCGCCATCTGATATTAACTTTCCCAAACTTTTGGCATGCATATGTATAAGGTTATTTCTTGATTTTCGACGATTATGTAGTAAATAGTAACACAATTGGGTTTCTGGAAAAAACAAAGTTTTTATTTTATTCAAAATATGTGGATCCACATAACACAAAGCTTTAATTATTACATTTAAATTATAACAAAATCTTACCTGGAAAAAACAAAGAAACGACATTTAGTGTTATTAAATTAACAATCGCCGAAATCAATGATAATACTTTCTAGTTTTTAGTCCATTCGGCCATTTTTTCTTTTCATAGATTACATAATAGTCGTAGAGCAGAAGGATATGTCAAATAATCATCTAAATGGCGGCAAAATGCAAATAAAGAAAATACATTTTTCTTTACATCTTCCCCCCAAAAGAAAATATAATCAGGTGTTTAGTCACGCAAACTCTCAGACTAGATGCCATCAGGATCTGGGGTTAGTTTTGAGATGTGAAAAAAATTTGACTCCGACTTCCTATGATCAGTATTTATCTTGTAGATTGTATTTGATATTTTTTCTATAATTTGATAAGGTCCGAGTTTCAATTCATCCAGTTTTTTTTATATTAAGTCTGTTACCATTCTCCACAAAGACAATATCACCAACTTTAAAGTCTATGCATATTCGATTCTTATCATAGATTTCTTTGTTGTAATTATGTGATTTCATTGTGTTTTCTAAAGCTTTTTGCCTGTCTTTTATTAAATTATTCTCAGTCTTTTTCAGCTTCATCTCATTCGGCAAAAGAGATACATCTGTGCCATATAGTAGGTACTTTGGAGCATATCCAGTAACCGAGTGTTTCATTTCATTATAGTTTTTTACACAGTTTTGAGCAATGGTTGTCCATGCAACTTTTTTAACATTTTCATTTGCTTTGTATCGGATTTTGTTGACTAATGTCTGATTAAGTCTTTCATTTAGACCATTTGAGTAAGGCGAGTTAACTGCTGTAAAGATTATACAGATATTTTCCTGGTCCAAAAATCCTTTAAATTCTTTAGGATTAATACCTGGATACTGATCCGATAGAATCAATTCAATATTATGAATTTCTCCACAGTTTTTTATGAGTTTGATGAAGTCATTTGAGTTTTGTGTACTTGAAGTTAAAATATGTGCATACCTAGTAAAATGGTCCACTAGCAGATGTAAATACTTCTTCGTCGACCGTGTACCTCCAAAGCCTCCAATTGTATCAATAGAACATATTTGAAACGGTTTTGTGACAGGTCCCAAATGTGACATTAATCCATATTTGTTCTGTCCTCTTGATTTGTTTTTTATACACACTAAGCAATTTTCACAAATTCTTTTTATGTTCTTTGTGATGTTCTCCGCTGTATACAATGAACTAATCATACTTTGCATCTGCCTAATTCCTAAGTGACCCATGTCTTTATGTATTTTATTTATGAATTGTATGCTAAATTTTTCAGATAAAATTATTTTGTCTTTGTTCTTTACTCTCTTATAATATATGTTGTCTTTTGATATTAATTTATCTTTTTTGCACTGTATATTTTCATTTTTTTCTTGATCTTCTAAGATTTCTTGTAGTTTTATTGTGTTTACTATTTTTAATTGTTCATCTTGATTTTCATTTGGTCCAAGGACAGGGTTTCTACTCAGACAATCAGCTTCAATGTTATATCTGCCGGGCGAGTACTTAATTTGGAAATCATATTGTGACAGATATAATGTAAGTTCACCCAATTCCTCATCTATCCTTGATTTAATGTTCATAGTTTCTAACGATTTGTGGTCAGTAAATACAGTAAATTTTCTACCTATCAATAAATGTTGCCAATACTTAACACATTCCTTAATCGCTAGGCATTCCAGATATATTGCTTTCTTCCTTTTTTGAACTTCATTTAGCTTTTTAGAGAAGTATGCAACAGGTTTTTCTTCATTATTGTCTTGTGGCTGCTTCAAGACTGCTCCCAGTCCCTGTATACTGGCATCTGTATATATGTGAATAGGGAGATTTGGATCAAAGATTGTTAATATTGGTTGAGAACATAAAATTTGTTTCATTTCATCGAATGACTGTTGACATTTTTCAGTCCAGTTAAATATTTGTCATTTTCTTAGAAGATTATGCAAAGGCTCTAGTTTTATTGCTATATTTGGCACATACTTATGGTAAAAGTTTATTTTCCCTAAAAATTGCCTTACCTGTTTCTGTGTTTTTGGAATTGGGAAATTTTGTATTGACATCAAATTATCCTTCAGCGGTCTGACTGAGTTATTCTGTATTATATGACCCAAGTATTTGACTGATTGTGCTGCAAACATACATTTAGAAAATTTGAGTTTCAGGCCTTCATTTTTTATGGCTTCAAATAATTGTTTTAGGTGTCTTATATGGTCTAAAAATGTTTTTGAAAATACTAATAAGTCGTCTATAAAACTTACTGCAAATTCTCCTAGCTTATTTTTTCGTATAATGTTACACATTATTCTTTGAAAAATGGCCAGTGCTGTCTTTAGACCGAACGGCAAATAGGTCCATTGGTAGTGGCCCTCCTGTGTGACGAATGCAGTTTTGTATCTGTCAGTAACACGCAATGGTATGGACCAGAAAGCGGAGTTCAAATCTAGCGTAGAGATAAATTTGTAGTCTCTTGTTTTCACTATAAGGTCTTCAATAAGAGGGAATGGTTGCGATTGCGGAACAACTATCTTATTAAGTTCTCGGAAATCTATGCATAATCTGGACTTTTTATTTTCATCTCTTTTGTAAGCGAGTGTAACAGGTGCTGAAAAAGGGCTATATGATTCCTCGATTATATTTTTTTCCAATAACTTTGCAACCTGTTTTTTTATTTCCTTCTTATCTTGAATAGTGCAATGATATGGTCTTTTACTGCAATATTTTTCTACTTGTAAATCGATGTGTGCCTCATAACCCGTTACTCTCCCTATGTCATATTTATCTTTTGCAAAAACAGATTTATATTTTGATATCAACTCCTCAATCTGTGCTTGATCCTTGAAACCTAGATGATTTATGTAAATTTGAAAGTGCTCTTCACATAAGTGTTCATTAAAGTTTATTATATTTGAATAATTTTTTTCTTCAAAAAACCGTTGAATTTTAGAACCAGGCAGTTTCTGATGTACTTTCAAATTTTCATCTTGACACAAGTAAAATTTTTTTATGCAGTCTAGTCCTATTAAAAAGTCATAGTCAAAATTCTTCCTGTCTATCACAAAAACATTCATTTCCTTTTCCATATCAAAAATGTTAAATTAACTTTGATTATGCCGTTCGCTTTTTTAACGCCATTAATTGTTTTCAAATTAGCATTGTTACTAAAGTTAGGATCTTTATTATTTATCTTTAATAACTTAGAATTGATCAATGATACATTAGAACCAGAGTCGTAGATTCCAAATATCTCAATATTGTTATTATGAACTAATTTTACTTTAATTAATGGCGGCACAGTTAGTTTTTTTTTTATCTTATCACTGTAGTTCACATTCTAGCTCTGAATTATTGCTGAGTTTTATTTGCTTTTTATCCTTTTCATTATTTATCTTAGGATTAAACCAACATAAATCTTCCGAGTGGTAACATACACCTTTTTTAATTTTTCACAAATGCTACACTTTTCTTTTATTATAATTGGTTTAGTATCTTCTCTCTTTTTGAAAATTCTTCTTTTTAAAACTAGATGCTCTAACTTTCTCAGTTCATTGAATAAATCTTTTACATACACAACCTCCTCCTTGTTAATTCTGTCTGTTATAAAGTCTGGCAAGCCCGCAGCTATTATATTTAATTAATGTCCCTTCATCAATTGTTTTTCTTGCTTCTAGCAATAGTTTTTCTTTTCTTACAGCATAGTCCAACAAAGAGCCTGATTGATACTTAAAAGACAATGCATACTTGCTTGTTGACCAACCTTTGATGGCATAGGTTTGTAAAAAACTTGATTTCCATTCGGACCACTCTGATTGTAAGCTATGTTTAATCATCATGGCGGCATACCAATCTGTGCAAGATTTTTCAAGAAATAATCTGAAAATTTCAATTTTTTCATCTTCGTTTACTATTCCAAACCTTTCACATTCCTTTTCAAATGTCTCCATCCAATATGATACACTAATTGTATTTCGTCCATCAAACTTTTCAATAACGAATTTGTCAGCCAGTTTTTTCATACTTTGTTTTTCTTTTCTTTCCTGACTTTCAATCAATTTTTCCAAAATCTTTACAATTGGGTCGACTTCTGTTACTTTTGTATTGGTTTTAGCAAATTGTTCTTGACTTATCTCCTCGAGAAATTGGTCCTGGAAAATCATACTTTTATCCTCATCCACATAAGTATTTAAAATGTCCTCCGTAGTTTTTATCCAGACATTTCTGGATTGGTGTCTTTTTTTCAGTGTATTTTTCACTGTATGTGTGTTTTACTGGCTTGTATATGTTTGTGGAGTGACACTGCTTGATATTCTTCAGGAATTAGAAAAATCTTGTCATCTTGTGTACTGATTGAGGTTATGGCAATGTGGTTCGACTTTCCGTCTGATGTTGGTTTTACTTGGAATGCGAATTTCAACCTTTCCTTATTTTCTTTTCTTGACAATAAATGTCGTTTTATAAGGTTATTTCTTGATTTTCGACGATTACGTAGTAAATAATAACACAATTGGGTTTCTGGAAAAAACAAAGTTTTTATATGTGGATCCACATAACACAAAGCTTTAATTATTACATTTAAATTATAACAAAAGCTTACCTGGAAAAAACAAAGAAACGACATTTAGTGTTATTAAATTAACAATCGCCGAAATCAATGATAGTACTTTCTAGTTTTTAGTCCATTCGGCCATCTTTTCTTTTCATAGATTACATATAAAGTCGTAGAGCAGAAGGATATGTCAAATAATCATCTAAATGGCGGCAAAATGCAAATAAAGAAAAATACATTTTTCTTTACATATATAGATATGTATTTTCAAGTCCCAAAAACGCTGTCTCAGAGCCATGTTCGGTTTAAAAGTAACTGATAGCTGTGTCCCCTACTTTAAAACTTATAAACTGTTAACATTTCCCTGCTTATACATATTGGAAGTTGCAATATTTGTAAAAACTAATAAACATCTATTTACCACTCTAACTGAAACTAGAACTCGCACAAATTGTTTAAGATCCAAATATAAACAGCTGTTGTGTACCTCTCTGCTAAAAAAGAGCATTCTTTGCATGGCACCAACTGTGTATAATAAAATCCCCAGCAGCATAAAAGATAAACCACTTCAAACATTTTAAAAAAATCTAGTAAAACTGTTGACAGAAAAGTGTTATTACTCCATTCAAGAATTCCTAAACGATTCTTTTTGACTGTATGGACATTATTATGAATATTGAATACTATTTGTCTCTTTAATTACTCATGTGTGACTGTATATTGTTATAATAATTATATAAAACTAAAACTATATAAATTACATTTTTGCATATATATTTTTATTATTATTATTTTGACAATGATAAATAAAATTATTTTATTGTGACATTAGACCCGGACTAAATTGTATGATTAGGTACTTATCTTTAAATTTACTGACGCATTGATTTTATCAAATAGGTTTATTATTAATTACTATTATTAACATTGATTAGCTGCAGCAAAATATGAACTCTTAATTTAAATAGTGTTGTGACTTAATAATACCTAAGTTTATGAGGATAATAGTAATTGTGTAAAATTGGCTTCTTTAAATATAATGTATTAAATATTAATATTATAACTACCTATTTATAGAACTTCACACACCATGCAAAATCATGGTAGAATGTAAGAACTAAATATACTACGTTACCACCTACATGTACATTGTAATACTACATTCTATGAATAAAGAATTTGAATTTGAAAGAAAAATGTATTTATATATATATATATATATATATATATATATATATATATATATATATATATATATATATATATATATATATATATATATATATATATATATATATATATATATATATATATATATATATATATATATATATATATATATATATATATATACATATACATTTATGTATATATATATATATATATATATATATATATATATATATATATATATATATATATATATATATATATATATATATATATTTTTTTTGTTTATGTATATATATATACATAAACAATACATACAATAAATATATACCTATGCAGTTTCAGCTTCTTACTATTTTACTTGCATTCAAGTTGATAAAGTTTACAAATCGTAGACTTATCAATTTGAATACTTACAAGTAAAATAGTAAGAAACTGAAACTTAATAACTCTATTTATAACTTTATCAACTTGAACACAATTGTAAATTAATAATACTTAATAAAAGTAAGGGAGCATTAAGTCAGAAAGTTTTTTAATGAAACATACATAAATTAAAACAAATTTTAGTTTACAGTTTATTTATTCATAAGTAATTACCTAAACGGTACATAATATGCTTACTTACTTATTACATGAACACATAATGTTGACAATTATTGTATGGAATTATAGAAAACATCGAATTCCTAATGATAACATATCGAAAAATTCATACACTGCACTCAACTCAACGTGGATCAGTGGATTAATTTCACATTTATACCATTACAAAATCCGTTTTTAGAAACAAAACTACAATATGACTACAATTTAACAAGCACAAACGTAAAGGACATTTGCCATATTTGTCAAAATATATTTCTGACATTATTATGACAAAACATTGATTTAGATATTCTTAATAAATACTCTTTGGAGATGACCAAAGAGGATGTATTACATAAACCCTTTAAGACCCATAGTACACGGCGTATTTTAAACGCGCAGATTACGCGCGTATACGCGAATCGCAATTTAAACGAGATTCGATCGCAACGAGGAAACGCGGGTATAGGAGAATTTAAAAAATAGGTATTTGAAGAAACTATTGCCATCGCGCTTCACCCTGCGCCGCGCGCCGGCCTGTGTGTGTGAGTATTCTATGTGTGTGTGCGCCGCTACCGCCCGCGCCCGGCCCGCGCCTTCACCCCGTTGGGCCCCTCGTTCCCGCGCAGAGCCTCGAGTCTCGACGCAGTCTGCTTGGAAGTTGGAGCTCTAATAATAATATTATTATTAGGTATTGACTATTGTGAATATTATTTACGTTAGCGTTGTGCTGTGCGGGGGGGGCCTCAGTATAGATATTGCTATACTGTGGCGGGGCTAAAGTGGTCGCTTAGTAGAATCATAATATTATGAATAATGAATCATTTTATTAAAATCGCAAAATGCAATTCTGCTTGCAATTCACAATTCATGTCTAGAAATTTAACTTACTAAATTGACATTTAAATTGTCAGTTTCACAGTTTCGACAATTCATTTGCTGAATTGATTGAGAGGAATTGCAAAATGTTTCCGATCTTCGTAGACAAAATAATATTATAATTTATAACCATGTAGTTTTTTTGATAAAAGATCCTACGGCTAAGTAAATAAGGTCGTAGATTCATTGTCAATGCTATTTTACTTATATGTGCATTTTTTGAACTGTTTTTACTACCCATTGTATGGCGTGGGAAAATTGATAATTCCACCCTCAAAAATGAATCGAAATCGCCAAGTGCTAATCGCAAATTGTGTAACATTTTATAAAATGTTTATAAATCCGAGCTCGCAAAACAATTATAGGTCGTAAAAGTCGCTCGAAAAACCTACATAAAAACCATTTCTGTTGTCGATAAATCTACGACCTTATTTACTTTGAAACAGGAGCTATTATCCAAGAAACTATAGAACTTCTTGTCTTTATCTATTTCTTCTATATCGACAAACCCGTGCTAGGGCAGCTGATGGAAAGCAACTACCGTCGCCCATGGACACTCGCAACAACGAAAGAGCTGAAGGTGCGTTACCGGCCTTTTAAAAGAGAATAGGGTAGGGGAGGTTAGGGAAGGGAATAAAGGCTATCACAGACAGAGCAGGTAATGTAAAGATGTATATTATAGCACGATACATCTCTATACATCTCGATACATCTTTCTATAGAAATCGTCAGGAGACTACACACAACAGCTATAATGTATATTTTTACATTATAGCTGTTGTGTACGATTTCTATAGAAAGATGTATCGTGCTATAATATACAGCCTTTGGTATGGGATTGGACTTCCAGTAAACTCACTCACACGGCGAAACTGTTGTTGGTTGTTTCACGCCGGTTTTCTGTGAACGCGTGGTATTTCTCCGGTTGAGCAGGCCCATTACTATGACAGTTTTTAGGGAAAAATATTATTGTTTTTGAGTGATGATAGCTGTATTTTAAAAAGATAAAACCGACTTCAAAATTGTTAGTAATTGAGAATTAAAACTCCCTATTTCCATAATTACTAGTGGGTAACTACTGAACCGATTTTGATGAAACTTGCACTATTCCCTAAGTTGAACAATACCTAGTACAACAAAAAAAGAATTACTGAAATCGGAATAGTACTTTCAGAGATATGCGAACACAAACATAAAAACATACATATGTATACTACAGTATGTATGTATGTATGACACTTACATGTCATACATGCATACATACATACATACTCTTTTGAAAGCACATAATTTTGTACAGACGCTGATATACAGGGTGTAACAAAAGATGTATGGAAGATGTACAGATAAGATGTAAAGGGTGTAAAGAGTTCACTGTGAAAGTAGCAGTGCTGAAAGACCAAATTTTTTTCACTTTTGTATGGGGAAACTCGTGACGCTGGGGCGCTTGCCCATACGAAAGTGAAAAAAAATTTGGCCGCAGATAAAAGTTACTTTTAAACGTAAAATCTATGTAAAAACATAATATATTATGTAAATAAAATTGGAGTGTCTGTTTGTAATATTGAAAGAACCGTTTGTTACTACATGCATATGAATATACTAGCTGTTGCCCGCGACTTCGTCCGCGTTAACATAGTTATAATAACAAAGATGGATAGTTTTCCCCTTTTTGTGGTTCCTTATACGAAGGGTAAAAACGGGACCCTATTTAAGCAAACGTCAAACGCAAACGTCAATAAACTTTCATGTTTCTTACTAAAGAAATGACGGAATTTCACCCCCTTGGGGGTAGAATTACCAGAAACGCTTAAATATGTATCCATTCATTTTTAATCAGTAGGACACAAATAAAGTTTCATGTTTCTAACTCAAGAAATGTCGGACTTTCATTCAAACTTTCAACCCCAATTTCACCTCCTTGGGGGTAGAATTTCCAAAAACGCTTAAATATCTATCCATTCATTTTTAATCAGCAGTTCAAAAATAAAATTTCATGTTTCTAACTTAAGAAATGACGGACTTTCGTTTAAACTTTCAACCCTATTTCACCCCCTTGGGAAAAGAATTTCCAAAAACGCTTAAGCACGTATCCAATAATTTTTAATCAGTAGCCCAAACATAAAATTTCATGTTTCTAACTCAAGAAATAACGGACTTTCATTCAAACTTTCAACCCCAATTTCACCCCCTTGGGGGTAGAATTTCCAAAAACGCTTAAATACGTATCCATTCATTTTCAATCAGTAACCCAAAAATAAAGTTTCATGTTTCTAACTCAAGAAATGACGGACTTTCATTCAAATTTTCAACCCCTATTTCACCCCCTTCGGGGTAAAATTTTCGAAATTCCTTCCTTAGTGAGTGTCTTCTTAATAAAACAACCCTATTCACCAAATTTAGTTGCTGTAACTTTAACAGTTTTTGCTCAGCGATGATGAATCAGTCAGTCAGTCAGTCAGTCAGTCAGGACTTGTAATTTTATAAGTATAGATTATGTCCATACCTACGCTACATACACCAAAACAACATTTTTTACAATTTTGGTCTGTATGTCTGTCTGTCTGTTTGTTCCGGCTAATCTCTAAAACGGCTGGAGCTATTTTGACGGTACTTATTTTTGGTAGATAGCTGATGTAGTACTTACTTTTAACGACTTCCAAAAAGAAGGACATAATATTATACTTTGACGCGGGCGAAGTCGCGGGCAACAGCTAGTTCATAATATAATAGGTACTGTTATATTATACTGCATAGTCCGATTACTTATATATGAAATGTACATTCTCTTACCAGATTCATACAGTACCTTACGCTATAATATCATAAATCGACAGGCAAACCCGCGTCATATCGTAGTATGCCGCGATGTATATGTATGTGTACAAAACACTGTAGCGACTGACAATACCCCCCTCACTTCCTGCCTTCCCCCGCAAATTGTGATAGAGACAGATGCAGCTCAGGCCCATTTTTCGACAAAATTTTAGCGTAAATCGAGGTCCCGTATTCCTCAGTTTCCTCCTTCAAAGTTGAGCCTATCTAATAATTTTTTCATGAAATATCTGCAGGAAGAGTGCCTCTATGCCTGTACGTTTTCATTTTTTTTAAAGATCTTTCAAATTTGTTTTATAATCGGTCGATTGAAAGGGTACGCGGCATTCGTTTTTGGTGATTTTCGAATGCTCATATTTTAGAAAAAATCGAACGTACAGGCATAGTCATCACAGATCCCAATATTGTATAAAAAATCATTTGTCTAGACGCATTGTCCAGGGAGTAAATTGGGGAATACGTTTGTATGGAAAAATTGTCTTAGCGTATGCTCTTAACACCTTCACTGCGGCAAGTAAAATCTTAAAGCTTCGTCTGGTGCGGCGGCGGGCCAAAGTGTGCCCCCAATGATTTTTCCGCCAGTGCGGGGTAGGCCTTTTTCGACCCACCAGCACAAGGTAAGATTAAATAACTATAACTTTGCGAAAACATAATGTAGGTGTACAGTTTTTGGACTGTTGGAATAACCTTGAACCCAACTACTTTAGATTTGATTTGCCCCGGGATCTGCCAAACAGGAAATGAGAAATAAACCAGGGAAAGTGGCGGGCCGATATCGACCCGAACCGCACTAGAAAGTATTTTTAGTAGAGATGGGAAAGACAAAAATAAGGGGATATCGAAAATATATATTTTTATTAATATATTTAAATTCCTGTCTTTAAAACACAAAGCCCGTTTTTGTTTGCACATTCTGCAGTATGTTTTTTTTTTTTTATTTCTTTTTTGATTCGAAACTCCTCATGGTTTCTCCCAGTTTTTCATATCACCCTGCACAATTTCGCCGTTTAACGCTCATCTCTAGGACATGATTTTTTGTTTCCTGCTATCGTGCGTTGTTAATTTTATAAAATGAATAATTATTGTATTTTAAAAAGATAAAACCGACTTCAAAATCGTACGTAATTGGGAATCAAAATTACCTGATTTTAAACACTACTGAACCGATTTTGATGAACAGTATTCCCGAAGTTAAATAGTACCCAGTACAAAAAAAGAATTACTTTAATCGGACTAGTAGTTCCGAAGATGTGCGAACACAAACATAAAAACATACATGAAAATGTATGTCACTTTCGAAATTTGTCACATTTGTTCAGATGCTGATAATATAGAGTAAAACATATCAAAACTGGGCAGTTCTGAAAATAATACATACAATATACAGGTTGAATTGATAACCTTTTTTTGAAGTCGGTTAAAAAACGCGACGTACGTCAGCTACGACTTACGATAGATTGCACATCACTAACTGGCGAGGCGGACGCTCGGTGCGGTATCGGGTCGCCAACCGCCTGCTTGTACGGCGGGCCGCAATAGGCCCACTGCCGCACTGAGTTGATTTTTGACACCTCCAGTGCGTGGTGGGCCGATAACAACCTGCCATAATTTTTTTATAGGAAAGACCTATAATTTTAAACACAATCTCAAATATATATTTGCCTCTGTCGTACCTTTACAAACACCTGAGATAATCGTTCCGCACCGAGTGAGAGAACATAGTTTTCTTCGTCCGCACCAGCTGAAATTCCGCGGCAGGCCGATTTCGGCCCGCCCCGCAGTGAAGGTGTTAAGCACACGGGGCGATCGTGGAACGCGCCTCTACTGCACGTATACGTGCAGATACAGCAACTACAACGTATCTGTTGTAGTCGCTCGTCTCTTTCGGTTTGATCATAGACTCCTCTTATCCAGTTGTATAATGAGTCGGTTGAGAAAACACTGCTTACGTTGGCTTTAGTACTTCTTAAAAGAAAACGTACAAAAAAGCGAATCTATAAGTACCCATTTACGAGTGAAAATTGATTGAGTGGCCATTACCATACAACGTCTAAAAATTGGTAATACATAGAAGATCGAAGAAATTTACTTCTATGATACAAGCGCACGCATAAATTCATACGCGCGCTTGTATCATCAATGTAAACGCAACAATCAGTAATTTAATGTGTGGAAAATGCTCTATCTGTGGAAACTTTTAATTGGCCTTCTTGTATTGTTTATTTTTTTATTTATGTGTATAATATGTTAGCTGTAAGTTTTCCAAAAATTTATAAATAAAATGCGGTATAAAAAAGATATTATGGCTTAAAGGTCTTGTTACTATAACCATAAAAAATTATTTGAAAAAAAAAAAGGATATTGTATAGTCTACGACAATACTTAATCTGGAGTTTTGGCGGGCATGTGAAAGAGTGCTGTTGTGTTTTTGTATTATTTTCCTAAAATTGTGTTAGCTGGGTTTTTAATGTGTAATATTGGTAGAATATTAACCATTAGATATTCGTGTTCATGCACAAGTGTAGGAAAATGATGTAATATCCAGAAACGTGCTATTTTGTGTTCCCTCCAAAACTCCATCGAAAGTTTCAGTAAAGCGTCTACCACTTTACTGAATCGACCGACTTGACTCCTGTGACTGTATTGACTTTTACTTAGACTTTGACTAGACTTTAGACCTGACGATACATGAAAACGATGATGAAAATTATAATAGGAGGAATATGATTTTCCCGCCATATTCCTTACCTTTTTACCTTGTCTGTGGCACAACATACACATCCTTTGTGTCAAGTTGCCAAAAAAGAAGAAAAAAAAAAAACTTAATCTGTGGTCTACGATGTTACGATGCCATCTGTGATACCAAAAAGCAACTAACTAGTGGGCAACTAATTGTGGCATAAGATCACAGATGTCGATTAAAAACTACAGATTAAAACCTAAATTCACAGATTATGCTACCTAAATTTGCCATTGTATGGAAATGTCCTACCCCTGTTACAGTCATTTTTATACGTCCATGATTACAATTTACAATGTTGTGAATAAATGTTTAGAAGTCTTATTGGTGTTTTCTTCATGGTCCATCGAGTAGCCGGATCTTATAAAAGAGCCAGCGGCAATATGGAGAAATGGTAAATAAGCAAATTTTGGTGAGAATAAAATCGGAATAAAATCGGAATAAAATTATTGAGAAATTGTGAGCAGTTGCCTTGACAACCGATAAGCAAATTCGGTACGAACCTCAGAGTACGAACAATAATTTTGCGACTATGGAAGGGTCTATAAGGCGGACTTGCGCAGATCTGGGTTAAAATTAACTCTGAGTTAAACATCATGTCATCTCTATCACTCACTTGGTGAGTGACAGATATGACATGATGTTTAACTTAGAGTTAATTTTAACTCATATCTGCGCAAGTGGGCCTAAGAATACAAAAGCATCTTCAGACACAAATTACGACAGATTACGCTAAGTTTCAAATATCATCTAAGAATAGAACGCGCGCCTATATAAATGCTCGGCTCGAGGGCTTAGAACAAACATGGGCTCAGTTCAAAAAGAATCACTACGAGCTGCTGAGAAGTCAAGAGTTATCAGATGATTGCGAGTATTTTAGAGACGTAGTATTTGAGGAAGTAGAGGAGGAGTATATGCAATACAAGGCAACATTAAAGGAGAGTCTCTTATGTACTACAGATGTTGTCCCTACCGCTGTGAACTTGCCCCAAATTCAGATTCCTAATTTCTCGGGAAAATATACAGAATGGTACACTTTTCACAATTTATTTGACTTGCTTATACACCGAAACTCCAATTTTTCAAATATCGAGAAATTATTTTTTTATCTTAAGAGTTACCTAACGGGTGAAGCAGAAAACTTAGTTCGTCATGTAGCAATCACTGATGGAAATTATGAAATAATATGTTGGAATATAGTTAAGAAGAGGTACAATAACAAAAGATACGTGGCAAATAATGTACTCAATCGTTTGTTTAATCAAAATAGTTTGGCTTCTGAGGATAGCGAAGGAATAAAAAGGCTGTTAGATACAACGAACGAATGCTTGAGTGCCTTATGTAATTAGGATTTGGATACTTCCACGTGGGATATACTAATAATTTACATGGTGTCACAGAAGTTAGACCGAGAATCAAAGAGGATATGAGAACAGAGAATCAGTAGTAACTTGGAGAATTTACCTTCATTAATGGAAGTTTATGAATTTTTGGAAAGTAGATATAGGGCATTAGAATTCATAGAGTTACTCGTAAGAGAGAGAAATACACACGACGAAAGGAGAATGACTCATGCCTTTGCCATCACGATTGTATGTCCATACTGCCAAAAATGTCATACGCTGGATCAGTGTCAATTGTTTCAAAAGCAAGATTTTGATACTAGACTCTACTTTATTAAAAATAAAAAAACTATGCTACAATTGTTTCAGCGCCTTTCACAGGGTCTCTAGATGTAGACATACTGTTACGTGCCATCAATGTCATCGTCGACATCACTCACTTTTGCATAGAGAGAAGGAAGTCACTAAGTCGTACTATTTTTCAAATAAGAAGATGGCTCAGGCAGGTAATGAGGACGAGGGCAGCCTAATAGGACAAAAGTCTATCGCGCAGGTACTGCTACCTACAGCTATAGTAGAAGTTAATACTAAGAAGGCGAGCATGAATTTAAGAGCAACACTCGATCAAGGTTCCCAAGCATCGTTTGTCTATACTAATATTATAAAGAGGTAAACTTTGTTTGTTTAATTGTAATGAATAGGCTCAAAAACTACTGGACCGATTTTAAAAATTCTTTCACCATTCGAAAGCTACATTATTTACGAGTAACATAGGCTACTTTTTATTTTGGAAAATATGGGGTTCCGTAAGATATTTGGATTTTTCTGACACAAGGTGAAAAAAATCAACCAGAAAAGTTACTTATTTTGCGTACGTTGCCTAAACTATAAAAGATAGAACCATACAATGTTCTAAGTAAATGTAGATCTTATAAATATCTACAAAAATGTCCGCGACACACTATACCTATCTATCTGTATCTGAATCTGAATCTTGATTTTTTTGGACTACATTTAAACGCATTTATTTTACTCGTGCTGATAGTCCTTATCAAAATAAATTGTTTCATCACTAAGTACAGTTTGTGTAAATAATATTTGGTGTTTGAATTATTAAAATTGGACGTTTGGTTTATAGACCAGGACCAATACCTTCAAAAATAATGAAAAGTGAAAAAAAATTACAGAAGGATGAAACCCATTACAAAAGGAGGAGAATATTATAAAAATAAAGGGAAAAATAATTTACGGGCGATTTGAGTTAGGGAAAAGTGTGGGGGGAGGTTTTAAGGGGGAAAAACGGTTTATCTCGATTTCTGGCAAAACTAATATTCCTATGAAAAAAAGTCAAATGGCAAAGTTGTAGGTACAAAAAAGATCTAAAACTTTTCTATTTACACTTTTTCTCCATGACCTCAAAATTTATGTGGAAAATTAAAAAAACATGTTTTTGGTTTTTTATTTATATCTTTTACAAAAAAAAAATTTTTTTCACGAAATTTGGTGAAAACTTACATTTTTATGTCCCAGATACGCTGTCATCTATTTGATAAGAAATATTTATTTTTTCACCTTATTTTGAATTTATATCGAAAAAATACCCTAATTTTCAATCGAAAATTCGACCGTCAAAATATCAGCTTTTTTCAAAAAATTGTTGTTGTTGTTCTATTTGTTGAAATCTCTACTTTCCGATGGTGAAAGAAAATATATATTTCAACATAGTAAATCTTCTCAGAAAAAGCAAAAAATCGAAAAAAACTCGAATCTGAAAAAAAATTTTTAATCATTATGAATAATTTCATCAAAAAAATCTGATTGCTGCAATTTGTTACAGTTAAAAAGATGATTTGTTTAATTCTTATTACATTTCGGTCATAGAAAATCTCATTTTATATAAATATATATTAAGTAGATCTATACTTATAAAATAACATGTCCTGACCGACTGAATGATTCATCATCGCTGAGCAAAATCTGTTAAAATTACAGCCAAAAGATTTGGTGACTAAAGTTGTTTTATTAAGTAGAAACCCACTAAAGAAAGAATTTCGGAAATTTTAGCCCGAAGGGGGTGAAATAGGGGTTGAAAGTTTGAATGAAAGTCCGTCATTTCTTAAGTCAAAATACATAAAAAATATAATAAAAATCTATAAATTTATACAAAATATATAATGTAAATATAACTTTTTTATATTATTAATTTCAAAAATATTTCATATTTATTCAAAATATATTTTTTTATATCTTTTAAGTGTTGTAAGGTTTTTGTGTCTTTTAGGATATAATATTTTGATTTTGAATGATAAGATTAATGAGTTTAAATATGTTGTAATGACTAATGAATAACGTAACCAGAATAAAGTATCTACATTTAATAGTACGACTAGCTGTTGCCCGCGACTTCATCCGTCTAAGCATAGTATAATAACAAACATGAATAATTTTCTCCAATATAAACAGTATTAATAATAACAATTTAATTATTTTTAACGAATTTATTTATTTTCAATCAGTAGGTTTTTCGTACTAACTTTCAACTCCTATTCCACCCCTTTAGGTGTAGGTTTTTCAGAAATGCTTTAAATAAGTATCCATTCATTTTTAAATCAGCAACCCAACAATAAACTTTCATGTTTCTAAATTAAGAAATTACGGATTTTCATTCAAACTTTCAACCCCTATTTCACCCCCTTCGGGGTAAAATTTCCGAAATTCCTTCTTTAGTGGGTTTACCCTACTCATCTAATCTTTTGACTGTAATTTTAACAGATTTTGCTCAGCGATGATGAATCAATCAGTCGGTCAGGACATGTTATTTTGTAAGTATAGATCTACATATATATTTATATATAATGAGATTTTCTATGACAGAAATGTAATCTATACTAATATTATAAATGCGAAAGTATCTCTGTCTGTCTGTCTGTCTGTCTCGCTTTCACGCCAAAACTACTGAACCGATTGTAATGAAATTTTGTACACAGATAGTCTAACGCCTGAGAAAGGACATAGGCTACTTTTTAACCGGAAAAAGGGGTTGTAAGGGGATGAAAATGCGTAAATTTGTTCAAATAAAGTTAGTTCCAAAAATTCATAATAGATGGCGCCGTGCGTCTTCTACATCGCGCTATCGCTTGCTCATGCAGATCGCAATCGCAATAAAAAAATCGCAAGATCGAAAAACGCTACTGCGTTTTTCGATTCTTACGATTGTTATGCACGTCGATAATGAATAACTCACTACTCAGTACTTTATCTACGCAGTGATGAGTGACGAAACCTTAAACCTACCAATGCTAAATAGTTTATGGGTAAAGCTAAAGTTGTGTAATGGGGGCTAAATGAGCTTTAGGTTTAATTTAAAAAAATGAAATATTATGTGCGCACTGCACAGCTGTTTTTGGGTATTTTGATTTAAGGGGTACCAGGGTTTTAAAAAGCTTTTAAATTTGACACAGATTTTGTTGACACCGCGCGCTAGAAACTGAAGTCCACGCGGACGAAGTCGCGGGCAACAGCTAGTAACAGATAAAATGGTGCAGTTATTAGGTCTTCAGAAATTGCCGGTAGACCAAGTTGTGACAGGTGTGGGGGTGAGAGTCAGAACATTCAAATTAACCACAAGGTAGAACTCCAGATACAGTCCACTTCAAGTAAATACACGTGTAATATCGAAGCCTATGTTCTGAACGATTTATCCCCAACCATCGGAACTGATGGTGTCGACATTATTAACTGGCCTGAATTGTCATCTTTGAAGCTTGCTGACCCGCGCTGCTTAAAAGCCGGCGAGGTAAACATGTTGCTAGGCGCAGACGTCTATGCGCTTATTTTGACTAATGGTATACTCCGAGATCCATCACATAGGTTGACTGCCCAGAATACGCATCTCGGTTGGATCTTGTCGGGTTGTGTTCCAGAGAGTACTCTTTGCGCACGAGACAAAGGGAGAGATAATAATGTAAAGGGACCAGGATTTATAATTTGATATTGAGATTGAAAGTTTGTTTTTTGCCTAGAGAGTATTCGTATTTTTGTATCGTTTCTTATATGGTTAAAGATTGTTTGTTAATGTTGTTAATTTTTAGTTACTGTTTTAAACAGGGTCAGATATTACGTATAGATGATAGAGTTTTTAATATGTTATTATATTATTTTTACATTATTTTTCTTAACGATTTTAAGTTACATTCTGTGTTAAAACTTATTTGATAGTCAGTTTGAGACTATATTGTTATGTTGAGGAATAGAGCTTAGTAATGATAGAAGTGATATGAGATATCGGCATACCATAGGTATGGTTCAGAATGGTCGATGTAAAGTATTGTGTATATTATAATGATTTAAAGTATTGTTAAGAATATATTCTAGAAATATATTCATGGGGGGCGGTATGTTGAATGTATATATGACATATGAAAGGTTGTGTCACTTGTAAGAATGTGATGTAGACCTGTATATTACAATGTTGTGAATAAATGCTTAGAAGTATTATCGGTGTCTTCTTCAATACATACTAATGAATAGTTTCTTTAGATTAACTTCCGAAATTCCTTTGGATTTTTTATGCACAAATACACATTTCGTATATTATGTTATGTAATTAAAATTGTGAGGATGAGGAGCCTGGTGACCTGAAACAAAGGCCTAGCCTAGCTTGGGCACCATATTTAGGAATAAGAATGTACTTAACTACTAAGAACAAGAATGTACCAACTACTCTTTATTGTATTGTACTATGAAATAAATATTTATCTTATCTTATCATATTTGTGTGTAAACAAAATTGTAAGCAAAATCTTGAAACAAATAATTTACCAAATGAAACTATAAATACCAAACGACACATTAGAACTAAAACCACATAATTACACAAGTATTTACTGTAACATTAAGCTAAACACCAGAACACCTGCAATCTTCCACAGGGGATAAGCTTAAAGTTCAAGCCGCAGAGCTTTTACATATAAAAGCTCGCCTGTGTAAACTAATTTACTCGATTGTTGCAGCTTTTGTGCTGATAATTCAATGAAGGTAAGGATGTTTTGCTGCTAAGGTTGCTGAAATACTATTTTGTTTATAAGTGACTTATGACTAAAACCTGTTATGAAAAAAATTGTTATGGTAATATAATAATTTAAAAATAATTATAATAATTTAATGGCACTTCAATTTTAAAGTATAATATTATGATCACAATATGATTTACCAACTTTTTAAATGGTAAAACGGTAAACTCTTAATAAATTACAATATGATTCAAATATAAAAGCGTTTTGTACGGTAGAAGCAAAGCAATTAATCTATATCCATACTAATATTATAAATGCGAAAGTGTGTCTGTCTGTCTGTCTGTTACCTCTTTACGCCCAAACCGCTGAACCGATTTTGATGAAATCGTTAGTCGTTTTAACCAAAAGCCTTCTATTATTCACATTTAATAAAAAATACATTTAAGTACATATTTTATAATCAAAACAATATTGAGATAACATATTATTACAACATTGTGTCATTAAGTCCCCCATCTCTGGTTTTCGACTATAGTTCCTATTACAAATCGGTCATCAAGTCCAGCTCATCAAAAGCAATCAAAACTCCCATCACAGTCATACCCTGAGGCTGTACATCCCTCCGCCCCCGCTCCCCCTCCTCAACTCGCCCCCACCCAGTGACAATTATGACGGCATTATGCTATGTTTGTAACTTTTGATGCAGATTGTAAACAATACTTGTAATTAGGTACTTGATATAAAGTAAGCTGCACTTTTAGCCAAGCCGTTTTCTTTATCGCTTTTTTATGGAATCTCCGATCAAAATGTATGGAATTGGCATTATAATTATGAGTCGAATTTCGACTTATTGAACGCTTATGTCAATTTCATACGTTTTCGGCGATTCTATGAAGAATCGATAAAGAACGCGGTAGAACTAATTCAGGGGAATTAGTTGGAAAAAAATCCTCTTTCTAAAACAAAATTAGAAAGAATTCCTACGCCATAGCCTCTCCTATTTCTTTTTATCTTATGTATTTTCGATCATGACGTGATCTTACGCAAGTTTTTCATTGTTTAACTGGGGTTTTCGCATTAGGTGGTTATCGTTAAACAGACAGACGGACACACGTTCGCATTTATTTTAAGACTAACTAGATGACGCCTGCAATTCCGTTGCGCCAAAATTCGTTTACCGCGGGAACCATCATATTTCCGGGATAAAAAGTATCCTATGTCCTTTCCCGGGACTCAAAGTATCTCCGTACCTTTCATCAAAATCGGTTCAGCGGTTTGGGTATGAAGAGGTAACAGACAGACAGACACACTTTGGCATTTATAATATTAGTATGGAAGTATTGCTGGGTCTGCTATTTACAGAGGTTCTCAAAACACTACCCCTACCGAGTCTCAAAGTATACAAATTGCACCGCCCCCAACTTCCATGTGCGTTTAATTTAAATGACCGACAACAGACGGTGATCGCTCGCGGCTGTTGGCGGCCTCTCGTCACCTCCTGTGTCTTCCATTATCTGCGAGCCTGGTGTTTGAACACCCATGGGGATGGAAATTAGTTTGTTGTTTGCGCACCAGCATTAATAGTTTAGTTTCTGGTTATGCGCTCCTGGTAATCTTCTGGGTATTTTGAGAAAGCGGAAGAGGAAAGAAGCCTATCATTATATTATTTCGAAGTGTAAACTGCATTATTTAAATTACTGGATGACACCTACAACTCCATTGCGCCAGAATTCGTTTATCGCGCGGGAACTCAAAGTATCTCCATATCAAATTTCAATAAAATCCGTTCAGCAGTTTATGCGTGAAGAGGTAACAGACAGACAGACACACTTTCACATTTATAATATTAGAAAAGAGATAATTAACTTGAAAACCATCTGGTTTAGTTTTCTTGTAACTTGATATAATTTTATTACACGAATTTCTTGAATATTGTTCTCAATACGACACCATTTTTGTACATGCTCCAGTTGTGAATTAGTCCGACCGATGAACTGCCCAGGTGCGATCGTGAAAATGATATTAAAAATATTTTCCTTAAAAAATCTTACATATATTCAATGCTACCTTTAACCTTACCCACTACCACGCAAGTACCATAACCCTCAAACTATCCGTCTTCTAGGCCCCACGAGGTAATCACGACAATTGGTTGTCACCGTGACGTGACGTGACGTGGGTCGCGTCAGCTCTATTGACACCACCTTAGCGTCCTAACTTAATTTTCCTCTATAATGACCTTTATGCCGTCGAGATAAGAGTCATGATAAAAATTCAGGTGTAAAATAAGAATGAAACCCCCACGGTCCCCGGAAGTGATACTTTATTATCATGTTTAGGGTTACGTGTGACAGTAAGATCGGGATGACAACTGATGGAAGACCAACGGTGTTTTAGTTATATTAAAAAAAAAACGAGTGCCGGCAGAAGTGACCACTGAAGAGATAGAATGAACACACGATCATAATAATTATAACATTCTACTAGATGAGGAGTTGCGGGCGCCAAAATTCGTTTATCCCGCGGGAACCGTTCATTTTTCCGGGATAAAAGTAATAGGCTATGTCCTTTCCCGGGATTCAAAGTATCTCTATGCCAAATTTCAGCAAAATCGGTTCAGTGGTTTAGGCGTGAAGAGGTAACAGACAGACAGACAGACATACAGAGAGACAGACGGACAGACAGGCACACTTTCCTATTTATAAATTAGTATGTGGAAAAATATATTTTTTTTAAATTCGAGTTCATTCAGTATGGATTGGGTAAAAACGAATTTTAAATATCGTTGCTAGCGCTAAAACTCGAGAACGGCTGAAGCGATTCGGTTAATTTTGGTCTTGAAATATCCGTGGAAGTCCGGGGAAGATTTATATTAGGAGGGAAGTAATATATAAAGTTTGACGGGTCGTGGAGTAGTAGATAATTTCCTAACATTCTTTTTTTTATAAAAAAGGGGGCACACGAGCAAACGGGTCACCTGATGAAAGCAACTACCGTCGCCCAAAGACACTTGCAACATTAGAAGAGCTACAGGTGCGTTGCCGGCATTTTAAGAGGGAATACGTTCTCTTCTGGAAGGTTTGCAGGTCGTATTGGTCCGGAAATACTGCTGATGACAGTTCGTGCCAAAGTTTTACAGTGCGCGGCAGAAAGTTACGCGAAAAAAACTGGATGTAGAGGTGATGAGGATGGTATATTTCTAAACTGGTACAATGTAAACCACATAATATTATTATTATGTACCAAAACTTCCCAAAATAATTATTATTGTTATAGTTATTGTTGTGATACGTTATACCAATATAATAATAACAATTGATCGTAGAACCAACCAAACTACAAAAGGGTACAACACAATAGGTATGGGTTCCTTTAATTAAGTGATCACTTTAACATTTAAGATGATATTCTATAGTCACCGACAGTTCGGAATTTGTATGACTTCCCTAAAGTTTGTTTAAGGAGCTAAGTGTTTTTAGAGAATGGAAAATACTGACTTTGGACACTTCTATAATATTATTATGATATTAAAACCTATGCTGTTTTGAAAATAATGATGTCATTCTTTGCCATTTAGCTTTAAAATTAAAAACTAGATCATAATCGGTACATGTCATTGGGGAGATACATCCTTTTTCAAAACGGGTTGGTTCCTTTTTGGAATATTACCTATATAATATCTAAAAACTTTAAAAAGTATACATACACTTTTCGCTGTACCGCCGGGTCGTAAAGACCCCGACACGTAATTACACGTGTGACGGAGAAGGGTTAGGTGATAAATAACCCCACGCACCTGCGACGGGGTCTGAGGGACCCCCAGTCGAATATACATCACCGGAAACTGGCCGAATGCGTTTTTATGGCTAACTACGAGCTGTGACGGGTTAAAAGGTTTTTTACAGAGATACATTTTTGTTTTTCCTGTAAAGAAATGGCGCTGAAATTAGTTTATTGCGCGGGAATTACATATTTTCTAAGATAAAAAACTATCCTATGTACCATGGAGGAAATTGATTCCTAGGCAGTTGACGGACCTACGTCATATTGTGGTCGGCAGTCAATTCAATGGCTGTGATCGGTCGGATGCGTTTGACTTAACGCGACAAAATTACTTATGTCCGCCATGATAAAAGTTCAGGTGCTCAGGCGCCTAGGAATCAACTCAAACTCAAAAATTTAATTCAGAATATTTTTTTTAAAATATGTTCTCTGCACGTCGGAACTAATTATACTGGCAAACTTCTCTGATAGTACTTTCCGGGTGTTTAAAAATAGTTTTATACAAAAGTTCATCGGCTAAGCGGCTTAGGCGTGAATATGTTACAGACGTAGTAGAAAGACAGACGAAGTACGAACAATGAACATACTTTCGCATTTACGACTAGTTACCAAAATAAATCAAACCAGTCATTCTTACCTACTGTTTTTGTAAAACAACCATATAATTTAACCTATCAAGCCACATAAGATCACCAGTGATAGCAACAACAATAGAATAATAATAGATTTCCAAGAATCCGCGATCGAAGAATTAATATTATTTTACTCTTGTCTTCTATTGACTAATTATAATATGTACAATGTGTCCCGACACCGGTGTCCGATCCTTTAATGTCATGATCTATGGCACATTTTATCGACAAATTGGCTCTCAAATTTTTTCTCTCTCTAACGGTTGTAAAATGGCAGCCATTTTAGTTTTTCTCGGGCTTTCACACTAATCTGACCAGTACTTCTCATGTAAATATCCTATGAAGTTAAAAAAGGTCTCATTTGATAGCTAAACTTGTGGACTACGCTTACACAGGCAATATGTTATAAATTTCGTGGAATTAAACATAGAAAAACCAAAGTTTAAGAAAAAAAAGTTATGTATTTTTAGTTAATGGCTTTTTGTGAAAAATCTAGCATATTAAACTGTTTTTTTTTTATTTTAAATAGATAGAGGAGGTTTTCATCTTAAATACATTTTTTACTTCAGTGCTCTAAGTCAGATAGTTTAGAAGTTATAACGATTTCCTTATGAAGTATAGGTCAGATTAGTATGAAGCCAGAGAAATAATTTTTTTGCAAAAGTTGGAGAAAAAAATAGTATTTGAAAGCCAATTTGTCAGTAAAATATGCCATAAATCATGAATTAAATTTATTTTTCTCCAACTTTTGAAAAAAAAAATTCTCTGACTTCATACTAATCTGACCTATACTTCATAAGAAAATCGTTATAACTTCTAAACTATCTGACAAAGAGCATTGAAGTAAAGAATTTATTTAAGACGAAAACCTTCTATCCTTTTAAAACAAAAAAGAATCAGTTTAATGTGCTAGATTTTTCACTAAAAGCCATTAATTAAAAAATACACCTTTTTTTTCTTTCACTTTGGTTTTTCTATGTTTAATTCCACGAAATTTATAACATATTGTCTGTGTAAGCGTAGTCCACAAGTTTAGCTACCAAATGAGACCTTTTTTATTTTCATAGGATATTTATGTGAGAAGTACTGGTCAGATTAGTGTGAAAGCCCGAGAAAAACTAAAGTGGCTGCCATTTTACAACCGTTAGAGAGAAAAAAAATTTGAGAGCCAATTTGTCGATAAAATATGCAATAGATCATGACATTAAAGGATCGGACACCGGTGTCGGGACACATTGTATATATAATAATTGACTATGCTATTAGACAGCGGCATCACTTGTACTCATATTATATTCTAAGATAACCCTTTATAATATGAAAACTAACCCTCCTGACCTAGAGAACAACCCGAAACTTAATTTACGTAAGACGCAACCGTAGCGGGGTTTCGGCAAAATATCAGATTCCACAATTAGACGTCCACGTCAATCAAACTCATGGGTAGTATTAGTGGGATTATTTTGTTACTCAATTTAAAGCTATTTTAGCACGGTAACACTATAGCTAAGTAATACTAAGGTAATACCTGATGTTTGAAACAACATAAAGGATTTTGATGCGGTTTTTTGTATACCCGAGGAAATTCATTCCTAGGCAGTTGACAGACCTACGTCGTTTGATCGGCTTATGTCGATTAAATGTTAGCTGTGATCTGTTAGCTGGGTTTGACAAAACGCGACCAATTTACGTAGGTCCGCTATGTACCTATGAATTAACTACTCTGATAGTACATAGAGTGATTTAAGAGCAAGGTTTATAACATGAATATTCTTGATGTTAATGAGCAGAGACCTCACTGGTCAGCTGACCTGTTCAGATATACTATCATAAATATTATATTTTAGACCAGCTACTAGTAAAGTATTACCGTGTCTATAATTCTATTCGGTTCATTTTTATCACATAAATTACATAGATACCGTGGACCGCCCTTATACAATACCGTCCAAATCGGACGCGTGCCTACGTAAGCGTGATATCGAACAATTTAGTATCAGTTATCATGTCGCACAAGACGTGAACTCGTCGAGCGAATTTGATTGGTAGAGATTTTTAGGCTGAAAAAATATTTTTTCCCTAATTCAAAAGATAAGAAAAAATCTTCGACTCATGTTGTTATAAATCTTATCAATGCTTTTGCTAGTGATACAAACATAACGTTATTAATGTTCGCGGGTTGTGTGTAAGTGATCTGTGTGTGGCTGTCAGATCTTTTGTCGCGAATTAATTTATCACGTGGATAGAGACATTAGTTGAGCAGTCGTACAATAGACGTAGGTTTGTATCTGTGTCACATATTGTTTAGTGATAAATATTCGGAGAAAATTCCAACCTTACAGAATACAGGCTATGCTTACCCATATTTTAGCCCAAAATAATATTTTAGTGACTCCCAAAGATTGTATGATTTGTTTTTCAAGAAAGCATATACGGGGATAAGAGTGAAAAAAAGTTTTTAAGCTTGTCACGGGAAAAAATAATGAAATGATTTTGATAATTTAATCTGTTTAAGTTATCGATTAACTTAATATTATATTATCTAAAAAGATTTCAGTGATATATTTTTTCCACAAGCATAACCATGGACGTAAAACAGTTTGCTGTAAAATGAAATAAAGACATTAAAATTGAATAAGTACACAATAAAAATACCGCATTTCATAGGCGAGGGCTGCGGATCAAATATTATGATATATGCAAGTATTTCCTTCATAAATGTGCTAGAAATAGTGCCTCTACGTCTCCTCTAAAATAAACTCTACTCCTCAGGCTTAAAGTTCTATTTAGACTGTGCAGACTCCTCCATAAAATAAACACGGTGGTGACAAGACTCTAATGGCTGTACAAAGCGTTTTCCGGTTGATTTACGTCAGGTGTCCGTATTTTCCACAATTTTTACTGATTTTTTCCCGAAATTTGGGGAATTTTGGGGAATTTCATGCAACGTCACTCCGCCAAGTATAAGCGTGACACATTTATTTACTGTGTATCAGAGGCGTCTTTCTTAAGCCTTTGTCATAATATAAAATTATCGTTTGGAATCGATGGGTTTGATGACAAATTAAGTTTCAATAATAATATTATGATGTAAATAATTAAAGAAATAAGTAATTTGTTTACAAATTGAATACGATACATATATATATTTTTTGGTAATGAGTTTAACCTTTTATATGCTCTGTGTTAAAATTGTATTTATTTATGTTTTAATTAATTTATGAGTAATTATTATTTGATACAGAGAAATTGAGAAGAGAGAACTTAAGAGCTTGACCGATTTGACTATTGGAAGGCTTAAAAGGTCAGAAACTCAGAGTTAAAAAAAACACTGATATTTTACACGCGACTGACCAACGTGTGTCGGAAACCATAGGTAGTATAAATAATTATAGCCTTCTGACAATAAATAGCAATAACATAGCTATAATTAATTCTAGTCGTGAATATTCCATCAGATAATCTGTTACACCTGAAACTATACAGCGAATTATACAGTACATAGTACGTTCTGAATAATTCTGTTACTATTTCCACGTATACGTCCTCCAAAGCTTTGATTACTGCTTAACCAAATAACATCAAAATCTGTCAAGCAGCAATTATGCATTAACAACAAAATTTATCTGTTCGTTTGTGGTATAGTACGTAAGTAATATTTATTAATACTGAGTTACGTTTGTTTCCGAGGAATAGGCTCCGAAACTATTGCATCAGTTTTGATGAAGTTTAGCGAAGACATTGAGTAGACTACAAGGACGTAAAAATAACGTACTTCTTAACATTTAAATGTGTATGTTTACCGCATTTTGTAAGAAGAACTGAAATCTAGTATAAAGAGGAAACTTGATAATATTATTATTATTGATATTACCAGCCAGATATCCTTACAGTGGTTAAACCTATAGAACTAATAAGTTAATAACGTTATTACAGCACATACACTTCTTGTCATACATTTATCACATAATATACATAGTAACGTTTGCCAAACAAACAAACAGTGTACACAACTGTTTAAACACGTAAATTATTCACAGGATTATAGCCTTTGGTAAATAGGCATAGGGGTTAAATTTGTGTGTGTTATTTTAAGGGCAAGTGTGACCGTAGCTACTAATTATTATTATAATAGTTTGTAAGCAAATGCGGGCTCTCGTGGGTGTTGTGTCGGTTATTTAATACGTCATCACTTGCCATTATTGCGAGTATTGTCAGACAAGATATTCAACATTATGTTACATTTAAAGCACCTTTATTCCGTTGACATGAGGATTACTATTAGAAGGTAGAGGTAACATAATTCTGATGGTTATGTGACGCGGTTTTAATATGGTAAAGCGGCGTTAAGTTATTGTTACACAATATGTTATACTAGGTATGAATGAATATACTGAAATCAAATTCTAGATGAAGATAGATATTCATTGCTATTATGCCTTGCAACATGTTTAGATTACTTGGCATACAAGGTGTAAAAAAACTAAGTGATAATATGACGTGTTCCTTATAGAGAGTTCACTGTGAAAGTAGCAGCGCTGAAAGACCAAAATTTTTTTTTCACTTTTGTATGGGGAAACTCGTGACGCTGGGGCGCTTGCCCATACAAAAGTGAAAAAAAATTTTGGTCTTTCAGCACTGCTACTTTCACAGTGAACTCTCTACAAGGAATACGTACGCACCCTAAAGTACTTAGTTTTGTTACACCCTGTATAAAAGTGCTAAGTCAAATTCGAGTAATATGAATGTACTTAAATAATAGATCCATACTTCCATACTTAATATTATAAATGCGAAAGTGTGTCTGTCTGTCTGTCTGTCTGTTACCTCTTCACGCCCAAACAGCCGAACCGATTTTGCTGAAATTTGGCATGGAGATACTATGGACACTTTGAAAGGACATAGGATTTTTTTTATCCCGAAAAAATGTACGCTTCCCGCGCGATAAACGAATTTTGGCGCAACGGAGTTGCGGGCGTCATCTAGTAAGATATAAGTTGGACACTGAAGATGTCCGGACACGTTTTGTACATTCACGAGTGCGATGAATCCGACCGGAACTAACTGTCTGCCAGTACATTTTATAGCATAGCTATAAGCGTGCAGCAAGAAGCAGCTGCTGTCTCCGCATTAAATATACAGAAAAATCTGCAAACGAGCTAAGTACAGGCGCGTCTTGTGCAGTAAGTGTATTAACACTAGCCTTCCCGCCCGCCCCCGCCCGCCCCCGCGCGCCCCCGCCTTCGGCTCTGCCCGCCCATTAGCGCGTAGGCGGCGCATTAAAATTCATCCAGACATCTCGAGTGGATGGGTATCACCGTTAACTTTAATCGGAAGTTAATCGAGATAAATTAAAGATGAATTAAATAACCTATAAGCTATGTCCACATTATGCGCTTTCGTCTTCAATTTTCGTCATCTTCTTTCATTCAACTTTCGTTTTGGCGCATTCAATAATTGAATGCGTCAAAGAACGCAACGCCAACTGTCATTTTTAATAACAAAGCGAAAGTTTTGGACGGTCAGAGGGCATGCGTCGCGGGCATGCCTCACGTTCGCTGTTGACTGCGCTATAACGCATGCCTTTGACAAACAGAAAAAGGCAAAGTGTGGACAAAGCTATAGGATAACATGATTACACAACTTTAACTTAGTAAAAATTTTGACAGAAAATTTATGTCAATACTGACTCTATGTCTTTTAAACAAGATCGTGTGTCGCCGCATTCGAGTGTCGCCGCATTCGAATTCTTCATATGAAGTTATAGGCAAGCTCGCATACCTACCTACCCGCGCCGCAGTCTTCGCAACTTCATAATAATATGAAGAATTGCGAATGCGGCGACTGCGGTGCGTGCGGTGCGGCCAAATCTGCGTTCACCTTAAAGCTTATTTCCTCCAATATTTTCTCAAAGCTTTTACATGTTATGCGGGTTTTAAATTTCGCTTTGCAAACTTGAAGCTTATTCAAATATCCACATCTCTCGAGGCCGAAAATGGCGGCGCAGCGATATTTTATTATTCAGCTGCAGGTGAGCGCTGACCCAACAACAACACAACAATAACAATAAAACAACAACACAAAGGCGAACAAAGCCTCGCATTACGCTCAAATCTCTATTCTCTCATTGACAAATGTGTGTCAATTTTGAATTGACATTGTATAAAGATTTTTGTGTATATTTTTCTTTTGAAAGTGTCGTAAGTCGTAACTCTTGGTTTTTATTTGGATTGGCTTTTTGTGATGGCTATTGGTAGCATTATAACTAATATTTGTAAGACCAATTTAATTTCTGTTTAGTTATGTTTCTACCTCTCGTTAATAATTCGTTAATCAAGCGTTAACCACCTGTTTCACTGGGCCCGGAGCGTCGCCGCGCTTATCATACAAATGGATTTCCTGAATTAAAACGAGACGACGTTATTAAAACATTACGTTACATTTGTTAAATAAAACGCGATGCGAATTCTATTCAGGACTGGATGAATGAGATTTCTGTAACATTTTGAGATATTTTTTTTCATTTATTTGTAGAGTTCTGTCCTTGTTGACGATATCCGTAATCCTTTTTAAATGTAAGGGTGTATGCAGTATATTACCTTGTATCCAGAACGTGCTTTTTATTATATTAACACATTACTACTTGTAGTAATATTATCTGTTGATACATAGTTATTTGTACTATTTATGATTATTATTTCAATCCAACAAATTTACTCTTAGAAAACCTGATAAATCTTCTATAAAGCTCCTTATATTTCTACTCAAATATCACTATAAAACTTCATTCTAGACAATAATATTTCAAACATAATGTATACTATATATTTCAAACATAAATAGTCCATTGAAATGTTACAATTTTAGGACCGAATATTGCATTTATTAGAGGACGCAATTTTATTTTTGGAATATGTTGGGGGGTCAATAGAAGCTTAACCTCAAGTTTGTGGGGTCGCCACTCTTGTCCCCCAGCCGCCATCTTAAAAAAAGAGGTGACAACACTATTTTCGTGATATCTCGGAAACTATAAGTCTTACAGAAAAATTTGAAAATATAATTTGTTGCAAATTATTTTTCCTACAAATATGTTTATATAACTTTTTACCCTAAATTAAAAATTTAAAAAGTTATAAGCAAAAAAGTGATAATTTTTTAAGAGGTTTGCTATCGCTCTTTAACTTTGTTTAATACATTTTACAAAAAAATTACCTTAGAACAACCTTTTTAATGATCTTTTGAGAAAAAGTGTTAGAATGTGTACTTTTACATTTTAGCTCAATAGCATGTAATTTAAAAAGTTAAACTTCAAAGAAGGAGAAGGACCGATTCGGACTTGTACCGTGCCCAGTACATGAACTCAACGGAACTGCGGAGAGATACAATAGATCTCTAATGGACATGGCGAGATGTCTATTATCAGATGCCAAAGTAAATAGAAGATTCTGGCCTGAAATAATTAAAACGGCTGCCTATCTCAAAAATAGAATCCTAACAAATACTATAGAAAGAAAAACTCCATATGAAATATTTTTCAGAAGGAAACCAGAATTTAAGTTTATAAAAATGTATGGTAGCAAAGTATATGTAAGAATTCCAGAGGCAAGAAGAATATCAATATGGGACAAAAAGGCTCAACCAGGAATACTACTGGGCTATAGCGACAATGGATACAGAGTGTTAATAAATAATAAAGTTATAATAGCAAGGCATTGTGACATTATAGAAGACGGAGTTACACTATGTGGATTGGATGATGAGAGACAGGAAAATGTAAATGAACAAAAAGAGGAAAGTGAAAAACAAGAAGTAAAAGAGATAAAAAGAAACAGTAACATACCAGAAAGTGACACGATCAGTAATAAAAGCAATATAGAAAATGATGAAATAAATGATGATACTATACCAGAATATCCTAAAAGAAATATAGTAGAGTCTCGTTCAAGAAGACAAATTAAAGTTCCGAAAAGATTTGACGAAGAATTTGGGTATTACTGTTTTAATGTTAATTATTGTGATGCTATGATTCCAGAAAATTTTCAGGAGGCGGTAACCAGCATAGATGCCAATAAATGGAAATCTGCTATGGAAAAAGAGATGGACAGTCTAAACAAAAATAACACATGGACATTAGTGGACAAACCCAAGGACAAAAAGGTAATCGACGTCAAGTGGACATTCAGAAAGAAGAGTGAAAACGAGTATAAGGCGAGGTTAATTGTTAGAGGTTTTCAGCAGACTGATTATTGTGATGATATATATTCTCCAGTAGCTAAAATGCCAACTCTTAAGATTTTACTAGCATATTGTTGTCAAAATTCATTAGAAATTCAGCAAATGGATGTAGAAACAGCTTTTCTAAATAGTAAAGTTATATCAGAAGTTTATGTAAAATAGCCCGTAGGTTATGAAGTTGACTCGGAAAAGGTTTACAAATTAAATAAGTCACTGTACGGATTAAAAGAAAGCCCTCGTGCTTGGTATGAATGTTTTAATAAGTATCTGAGTAGTTTAAATTTTCAAAGGTGCAAATATGATTATTGTCTTTATTTCAAAAGAGAAAAGTCTTTAGTAATTTACATTTTATTGTTCGTCGATGACTTACTCATATGTTGTACTGATATAAATGTTATTCATGAGATTAAAAGTAAATTATCTAAGAAGTTTAAAATGAAAGATTTAGGAAAAGTCAAGAATAACATTGGAATTGACATTGATTATAACTATAAACAAGATAATAACATTTTAACTATGAGTCATAAAAATTACATTGAATCTTTAGCAAAGCGTTATAACATTGTAAACTCTAAATTGTACAAAACTCCTATGGAGATTAATTTAAAGTTGGAAAAAGCTGAATTAAATGAAAATGTTAAATATAGAAATATCATAGGTGCATTATTATATATTAGTAGTGGTACAAGACCAGATATTTCATTCTGTGTTAACTATTTAAGTCGTTTTCAAAACTGTTGCAATAAAACACATTTTAATTATGCCCTAAGAGTGTTAAAATATTTATATTTGACAAAAGACTTGAAATTAAAATATTTCAAGAATAATACTGAAATTTTAGATTGTTATGTTGATTCAGATTGGGCAGGAGATATAATAGATAGGAAGTCAACCACAGGTTACTTAATCAGATTATTTGGAAATGTAATTTTATGGAAATCAAAGAAACAAAATTGTGTAACTAAGTCCTCAACATTCGCAGAATACTTAGCGCTCTCCAAAGCTGTAACTGAAATAAAATTTTTAATATGTATAATAAATGATGCTTTTGAAAATGTTTGTAATCCAATTAAGATATATGAGGATAATTCGGAAGCCGTAGCTATTGCCAAATTTGGAAACTTTACAAAAAACTCAAAGCATATAGAAGTACACTACCATTTTATTCATGAATGTGTTAAAGAAGGAATAATAGAAGTTATTAAAATAGAGTCAGAAAATAATATTGATGATTTGTTAACTAAAGCCTTAGGAAATGTAAAATTTGTTAACTTTAGAAATAAGTTAAATTTAAGTTTATAGAGTTAAAAATTAAGCTTATAGGTTAAAACATTTGAGTTTATAAAGTAAAAGCTTAGTAAATTTAGTAAGCTAAAATATTATTATACTATAATTGTTAAACAGTGTTAGTAAACAGTGTTTATTTAGAAAAAGTTATTATAAGAAAGCTAAAATAATATTGTTATAGTTTAAACAGTCTTTGCTTAGAAAAAGTTATTATGTTAAGCTGTTAAGTTAAATATGTTATGTGCAGGCAAGATATTGTATGTACCTAAGCTATTATATTAAATTTAGGAAGTAATGTATGTAAGTTTTGTTTGCAGCTAAAATATAAAAGTAAGGAGGCGTGTTAGAATGTGTACTTTTACATTTTAGCTCAATAGCATGTAATTTAAAAAGTTAAACTTCAAAGAAGGAGAAGGACCGATTCGGACTTGTCCTCTTGCCTGTCAAAATTTATAGTGTTAGTATTAAAGTGTAATATTTATAAAGTAAAAATAAAGAAAGTGATAAAAATAAACAATTTTCATTCTAAATTAACAAAAAGATCCCCCAATCCCCCCCCCCGATCTCATGAAATTAATTTTCTGCAGATGCAAAGAAAACTGTGAAAGCGTGTGTGGCTGCAGAAAAGCAGACCTAAAATGCTCTACAGTATGCCTACTATACTAGAAAGCATTTCAGGCCTGTTTTTCTGCAGCCACACATGGTTCCACAGTTTCCTTTGTATCTGCAGAAAATTTATTTCATGGGATCGGGGGATCTTTTTCTCAAAAGATCATCTACAAAGTTGGTCTAAAGTATTTTTTTTTTATAAAATGTGTTAAACAAAGTTAAAAAGTGATACTAAACCTTTTCAAAAATTTTCTCACTTTTTTGCTTATAACTTTTAAAATTTTTAATTTAGGGTAAAAAATTAAATGAGCATATTTGTAGGCAAAATAATTTGCAACAAATTATGTCCTAACAATTTTTTTGTAAGACGTATAGTTTCCGAGATATCACGAAAATAGTGTTGTCACCCCTTTTTTCAAGATGGCGGCCGGGGGACAAGAGTGGCGACCCCACAAACTTGAGGTTAAGCTTCTATTGAGCCCCCCAACATATTTCAAAAATAAAATTGCGTCCTCTAATAAATGCAAAGCAAATGTAACATTTCAATGGACTATAAAGAATATTTATATTAGAAATTACTGCGGCATTAAAGTAACATTAGGTTTCGTAGCACCGTAGACGTGCTACGGCGTAGGGACGCTACGGCGTAGTATTAGTAGTGCGGAAGTCCTAGAACAATTTTTAATTTTTATAACTATCAAGCTAATTTTTTATCAACCTAGTTTTGTTGATTACAGAATCCTATGACGGAACGCTAACGAGCTTTTTTTTGTATATTGATAGGTTATTAGTTATATAATTTAAGAGTAATATTGTCCTACAAAATATAGAACAATCCATATCTTATTCCATCAAATCAAAGTATGAAATCCTTTCCATCTCTGTTAGCTACCACTTTCGAGATTTTTCGCAAATAAAAATGTTGTTTGTCTTATCAAAATGAAGCTACTCACAAAAAATTAGCTTGATAGTTATCAAAACAAAATTTGTTCTAGGGCTCCCGTACTAGTACGTCTACGAGAGCTACGGAATACGTAGAGATTCTACGATTTACGATTGAGGATAATTTTTTTAGTCTTTTAACTGGCCTATATAATTGTATTGAAAGAATAAATTGTTTTTATTAATTTAAACGGCATAATTAGGTTAATTATTGATCTAGTTTAATTGTTCATTGAAGAACAATGTTTAAACTAGATCATCTGGACAAAATTATGTGAATGAATTGTCTCAATTAGGTATTACCTAGGCTATTTGTAGGGATTTCAAAGTTAACTCATAATTAAATACCATGATATCTCTTTTTAAAATACAGAAAAAAAGACAGAAAAGCTATGACCTAACAAAGACTTAATCAAACTTTGTTATTAAGTTTGTCGTGTTTGTTTGATGGAATCGCCTTTGTCTGGTGTTTTCTATCCCGCTATTAGCCACGCCGCTGCGCAATCTGATGAAGTTTGTGCGCCAAAACAGACCGCTTGCCGCTCCGTTTATCGCTATTATAACCGCTCCGCTTATATACATAACTAGTCCTGCTAACTTTGTTACATCTCCACAAACAATAAAAATGTAAAAGTATATTTGTCTGCTACCTTTCCATACTCGAAGTTTTTTTTTATATAAAATTAGGGTGCAAACGAGCAAAGAGATCACCTGATGGAAAGCATCTGCCATGGACACTCGCAATACTAGAAGAGTCGCAGGTGCATTGCCGGCCTATAATGTTTGTACGATGTTTGAATATCAAGGTAGTTTTAGTCCTGGAAAAGGATATAGGATACTTTTGTCCCCGGAAAATGAACCAGCCTCACGCAAAAAACGAATTTCTGTTGGAACGAAAGTAAAGTAAACATGCAGTTTGAGAGCAAGACGTGAGAGAGTGACATATTTGGCTAAACCATATTATATTACCAACAATTACTAATTTAACTACCCCGCTTTCCGCTTCGCATTATTACGCCTCTTACCGCTACAAGTAGTTTCCGCTTCGCCGTGAGTCAGTGAAATATTTTGTTTAACCTTATTATTTTACCAACAACTCCGCTTTCCGCTCCGCTCGTCGCTTCTCTTCCCGCTACAAGAGTTCGCTTCGCCGACTTCATCCGATTAGTTTTTGACAGCGGCCACAATAACGAGATCGTAAAATGTTCCCGCCAAGTGCAAGCAAAAGTTAGTAGTTAAGTATTTAACGAAATAACTGCCAACATCGACAATATTCCTGCCATGCCAGCTCCACAACTTTGCCTTCGCAGAGGCCTTACTATATTTAAACACAAAAGTGACCGCAACGCCTGTCGACATGGTTGAACTAGTAATTAACACGTATGTGGGCACTTGAAAGATTTAAAGGCGTTGTAACTTGTAAAGCAATTTTCAGAACAATAATATAATGTTATGTATAAAATGGCACTCTGGAATGGAGACCAAGGCTGGGAAATCGGGGTGTAGGTCGACCTCCAACTAGGTGGGACGACGATCTCAGTTTAGTTGCAGGTCCATGTTGGATGCGAGTAGCAGGAGATCGGTCATCTTGGATTTCATTGAGAGAGGCCTATGTCCAGCAGTGGATGAATATAGGCTGATATGATGATGATGATGATGTATAAAATGTCGTGTCACAATGTTAGTCCGCGAACTCCTCCGAAACGGCTTTACTGATTTTTACCAAATTTTATATGCATATTTAGTAGGTCTGAGGATCGGCTACTAGGTACTTTATAATATATTGATAAGTGCATTTGTTGAATAAATAATAGTAAATTATTACAGCCTGAGATTGACGGCGACCATTGTTTGTGCGACGAGATAGCGATCGACGTTGCCATGGCGATTTACTTATTTAGTCACTTCAATAAAATAATATGGGCGAAATACCTACTTTATATTATGGCAAAGCAACGTTTGCCGGGAAAGCTAGTTAATCTTTACTAATATTACACAGCTTAAAAGTTTAACGAAACGCGCTAATCTAAAGAGCTACTGCTCCAATTTTTATGTCATTGGCACAGATGAAAAGTAGACCATGAGACCATGGGTGAAAAGCATCGACTAAAAATCACATGGGCAAATTTTTTTGCAAAATGTACGATTGCTTATATAATATATTTTTATTAGTCCATACAATTTATTATAATATGCCTTGTGGAGCGGCAACTTCACCAACAGTACGTAGTCGGAGCATAACCTAGTTAAATACGAAGTTGACTTTAGCAGTTTTAAACTGAATTTAATTAATAATGTAGTGCCAGTTGGCACGCGTTATAACTTACTGAACTGAACTCACTACGAATTAAATTATTTTTAAACTGCAAATGATATCATCTACAAAATATATTTGCAGAAATTGTAAGACCTTTTTGACAAGTTAGTGAAATAAAAAGTATACTGAATAAAAAAATATTATTTTTTATATTTCGTGAACTATGAAAAGAAAGAGGAGGCCCAGCAGTGGGACACTGAAGCTGTTAATAAATAAATATATGAAGACTTTTTAGAATGAATAAACCCTTGGATATAAGTTACTTTTTGCGGCGGAAACGCAATAATTTCGCCTTGTAAGTTGTATATCACAATATGTCTCTCTATACATATTTTTGTCTATACCTGCATGTTATTTTGTTGTTTATCAGTGGCAAACTAATTGTATCTAATTTAATTTAATCTATTCAGTATAGCCAATCGAAACTCCTCTTGGACGGACTTGCACTTGTCTGTCTAATATCGCCGACAACGCGGGGGGGTAATATCGGCCGTGATTGCCGAAATAATTAATCACTATTACCGCAAACTCACAATCACTGCGACAGTTTTACCACCGCGGTGCAAGTCATGAGAGATAGGCTTTAATGAACATCATCATCATCACAACAATTACAATTTTGCTGTCACACAATATGGTGGCTAATTTCAGTGAAACTATGCCAGATGCGCAGGATTTATATACTGGTAGCCAAATATATAAAGCACTTTTTCTTTCTTTATTCTTATAACCCAGCGGTACGGGTGGCCCATGACATCTAGCGCCAAAGGAGTAAGTGTCTGCTTCGTTATAGAGGTAGATAGATAGATAGATAGATCGATACTTTATTGATCACATTACAGTCATATAAATTACAATAATGTAATTTAAATAAAAACTCAACAAAACATAAATGTGGGCAAGGGCAGCCTTATCGCTATGAGCGATCTCTTCCAGGCAACCCTGCGGAAGAGGAGGTAGAGGTATATTATGTAGCTATAGAAAACCTAGCCTGCGAACACTATCTTAAAACTGCTTGTAAAAGTCTAGATTTTATTCATGCAATGTGTGATTTACACATAAAAGCGAAACATTCGATAAAATTATTATTAATCTCATGCTGCTTGCTTAGCTTAATATTATACGCACCATGCAAGGCTGTCGAAAATATGTGAATTATAAATTTATTTCTCACATCATTTCAATTAACAACACCAACAATTTCCTACTCGCTTTAGCATACGCTATTTCTCATAACTCGCGACGCGCGAAATTAATTCAAAGTCAACTCTCATAATCGGCCGCTCTCATTACCGCGTACAACGACGCGCATTACCCGCTACCCGCTGCCGCTTAGCGTTAGGGGATTACTACAATGTTATCCGGCTTTTGGCCGAGGCGGTTCTCTTTGATACTTCAAACACTAATTTTATGTAGCTCAAAGTATAAAGTGCATTATGTTTTTGATTTCAGTTTCCTATAACAGCTTAAAAATAATATGCCAACGTCTATTAAATTTTGAACGTGGTTGCCAAATATTTATGCTTTGGCGAACTCTAAAATATGACTCTCATAATATTATCATCGTTGTACATCTATGGTAAATCAATGTGGGGAAAGTCATCATAATAACCAAAACCAAAATATTTTAAAATTGTAACTATATTATGATATTATGAAGACCTCTGTGGCTCAATTGGTTGAGTGTGTGGCAGCTCAAGCCGCGGGTCACAACCGGGGGTCGCGGATTCGAATCCCACCGGCGGAACAAAAAGTAATCAATGTTCCCGGGTCTGGATGTGTATTAAATATGTGTATGATATAATAAATAAAAATCTTAAATATATGTTTACTATAAAAGTATTAAATATAATGGCGTACGCGATTAACTTGTCTATTGGCAACTTATTTTGAGATAAGTTTCATAATGTATGTTATCTGTTGGAGCGGCCAGTACGTCCGGATGGGGTTTTGAGTGACGCTGTCTAACTGACGATGGACATTTGAGAGGTGACAACCATCGCCTGCCAAATATCTAGAATTATTAGGAATGTCGGAAGGAATGGTGTATGCTCCCAAACCCATCGGCTCCAAATCTGACGATGTCTGGTTAATCACGTTCAGTGTAGATAACAAATATACGCCCACAATCTTGGAGGATGAATGCAATGTTATTCCATGGCCATTGAATCAGTTTCTTATACCGCTCGACGATCCGATAAATATATTATTTCCGTTGTTTGGTACCTGTAACACAAGTCCTTCAAGTACTTAGCATGGGGCCAGACTGACGCGGTATGAAGCGTCCATAGATATTATTATTATTATTCAAGGGAAAAGAAACTGCTGGCCCTAACAGGTTTTCTAACCTTTACAGGAAAGTAGGCTTCGCCTCACTTGATTATTATTATATTATAGTGTCTAACATTGAATGAATATTAAAAAATATTTTCTCCTCTTCTGTTTACACAAGTATAATGATCATTATCAGCATATGTATTACTCCGTCGTCGCTCCCCATGTAACCCCATGTAATTTGTGTGAAAGCATCTACTTGTGAGTTGTGACTAAATCCCACAAGATTATTGCTAATTACTTAGCGCCTACACAATATCCACCCGTGCTCATATTATTAATGTAAAAGTGTGTATGTATGTCTTTTACCTCTTCATAAATTGAATTAAACTGCTGAATCGATTTGGGTTGTATTGGAAACGAAGATATTGAGATAATGAAGTCCCAGGATAAAGGACAGTTTTTATTTCGGCAAAATGTATAATGGTTGTCGTATGAAAAAAGTGTCTGAATATTTTTGTAGAGAATTCTATGATCTATATTCTTGTCCTGCCTACTATAATTTGTGATAAAATGTACAGCTTGGAAAAAAATGGGAAAAACCTCATTTTCATACCTTTGACCTTGAATAAATTTTTTAGCACATGGAGGATGTTGCTGGAGACTTTTGAGGTTTAATTTATAATGGTGTATTTAACGTCTTTACCAATTTTCAGCTCTATGTGAATTATTCCGAGGTTACGATTTTTTTGCGTCTAATTATAGTCTGAGTAACAAGTGCCATTTTCCTCAAAACCTGATCTAACGCACCGAAAATTATGATTTTCGTCTCATTCGATTCGGAATAGCATCTAGAACATTCTATTAAAATTCCAAGAGGGGCTGAAAAAAAATGCAAAAGTTATAAACAATTAAGTAAATATAAAAAGAAGGGTTTAGTTTTTTTTTTTATATTTCAAAAACTATTTGAGATAACCAAAATACAAAAATAGATCCTTAAAGAACAGGAAATTTTCTAAAAAAATCCTAGATCCTGGAATTTTATTAACAATCTTTATAACTTTAATTGAGCGGCGAAAGTAACGGCAAAAACGCGTAGTTCGGGTTTCGCGTGAATTGCCGCAATCTGCCGCGTGACCTAAGAAATATATTTTACTGATTAAATATTAATATAAAGAAACAAAAAAAAAATGAGTACTAAGTAGACATATCAATCAACAATAATCCGTCAATAAAAATAAATTATCACAATTTGTTTAATTGTTATGCTTTTGTTAATTTGTTAATAGTCACCATTTTAATGTTAACATAAAAACGCTGATTATTTCAAAACAAGAAATCTAGAATTTTTTATTATTCTTTTGAGAGCTAATCTTAAAAGGGCTTAGAAGAGATATCCGTTGGAAAAATTCAATAATTTTGATTTTTCATTTTTTTATGAACAATCAAAGGCATTCATGAAATTTTTATGTAAATATAGCAATTAGGGTTTTTTCATCAATAAAAATGATTATTTAAATTTTATTAGTTATAAATAAAAAATATATACATTGTTATCTGGCTTCTAACAATAACAAAACAAAATAGTAACAATAATTGGATATAAAAGTACCGTAATTGCTTTATTTACATGAATAATTTTGGAATGAATTTGAATGTTAATAAAAAAGTCAAAAATGAAAAAACGGGGATCTCTTATAAGGCCTTTTAAGATGTAGCTCAAAAGAATAATAAAAAAATCTGGATTTCTTGTTTTGAAATAATCAGCGTTTTATGTTAACATTAAAATGGTGACTATTAACAAATTAAGAAAAGCATATTAATTAAACGAATAGTGATAATTGATTTTTGTTAACGGATTATTGTTTATTCATATGTCTGCTTAGTACCCATTTTTTTTTTATTCCATAATATTAATATTTAATCACTTAAAATATTTTTTTAGTTAACGTAGCAGATTGCGGCAAATCACGCGAAACCCGAACCACGCGGTTTTATCGCTACTTTCGCCGCTCAATTACAGCTATAAGGATTATTGGTAAGGTTCTAGGATGTCGGAGTTTTTTTAGGAAATTTCCTGTTCTTTAATGATCCATTTTCAAATTTTGATTATCTCAAATAGTTTTCGAAATATTAAAAAAAAACCAAACCCTTCTTTTTATGTTTACTTAATTGTTTATAACTTTTGCATTTTTTTTCAGCCCCTCTTGAAATTTTGATAAAATATTCTAGATAGTATTCCGAATCGAATGAGACCAAAATCATACTTTTTTCAGGTTCAGATCAGGTTTTGACGAAAATGGCACTTGTTAACCAGAGTATTAGACCGGGCTACATGTAAAAAGCGTAAGATTTTTATTTAACCAAACGTGTCTCAGGACACAGAACTGCGATTTAAACCCGCGATTGCCGTGTAGTACTCTGAACCACTAAGCCACAGAGGTTTACAATAAACGGAAATACAAATGAGAGACCAGTTCGTAGCTTCATCTGATTCATGTGTATTTCACGCGCAGATTTCACCAACACCGAAAATGGCGTGCGAACGAGATTAAACAACCGGCTAACACTCGATGGGTTAAGGGTCGTGTTACACCGAGATGTGACGAAACGAGACGCAACGCTACGCTGCAAAATATACAAATTATGATGTCAAGACTCAAGTGTCAACCGGTATCACGCTGTAAATTTTTTCATCATCACAACACAACATCGAAATTTGACATTTCGTCACGTCTCGTCTGATCTCATATTGTTTTCGTTTAAGCTGCCCCTAAATCAATTTAAAAGTTGCTTTTCTACGATAACCACTTTAATTTTCTATCTAAATATAGACTAGGTACTTTAATACCTATATAAACTACATGATGAAAAGAGTATCGTTTTGCGATACTTTTTAACCGACTTCCAAAAAACGAGGAGGTTATACGTTCGGCTGTGGATATATATATTTTTTTTTTTTTTATGTATGTTCAACGATTACTCCGCCGTTTGTGAAACGATTTTCAAAATTTTTATTTTGTTGTATTAGGTTTCACTCCAATTTGGTCCCATGTTCACAAAAGTGGTGACCTGATGATGGGATCCATGAGTAATCGAGGGAACTCCTCAAAATTCAAATGGAAACATATGGTTTTTTTGGTTTCATATGAGGTATTCCAGGCACATGTTACCAAAAAGTAAGATTTTGCACCAGGATATACCATGGTTCGAAGGTGGTGAACAAAACTTACTCTTTATAGATACATGTTTGGGGGTTTCGGCGTTGTTTTAAGAACTGAAAGCATATACTACTAAGCTTATTACATTAATAATCATCATCATCATCATAATCACCACCATTCCACCATACACCTTCACATTATGAGCCTATTATAATTGGTAGGTATTTTTCATAGTATTTTTAGATCAAAACGGATCACGGATGTCTTTAAACATTGTTCTGTAAAAAGTTAAGCTATTTTGAACATTATTTTATTATTTCGACCTGATGATAAGATCCATGAGTGATCGAGGGAACTCCTCAAAATTTATATGGAAACATATGGTGATTTCGATTTTATGAGAAGTATAGCATATGCTTAGGAAAGCATATGCTACCAAAAAGCAAAATTTTGCACTAACATATACCTTAGTTCCGAAGGTGCTAAGAGAACTCCGGATTCCTTATAGATGCAAGTTTGAGGGTTTCGGCTTTGGTTTAAGAACTCAAAGCATATGCTACTATGCAAGTTACATTCATCATCATCATCATCATCACCACTACCACCAGTCACCACACCATGAATCATTAAATCATAACTCTTAATTTGTCGAACGATTTCAAAAATTATATTGTTATATCAAAGTAAATAATTCAAACTTGGTGATCAGGTTACCAAGTTAGCAATTTGATCATGAGATCTATGAATTATGAGGTATGTCCGTATGTAGGAAACTCCTTATTATTGGGACAAAATAAATAGTTATATTAACGTAGTTCTCAGTAGTTTAAGCATAATATTATATGAACATTATAGTGAGCTAATGACTTTCCAGGAGTGTTGTGACTTGTGATAGAAAGAAAGTCACTGAACAGAACTTTAGAGCCTTTAGTGATAGGCGCATGAACATTAATTTTATCATTGCTTGATTAACGCCAAGCTTATATTATTAATTATACAGTTATACGAGTATATTCTTGGAGTTGCTTATGCATCTCTATTCCGAGAGGATGCTAGGTATATTAACTTTATGGTTCTCATATCATAAATGTGTATCCTGGCTCCAAAGTCACTTAGTAGAACAAATTAGTATTTACAGAAAACCTTATAAATTACTTAAATTACTAAAAAGAGTGAAATTATTATTTTTAACAAAAAATTAAAACCGACTTCCAGAGTAAAAAACAATAATAATTATTATATAATGAACAATAAAGTATGAAATAATTCTTACTCTTAATAGTGCCTTATGCAGAATACTCCTAAACCTCTACTATTTCTGTACACAATCTTCATAATTTTGAAGTCGGTACCAGTCTTTAAAATTAAAAATATTTTGTCTAAGAACTTACCATTCTTAGCTGGTATCGACTTCAAAATAATGAAGATTGTGTACAGAAAAAGTAGAGGTTTAGGACTATTCTGCATAAGGCACTATTAAGAGTAAGAATTATTTCATACTTTTTTGTTCATTATATAATAATTATTATTGTTTTTTACTCTGGAAGTCGGTTTTAATTTTTTGTTAAAAATAATAATGAAATAAAGTCTATGCTTTATGCAAAAATTACACACTTTGAATCGTCGACAAACGCAACACTGCGTATTTGTGTAACCTGACCTTTAACCCTCTACTACGAGCTGTGTTAACCCCCCAATTACCGCGCTTTCCGATATTTAATAGTTTATGTGGGAGCGTAATGCCGGTGCGTGCAAAACGCAGCCTGCGGTAAAGCCGCAGATATTAGAAAATAATAGCCTCGTTTGCGGCTCTGCGTTTATTCTCACTGGAGGTATTAGGTTAAGCTGGAGGTATTAGGTTAAGCTTATTTTCAAGTTCACTAACTTGAAAATTTCGCAGCACTGACCGTATCCTTAAATTCCTACAGCATTTTTAGAGCCGTAACGTATAAACAAAGTTTAAAATAAAAGTAATTTTTGTTATCTAGTTATAATAATATTATACAGTAAAAATTTTAGCTCACCCGATATTTACCGGTGCTTAAAATAAAATTATAATATCAGCCAATAGCATACTCATTCACATCACCTATAACGTAACAACGATAAAGATGATATACGGTGATACGTGAACCTCAACCGTGAGAACGTAAGGTGCGTAACATCCCCGGGAATAAATAGAGCTAATATAAATTTTTCTTCGAGAGTTGAAAAGACAGCGCGCCGCCGACGCACAATAAAAATCTTTTGACAAATTCTTTGCGCGTTTCGCGAATACGCGTACCCACACGGCGACTTCTCGTAGCAAAACCGACTTTAATACCCCGTGATAAGGATTATCGGAGCACACCTGTGCCTATTCGTCAACATATAAATCGGGCTGAAAGGGAGCAAAATAAATTGGGCCGGGGATGTGATTTATACCGCGGGGTATTTTTAAAAGTATTTAGGCCGTTACAAGCTGTATCGACCAATTTTCAATTGTATTGGAGTGAAAGGTCCAGAAAACTTTTAAACTGTTAAGTGCAGATAACTATTGCCCCGTCGTTTGTGCTAAAGTCTTACGCGTAGTAACCAAAGTTTGTAATAAAACTATCCGTCCTACTACTGTCTTTCCCGGGTCTTAAATCTTTAATTTACCAAACAACTAGATCGGTTTATATAATCCTAGATGATGCCCGCAAATTCATTTATAAGATGACAATCACACCTTTCTCGACATAAATTTTTTCTATGTTCTTCTCCGGGATGCAAAACATATTCTCTACAGGATGTAACAAAAAGAAGAAAGAATATTATGTGCGTAAAATGTTTATGTGTCCCTTGTAATATCACTGTGAAAGTACAAGCGATAAGAGAACATTTTTTTGTGATTTTTCATGAGTTTGCCAAAAAAAAGTTACATTTTCAGCGCTGGTACTTTCATCGTGAACTCTGTACACTGTACACACCCTAAAGTACATATTACCACTTTGTTTTGTTACATCCTGTATGCAACATTTGACGAAATAATTTCAGCGGTTTAAATGTGAAAAAGTAATATAAAAGGTTCGAACTAAATTTATAAAACATAATTTGAAATCGTACATTCAACCGCCGGCGCTGTATAAAAGAAGTTCTCATTTCATGGAATATTCTTTCGCCAGCGAAAGCAATCAGTAAGCTAAATTCAATATGGAACAACATGTTCGATTTATCAGCTAGAAACGATCTGCATATGGAGCTGTATTGTTCAGGGTTACTTTACGTATCTATTTCTATCATTGTGACCCTTATTTTGTCCTCGTAAGGTCCTATAAGAGGTGGTATAACTGTGAATAAGAGTACAGAGCCCTCGCGTCGTCAGGCGCACATGCTCGCTATCTTATGTAGAAGTTGATTGTGAGTGAGAACCGATCTAGTTTATTAAGATCTTTATCTTTGCATAGTATAAGATGTTTGCATATTATTATGATGATCTGCCTTATTAACAGATAATAATAATATTATATTATTGTGTTCCATCTAACATAAAAAATTGAATCCCGAATTCTTTTGGTCACGGCATGACCGCATGACACGAACGGTTGGACCGATTTTAATAAATTTTGAATATTATGTATATATAAAAAGGTATTATGTGAAATGATTTCTGCAGCGTTTTATTTACGCCTAGAAAGTCGCGGAAACAGCTAGTTAGAAATGAAATTAAATATTTTTAGAATAATTACTTGTTAATCTAGTACCGGTTTGAGAAATAACCTGCCATTAGAATCAGCGCTCGAAAAAACTCGAGTTCTCCCATTCATGCACTAATTTTTATATCAAGGTAAAACTACGCATTATGAACGAAAACTAGGAAAATGTAAAACAATATGATTGACGAACATTAACGTGGACGAAGATAACTGGAAGTCAGTCGCACTTTTTGGAGGTTGACCATTGTTTAACTGTAGATTTTTAAGTACCTCTTAAGAGGTACTTGAAAATCTGTTACATTATATTAACCACTCCTACACCCGAAACTTCCAGGCTACCTCTCGCTGGCCGACGGTTTTTGCCGCTCGCCGACACTTTTTGCCGACACCGCCGACGGATGGCCGACATTAATCGCCGCCGATTGCTCGCCGTCACGCGCAGACCGACCGAAAAACTGTATGAGTAACGACCCCAAATTATATCCGACTTTGGGACTGACAAAAAGATTTAACGCGGAGTTCTTGCGATGTTTAAACTCGATCGGCGAGGACAGGTGAGGTAGTTGAATTATAAATGACTTGTAAAGTTAGGAACAAGTTTTTGAAATGAAAGCTTTGAGAAAGGTTGTGATAATCTGTTTAAGGTAATAATACATTTTTGGGAATTTACTAAATAAATTTTGATCTACATCTTTATGAACATTTTATTTGTACAGTCTATTCTACTAATTGTGTGCTAGTTTAGGAGATGATACAACAGGAGTGCCAGAAGAAGTAAAAACGTAACGGCAACAGCAGGCATACATTTTATGGCGCTACAAAATAAGTTTTTACTTAAAAAGTACTAAATGTAGGCTACATATTACATACAAAAAGTAAATTTTATTGCAGTTATATTTTTGCTTATTTTTCAAGTGCTGCAACATTGCTAAACCAAGATAGACTAAAGAATAAAGATTAAAATCACTGCAGCCGAACCTTTCCAATAGGCAATCCAATACCATCACCGAAAACGCGCGCCCCTCAACAAAACGAAAAGGTACAAAAAGGTTTTGTTCCTACCCTCAGATTGTAGTGGACACGCAGAATAACGCGGGAAAACGGTTTATTGCGAATGTGTATAGTCTGTACTATACACATTCGCAATAAAGGTTAGGTTAGGTAAGGTTTTGGGACTTTTGTAGCTATAGAAGTAAAGTGGAAAGTTTGTTTGTGTGTTTGAAAGATATCGAACTTATGGTATACGCAATACTATATGGTATACGCAATAATATATTATATATTATATGGAGGTACGCACATTGCGACAGGGCGCAGCGGGGCGGGCCGCATATAAACCGCCTTTTGTAAACCGGTCACAAATCACAATGTGTACCTTATTTGCATAGGTAACAGTTCTTATTTCTGAATCCATATCCATACTAATATTATAAATGCGAAAGTGTGTCTGCCTACCTGTCTATCTGTCCGTCTGTCTGTCTGTTACCTCTTCACGCCCCAACCGGTGAACCGATTTTGCTGAAATTTGGCATGGAGAGACTTTGAGTCGCGGGAAAGGACATAGGATACTTTTTATCCCGGAAAAATGTACGGTTCCCGCGCGATAAACGAATTTTGGCGGAACGAAGTTGCGGGCGTCATCTAGTAGTTAATAAAACGGCGTTGCCGTCCATCGTCTTTCAGTTCGGCAGACTTTGGCACGGTTTGTGTGCGTGCGACTAGATACGTAAGCGAATCATAATTTGCTTACGTTGTTAAAAATGGTATGCATTCCTTGAGTGCCACACGTATTTTCCCCAGTGTTTTGATTCCTTGTAAAATGGGTACTAATTACACTGGCACATTATTTAGTGATAAAATAGTGTACAGATGTTCAATAGCTTTAGTATAAAACAGCAGATTCTTTCAAGCAGGAAAGATGCTGTCATAAAAAATGGTTTAATTTAGCAGTGTATTCTGCAAGGTCTCAAAACGGAACAAATATTCACCACGTATTTTCATGATATACCCAGAATGGCAGTTTAATAATTAGAATTATTTTTAATTTAATAATATAATAAATAAAAATACCTGATGGTAAGCAACTACCGTCGCCCATGGACACTCGCAACATCAGAAGAGCTGCAGGCGCGTTGCCGGCCTTTTAAGAGGGAATACGCTCTTTTCTTGAAGGTTTGCAGGTCGTATAGGTCCGAAAATACTGCTGGTGATAGTTCGTTCCAGAGTTTTATAGTACGCGGCAGAAAGTTACGCGAAAAACGCACTGTGGAAGACTGCCACAAGATGTAAATGTACGATCAAAGAGACCGCTAATTGGTTGTAATTACAACGTCGCCTCAAACATTCGTGACGTCATACCGGTGACGACAGAATCGCTACATCCGGGATCACTGGAAAATATCCTACTACGTGTGTAAAAGTTTGTAAACATGTACGTTTGTTACTATTTCTACACAATGGCTATTGAATACAATATTTTATTAAAATTTGGTATGGTAGAAATTAAGGGCGAGAATCGGCACAAACAATTAAAATAGTTAATAATATCAGAATAAATTGGTTGCTCTCATAAGCTGACGCCTAAATAGCTTTCTAATATTTTAGGCGTGAATTAAGGTACTTAATAAAATAAGTATTTTATGTTTTATTTAATTTGTTAGTACACAAAACAGAGGAAATTAAAATTTGATTGAATTTTTTTTTTTTGATAAAAGTGTCGCTACATTTCACAATAAAAATAAAACGATCCAAGAAAAGTATTTCTTTGAGACCAAGACTTAGTAATATCACAAATCCAGGTAGCCGGTAATCGTACTTACCGCTCTTACCGTACTTACCCCACAAGCGGCCATTCCGAGATTTGCATCAGAAAATATTTCTGTGCGATTCCTCAGCGTAATGAGCTCGCTTTAAGCTGAGTTTAATGTAATATTAAAGTTTTAATAAAGGGATTTATTCGGAGGGGGATTCCGCAGTACTTTATAAGTATTTAAGGATGTTGCTTCATCGTCTTGTAAAAATACATCAGCTTAGTGAGTGTCAGACTTGCTCGCGAAGTTTATTTACGTCTAAAAATAACTAAAGCGAAATAAAAATTCACCAGTTTCTGCGAACAAAATAAATCTAACCATGTTTTCTCAAAAATATTTCCACGTTTATAACAAGTTGTAAAGCCTGTCGTCACAAATTATAGTGGAATTAGAGCGTCATTAATCCATCGATCGGGGATTCTCGGAAATGCTATTGTATTCTATTGTTGTCGCGATCACCGGTGCTCGTACCGGGGCTTGATGGGTTAATTTGACATAACGCATGCCTAACTCCTAAGTGACTTGGCGTGCTATGCCATATTATGCCAAATCTCACACAGTTTTCACTAATTCTAACTTTTCTGATGAAACTATAGAGGAACAAATACCCAGTCTTTAGAGCAGCATAAAATCTAAGGAAATCGTAAAGTGTCGGATCTACTGGCCGCCACACTAGGACCACACCGTTCAAAACATTAATATTATAATAATGTAATTTATAAAACTATATATATATATATATATATATATATATATATATATATATATATATATATATATATCGGATCGTCGAGCGGTATAAGAAACTGATTCAACGGCCATGAAATAACATTGCATTCATCCTCCAAGATTGTGGGCGTATTTAAGTTGTCTACACTGAACGTGATTAACCAGATATCGTCAGATTTGGAGCCGATGGGTTTGGGAGCATACACCGTTCCTTCCGACATTCATAATAATTCTAGATATTTGGCAGGCGATGGTTGTCACCTCTCAAATGTCCATCGTCAGTTAGACAGCGTCACTCAAAACCCCATCCGGACGTACTGGCCGCTCCAACAGATAACATACATTATGAAACTTATCTCAAAATAAGTTGCCAATAGACAAGTTAATCGCGCACGCCGATACGGCCATCCTGCATATCACACTCCTGGTGTGTCCTATCTCCAAGTCAGAAACCAACAAAATGAACACTTTATGCTCCATTACTATACGCTCGGCCAAACTGACCATACTGGATTCTTATAACATTACCATAGATTCAACAACACCTTGTCTGTCATGATAAAACTTTGCAAAATAAACAAACTGTGATAAAGTACAACTCAACATGAATACCACCAACATTACCCATTGTACCAAAAAGTCTTGTGCCACTCAGGCTGCATTTGCTACATAGGCTACAGTTGCCACATAGGCTATTCTACACAGTCTCCATTTGCCACTGACTCCTGACTCATCCTGACGTAAAACTATACCAGAGTTACATTATCATGTTCTATCTAATAATGTTATGTCAAAACTCCGATTGCATGCCTCAAACATATCAAATTAGACACACATCAAAAAGCTCAATTTTAATTAACTGCGTCACTATTCACAGTGTGATAAAGGGTGAAAGAATCTATAATAACACAAAAACGTAATCTTTGTCATATCGCATGCCTGATGCCACTAAAATTGCCAATCCTTACTTTGGGGATCAGCTTCAATTCAGGTTTAACTATTCCAGAGTAAGACTTTAAGAGCTTACACGAAATAGGTGTACCCAAGATAATATCATGATCCTTTCATCTGTCAAATCTCTTTCCACCATAATATTACCATTATTTAAAATGCATTGGTTTGGTTGCATTTGCATGCATTGGTTATAAACAAACGTAAAATAGTAACTGTAAATTGCGTTATTCTTTACTACAACTGTAGTCATTAATTGCTAATTACAATCCACACTAAATTATTACCAAACACTACCAATACTCGTCAAAATAACTTTGCGATTTAAAAGTATTGTATCATTCCAATATCGAATTAAAACTTTGATTGATTTATTCGTTACTGCCCAGCAACGTACTGGCTACACTTTCCTCGGCCAAAGAGCACATCATTCATTGAAACTAAATCAGAATGAAAACATCTCACCAACTTAGATGCAGAAAAGTCCACAGTAGCTCATAAAACAGTACAAATATCAAACCGACGTTCAATCTGGTCATCCTTAGTTTGGTTTGGCCACTCTGTTAAGACGTGATCCTTTCGTTACACCAATAGCAAACGTGAAGTGACTTTCTCACAACTCCATCATTTTTAGCACACTATACTGTACAGTTTTGGTACCTGAAAACTCAGTATGAATTTTAGTAACGCTATCAAAACTATTCCTATCTGAACATTCGATTAACACGTATGTAACCCATTTTGCCAAAATCATAATATCATCGCCTCGTTTGATCCATTCGTGATCTTTACATCCTTTAAAAACTCAGATCGTATTTCCAAAAGCCTTTCTATGATAACTGATAAGTTAAAGCCATCAATAATTCTTTCGGCAACTGAACTCTAATATCAATTTCAATCGTAACTGTTAGGGTAAATAAATTTTAGTTGCATTCATGGATAAACTGCAATAACAATCTGTTCCACAGATAACGATCGCCATAATCTCATAAGTACACCAAAGAAACGCGTAGCATAATATTATGAAAAGATGCATTTTCCGACGTCAGCATTTCCTCTAAACAATCTGTGCATAGTTGCAGCATGAATCTCAACATAATTAAAGCGTGCTTAAAAATCCATCAATTGATCCCATGTTATTATACCAGCAAAGCTATTTTTCTCGTTAACCATGAGGCTATTACATGTATCATCCATATTATGGGGAGCCCGCGATCGACTCTACGAAAGATCCGGGGTTAAATTCAGGAAATATCAAAATATCTTATCAATCGATCTCATAATCTCGCATAGATTTTGACTAGGATTTGATTTTACAAACCAACTCTATCATTTTGTGATATCTACTAACTCTGAAATTTGCTTTCAAAAATCGTTAAATCATTATCTCCAACATTAAGAAAAATTTGACCTGAAAATTTCCACCATCCGTTCCGGGTAATCCCAGTTCTGATAACGGATCGTCGAGCGGTATAAGAAACTGATTCAACGGCCATGGAATAACATTGCATCCATCCTCCAAGATTGTGGGCGTATATAAGTTATCTACACTGAACGTGATTGACCAGATATCGTCAGATTTGGAGCCGATGGGTTTGGGAGCATACACCGTTCCTTCCGCCATTCATAATAATTCTAGATATTTGGCAGGCGATGGTTGTCACCTCTCAAATGTCCATCGTCAGTTAGACAGCGTCACTCAAAACCCCATCCGGACGTACTGGCCGCTCCAACAGATAACATACATTATGAAACTTATCTCAAAATAAGTTGCCAATAGACAAGTTAATCGCGCACGCCGATATATATATATATATATATATATATATATATATATATATATATATATATATACATATATATATATATATATATATATATATATATATATATATATATATATATATATATATATATATATATATATATATATATATATATATATATATATATATATATATATATATATATATATATATATATATATATATATATATATATATATATATATATATATTATATGTATCTAGACACGCGGTAGCGTGTCAAGCCAAGTTCCAGCATAACAGACTGACGAGCAGCACCGTGTGTAATATTACACGAACCATTTGCAGCTGTACTTTTGACCCTCTCATAATTCAGAAATTATTTCACATAAACGTTTCAAATTTGGCTCATATAATAGACTTGCGAGATAACTACATGCTCTAAATTTCATAAGCACAGCTCAAACGGTTATTAAGATATTAACGTCCGAAAATCTACATTTTTATCACTGACTGACTGATCTATAGATCAAAATTCTAATCCACTTCCAGATGACCTAGAAGACTGAAATTTGGAATCCAGCTCGGTAATTGTGTGAAAGCGTAGGGAAAAATCAGAAAACAAAAAAAATCGGTCAAGTGCGAGTCGGACAGAGCGAAACTAGGCAAAAATTGTGTTTTTTGTATGGAGACCCCCAATAAATATTTATTTTATTTTACTTTTATTATAAATTATGAAAATAAAATTATAATTAAAGACTTTGTGAAATTTTCAAGTATCTACCGGCTGCCATTATTGATTTTGAGCAAAAAAGGCCAAAAAATCACATTTATTGTATGGGAGCTCCCCGTAAATATTTATTTGTGAAGTGAAAAAACTTTAGGAAATTAATAGAAGGTGACTTTATGAAGTATGTCTGTCTGTATGTTACCTCTTCACGCCCAAATTGCTTGTACCGATTGTTCTTAAATTTGGTATGGAGATATAGTTTGAGTCCCGGGAATAGACATAGAATTCTTTTAACACGTCTGTCCGTCTGTCCGTCTGTCTGTCCGTCTGTCCGTCTGTCTGTCCGTCTGTCCGTCCGTCCGTCCGTCTGTCTGTCTGTTTGTTAGACAGCTATAATAATAGCTACAATAAGCTGTAGCCTATAGTTAATGGTTGGAAATACACTTGTGTTGTACCGTATTACTCCAATGCCTCCTGATGGTAGCTGCTTTTTCCATTTGTTTGAATTTTCTTCGTTTTATTCGTCTGATACTCAACAAGGCTAAGGGCTATTTCCCCACTTCCTGATTAGTTTCAGATAGGCTATTCACAATTTATCTGTCAGATGAAGTATCTGCCAGATAAGTTGCGGATAGCATATCCGATACTCGTCGGGAAGTGGTGAAACAACACCTTAAGAGGCCGGGTACACTTGGAATTTCTCATACATACGTAATTCCAAAATCATTTTCTCATACGAAAATGTTTAACATGTTTGAATTGTTTTTCAGTTTATATTAGTAATTACCTAGGTTCCTGCACAAAAATTTACTTCAAAATATTTAAACACAAAAATTTTTTTTTGCTTTAAAATTTTTTTTAGTAAATTTACTACTAAATATTTAAACACTAAAAAATAGAGTAAAACACTAAAAAATATATAAATAAATAGTTAATTTACTACAAAATATTAAAACTAAAAAATATTTTTTAATATTTAAATATTTTGTAGTAAATTTACTATTTATTTATATATTTTTTAGTGTTTTACTCTATTTTTTAGTGTTTAAATATTAAATATATTTTTTAGTGTTTAAATATTGAATATGCGAAAGTGCGTTTAGTGACAGTGAAATTGAATTGGCAAAGTCGTTACTCTTTGAATCTTTGAGTAAAAAAATGACTACACGGAAGCGAGTGGGCAAGTCTCAAAGAAATTTAGATGATATTATATCACTTCTTAAGGCAACAGAACCAGAATTATTGCCTGTATTCGTGGCGGAAGATCTTGAAAAGTTACCACCGGCTACATTTGACCACATTGATGTAACGAGCATGCTAAAAAGGTTGTTGCTTTTTGAAAAATCTTTGGACGATATCAAGCGTAACTACGTGCATAAAAATGATTTTGAGGACAGATTAATGGAGTACACAAGGCTAGAAGAACATTTTAACATAAATAAAAAGCGTGGTGGAGCCTATTTGTTCAACAGCGGGCCACAAGCATTATCTGAAATCTGCCATGATGAGTGTGAAAAAACGAACTTTGTAAATACTGAGGTATCGAGCTATTTGCCTATTCAAACTAGTGCAAGCGAGATACCATCACCTGTTATTATTGAAACCGTGCGATGTGAAAACGAGATAAAGCAACCGGCGCGGAAGGAACAATCAGCTGTTGCGATTGCGCTTGACTCGCCTTTGAATAAAAGCTATGTTGAAGTAACGAAATCAGGTTTAGAACGGAACAATGTAAGTGAGAAAAATAATAACAGTGAAAACGAATGGAAAACTGTGCGCTATAAAAATCAAAAGAGAAAAATTGTAAGTAAAGTAGGTAATGCATGCACAGATCAAAATTCAAACAATTTTAAGGCCGCGGATATAAAAGTGCCCGTGTTTATATCAAATGTGCATAGTGAGGTATCGGAGCAGGATATAGCCGAGTACGTGCACCGCAAAACAGGTGAGTCAGTTACAGTTGTTCAAATTAAAATGAAAAATCCGAAAAGTTATAATGCTTTCAAAATTTTTGTAAATAAACATAAATTAAGCACGTATCTTGAAGATCATTTGTGGCCCGCTGGAGTAACTTTTCGGCGTTTTATAAATTTTAAGTCGAGGCAAACACCAACACAAATCAATAATGGATAATAACACTAAACTAATTAGTTTCAATTACAAATCATTTAAAAGATCAATCGAGGGAATTAAAGATCTGTGTGGCTTGGCAGACATAATAGCTTTACAAGAAACCTGGTTATTACCACATGATCTACCTTTGTGAAACACAATAAACAGAGATTTCGGAAGTACTGGTACATCAGCTGTTAACACTGGAGAGGGGCTGCTCACCGGGAGACCATATGGCGGTGTGGCGTTATTGTGGCGTAAAAATGTGTTCGATTCCATGTCTGTGATTGCCTGTGATAATGTGCGTATATGTGCGATAAAAGTCAATGTAGAATCTAGGCAATTTGTCGTGTTCAGTGTTTATATGCCAACTAACTCTCTCGAAAACTTACCGTAATTTTGTTCGTGTTTGGCGGCCATTCGTTCGATCATAGAATCGGAGGAAAGTCTTGGTATTGAGACTTTCTATATATTAGGAGACTTTAATGCACATCCTAGCGAACTGTTTTATAAAGAGTTGAGTGACTTTTGTTGTGAACACTTATGGTCTTGTGTTGATACCGATATGTGTCCCAAGGATACATATACCTACACTAGCGATATTTATGGATGCAATAGGTGGCTGGACCATTGTGTTGTCACTCAATCGGCCCAAAAGACGGTCATTCATGTAGGAGTATATTATGACGTTTATTGGTCTGACCACTATCCGTTGATTGTTACTTGTAATATACAAAAAATAAAATGTAAAATTTCGATTTGTACAGAATTAAATCAAAACAAATGTAATCGTGTTATATGGGGTGAAAGGTCCTCTTCACAAATAAAAGAGTATCAAAATCTCTGTAACTCTAAACTTAGATTAATAGATTTTCCATCGGAGTTTTCCGTATGTTGTGATAAGTTTTGCAATGATAAGAAACATATGTTAGTTTTAGATGGTATGTACAATGATATTATTAACACATTATCACAATCAGCTATAAAAACATTTCGAAAGAAATGTAAAAGAAAAGGTGGTCATATTATAGGATGGAATGAGTATGTGGCTGAGCCTCATCGTGAGGCTAGGCTTGCATTTCAAAATTGGATCTTAGCTGGACGACCGTCACAAGGTCAGTTGTATAACAAAATGTCGAATGCTAGAAAACATTTTAAATCTAAGTTAAAATGGTGCCAAAATAGGCAAGACCAATTCAAAATGGATATTTTGGCTTCAGACCATTCTAAGAAAAATTTTAAAAGCTTTTGGAATAAGACCAACCAATTGAACGGCAGGCCTAGCCTTCCGAAGACTGTAAACGGCGTCTCTGACCACCAGGGGATTGCTAATATATTTAAAGATAAGTTTACTGTGGTCTCGCCATTGGCTTTGTCACACCAATCTAGCAGATATGTCAAAGCTGCCGTGGCTAAATTTAATCATAAAATACCGGCTAAATATATAACTGAAATTATTAGCAAAATGCATCGTGGCAAGTCGCCGGGCCACGACAGTCTTTCCATTGAACATTTTAGGTATGCGGGCGTACACCTTCCCCGAGTACTCTCGCTGTTCTTCAGCCTGTGCCTAAGTCATTCTTATCTACCTGAGGCGCTTATGGCAACAATAGTGGTGCCTGGCGTCAAAAATAAAACTGGGGATGCGTCTGACACGAGTAACTATCGGCCCATCTCGCTTGCCACCACGGCTGCTAAAATATTTGACAGTGTGTTGCTAGGTACCCTGACTAAATTTGTTTCAATCCACGATGCACAGTTTGGATTTAGAGAAGGTGTGTCAACAGAGAGTGCTATTTTAACTCTCAAACACACTGTCAAATATTATACGATGAGAAGGACGTCGGTATATGCCTGTTTCCTTGACTTGTCCCGGGCTTTCGACCTGGTCGTATACGATATTCTCTGGGACAAGTTGAAGAGAGAGGGTGTTCCGGAGGAGTACATCTCACTTCTCAGGTACTGGTACCTAAACCAGAAAAATCAGGTGCGCTGGGCTGGTGCTCTGTCTGATATCTACAGACTGAACTGCGGCTTGAGACAGGGTGGACGTACCTCGCCTTTGCTGTTTAATTTGTATATAAATGAGCTGATCCAGGGGCTGAGTAGCATGCATGTTGGCTGCTTTATTGACGGTATGAGTGTTAATAGCATAAGTTACGCAGACGACATGGTGCTTCTTAGTCCTTCGGTGGCAGGTTTGAGGAAGCTGTTAAATGTGTGTGAGGTATATGCGGAGGCACACGGTCTTATTTATAACACTAAAAAGAGCAACATTTTAATATTCCTAACGCCAAAGCAGATAGTTCGCCGTGTGCCTCCAATATGCCTCAGTGGCACTCCCCTGGAGCTGGTCAGCAGGTTTAAGTACCTGGGTCATATTGTCACGAGTGACCTCAGAGACGATGAGGACATTGAGAGGGAACGCAGGGCGCTGGCGGTGAGGGGCAATATGATAGCTCGCAGGTTCTCTCGCTGTACTACGGACGTTAAAACCACTCTGTTCAAAGCGTTCTGTCAGTCGTTTTATTCGGGTGGCCTGTGGCTGACATATATGCGCCGAACCTACAGCGTCCTGCGCGTCCAATACAACAATGTCTTCAGAATGCTGTGGGGGCTACCATGGCGCTGCAGTGCGTCAAAAATGTTTGCCGAGGCTCGCGTTGACGGCTTTCACGCACTGATGCGCAAAAAAGTAGCCTCGTTATTGCAGAGACTTCGTAGCAGTGAAAACAGCATTCTGAAGGTCATTGCCTCTAAATTAGACTGTCCCATTCAAAAACACTGGATGGAGATAGGGATAGGCTTGATGTCATAAATAAAAATGAATATACTGATTACTATACTAACACTACTAACATACTTATATAAGCTAATTGTTACTAACTGTCACTAACAAATCTATGGACAAAATTAGTCTGAAATAAAGCTTTATTTATTTATTATTTATTTATTTATTAAGTACTAAATTTACTAAAAAAAAATTAAAAACAAAAAAAAAATTAATGTTTAAATATTTTGAAATAAATTTTTGTGCAGGAACCTAGATAATTACTATTTTAAACTGAAAAACAACTCAAACATGTTAAATATTTTCGTATGAGAAAATGATTTTGGAATTACGTATGTATGAGAATTTCGAGGGTACCCGGCCCCTTAAGGTTGCGATTGAATATAGTCGAATATTATGTATGTTTGAACTGGGAAGATTAAGATGTCTACTGTCTACCCTTGCTCGGAAAGTTTTCTTTACAAAAAGTAATGATATCCCACCAAAAACATAAAATATGTAAAAATGGAAAGCCAAGTTCCATACAAACATTATTCTTGTCTATGGATTTCGCCGTAAAAAGGATGGAGATCTAATTGAGTGCCAAGTTCCATGGAAAATAGAAATATGTATGTATAGGAACCAAATAACATCATGAACAAGTAATAGAGTCTATTTCTTTGCTTTATTGAATATCTATAACAATAAATGTTATAAAAATAATTTGAGATCTTAAACTAGATTAGATTCTACTTGGCTAGTTTTCATCAGAATTAAAATGTTCAATAACTTTATGAAATGACTGATGTAATGAAAACTGGCCAAGTTAAATCTAATGTACTTTAAGATCTCACATTATTTAAGTAACATTAATTGTTATAGATATTCAATAAAGCAAAGAAATAGACTCTATTACTTGTTCATAATGTTATTTGGTTCCTATACATACATATTTCGATTTTCCATGGAACTTGGCACTCATTTAGATCTCTATCCTTTTTACGGCGAAGTCCATAGACAAGAATAATGTTTGTATGGAACTTGGCTTTCCATTTTTACATATTTTATGTTTTTGGTGGGATATATTTTAATCTCTTCTAATATGTATTTATTTAAAAAAAAAGTCCATGGCGTGATGGACTACAATTAATTAAAATTAATAATATTATTTCAATTATCCTTGGTGCGAAAAATCTGAAAAATAAAATAACAAAAAAAGTATATGGGCGAACAGCCCACAGACGGCCCCAATTTTATAAATTAAAAAAATATAAAAATACCCAGTCTTTTTCATGGTTAATTATACCTCTCTAATGACTCCCTAAAGCAGGTACTCTATAATTACCTTCCTACAAGTATTATACTCATACTATATTATTCTATTTACCGCGGGGTGTGAGGGGGTAGAGGGGTAGTTTCCGGAGATAATAATTATCTCATAATCCGCACATCTGCTACTCGACGGATATTAACTTCTCCGCGACGCTTCATTATACTATTTCCTGATTCCACGAAACCTATAGATTAGATATGGATTGGGAGATAATTGGAAAATATCACCTACTACGTGGCTGGTCATGAGATCTTGTATAAAATCCTCGTGTCGCGTTGTTTGTTTTCAACTCCTTCAAAACGACTGCACCGAGTGTGTTAAAATTTTGTAAGCTTAGGTCTGAAAGCGGCAAACATCAATTATTTTTCGTTGTTGAAAATCAAACAACATATATGCGCCATATATCGTAGTTTTTTTAAGTCAAGAATTATATTAATTTTTATTACAACATGGTCTGATAAGGTTTTTCGCACTCAAGTATTTCCCATAAAAAAATTTCCTTCAGCAATATTTATATAAGTACAGTAACAAAATCCTAATATTATTGTATCGCCAGTGTTCTAAAGATGTATGTATTTTTATTTCTTTATAGAAAATAGCAATATCTACAGCTACAAAGATATAATTAACCTGTAAATTACATCCAAGCGTCTCGCCGCTCCTACACCACGTTACTGCACATACGTCGTATAAACACAAATATTTCGCCATGGGACTTAATTTACCCATGAGCGGTAATGAAGCCCTCAAATGTGAGCCAACTGGAGCGCGGGTTTTTAATTAAAGTCGAACGCATCTTGATAACCCTCAGCCGCGCGCGCATAATGGGGCCTGCCTTACCCCGCCAACTTGAGGCTTAATTTATAAGTTATAGGGTAGAATCGACCCCACGCATACGTGTCTAGTGTCTACCTGCACTGTATCATTAAAATGAGCATAGTTTAGTGGTTATTAATTAACTTTTTGTGTGTTGAAGCGAATCAAAGCTGTTGTGCATTTAATCTTGATTTTTGACAAAGCAAGCAAAGCAAATTTAAATTACTTTGTAGTTACATAACTACAAAGTAATTTAAATAAATTGTATTTCTAGTCTTTTTTGGAAACCAACTAATTAATATTCCTTAAAATAAATAATTGCGGTTATTTTAACTATAAAATTTATCATTAAAAATATTTGGTAATGAATAAAACAAACTATTAAAAAAAACGCAAATATCCAATTGGTTGCCACTGCAAAATATCTTATATTAACATTCAGAAGTAGATAAACAATAAAATTTAATGAAAATAAAAATCAGAAGCGATTGCTTTATCCAATCCCGTGGTCGTAAGAATCAATAATTAGGTAGTGGCTGTCCTGTGGGACCGCCGAGCCGCGCGCTGCAGCGGGAGGTTAGCTGAACTTGCAATTTGTGTTACTCTGTGGCCTGAATATTAAAATGTACCTACGGTAATAATACTATGGATTCTCCGGTGTGTATTATACTCTGGTATATATTATAATTTATACACATTAGAGTGTGTCCTTGGAACCAAACTCTATCAACACAGAGACAAGTTTTACAGACTCGCGATGTACTATTGTTTTGCTAATTTATGTCATCTGAACTACGATTAAAAAATAGTTTTTATTATTCGTAGCATCTGAAACAGCGACCACATCCGAAATAACGCTTAATATAATATTATGTGCGTACTCCCGTTTCGATTGTCCAGAGAGAGGATGATATTTTACTGTACTGTATTTATTTGTAATGCGCTTATGTTATTAACATCGCTAAAAGCTAAAACTATTTTGCTTATTTTAGTATTTAAATTTTAGTGGAAGACCAGAGAAGGTCTATATTAAGAGGGAAGTGTCATGTATACAAAATTAGTAGGAATAAAACTGTATGTATGTTGCAAATTCATCACCAGATATATATCGTAAGTCGTAACATATAGTAACATATAACAGGCGGAACATACCAATAAATATGTCATACAGTACATAGTATGATGGAGTTTATGGTTGTAAACTATGCTAGATATGTAAATATGTGAAATATGTTACCTAGATATCAACAATTAGTTATAGCTGATACCTAGATACGCTTTGATATATAATATGTTTTTGGATGTCATCAAAAGAGTTACAGGTGAGTTGCCTTTTAAGAGGGAATACGCTATCTTCTTGAAGGTTTGCAGGTCGTATTGGTCCGGAAATACTACATGGCGATAGTTCGTTCCAGAGTTTGACCGTGCGTCGTAGAAAGTTACGCGAAAAACGCACGGTGGAAGACTGCCACTCATCAGGGTGATGAGGATGGTATATTTTTCGTGCACCTTTCCTTGAGCACTCCCCGTGAAACAACAGCTTCTTTATTTGATTTTACAATTGACGTTCCATCAGCAGCAGTTTATAAAGTAGATAGTGGATCTGAATGCAGCGCAGTCTTTTATTTCCTTTGGAGATGCTTTAAATCTTAGGAACGGACGTAAAATTGTTTTATCCGAACAAAATATACTGTAACCGCGCGACAGTAAAATTTTTACTCATATTATGAAGTTACTATAGCAACATCTAAATATATAAAACTCAAAGGTCACTGACTGACATGGTGATCTATCAACGCACGATCGGGCTGAAATTTGGCATGCAGGTAGATGATATGACGTAGGCATCCGCTAAGAAAGGATTTTGATCAATTCTACCCCCAAGGGGTTAAAATAGGGGATGAAAGTTTGTATATAATAATACTTCTTAACGCGAGCGAAGCCGCGGGCAAAAGCTCGTTTAGTACTAAAGCAGCTGTACTCAACCTGTGGCCCGCCAAGGGTTTATCAGTGGCTCGCATAACACTCCTCGACACCAACAATAGTTTGTGACTCGTATAAAAAATGGCTGAGTACCGCTGTACTAAAGCAATAAGACTCATTTCAGGACTCGCTCAAACCCTTAATGCCTCGACTGTACATTGCTTTTCGAAGTATGTAAATCAACATTTCAATAGCTGTACTCCGCTGCAGACTGTCGGGGAGGGAGTGAGGGGGAGGTGAAATATAAAAGTGCTAACAGCGCCATCATAAATCACGCGCTGCCAAATTACCCGCACGTTTCATAGACAGCGCCACTTTACAATATGGCGACATTATTGTAATGATATAGCGGTCTATTGCAAACCAATATTAACTATGTTGTGATGTAACTTTCAATATACCATCGAGGAAATTGATTCCTAGACAGTTGACGGACCTACGTCATGTGGTCGGCTTATGTCAATTCAATGTTAGCTGTGATCGGTCAGATGAAGGGCATTCCCTACGGAGATTCCGTAATTTACCGTATTTAAAGCCTTATAAACTCATAATCTGAAAGCTACAAACTACAAAGTTATAATAAAAATACAGCAATAATCTTCAGTAAGTATATCAACATTCCTTTCCCCGTTTTAAATGTTCTATTTTTGTTTATTATACTCATGATATCAGCTTCCAAAGTAATACCAATTTATTAAAATTCAAGCATACATTCAGCATCTCCTTAGGATTTACAAATTACTTTTATTTGAAACTCACGCCAATAGATCGACAATATCATAAACCACATTTTCCTCGTTTTAATTTTTTTAGGACAATTTTGAACTATTGGCAAATAATTAGATACTTATAATTCTCCAATCTTTTATTATTCAAATCACGTACAAAACGCTGTCAACATTCTATAATCATTATTTTACTTGTGTCCTCCTTGAAGATTGATTTTAACCTCTCTCCCTCTCTCTCTATCGTCGTCGCCGCCTGTCATTAAAATCTATCTTCCGGAAATCAAAATACTTACTATTACATTTTATACTTTGTAATAATTAAATATTTGTTGACCTTAACATAATATTACAATAAACATAACGTATCACAATAAACATAAAGCTTACAACTCGGCCATCTGACTAATTGAACGTCCCCGTTCCTAACAATATAATAAGTAGTTATTAACTTAAATAAAAATAATTGCAGTCAAAAACATGTTAAACTTATTATTTTATCTTCTACTTAAAAATAGTAATAATAATCAAAATTATCAAAAATTCAAAGAAAATGTTAATTACTTAGTACTTATTATCATAAATTATTACTGGAAGTTACTTCAATGTTGACAAAAACAATAGATAAGTTAATAGACGAAACTATTTTTTTCATTTCTAATCAAGTAATCACTAATAAGATCATATTTAAATGATATATTTACTTAAACTCATTCGTTGTGGTCACTGTCATCATTGTCATTGTCGGTAGAACTATTTAAGTCAGTTGTAAGATTAAGCCAAGGGCGAATTTTATCTAAAGACACTATCGATTCATAACGCCTTTTAGTTCTCTGCGTTACAGGCGTATCCTCTATCAAAAATCGATCATTAGGCAGCAATTTTATAATACGGTAAGGACCTTGAAATTTAGGTAAAAGTTTTTTGGATTTACCATCATTAGAGCAAATTTCACGCTCAACTCGTACAAGATCACCGACTTTATAAGCATTACCTTGTTTCCGTTTTCTATTAAACCTTTCGCTATCCTTTTCTTGTTGCTGTTTAATAAGTTGTGCTGCTTTTTCTCGCATTTCATTTAATTGTTCCGAGGTTGTTACTTTAATAGTATCATTAATGACGTCATGTAGCTTACCTTCTGTAGTAGTAGTAGCTCTAAAACCAAGTAACATTTCAGAAGGACTTCTCTTTGTAGTTTTGTGAATTGTTGTATTAATACCAATTTGTATATCTTGTACAAAGTCGTCCCAAGATTTATCACTTTTGCCGTGAGTTTTTGTTGACAAGGCATCTAATATGGTTCTATTGAAGCGCTCGACTTGTCCATTTGCACGCGGTGTAGCGACAGCATTAAGAATATGTTTAATTCCGGTCTCTTTAATAAATGATTTAAAAATGTTGCTAGTAAAACAAGAGCCTCTGTCAGTAATTAATCTCATGGGAACTCCAAAATAACTTATATGTTCTTTGATAATTCGAATAGTTGTAGAAGCCTTTACATTTTTAGCAGGTGTTATATTTACATATTTCGTAAAACTATCAACTATAACCAAAATATAACAATTTCCGCGTTTACTTTTTATAAAGGGACCTAAATAGTCAGCATGAATAGTGTGATAGGGTTTGTCAATTTTGGGAATGGGGTGAAGAAAACCTTCACGAGGTCCCCCTGATGTTTTATGATGGGCACACTCCAAACATGCACCAACGTATTTTTTTACAAATCGACGCATTTTAGCAAACCAAAATGAATCTTTTATCCGAGCTAAAGTTTTATCAAAACCAAAATGACCTATATCATTGTGATTCATTTTTAAAATTTGCCAACGCATAGGTTTTGGAACTAACCATTTCAGACCAGATTCGGTTTTCCGATAAACCATGTTATTCTTAATTTCATAATTATTTAATATCTCTGTAATGTTTTTGCTATCTGGACTTTTTAGAATAGATTTTATCGACTGAACTTCTTCATCAACTGATTGAGCTGTACTTAACCAGTTGTTATCGGACTCAACATTAAATACGTCTAAAACATGTGTTTCTATTACTTTGGAGCTAACGGGATGTCTGCTAAGTGCATCAACATGAGCCATTTTATCTCCGGGCCTATATTCAATCTCACAATCAAATTCCTGTAACTGAATCCACCATCGCGCTATCCTTGGCACGAGGTCTCTCTTTGTAAGAGTGGTTCTTAGGGCGTTACAGTCAGTATAAATTTTAAAAGTTATTCCCAAAAGATATACCCGAAATCTATTTAGGGAAGCTATAACAGCAAGCGTTTCTAACTCATATGAGTGTAATTTTTGCTCATCTAATGTAGTTTTTCGACTGTAGTATGACACGGGACACAATTGACCATCTTTGTTCTTTTGTAAAAGGATTCCGGCCACACCAAACTTACTTGCATCAGTATGCAATTCAGTCAATGCATGAGGATCATAAAGGGCTATAACAGGGCGTTCAGTCAATTTTTTCTTAATACCATTAAAAGCATTCGTTTGTGATTCAGTCCATTTCCAACCACAATTCTTACGTAGCAAATCAGTCAAAGGCCTAGCGATAATAGCAAAGTCTTTAACGAATCTTCTAAAAAAACTAGCAAGATCCATGAATTGTCGCACTTCATGTTGGTTTTTGGGTGTTGGGAATTTTGAAACTGCATCAGTTTTTCTACTGCCTGGACGAATACCAGCAGAACTAACCTCGTTGCCTAAAAAATCGATACTTTTAAAGAAAAAGTGAAATTTACTTAATTTAAGTGTCAATCCGCCCTTTTTGAGCAATTCAAGTACTTCTCTTAGTCTTTTAAGTCCTTCTTCAAAGTCATGGGCCGGTATTAGAATATCATCCATGTAAATAACGGCATATTTTATTTTTGCTTGTGTCAATATTTTATTAATTGTGCGCTGAAAGACTGATGGCGCATTAACTAAACCAAAGGGCATTCGTAGGTACTCGAATTGCCCTTCGGGTGTGACGAAAGCTGTTTTGTGTCGAGACTCTTCTGTAATTGGTATTTGGTAGTATCCTGACGCAAGATCTAACGATATGAAATATTCATGACCGGCAAGGAGATCTAGTTGGTCTTCTATTCTTGGAATCGGGTAATGCTCTTTGATCGTTTTCCTGTTTAGAGCTCTATAATCGACACATAATCGTTTGTTACCAGTTTTTTTTTGTACTAATACAATTGGACTAGCATATGGTGATGTAGATTCCTGTATAATTTTAGCATCAATCATTTCTTGGATCATACCTTGCACTTGATTTCGTTCAGCGTAAGATAAGCGATAGGGCCTATACACGACTGGCTCAGAGTCTTTAAGTCTAATCTCCATTTCAGTCACTGTTGTATACCCGAGATCTTTAAGACTGTTGGAAAAACAACATCTAAATTCCTCTAGCAAAGCCTTTAACCTACTGATTTGTTGAGGACTAATATCATTACCATGTCTCATTTCGTAAGTATCTATTGAGTCATGAACCGTAGTAATTTTGTTTACCTTAACAATTTTGTTACAAGGCATGGCACGCGTTATTAAAGAATCTTTACCCAATTTTAATTGATTTGTTGTTAAATTTTGAACAAGTACATTACCAACGCCATCTGCAATCACATACTCTCCAGGAAGTAAATAAAATCGATTTGCTATGCATCCTCTAACTGAACCGTTCACATAAATATTACCAGTAAAATTACGATCTGTGTTAACAGGTATAGCTTTAATGCTCAAAGGTTCGATAAAAATATCATATTGAAGTGTAAGAAATAGTTTGCTATCTGCTTTTATACTTTCAAAAATTAGTCGGCTTGATGTTTTCGTAATAAAAATTTCAGGCTGTTCTGTAAAAGAGTGTCCAATTAAGACTGTATATTTCAGTACGCTATCTTCAACTACAAACATTTCAACCGAAGTAATGGCTACACCCTGTATCTCAATAGTAGCACTAGTTTTTCCTACTGGCGTTACGAGATTTCCACCTAACCCTTTCATTAATGGTAAGTTGTCTAAGGTCATCGGTAATCTCAATAATTCAGCACTAGAGCTTTGTATCAGAGAACACTCGCTACCAAGATCTACATAACACATTAATGGATTATTATTTACTTTAATTGTTACGACATATTTGTCATTAGGCGAGTACGTCTTAGTTTTACGTTCATATACATTATTTTCTTTAGTTTTTACAAGTACATTTGAATCTTCCTTATTTGGAGTAGATAAATCTAGTTTAAGTACAGTTTTATCGTCATTTGACTTGTCCTTTACGTTTTGACTTTTTGTCAAATTTGGGCAACTTCCAACATAATGACCCAATTTGTGACAGTTATTACACTTGATTAGGGGCTTTGGGCATTTAAAACTAACATGTCCCTCCACATTGCAGTTAAAACATTTAATTTGCGGTTTGGTATTAGTCATTTGTTCAGTTTTGTTAGGGTAAGTCATCTGCGCTCTTCTGTCAAGTCTTGGTCTAGAAACTGCATTCAAATTAGTTTTTATTTGACCTACCTTAACCGAATTCAAATACTTTAACACTTCTTCAGGTGTCTGGAATCGCACAGCCAGAGCACCTACTTTTATAGCTCTATCCTCAATACCGTGCAAAATACAGTCTACTGCTTTCTTCCCAGTTATTTGACATCGGTTAAGAAGGTTTAGTTTAGAAAAATAATACTGCTCTAACGGTTCTCCAAATTTAACTTTTAACGCTAGCATTTCTGTCAAAAGTTCCGCATAATTATCGCTACATGGAAAAGACTCAATAAGTTTGATTTTCCATTCACTCCAGGAGAATTTAACGCTAGGAAGACTCTCATACCATGACTTAGCTATGCCAACAAGTTTTGGTATAGCATAATGTATAGTTTCGCGCTCACTCCACTCATAAATTTCGGAACATTCATCTACCTTACCAATCCAGTCAGTCATGGGCTGAGTTTTATTCATAGGGTCAAATTCCGGTATTACATTGTTGACAGAATTTAGTTTGTTGCCATTTTTGCCAAGACATTTTAAAGCATTTAAAAACTGATAAAATATATCACTCGATTGTCCACTATCATGAGCAGAATTATTATCGCCGTGGTCGACCATGTTTCGGGAAGAAGAAGCTCGATGATCAGACGGACGTCGAAAAGCTCGATATTCAGACGGACGACGAGACGTTCTCGTTTGCGTTGTTGAACTGGCAGGTCGAATCGCTAACTCACGATCTCTATATTTGGTACGTCTCAACTGTGATCGATCGCGATAATCATCCATTGAACGTTGCTCAAGCTCACCGTTCGTTTCGTTATGTCTCGGACAGGTAGTCGTAGAGATCGGCCGTCGCTCAAGCTCACCGTCCGAAACTCTACTCCTACGTCTCATATCTTTAATTAATTCATCCCTAAGACGTTGCTCAAGCTCACCGTCATTAGGGCTAGGTGTACGTAAAATTCGTCTACAAGGCTCACGCTCACGAGTGCCTCGAGGTTCTTGCAATGCACGAGAAGCACGTGGTGTCGGTCTCCGCGGAACTGGCAGCGTTACACTTGCACTTGTTGATCGCTCTCGAGATCGAAGACTCGTCCCTCTCGTCATTGATGCAGACGCTCGAGAATGGTTGCAGCCAGGCTCAACACGATCCATCTGAAACTTGCAATTGTTTGTGTGAGATCACGCATTTTTTTGAAAGCCCTTAAGTGAACATACGAATATACATACTTGCTTAAGTATGTATATTTAATATTTTCTGTTGTTAAACTTTTATAACTTAAATAGTTATTTTCCATTTTTGTGTTCATCACGACATTTGTGTTTTCCAAATTTCAAGTAGAATTAAAAAATATAAACATTTGATTATAATCTTGTTGTAATAAAATTAAATCTATCGATACTTGATACTCTTAACTAGGTATTCAATTTTGTTGGAAACCATAATATTATATAACACAAGGTGTCCCGGCAAATGTTGCTTTGCCATATAAATTATTTATAGGCATAATGTAGTTCTTTACTTTATCATTACATTTTATCGAAGTGACCAGACAAGCATGGCACCATGGCAACGTTGATTGCTATCGCATTGCACAACCAATGGTCGCCGTCAGTCTCGAGTCGTAATAATTCAACCATTTTCCATTCAATTAATGCACTTATCAATATAAAAAGTACCCAATAGCCAATTCTCAGACCTACTGAGTATGCATAAGTATAAAGTTTGGTAAAAATCAATGAACCAGTTTTGGAGGAGACCGGCAACTAATATTGTGACACGACAATTTTATATTTAAGAGATAATGCGATATTATGAAGTATGTATTAAGCCATTTAACGGGATATTTTCACATTCAATTATTCATACATCAACAAATTCATATTGTAAGCAATCGTGCTCTCATAAATTCTGTCTTATAAACACTAATGATTTTACTAAAATCTATATGAATAATTATTGTTATTAACACGTTAAATCAATAGGTAATAGCATTTACCAAAATATTATACTTACTTGACATTGTAAACGATGGACATTAGATAACATAGAAACCATAAAATCATGATCAATGGCAACGGCTAAAATAACAATAATTAATAGTTTTCGTACAAAATATTAAGCAACTTACTTGTTTATATTATTATTATTTTATATGTTTCTTTATTGAAATATAATCGTTAGGTACGCAGCGCAAATCTATTCAAGACGAAAATATCCTGTTTTTAATTAGAGATATTCTTCTTCTTTTTTTTTTCTTTTTTTTTTTTGACATTTGCATCAAGTTTTTCCTGTAAGGTTTTCCAGTATACGACTGTATACCGTGCATCATACGTCATTTCATGCACGCTCACTGTCTAAAAAAACAAACTATAGGACTATAATCTGTGGAACTTACCATATAGGTACTGTTTTACCATAATATTATATTCTGTTTTACCAACAACGATGGTATATATGGTGGAATACAAGTACTGTTTTACCATAATATTATATTCTGTTTTACCAACAACAACGATGGTGCATACTGCATTCCATCCATGATTCCATCACTAGGTACTTTCTGAAACTAACAAAAAACTTACGTTTTCCATGTGGGCGTGGGTTCGAATCCCACTTCTGAAGATATTGGCAAATAATTAGATACTTATAATTCTCCAATCTTTTATTATTCAAATCACGTACAAAACGCTGTCAACATTCTATAATCATTATTTTACTTGTGTCCTCCTTGAAGATTGATTTTAACCTCTCTCTATCGTCGTCGCCGCCTGTCATTAAAATCAATCTTCCGGAAATCAAAATACTTACTATTACATTTTATACTTTGTAATAATTAAATATTTGTTGACCTTAACATAATATTACAATAAACATAACGTATCACAATAAACATAAAGCTTACAGAACTAAGATAAGTAAAAATAATAGGGTTTTGGCGCGATCTCAGCAACGCGGCAAATGTATGGCCAAGGTCGTTTGCTCGGGGGACGGCCTTAACGCGACCAATTTATTGAGGTCCGCCATCTGCTTAGGAATCAACTTCTCTGATAGTACATTGGAAGAGGCTAACAAATAAGAAAATAAATAAGTTATTGTTATACAGGTTGTAACAAAACAAAGTCATAGTACACTGTATACAGTAACGTGACCATACGTCCCGCTTTGGGCGGGACAGTCCCGCTTTCAGGCAGTCTGTCCCGCTGTCCCCCGCGAGGCTGAAACTGTCCCGCTTTTGCAAACCGACCAAACGACAATTTAAAAGTATTTTTATGTTTGAAATGCCTGTATAATGTCTGGAAGTAACGCACTCCCATTCAACAATTAATGTGGTTATTCTGCCATATTTTTTTTACACTGGACATTCATAACCTATACTTTCATAATTAGTAAAAAAATTAAAATGAAATTTATTTGGCAGGGGGGGGATCCGTTTATGTCCCGCTCTGACAAAAAAAAATGATCACGTTATGTATACTACATAGGGTTCATTGTGCATGTTTCTATGAGAAATACCTCAAGTGCCCCAATATGGTGAATTTACCCATACAAAAACAATAAACCTTTTCTACTCTACAATTCCAGTGTCGTCGGGTAGTTTCATTGAGATTTAGTAGGTAGTTTCATTAAGATCTAGCCAGTAGAAGTCAGCCAGACAATCAAGTGATCTGCACCGTCCTAATCAAACGTGAAAATAACTTTTAGATTTGACTGCACTAAAACTAGAGCAATTTTATTTTACGTAGACTAAAACCAAACACTAACTCACTCTAGCATTTTATTGCTGAACATCGCAGTTCGTTTAGAATTATTCTATCTTGATAAAACCTTTATGTCGACGACAATAAAGATCAACTTAACCAACTCCGAGGCAAAATAAATGTGAACAGTATCTGAAGTCCAAGAAACTGGAATCTCTGACCTAATTAGAAAGTTCAAATCGATTGTTAATTTAACCGACAGTTTACGACTTGGGGAGCGTTCAAGTGTTACGTAAGGTTAGGGGAGAGGGGAGGTTAGGGGAGGAGGTTAGGGGAGGTCTTTTAAGACGTTACAACATAGTTTTACGTAAGTTCTCGTCTCAACAATCGGTTCTCTTAAAAAAATCTTTTGCTCGGTGAAAATAGTCAAGAATATCACATAAAATTTATATTCTTTCTAGGGTACAGAACCAAGCTACGGAGCGTGACATATGGGTGTCTAAAATTATGCAAACGAGCTGATCAAACAATCAAACTGACCGCAGGCTGGCATAAGCTTGTGAACTTCTGACTAATTCGTGCACCATTCACGGGAATTCACAAGAAAACCAGAGTCCCTCTTCCCGTACGCTTACGTAATACTTGGACGCCCCCTTACAACTGGAAGTTAACCGGAGTAGTAATGATAACCGCGACGTGCTCCATTCAAGTAACTTTTAACTGCCGGCAAGTTGGTTCAACCCGCACGTACTGCTAATAGTGCTGTTATAATGACGTTATTACATGTTATAACTTTAAGAGTTAACGAAGAAAAGTTGTTTAGTTATTGTTGTAAATGTTATGACAGGTAACCATCATGATTATACAGGAATAATATTTGCTGTAATAGCCCAATAGCTCATGATCACCAGTTTGTCAAAAAAGTTAAAAAAAAAAGTTAAAGTCGGCTTATTGTATATTCTGTGGTTGATTAAAATATTGTTATGTAGCATGTTGATTAGATAGCTACGATACAATAAGTAGGCCTAGGCAATGTCAATATCCATATTATTATTATTATAACTGCAAAAGTGTCTGTCTGTCTGTTAACTCTTCACGGCAAACTCGCTTGACTGATTTTTGTGTAATTCGGAAAGAGATAATTCGGAAATGAACATAGGATTCTTTTTACCTCGGAAAAATGTGCGGTGCTCTTGCAATAAATCAAATTTGATGCAACGGAGTTGCGGGCAGCTAACTAGTGATAAAATAAGTGTCGAGTACCATATCATTAACTATCTGGTTTTACTGTATCTATTATTTAGTATTTACTAACCAACAAAAAATAAAATTCCATGCGCAAATTGAAATAATTATGACAAATATTGTCGTTTGTAGTTTGTACTGCAAAGCCAATATTATTTTAATTGCCAATAATTTGCACTTTAAACTTGATTTATTTAAATATTAATTTTCCGTCGGTAGACTTTTCACCACAATCGGAAAATTTTGATTTTTATGTTTGTTTGCGAATTTTTTATTATAGCAATATATTTTTTTAATTCTACTGCAATAATTCATAAGCCGAGTTGTCTACAAATGATGATGTTTGTCAGATAATAAAGTCATGGAAACTTACCTTCGTCGATGATTGGTCGTCGTTTAACTGAAACAAAAAAAAAACAATTATTATAAATGTTTCTGTTTGAATGTTTAAATCTTCTTTATTTAGATTACATTATAACCTTCTAGATATTGCGAGCAATTTAATAAACACGATACCATCATATTTTTTAGGTGATTAAACCTAATGTCATTTTCAAGTACTCGACGTAAAACCAAATTCATTCCAAATCGATTAAAAACACACACACTTTCCTATTTATTCCAGCATAGACTACTACTCTCCTGACACGCCTGTACTAACTCCTGTATTAACCGGGTCAAGCAGATTTCTCAGATCTGCACAATAACGTCCCACGATCCCTGCGCGCCGAGCAACAATAATACCCTCTTTATCGGAACCAGGTTAACGAGCATAACCTCATAATCTTGTAAGCCATGAGCCTCCTAAAACTGGAGCATATCTTCCGGTGGGGAACACTAGAAAAGTAACAGCAAAACATACTTTCACGACGTTTACTTTTGTAAAGCGCTCTAAATATCCTACTTATAAAAGAGTTACCCAATGAATAAACTGCACAATGTTTTCACGCCTCCGTGGTCCAGTGGTTCAGAGCTCGGCTCTTGACTCGGAGGTCGTGGGTTCGATTCCCACGTTGGAAACATGTTATTTCCAAGTTTGGTTAGGATAATGCAGGCTGATCACCTGATTGTCTGACAAGTAAGATGATCCATGCGTCGGATGGGCATGTAAAAAGTCGGTCCTGCGCCTGATCTCTCGCCAGTCGTGTCGGTCTGCCGTCCCACTGGGTTATGGGAGTAAAGGAATAGAGAGTGCTCTTGTGTACTGCGCACACACTTGGGCACTATAAAATTACTCCTGCGTAGCTGGCCTGGTTTCAATTAAACCGGCCACCGTCACCGAAACCGGTGTGGGAGCTATTATTATTATTATTATGTACAATGTTTTATTAAGACAAAGATAGAAGACGTAGAATGCAAAGGCATTTCCAACGAATTTGACGAGGATAAAACATCATGTAAAGCCTATTCAATATTTATTGCAATTTGCAATATTATTTTTATTGGTAAGAAGGTAACGCCTCCGTGGTCCAGTAGTTTATAGCGCGACTATTGACTCTCGGAGGTCGTGGGTTCGATTCCCGCGTTGGAAACAAGATATTTCCTAGTTTGGTTAGGACGATGCAGGCTGATCACCTGATTGTCTGACAAATAAGATGATCTATGCGTCGGATGGGCATGTAAAAAGTCGGTTCTGCGCCTGAACTCTCGCCAGTCGTGTCGGTCGTCCGTCCCACTGGGTTATGAGAGTGAAAGGAATAGAGAGCGTTTACACAAAACTGCGCACATACTTGGGCACTATTGCTCCTGCGTAACTGGCATGGTTTCAATAAAACGGGCCATCGTCACCGAAACCGGTGTGGGAGGTATTATAATATCGGTAAGATAAATTATTCTTAATTTTAATGATTTAAATAATAGTTTTCTGTGTTTTATGTACTGAAAATATGCCGGTATTTAAATAGGAAATGTAGGGGGTTTGGAGGAGCAAATGTATCTAGCTAGTCTTAAACATAACGTTTTTGGCCTTTGATTAAACTACCGAGGTTAATCAAAGTCGAAAAAGGTAACAGTTAGCATTTACAAATTACATTTACGATTCGCACTTGGCCAGTTTTAAGTAAACGTGTGTGCCGAGTATTAAGTACGCGTAAAGTTTAATCCCAAGTTTGTTCGTATTAATTTGACACGTTTCCATATCTGCCGGCTGTTTAATCTTCAAGATGTCTTCAAAGGATTGGGGTAATTAATATGTTTGTAGGAATTCTCATAAAACTCAAACACATTGATACTTCCGTACTCATTAAACTCACGAGCGACAAGTTTTCATGTACCAAGTTTTATCATTCCAAAACAATTTCATAAGGTGTTTAAACTTGTATACAGATTGAGTTGGGTTCTCAAGAGTTATGTGATACAATGTAAGGACCCTGAGCCATGTAAGGCCAATCTAACGGGAAAATGCGTGTTATTCGTTTATTAATTAAATAAATTAAGAAAACAAATTATCAAGTAATGCTCTGTTTCATAAGGTATCATATTATAAATCTCTTTTAAACCTAGCTTCAATAGCCATTCAATAAACTTAAGTTTTGCTAAGCTCTTCCAAATGGCCTTGCAAGGAACACAGCTCCAAACAAGGCCAATGTTATACATCAGTCGTTTAACTTGAAAATAAAGTTACAATTATTTATTTATTTGCTTTTACTAAAACGACATTATAATTTCTTTCAATTAAGCTTTTTTTTTTTTTTTATTTCATTAAATGCTCAATATATTTATATCATCTAAAAAAACTACAACGAACATTGCTTGAACATCATCTTATAACTAAGAATATATAAATGGAAATTCTTTAAAAATAGTAGCAATGAGTATCACATTGACACTACGAATAATATAAACTAAGGAAACGTAATAGTCCCCAGTACAAGGAACTAACTTTTTTCTGATACATACAAATTTAACACTTTGTCACGTGTCTTGTTTACGATGAGTCCGACAAACTTTTCTATGCGAAAAATTTTGGCGCTGCTGCGTTTTCGAATGCTTGACTCCTGGAATTGTCGATATTTCGTCACCATGGCTCTTCGTACATACAACTTTTATTTTTTGGAATTTGTTGAATAAAGTTAATTTAAAAACTGTGGTCAACTTGTCCGACAAGAATCACGCAGCGTTTGGAGTGTCCGACACCCTAAATATGTAGCTATTACGTCACTATGGCTCTTCGTACATACAACTTTAATTTTTTGGAATTTGTTTAATAAAGCTAATTTAAAAACTGTGGTCAACTTGTCCGACAAGAATCACGCAGCGTTTGGAGTGTCCGACATCCTAAAGATGTAGCTATTACGTCACTATGGCTCTTCGTATATACAACTTTCATTTTTTGGAATTTGTTTAATAAAGCTAATTTAAAAACTGTGGTCAACTTGTCCGACAAGAATCACGCAGCGTTTGGAGTGTCCGACATCCTAAAGATGTAGCTATTACGTCACTATGGCTCTTCGTATATACAACTTTCATTTTTTGGAATTTGTTTAATAAAGCTAATTTAAAAACTGTGGTCAACTTGTCCGACAAGAATCACGCAGCGTTTGGAGTGTCCGACATCCTAAAGATGTAGCTATTACGTCACTGTGGCTCTTCGTACATACAACTTAAATTTTTTGGAATTTGTTTAATAAAGCTAATTTAAAAATTGTGGTCAACTTGTCCGACAAGAATCACGCTGCATATTGGAGTTTCCACCACCCCAAAAATGTTGATGTGACGTCATTATGTCTCCCCGTACATACAACTTTAAATTTAGTAGTTTTCAATTTAAAATAAAGTAAGGTAAATGACTAGTGATTGGACAGTGCCAGTCATTGGAAAAAACACAAAAACACAATATTTAAAAACTGCCTATTTTTTAAGTAATAGAACGCCTGATTTTAAAGAAAAACAGGCAGTTTTTAAGCAACCTTAATAAATATTATAGTGGGGAAGGGGAAGAGAAAGCTCTTCAATATTTAAATAATCGGCCAAGTGCGAGTCGGACTCGTGCACTAAGGGTTCCGTACCATTATAGAGCAAAATTAGGCCATAAATGTGTTTTTAGTATGGGAGCCCCCTTTATTTTTTATTTTATATAAATATTATTATTAAATATTAAAGAAAACATATAATTAAGGATTTTGTGAAAAAAAATTCATACATCCATACATACAAATACTGTATGTAAAATGGTAATAAGGTTATTTTTTAACGAAATATTTAATAATGTTGACTACGGAACCCGAAAAATGGCGTTTAAATAGTATGATATAGTTACAATAATGGAGCTTGCCCACTCGATACGTAGGGTAGACACCATATACATCTATACATATATTCTATAGGTACTCTATACAAATAAATAAAATTGGAGTGTCTGTTTGTAATATTGAAGGAACCGTTTTTTACTTTAATATTATGCATATGAATCTATATATACGATAAATACACCAAAACAATTTTTTTCACAATTTTTGTCTGTATGTCTGTCTGTCTGTCTGTTTGTTCCAGCTAATCTCTGAAACGGCTGGAGCTAATTTGTCGGAACTTTTTTTGGTAGATAGCTGATGTAGTAAGGTGTAACTTAGGCTACTTTTTAACGGACTTCCAAAAAGGAGGAGTTTATATTTTACTTTTTCCATATTTGTTTGCGGACAATCAATCTTTGTTATTATACTGTGTTGACGCGAGCAACAGCTAGTATTATAGGGTGTAACAAAAATAAGTGATAATACTTTAGGGCGCATTTTCACTGGTCGATATGCATGCGGGGTGCGGGAGATTTCTAAAACGCATGTCTCGACCATCAAAATGCGCCATTAGTTGTCATAGACTCCCCGTATGCTGTATACCGCACGAGTTAACGACTAATGAAAATGCGCCATTAGGGTGTGTATGTGTTCCTTGTAGAGAGTTCACTGCGAAAGTAGCAGCGCTGAAAGACCAATTTTTTTTTCACTTTTGTCTGGGAAAGCGCCCAAGCGTCACGAGTTTTCCCATACAAAAGTGAAAAAAAATTGGTTTTTCAGCGCTGCTACTTTCACAGTGAACTCTCTACAACACATACACACCCTTAAGTATTGTCACTTATTTTTGTTACACCCTGTATATTTTTAAGAATATTATAAGTATGAATTCATGCCGAATTACGGCTTTGTAGACCCTGTAGTCTCTGAGCAAAACCGCGGACAGACAGACGGAAAGACAGACAGACGGACAGACATACTGAAACTATAATGGTTTCTTGTTGACTACGGAACCCTAAACAAGACATTTAACGTGCACGTGATAACGTTATCGTCGACGGAAATTTAACCCCTTAATCAGGCATAGTACGATTTATTGACCATCTAGATTCTAGGTAATTGGAGTTTTATAGTGATCTTCTTTTATAGTCTATCACCAGTGCACTGTATGAGTTATGGAGCCTGATTAAGGGTTAAAAGCGTCTTCATATTGTATCTCCATACTTCCCAGGGAATTCTTCTTCTAAATTGTTTACCACCCAGATAGTAAATTGAGAAAAAGAAGTCCTTTAAAAGTTATTTGTTTGAGATTGATGATTCCTGAAAAATTTTATTGATTTGAGTGACTGAAGAGGTTTTTGAAATTACCGATTCAATGATTGTAGAATGAGGAAGCCCAGGGTGCTATTCGTGTGGTCACTCGAGCGTCATGGAGACCTAGTAGGTTTTTTACATTAGGTAAAACTGATACAAAAATAGTAAAAGCGTTTTTTTTTTAGCGGTGTGTTCAGAAACTGCAGCAATTTTAAAGTTATGAAAAAGAAAATATATTCTGAAAATTGCTTATTTAGGTAAATAATTATAACAAGATTTTAAACAAAATGACTAAATCATTTAGTTTAGTGCAACATAAAATATCTGCGAAGCTTTATTTTTTTATATTTTAAAATATCCCTAGTACAGGCTTACCTGACCTTTCCTTTCAATCGTCAGTACTAATTACTAATAGTAATATATGGAAGCTATTTTTGGGTATAATACTAAAGCTAGAAACAAATTATCATACGTTTTCGCGGCGCGGCAGTCGCGGCTGATGGATGCGGCTTAACAATGTGCAAAAACATCCGGCCAGCCAGATTCTGTTCGGACGTCCGAACGGTCAAGGTCGCGTCCGCGACTTATCTCAGACATTGTGCACAGCTTAGGGCGTTCGCTGCGTTAAGCGTGCGCCCGTCGCGGCCACCCGCGAGGCGTGCTTGTTTCATGTCATCGCATAAGAGCAGCGCTGCGTTGAGCGGGTCGGCCGTCGCAACTCGCACGATTACTATGGCGAGCGCACGGCACGTTCGCCCGCAAGTCCCGCGACAGGCACCCGCGCCGGGCACACGCTCAACGCAGCGAACGCCCTTAGGCCCGTATGTATAAATAATCATGTACTCAAGATGCGACCCGGTCTCAAGACACGGTTCAGGCTTTGTGATTGGTTGGCTGTCAAAATTTGGACCAGTCACAGAGCCGAACCGCGTCTTGAGACCGGGTCGCATCTTAAGTACTGACTATTTAAATACGGGCCAGTGTATTTATAAACGACTTAATATCAATTTCAATCAATTAGGTTGTCAATTCGACGCGTATGTATGTAATATTTCCAGAACTGTCCAATTTTCATATAATATGTTAGTCTATATCAGCGTCTGAACAAATGTGCAAAATTTCAAAAGTGTATGTATGTATGTTTTTATGTTTGTGTTCGCATATCTCTGGAACTACCATTCCGATTTCAGTAATTCTTTTTTTGTTGTACTAGGTATTGTTCAACTTAGGGAATAGTGCAAGTTTCATCAAAATCGATTCAGTAGTTTTGGAGATACAGAGTTATAATTTTCAATTACGTACAATTTTGAAGTCGGTTATTTATCTTTTTAAAATACAGTTATGTATTAATCACATAGAAACAAGCCGCATACGATGAAAACATCTGATAATTTGTTTCCAGCTTAAACATCATCTATCTTAATCTGACAGATCCGATGACATTTCAATATTCGAAAATAACTTTTTTTTTAACTCACCACGTGAGAAATCTGATTTCTATACCATGATAACTAGACACAATATGTCGGAAGCCAAGCTTAATCTGACACGCTCGAACTTGTCGTGAAATCCCCTCTTCCCCTCCCCTAAGTATAATAAAATATTTAAATAAAACAAGTGAATACCTATATTTAAAGTTTATTCAGTCAGAAGTTGACTGAAAGAAGTTCATTATTAGTAATGTTTTTTTTTTCATTTTCTTGTCGGACTGACTTTTTAACTCAATATATTTGTCAGACAAGTTGATATTAGCATTTAGAATAACATTATCTATCATTGCTATTTTTGTCCGACATGTATGTACGAAGAGCCATAGTGACGTAATAGCTACATCTTTAGGGTGTCGGACACTCCAAACGCTGCGTGATTCTTGTCGGACAAGTTGACCACAGTTTTTAAATTAGCTTTATTAAACAAATTCCAAAAAATGAAAGTTGTATGTACGAAGAGCCATAGTGACGTAATAGCTACATCTTTAGGGTGTCGGACACTCCAAACGCTGCGTGATTCTTGTCGGACAAGTTGACCACAGTTTTTAAATTAACTTTATTAAACAAATTCCAAAAAATAAAAGTTGTATGTACGAAGAGCCATGGTGACGAAATATCGACAATTCCAGGAGTCAAGCATTCGAAAACGCAGCAGCGCCGAAATTTTTCGTATAGAAAAGTTTGTCGGACTCATCGTAAACAAGGCACTCACAAAGTGGTAAATTTGTATGTATCAGAAAAAAGTTAGTTCCTTGTACTGGGGACCATAACTCCCATACTTCAACCGTTTTAAATTTGGCACCTTTTCGCAAACTAAAATATGACAATTCAGATTTTCGCCAAGGTCGTATCCCAGGTAACGTATCATAATATTGCGCGCCGGACGGTTATTGTCATTGTCAAAGTTATGAAACAAAGCCGTTGACAATAATTCTCAAAAGCGGATAGTATTATGCACTATATACCAAGCACATCAGCTACTAACACGAAGAAAGGAGCGCGTAATTATTATTTCAAAATCAAACATTTTCCTCTGATCCTAAAGTCATCGATAATAATAATATATAATAATTTTGAACAAACCTTGTTCGACTCGGATGAATTTAAAACTATCCAGAGCACCTAGACAAGACGTTTTCAGATTACAAAAATCTATGTGCTAAATTATTACAGAATTATTACAGAATTGAAATAAAAAACTTACGGTGCAAATAGGCAATGGCAAGGCAAAAAAATCTCTTAAATTTTCGGCCATTACTCATACAAATAATATTATCAGCGGGTAGGTGTTCAAAAGTAAACATTGCGATTTTCAACTCTGCTTTTAATAATATATTAAATATACTTTACGTTTATAGAATTAACAAGTAATGAATAATTAGATTGCTCACCTTACCAGCTTATCTCCCACATAATAAGAATCAAGCACAACACTCTCAATAATTCATAATTTAGCAAATAAAATTTGTTTTTACAAGATGGATTCCATAAAAGAAACTTTGAATGAATTGTCCGAAATGTTTTATAAAAAAATGTCTCAATTCGAGAAAAGTCTGCAGGAGAGCACTGCAGTAACACAAACAAAAGATCCGGCCAAGATCCAGGAGGAATTTTTTGAGTTCAAAAAACTTGATAAATTTGCTTTGAACTCGCTCCAAAAACAAGTGGATTCCTTGTCTATGCAGTGTGATAAAATGGAAATGCATGCCAGAATGAAGATGCTGTTGTGCCTGAAGAGGAAAAGGAAAACATTCCAGGTACAATGTCCAAATTTTTTAATGACCACATTTCAGGACAGGCTCTGTCCTCTGATTCATTCACAAAATGCATACGGCTAGGCCGCTTCAAAAAGGACAAACCTAGGCCCATTCTCATTAAATTCAGGACTACTGAGCTAAGAAACAAGATTTTGTTCTCCAAGACAAGTCTTAAGGGCACTGGTGTAAGTATTTCAGAGTTCTTGACAAAATATAGATATAGAATATTTCTTGAAGCTCGGCAGCGTTTTGGCATGACAAAGTGCTAGACCAAGGATGGCAATATTCATGTCTTAGCCCCTAATGGCTCCCGGCACCGGGTGATCTGTGTAAAGGATCTGGATGGCATCGTAGGCCCTAAAGCTCCTGATAGTCAGGGAACCAGCGACACGGCTCACACGGCTTCAGCTCCAGCAATTCTCACACGCTCAAAGAAGCATATTGTCAAGAACAAGAAGTAAGACTGCATGACCTAATTTTGTTTAAATAGACTAGTAAATCACTAAGAATATTTTTTCTGTAGTCTAGTATATTTTTTGTACTTGGTTTAAGGCTTAAGTTGCTTTCTCATAATATGATGTGTAGCTAAAATAAATGAATGCCAATAATTGCTAATTACTTTTGAACTTTAATTTCGCAGCTAGACTAATTATTTTACAAATTTGTAGCTGTTTGATTCACGAAATTCAAAACCACCATCTTCTTCTTCTTCTTTTAAAAATGGCCTCCCTGGAGGAATAGCCAGTATCAGTGTTGGCGGAATAAAAAAATAACTTGGTCGTCATCGACGACAATCATGACTCTGCTCTGTATATTTTAACCTTTGTGAATATAGGTACAAGTATAAAAGAAAATAAAGAACTCGATTAAAAATAAAGAATTACATTTTAAACAATTAAATCCACACAGTACCTGTAACAATACAACATAAATAATGTTAGTTTGTTAGTATTAATTAGTAATTCTACAATTTAATATTATTTGAATTAATAAAATTACACAAAACATCTATAAATGGTGTATGAACAAGGGACAAAAGTGATTGGAAATTGGAAGGACGAGATACATCAGGGGGAAGTAGATCATACAATGAGCAAATACGGTTAGGACAGCTGAAAAATATATGTTCAAGGGTGCCTTCATCAAGTCCACATTCACAAAGCGATGAATCTCTCACCCTAATTTTGTGGAGAAATATTGGAGTGCAGGAGTGACCCAGACGCAGACGGCAAACAGTAGATGTAACAAATTTTTTAGCTTTTCTATATTTAAAGAACCATGGCTTAACTAAAACTTGATCCTGTAGAGAGTGGTAGAATTTACCCTTTAAATTTCCTGAATTTGACCAATCCTCATTCCACTTGCACACCAAATGCTGCATAGCCAGTGGTAATAGGTCATTACTATAAAGTTTAAATTGATCAAGAACTCCTGTATCAATGGCTCGTTTTGCATATAGGTCCGCACTCTCATTACCTGAGATACCACTGTGACCTGGTATCCAAACAAGTTCAACTGTAATGTTTTGAGTGATACACTTTAAGAGCATGTGTCTAATTTTAGAGATGTATGGAATTTTTAGTTTAGCGCGAAAAGGATTAGCAAGTATGGCTTGAAGACAACTACGGGAGTCAGAGAAAATAACTGAATTGTTTAAATGGTGGGACTCAACAAATGACAAAGCTTCAAGTATAGCAATTGCTTCCCCAGTGAACACTGACGACTGAGAGGGCAGTTTAAAATTTAAAACTACGTTTACCTTTGGGATCCAAACTGCTGAACCTACATAGCCATGCTGATTTAACTTTGAGGCATCTGTATAGATATGATACCAGTTGTGGTACTGGGTGTTCACTAATTCCAAAAAATCATGTTTAGCGGATTGTGAGCCTTTTACAATGCCAGTATTGAGGGTAACACTAGGAAACCTAACTAGAGCTTCATACGGAATTTCAAATATAGGGAGGATTTTACTGTGATATACAGGGCAGGGCATATTATTAAATTTGAGGAAACTTTTAACTAAACAAGGAGGAGTTTTATGGGACCAATAGGCTGAGGATTGGACTAATTGGGAAAGAGTATGCAAAATTGGAATAAGGGGGTGATCAGATAGCTGTAGGGCTTTAAAAAGAAATCTGTCAGAGAGATACTGGCGTCGGAGATACAAAGGGGGATCTGCAGCCTCAACTTGTAGGGCATTTTTAGCTGTTGATTTCATTGCACCGAGAATTAAGCGGAGACACTTAGCCTGGATTTTATCTAATTCATTAAGTGCAGATTTATGGCACGGTTCAAGGATAATCGACCCATAATCCAAGTGACTCCGAACAAGGGCGTTATAAATAAGCTTTTGGGTATAGGGGTGTGAACCCCACCAAACTCCAGAGAGGCAGCGAATAATATTTATATTTTTTTCACATTTTTCAATGACATGATTAATGTGTTGAACACCTGTCATTTTAGAGTCAAGATAGACTCCCAAGAATTTTACTGAGTCTGAAACAGGGAAATTTTGATTATCTAAGGTTATTTGAATGTCAGGTATAGTCCTGCTTCTTGTGAAAACTACGACTTTACTTTTTGCAATAGAGATGCTTAAGCCATGATCATTTAACCACTCACGCAGGTAGTAGAGAGCGGAATTAAGGCGAGCACAGACATCTGATAAGTCTCTGGAGGAGGCATAAATGGTTATGTCATCTGCATATCCAAGAAATCTACAAAATGAAATAACTGATAAGTATAATTTGAGGGTGTAAAGATTATAAAGACAAGGGCTGAGGACATTTCCTTGCGGCAGGCCTTTCCACACTTGTCTGTAAATGGGCTGTGAGTTATTATGAGAAATTTGGATGGTACGGCCTGAAATAGAGTTACAGATGTAATTGACTGTCTTCTCAGGAATACTCAGCTCTAGCAATGTCTGCCTGAGTACTGGAAGAAGTACATTGTCATATGCGGATTCCACATCCAGAAACACCCCCACCAGAGTCTCCTGCTTGGAGAGGGCAACTCGAATGTCGGTTACCAATGTACAAATACCATCCATGGTACTAAACCCTTTGCGAAATCCGAATTGACATCTCGGCAAGATGCCTCTGCTTTCCAAAAACCACTCAAGCCTATTTTTAATAAGATGCTCCAATATCTTTGATAGGGTGCAAGAGAGGGCGATGGGACGATAGCTGGAAGGGATACTCTCCGGTTTACCTGGCTTTATAATGGGGATAATTATCTGACACTTCCACTCCTCAGGAGGATGTCCAGAATCATAAATACAGTTTAAAAAATCTAATATAATTTTTTGGGTCCTGGTGTTGCACTCTGTAATAAATGAGTATGGGATATTGTCAACTCCAGGAGTCGAGTCCGTCAGAGAGCCAAGGACGAGTTTCAACTCCTCCAAAGTAAAGGGAGCATCTAATTCACTATTGGAGGAAGAAGGGGGCGGCGACAGATTTGGCAATTCTTCTAGGCAAGGCACCCAAGGGGGAGCAATCTTTTGGGAAAAGTCATGAATCCAAGGAGATGGGTCATTTGTAAGTGGATTTAAATTAGGGGAAAAAGAGCCACGGAATCTTTTAAGATTATTCCATACCATAGATGGTAGAGAAAGAGGGGCTAAACTTTCACAGAATCTATGCCATCCGAGACGCTTCTTGTGAGAAAGCATTCTTTTGGTTTCAGCAGCTATTCTTTTACAGTTGTTATAATTCTCAAGAGACATATCAGCAGAGAAAATCCTCTCTGCCTCCTTACGTTTTTTGCATGCCAAAGTGCATTCTGAATCCCACCAAGGGGGAGAGGAGACGCGATCTGCTTGATTTGAAGCTCGAGAAGTCAAGAAGTGCTTGAATTAAAAGAGGGTAAATAGCAAAAACATTTTGAATATTGACGGGTTCAAGAGATAAAAAATTTTCCGCAGCCAGCGATGTAAACTGAGGCCAATCAGCTTCTGAAGTTTTAAATTTAAATCTGGGTGGATTCCTTATTATACTTGGAACTGTAGAGAACTGTAAATTGAGAAGGATGGGGAAATGGTCACTGCCGTATGAGTTAGAAAGAATGGACCAGGTTATTTGGGAGGAAAGGGAGGGAGAGCAGATGGATAGATCTACTGCGGATCTTGGATTTTGAGGTGGAATAACTCTTCGGGTTGGGGACCCATCATTTAATATAATTAAATTTAAATCATGTAAAGCGTCCAGGAAAGCATTGGAAAGTGGATCTGAATGATAAGAGCCCCATGAGGTATTTTGTAAATTAAAATCCCCTAAAAGGATCATCGGAGGAGGGATTAGGTTAAGGATGGAAAGAAGATCAGAGAGGATTGTAGGGTTAGGATCAGGAATGTATATAGAGAGAAAGGAAATGTTAAGAACTCTGACAGCCACTATATTGAAATCATTGTGAGGTGGAAGTGTAATAAAATTATAAATTGCAGAACTAGAAACTAAAATTGCTGCACCAGCTCTACCGTCACTTCTGTCATCCCTGAGGCAAGAGAAGCCAGGTACCCTGAATTGAGAACCGGGCCTCAGCCAAGACTCCTGGATGGCAAAAATAAGGGGTTTAAATTTATTTGTTAAATGTATAATATCATTAAATTTATTACGTAAGCTACGTGAGTTCCATTGAATTAGGATCCTCTGATCCATTATTATTTATTGAATTAAGATTAGTTATAGATACTAGCTTAGTCAAGTTGTCTCTCAGTGTATTGGATATACCCATTCCAGTATCACTAAAACGGGACACAAGATTTACTAACAGGGTGGAGAGGAGTTCAGGGAAATTGTCGTTCATAGAAAGAGAGTTGTCAGGATAAGCAGATCCATTGGGAGTTTCGGAAATAGGATTTTGGATAATAGATTGATGGGCTAGTCGGTCGTAACCGGGTTGAGGAGAGGGAATAACGCGTCGAGGGGTGAAAACAGTTTTTCTGTAAGAGACAGTAGGATGAGTGGATGGAGAAGGAGTGGATAGATGGGGCCGTGAGGTTGTGTTAATAGGTGTAGCTGCAACATCATTAAAAGCTCTACGCACGTTTGGAAATCTTGCAGATGCCTCTGCATAAGAAATATTTTCTTGAGACATAATAACCTTAATTTCCTTTTGTCGTACAAATTCAGGACATTTTTGGTTGTTAGCCGTGTGGGGACCAGAGCAAAATAGACATGAAACTGCTTGGGTTGTGCAAGTGTCACCCTCATGTGGTTGAGAGCACTTATAACATCTAGGGTTCGATCTACATATTGTTTTCACATGGCCAAACCTACAGCAGCGGTTACATTGTATAGTGGGAAGCTTATATATTTCTACAGGAAGGGAGGTGTAAAATAAATAAATGTGTGGTGGGAGTTTCTGGCCGTTGAAAGTTAGAACAACAGTTTGAGTGGATCCAATTTATTCCACTGTTGGGATCTACAGTTTTTCTACACATTCGACGTGCCTTAATCACATCACCATAACCTGAGGGTGCAATACAACTATTAACAAGTTCCTCCATAGTAATATCTATTGCAACATTTCTTACAATACCCATCCGCGATACATTAAATGACGGGATGGACATTGTATAACCTGCTTCAGTTAGAATTTGGGAATCTAAAAATGAGTTGGCGTCATCTGCGTTTTTTAATTCTACTGAGACACGATTCCTGCCTACACGTTTTACTCCTCCGAGAGAAACGGTCGTAAAATTGTTTTGGTATAGGTAGCGGCCAAACTCCATAGGGCGGATCTGACTATTATTGGAAGTATCGGTTTTTGAAACGTGTACTATGTAAGGGGCGCAATCGGACGGCGAATATTTGCGCTTGTTAAAAAAATCTGGTCGCATAAACATTATCGTATCATTTTGTGAGGAAGCTGGATTATTAAGGATTGGTGATGAGTGTCTAGGACGCTTATTTGGGATTTCGTCTAAGTCTACTCTGCTCAAACCACTAGGAGGGGTAACACAAACATCTATTGGACTATCGCCGCCGGGGTCCGGCGGGTCGTTATCCATTGTAAACTAAATAACTACGTTACTTACGTGCAAACAAACAACCACAAACACGGACGGCACAATAACAAACACAACAATGAAGATTTAATCACTGAGAAAAGGGAGAATCCTTGCAAAAAACTAAAAAAATTGCCCGATACTTGTACCAAGCACGCAAGCTTTGAGCAAAGTCGAAAACCACCATCAACTTTTGACGTCTGACAATTGACAAAATCTGTCAGATGTCACTGTAGTCTTGACAGTTGGCTGACATGTTTTTTTTTTTTCCTTACTTTTAGCTACAAAGGTGAAATTCCTGGCTGACATTTATGTATAGTTATCTTCTTATTCTACTTCTTAGTTGTATTAATTAGTAATTTAAGTAATTCTAATATTTAATAGTACATTGCTTGTGTTGTTAAAGTTTCTGCTGTACTCTGATTTTATCATTGTTGTGAATAGTTTGGCTTAATATGCTTTATTTAAGCTGGTAAGATTATGCTTTGGAAATAAAGTATTCATAGTATGTATTGCTTGAAATATTTAATACTGCAATTACTTTTTCACTGCTTATATTCATATACTGCAAAATATACTAGTTAATTTTTATATACTTATTTTAAGTTGTTATTTTATATTTTAAGTTAATTGATTAATATTATTGGTTAATGGTTGAAGCGGAAAGTGATGAGTTTGTCTCATGCTCCTCATCCGACGAATATTTGAGTGATGATACTCTAAACCTATCGCTCAGATCCGCATTAAGTACGTCATGTTTAGATACCTCCTTGAAATGTTTCAATGCCATTCACATAAATGCACAAAGTATTCCTGCGCATTACCCTGAACTTCTTACTTCCTTTGAATCCACAAACGCGCATGCTATTCTGGTCTCCGAGTCATGGTTAAAGCCTTGCTTACAATCTACAAGTTACTCTTTACCAGGTTTTACACTCATCAGAAATGATCTTATTGGTAGGGGCGGCGGTGGCGTTGCTATTTATTTCAAATCTAATATTCCTTTTCGTGTAATTAGTGCATCGCCACAGCCTGCGCCAGTCGATACGGCTGAACATTTATTCATAGAGGTTGAACTACGTTATACTAAATTAATTCTTGGTGTTTTCTATAGTCCATCACTTCTTATTAATTACTTTTCGTCTTTTGAATCCCTTTTGGTAAGTTTGTCTTCGCTTTATGATCACTCTATAATAATGGGCGACTTTAATACGTGTTTGATAAAAAGTGATATCAGAGCCAAAAAGCTACGATCAATCATTGAATCGTGTGATCTTAGCCTGTTACCTCTTAATGCAACACATAATATGCCTCAATGCAACCTTTCTTTACTAGATTTAATTATTGTTTCTTTTGAAAATCTTGTTATGAGACATGGTCAACTTTCATCTCATTCTTTTTCTTACCATCATCTCTTATACTTGTCTTATAATTTAAAGCCACCAAAATTGAAACCTAAGGTTGTTATGCAGCGTAATTTTAAAAATATGGACATAGAAGCTTTACAGGCCGACGCGAAAGACATTGACTGGTCTGATTTGTACATGGCGACTTCAGTGAATGCTAAAGTTGAAATACTGACGCGAAATCTAGTGGCTGTCTATGACATACATGCACCTGTTAGACCCATTAAACTAAAACACCTTCCTAATCCAGGGATTAGGATTATTTATCATAGCCTTTATGTCATTGGTTAGCCAGGGCTAACCAATGACATAAAGGCTATGATAAAAAAGAAGACTCGTGCAAAACTTAGGCTTAAGTTCAATCCATCCGCTGCAAACATTGAAAGGTATAAAAATGTACGTAACCAGTGTAACAAATTATGTAGAGACGCACAAAGGAGACACATTCATTCTTCTGTCCAGAATGGGGACGCCAGTAAGGTTTGGAAATTTTTGAATTCTATGGGAGTTGGTAAAAAACGAGAGAACTGTCCCTTAAAGGCTGACGATGTAAATAATCTGATCACTCACTTTACTACCAATTCACAAGAATTGGTAGTAAAGTGAGTATCAGATAGTAACAATACTATGATAATGCCGTCAAGCTTAAAACTCTACAGAGCCTATCTCTAAACCTACCTACTCTCATAAACGAACAGTTTGTTTTTAGCGAGCTTAAAATCCATGATGTAAAGACCACTGTGTTGTCCATCGCCTCAAATGCTGTCGGTGATGACTCTATTAGCCGGAATATGATTCTTCCCATCCTCGAAAACATTCTTCCTATTATCACACATATCTTCAATCATTCTATTTCTAGCGGAGTGTTTCCTTCTAAATGGAAGGACGCGTTAATAATACCAAACCCCAAAAAATCCAATCCTTGCAACTATTCAGATTATCGACCAATATCTATTTTACCTTTCCTCTCTTAAGTTTTTGAAAAATTAGTTTACCGCCAACTTAATGCATTTATTAATGACAATTGCCTACTTGATAAATATCAATCGGGGCTTAGGAGAGGTCATGACACGGTAACAGCACTAACTAAAATAACTGACGACATAAGACTGGCGATGGACAACAAGAAAGTTACTATTTTAGTTTTACTAGATTTTTCAAATGCCTTTAACTGTGTAGATTTTGATGTCCTACTTCAGCTACTGGCCGTGTTTCTAAATGTATCCCCATCTGTTTTAAACTGGTTATCCAGTTACCTTAAAGGACGTCGGCAAAGAATCAAAGTTGACGAGCTATTTTCTGACTGGGCTTACACTTCTGCTGGCGTCCCCCAAGGTGGTGTGCTCTCCCCTCTACTTTCCTGTATATTCATAAATACGATTGGCAAAAACATATCATCATTTTATCACATGTACGCTGATGATTTTCAAATTTATGTACACTCTTGCATTGAAAATTTAGCAGCCGCGATTGCGCAATTAAATGAAGACCTGTCACACATTTGGGATTGGGCAAGTAATCACGGTCTACAGCTGAATTTTAATAAAACTCAAGCCATTATGATCGGTATTCAGGGCATGTTGCGCAGACTTGATCAGTCTGATGTCCCTAAGGTTGTGATGAATAACACAAAGATAAATTATTCTAACACGGTTAAGAATCTAGGTGTGCTTTTTGATACAACTAAGTCTTGGTCATGTCAAATCGATTCCGTCTGTAAAAAAGTTTTTGCGGCTTCTGCGTCCCTAAAACGTCTTAAGAATCTCCTGCCTATACCAACTAAGGTTATGCTTGCTCAGACTTTACTGCTCTCAATTTTGGATTATGCTGACGTAAGTTTCATAAGCCTGACCGAAGACCAACTAAATAGGCTGGAACGTATTCAAAACTTTTGCATACGTTTCATTTTCGGACTACGCAAATATGACCATGTCTCGGAGTTCAGAACTAAATTGAAGTGGCTCCCGATCTGAATCCGAATACTCATGTGCTGCACTTATTGTACAATGTTCTTTTTGACCCTAAGGCTCCACCCTACCTTAAGGAGGTATTTACATTCTCGTCTGAGGATGAGAATACTCGTCTAGCTTTCAAACTAGATGTACCCACTCAAAAGACTAAATACTATGGTAATTATTTTGCGTCCGTTGCCGTTCGTCTATGGAATTCATTACCCAATACTGTAAGAAAAGCGCCATCTCTTAGCATTTTCAAAAGAGTACTCAAAGAATTCTATCTGACCGACAATCTTAGTCAACAATCTGTGTAAATAATTACATTATTTTTAGTTTAATGTTTACTTATTTGTCCATCCTAATTGTTATTTTCTTAATGCGATGCTCTCTGAAACGTTTTGATGGTTGCCTGGAAGACATCTCTTTTAGCGATAAGGCCGCCAACATAATCCGCCGCCGCCGCCGCCGAGTAATCTGGCTCGGCATCCAATTCGGTTCGTTTCTTTCTAAACGAACGGCAGTTATCCACTTTTTTCGTTGCATTTCATTCTTAGGATCTTAGGAAATAATACTTATGTCAGCCAGACCCTAAAATTTCGTTTATGATTAAATTGTTACATCTTGCATAACACTGTCCATGGCGACTTTGTAAAAATTTTGTAATTATATTATTTTTTGATTATTGCACTTTTACAATAACATGTAAACTTAATAAGACAAACACAAATAAACCAGCTTAATTTTATGCAAATACCCTAGCATCCAACTTAAATAAACCATATTTTTTGGGTCGGAAAAAATACAAGTTTAAGCAATAGGTAAGTAATTTTAAACAATTCACTTACAAATAAAAGGTTCCTGTTTTAAAAGTCGTATCTGTATGACTTCTACGCCATTTCACAGGGCATTTAGGCATTTTAACAAGAAAAAAATTGTAAAAAAGCTAGTACGTAAAAAGTAAGTAAACAAAAACGAGTTTGACAATAATTATCATGTCAACCTGGTTGAACGTCACTCGAGTATATACAGGGTGTAAAAAGACCACTTCCGATAGCTTTGGGGTATTATTATACTACATTTTCTGATTACAAAAATGTATTTTTTTTTTCAAAAAAAAATTTTTTTTAATATATTTTTTATAATAAATAACCTTTAGACAAAACGATAAACCATTTACAAAAAATATTTAAAATATTTTTTTTTACTTTTATTTTTTTATCCCGATACGTAATGTAAAAGACGCGAGTCATTGATATCAAATGTAGCGCGCTTAATAACATAAGGTCGTAAACGACCATACTGTACGGTCGCGGCAGATTTTAACCTTATGCTCTTTCTAACCTATCAAGAACCATGACATTCAACTCTCTTAACTAACTCAGAACTTTGACCTATGATCTCTTACCTAGGCTAATTTAATCCTTCGATCGCGGATTCTTGGAAATGCTATTGTATTCTAGAGTTGTCTCGATCACCGGTACTCGTATGGGCCTTAATGGGTTAAAACTTTAATCCTAACTCATGTACAAAACTGTAAGTAACTTTCTGAGCATGAGTAACAACTTATTTATCGATTAGTTAAAAAGTTATTCGTAAGGAACAAAACCGATTTTGTGTGATATGCGGATGCACCGTCTTCCGCAATCTCAGGAGTCAGGCTTTCTATCGAAATTACAGACGATGCATGAAAACTTCCGTACGTAAAACTATGGTAATAAACTTACGTGTAAAATGTTAAGTTCTTAAAGTGTTCTTATTTCTCTAGACTCTATGCATTTTGTAAGTATTCTTTAGCACTAAGCAATAATACCACCAACAACAACACGTTTCTTTCACGAAATCTAACACAACACAAAGTTTAAACATAAAAATAATAACACATTTTCCGTATTATGCAGAACGATGATTGTGGATGGACAGTACCTAGATCTGCAATTATCGCTTTTTATCTACTACAGACGATACAGTATGAAAAAACTAGCAATTAATTCCTTACATGAAAAATGTTGAATTCTGATTTTTGAATGTGCTCTCTATGCATTTTGAAAATAGTCCATATCACCAATCAATAACACCACCAATAACAACACATCTCCTTTTACACGATATCTTACACGACACGTCTTATTTTTTTAACGCAAACAAATAAAAAATAATAGTTAATTAATTTACATTTTACACATTTAGTTATCACAATAATACGTTTTAAAAAGATCGTAATACGCTTATTAATTAAACATAACTCAACGGACAGCCTTCAACCTCAAGATGCAAATTGGAACTAAAGTCTAATTATGCGAAAATCGTCCTTAAAAACATGTATCGACTTTCGGTAAATTCAAAGATCCGTCCGACGGGACGACCAGACCGCTTGGCGGCAACGTCAAAGGCGCCGCCGCACGCGCCGCCGCGCCGGCCGCTCTGTAGGTGTACGACGCACGTGTCGCTAATCCATTTCAAGGATAATCTAAGTGTTGTACCCTATAAATTCAAAACGATGTAGTCGATATTTAAATTACCATTAAATAATAAAAATTATAACTATTATTTAGTAGGTCTACTATTCTCATTTTTAAAATTAACTCTATTAAGAGATTATAAATTCAGAAAGTTTTTATCGGGATACATAGTCAAGTTGCATTCGATAATTTCGATACCGACATTACCGTGATAAAGTGATTGATAAGCCATGGCACGCGTTATGCGCGTCTACGTACGCAATGAAAATACTTTAATAATACCTAATTAATTAAATAACTTTTAATAATTGTCGCTATTCTTAAGATTGAGTAGGTATTTGCTTATTTTTAGTTTGACTACAAATCAAAACGTACTCGTATGTAAAACAATACGATTTATCGATAAAAATTAGCGATAACTCAAAATATGCACAGGGATACATCCCTATTATTTTACAAAGTTTTTTATTCAATTTTGTTCAGTCGGCTGTAAACACGCGCCGCGCTGTGTACTGTGACGTTTTTGTTTAAGTTTTGTAATTTCATGGATGTTTGTAATTAATATTTTTTCTATGTTTGTAATTAATAACGGGCCGTGACATGATGTACGTGTCCGATGAATGTGCGATGAAATGTGAATGAACTTTTAATACTCGTAAACCTTTATGGAACGGGGGTGAACATCGCGTCGTCGTCGATAGACGATAGTGCGGTTTAAACAGTGCAGTAAAAAGTGTTTAAAGAATTGGAATGTCTCCTGTTTACTTTTGTTTCGTGTTGAAAAACTCTGCAATCTACATTGAGTTAGATGGAGCACAGCTCGAACTGCATTTCATAAAAGCAGACAGCCGATCACAGGTCAGTGAACATGTTATCAAGTATTTTTTCCATAGATAAGTGTAAGTAACTGTGTATTGTATTTTTACAACCTGATTCGGATGTGAATTATGATTTCTTTTCCTTTTTGGCCGGAAGTAAAAACTGAGTATTTTTGAGTAATAAACTAATAACCTAAGAAACGGTAATTAATAAATTCTAACATTATGTTATCTAATAATTATTACAATATTGGTGGTTTATTCACTACCTACGGACTAGGGCACACCACGATCAGCTGTTTTGTCTAGCGCAGGGCCGCGCGCGCGGGACTCGGCGCGGGCCGGGCGGCGCGTGGGGGCTGACTCGGCCCGGGGCTCCACTGGCGTGCGATACTATCCCGCATTTACATCAGCGTTATACATTGCGTGTTGAAAATTTTGACTATTTTAAAAACTGGCGATTGAAAGAAAATTACTTGCACCAATGGATATATTTCATGCCCTATAATAACCCCACGAAGTTATCGGAAGCGGTCTTTTGACACCCTGTATACACGAAAAATGTGTACCGAACACATGCATAAATGTGCATGTATTCGGGTCACATTTTGTAGCCTTTTGGTGCACTTTTTTTGACGGAGTTACTCTTCCTTAGTTTATATTAATCGTAGTATTGACACCTTATTTTATATTGCCAATGCGTTTTATAATACAATCAAAACATTTTTTAATCTAAAATGGCCTTCTTATGGGCCCGTTCTTTATAAGGCCAAAATGTTCAATATGCGTGTATAAGTTTAATAATCCTAATAAGTAAAGATGTTATAAAAAACAACATTATTTTTATTGTTACGGTACGCATTTATAACTAAAAATAACTGTTTATATGTTAATGATGTTTAGATGTTCCTTGTAAAGTTTATGTTCCCTAGCAAGGCCAACTATCAAATCTTTGGTTGGGCCTTATAAGGAACCACCGGCCTTCCTAGGAACATTACCAATATTTTAACGTAAATCGAGGCATAAGTAGATTTTCTTTTATTAGTACCATATATAATATATCCCTATACGATAATGCCCTGTAATAAAATTTGAGATAGATATAGGTAATGTAACTAAAAACTAAAGTTTTTCAGGGATGTAGCGGATATTACAATTGTAGCCTCGACAAGCAAAGTCTACAAACAGTGAGATCTCACTGCCACAATAGCGGCGCGATCGACTCGCCGCCACGTTTGTGGCCATAAGTTTGATGGATCTAAGTGTGTAGTAGAAGGAAAATGTCTTTACATGACGATAACTGCAACTTTTTGATAGTTGGCCTTCAAAGGAACATGGCCTTACATGGCTCAGAGTCCTAAATTACATACAGTAGACCAAATTCGTCACCGAAATCTGTACACGCAGACGAACTATAATTATTTTGGTCTCACATAATTTAAAATAATAATCACACGTTGACTCGTATAAATACTATTTAGTGTTCTCTAAATTGATATTTATTGCTAAAAAGTCTTTAATTTTGATGTACCTATTGTTGATTTCCTTGCTTACACGTTTAAAAAATATATCCGTCACGCAAGGTCATAAAAGTACTTACGGGGTCCCCAGGGGAGTATCTTTTGTCGCATAATCTATGACAGGCTTTTTATTATTCCGCCGTTGTCCAGGGCTGCCAGGATCAACGTTTTTAATATTTCCCATTCAACGAGCGGGTTTTTACGCTTTTACGTAATTAAATGCGTAACGCTAAATTTATTAGCCATTTCAGTCTGACTTACGAGTGTTTTGAGCCTTAAATGTTATGAATATATTTGCATACTTGCGGCCTGATTAATATACAAAAGAGGCGTTTAAATATACATGACAATATGTGGTGAAAGTAAATAGTTTCAGGCCTATTTTATTAAAGCTCGATTTACACGGGTGACTAACGGAGCGATTTTAGTCACCCGGCAAGTCACCAGCCGAGTCGCCTGTCCAAGTCGAAATCGCTACCCCATTTACACGGGTGACTAACGGGGCGATTTTAGTCACCCGGCAAGTCACCAGTCAAATCGCCTGTCCAAGTCGAAATCGCCTGTGACTAGTTTATAATTATCGACACAATATGTCTAGTATATTGGCGAGTCAGTGCACTCGGCTAAGCACTCGGTATGTTTATCATCGACACCTACCGAGTAGAATAGCGAGACAGTACACTCGGCCAAGCACTCGGTATGTTTATCATCGACACCTACCGAGTAGAGTGGCGAGACAGTACACTCGGCCAAGCACTCGGTATGTTTATCATCGACACCTACCGAGTAGAGTGGCGAGACAGTACACTCGGCCAAGCACTCGGTATGTTTATCATCGACACCTACCGAGTAGAGTGGCGAGACAGTACACTCGGCTAAGCACTCGGTATGTTTATCATCGACACCTACCGAGTAGAGTGGCGAGACAGTACACTCGGCCAAGCACTCGGTATGTTTATTATCGACACCTACCGAGTAGAATAGCGAGACAGTACACTCGGCCAAGCACTCGGTATGTTTATCATCGACACAATATGTCTAGTATATTGGCGAGTCAGTGCACTCGGCCAAGTACTCGGTATGTTTATTATCGACACAATATGTCTAGTATATTGGCGAGTTAGTGCACTCGGCCAAGTACTCGGTATGTTTATTATCGACACAATATGTCTAGTATATTGGCGAGTCAGTGCACTCGGTCAAGCACTCGATATGTTTATCATCGACACCCACCGAGTAGAATAGCGAGACAGTACACTCGGTCAAGCACTCGGTATGTTTATTATCGACATATACCGAGTAGAGTGGCGAGACAGTACACTCGGCCAAGCACTCGGTATGTTTATTGTCGACACCTACCGAGTAGAATAGCGAGACAGTACACTCGGCCAAGCACTCGGTATATTTATCATCGACACAATATGTCTAGTATATTGGCGAGTCAGTGCACTCGGCCAAGCACTCGGTATGTTTATCATTGACACCTACCGAGTAGAGTGGCGAGACAGTACACTCGGCCAAGCATTCGGTATGTTTATTATCGAAACCTACCGAGTAGAATAGCGAGACAGTACACTCGGCCAAGCACTCGTGTGACAAATTCTGCGTGAAAATGTCGCGTCTGCGCTCGCCACAGTAGTATTCGCAGCTAGCGATCGCTTGCGACTGAGCGTTTACACGGTCGATTTTAGTCACCAGCCGCATGCGATTTTAGTCACCAGACTTTGGGGCTTGCGACTTTAGTCGCATGCGGCGTAGTCGACTTGCCATTTACACGGTCGATTTTCGAACGGGTGACTAAAATCGTACGGCTTTAGTCACCCATGTAAATCGGCCATAACTGTTTATGATGCGGAGATAAATTCGACGTTATAACGTCATATTTAAACAATTACAATATTTCGTAAGTAGAAAAATTGAGTCGTTTTTTGAAACCAAACTAGCTAAACACGACGTCAAGTTTCACGCGCGTGCAATTTACTGCAATGTTTTCTGAATTCATCTGTAATAAGGATCCTATTTAAGTTTGCCACGTTAATGGACTCTGCCATTAGAAGACGACCTACTAAGCATTATTATTATTGTGGCTTAGTTCAACGAAATGGGAGAAAGTAAACGACACCTATTTACTAATTTTAGGAATCTATAGGCCTAAATTTTCATAATAATATCGTATCGTAATCCAAACAACAAGATAAACAATAACAATTATGCTATCAAAAATAGAATATCACAATACAATAACCTCTGAACGCCTACACTCCAGCCCCAGGCCAAAGTATTACCCACCTCCGGTTTTCAATGTTCGACTCCGGGCGGCCATTCGTCTCAGAGTTGGCCGCCCGCCACGACGGTAATTCATTATAGGAATATTATTGCGAGCTTCCGCGCACTAATGCGTTATAGATGCGACTTCGGTGTGTCTGCAGAAATTTGAACTTTATTATCTTGAACTTTTTCTGTCATAATAAAAGAGTGCTATTTCAATAATTTTAGCGACAAAAAGGAAAAATTTACAGAATTGAAAGAAAAACTGATAGATTTTCTTTGCCAGCCTATAACTTTTAACTTAGGAACCACGTTAAAGCCACGTTAATCGCGCAGCAGTCCTTAAAATATCTTTAAATTTTCATTTCGATTGGGTCTTCACTTCACGCTGGTCATTATTTCTTGAAACAGAAATATCGAGAAACCACAACGTTCAATAAAGTTTCATTATTAATGGAGCCGTTGGAAAAATTCCCTTTTATCTTGGAGATAATTAGCGAAGAAGCCCGCGGCGGTGGCTGCGGTCAGGTTTGTTTGGGCTTCATCAAATATTTTATAAATTAAGCAATAGAATTTTGACGAGTTAGTCAAAACATTGTACGAAATAAGCTAAACAGAGATTGAAGAGCCTGTACTAAAGTGTGGGAATCACGAACTCCCGGTAGATGCCGAATATTCTTGTTTGTTACGTCTTCTTACTAAAAATATCTAGTGATATGTCATTTCACTAAACTAAATCTATTGAAATGTCAGAAACGCGGATACCGCCGAATAAAAATCGAGTCACTCATTTCTCTCGCTCGCTCTAGTTCCCACACGTGACACGGGCACTAGTGGGAGTGAAAAAAATGCGTCGCTCGAGCTGGCGCGGCTCGTCTAGTCTGGAGACAGACAGACAGACTAACCCTTTGGGTACGGAACCGTAAAAACTAGGATAATCGAAGAGCTGGAGTACCTGTAGTACCTGTGCCTATACAAGAGCCTAACCAAACTAGAGATCGACATGCCACCTTTAAAAAATATTCAACTTGGTCGGACGCTTCATTTGACGTCAAAAATTAAAGGTCTGAAGAATTTGATGAAGAACCCTCAGCCATAGTATAAGGAGGGGAAGTAGGGTAACTCCGGCCCAATCCGCGATTTAATTACCTACTGTCTTAGGGTTGTCAATTTTAGGCGGCGGCGCGGCGTTGTGATGTGGGAGCGGCAAGCGGCTGTCCGCGCTTCGTTCGCAACCGCATGAACAGCGGCAACGTCGCGGTCTTCCGACTTTTAATAATTATAAGTGACTCTTGATTGTCCATATTTCGGCCAATTTTCGTGCATATTTGCATGCATATTTCGGCACTTGGATCGTGCATATAATCCAATGACTAAATAAAATTAAAAATTTAAAATAAATAAAAACTTTAAAACAACATTAAAAACTAACGCCTGTCTCTTATAGGTAAGTACCTACTATAAACAAATCTGTTGTTATGATTCGAACTTTGCTTTATGTGTATAATTAATATCTGATTTACAATTACTCAATTACTTATTTTTAATTACGATTTAAAATAAGTAATTGACTGTAAGTAGTTAGTTAATATAATATACCTACAATACAGAGAAATCGGCATTACTAAACGTAAACGTAAATCAAAAGTACTTACCTAAAACATTCTCTTATATTTTATACTATGTTCTAGTGGGAAAGCTTGTGTGATAGAAAACTAATACTTACAATAAAAAAAGAAGTAAGTAGGTATCTGATCATCAAGTAAAAATTATATTAAGCTAGAATAAGTGAGTAGTACTTACCTTTCCTGTTCAACTGGTAATTTAAACAAAGACAATTCTGGAATTGTTGCATTACTATTAAAACACCCAAACACACAGCAATATTTATTACTCCTACGATTATGATCGGACATTTTTGATTCGTTTGGCGCGGCGTGGCACGACGCGGGCGTGCGCCGAGTGTTAGCCCCGACTGGTATGGTCCGAAAACGGTCCGAGATTTTAATAAGTGTGCGTGCGGCGGCGCATTGATACTATGGCGAACACATACAAGCCGCGCGCGGTGCCATTGTATGAAGATAACTTACTTCCCTTCCTTATACTATGCCTCAGCTGGTTTCAACAGTATGATTCAGAGATATAGTGATGCCCCCTCAGATCTGCTATAGTTGCATTACACGTGTGATAATAATCATAATAACTCCCACTCTGGTTTTGGTGACGGTGGCCGGTTTCATTGAAACCAGGCCAAGAGTAATTTTATAGTGCCCAAGTGTGTGCGCAGTACACAAGAGCAATCTCTATATTCCTTTACTCGCATAACCCGGTGGGACGGAAGACTGACACGACCGGCGAGAGATCAGGCGCAGGACCGACTTTTTACATGCCCATCCGACGCATGGATCATCTAACATCTTACTTGTCAGATTCAGATGTTAGATGATCCTATCAAAGTACCCGTGTGTATACTAGAGCAAGCGAGAGAAATGCGTGGCTTGATTTTTATTCGGCGGTGTCCGCTTTTCTGACGTTTCACTAGATTTAGTTTAGTGAAATGACATATCACTAGATATTTTTAGGAAGAAGACGTAACAAACAAGAATATTCGGCATCTACCGGGAGTTCGTGATATCCCTAGGGATATCGTGAAATCCCTGATATCCTCTTTTCCCTGCTACATATATACCGACGCGCTCAGAAAACTTCGATAGCGCGATGCAGGCATGTTAGGCTAATTGTGGGTACCGCCACAAAAGTAAAGGCCGTGAGTTACAAACAAGTAATAAAAAACCACTGTAGATACGAAAAAGGTCATAATATCGGAAACCACCGAATCGTAGGTGGCCGAGAAAATGAATTGATGATAATGACGTTGATCTTAGATATACCTAGAAGACATACAGACAGTGATAAATAGACACACATTTCAATGATTTCGACGCCAATAGAACAGCTATCGATTTAATCCGCAAGTAAGTGCGTGTTCACACCAAACTGACTAATACGCCGCCGAATATGAGCAGGCTCACTGTGAGCAGTGTGAACGTGAAAATATACGGTATCGAATGTCCGCGCCTACGCCTAGGTTCTAGCGTAATAGCGTATTGTCGGTTAGGTGTGACCGAAAAAGTGAATATGTATGGAAATGCAATAAACTGCGTAACGTTCGCTCACATTCGGCGGCTCACAGTCGGTTTGGTGTGAACACGGCCTAAGTCTTATAGCTATTTACCATGTGCCAATATCCTGTAGACTGTAGAGTATAAGCCTGTGTACTCTGTGTGCACCGAGCCTATAGTCCGTACTCTGTGTGCACTGAGCCTACAGCCCGTATTCTGTATCGGGCCTACAGCTGCTTCATTTCCGGCGCCCGCTGCGACGGTCCAATCAACTTTAATCCTTTGCGTTTTTACAATTTTGAATCTCATTTCGTCCAACAATGCGTCATATTTCGGCCACAAGTGAGCAATCAACCTTTTGTTACCGTTTTGTACCTTTTATGATATTTTATACCTGCGTATAACTGCGGCGGTGGAAACTTTTGGCCCGATGGACGCTATATTTTTATTTCGCCGTTTCTTTTTTGCGGTCGACTGAATTGTATATTTCGCTTTTAAAAGTGATATTCGTTTTTACACGTGAAAATATATTTTAATTTGTAAGCCGTTTACATCGATTACCGTGAAACGTACACCTTTTAATAGTATTTAAATAAGTTTTCAATCGTGTACTTTTTTTTACAATCGCCGCTTTATTTCACGAAAAGTAAGAAGCGAAACTTATAGTATTAACCCAAATCTCTTAACTCCGTGTAAAGTTGGGTAAATATTATCTATTTTCCTCATAATGAACACCAATTTGTCGCAGTCTGGGGCAAGTTCCGACCGCCAGTTGTGATTATCTTGGCGACACTGTCGACCACTGTCGGCCATTGTCGGCGAATGTCGGCGAATGTCGGCCATTATCGGCCATTGTCGGCGATAGTTGCCGGCCCGTGGCTTCATTAACTTGCCGACACCGTGTGGAACTCTCAAATTAGTTAAGCGTGGCCTCTTCTTGTGACATAGACCATGCATTTGTCTCGTATTGCAATAAGTTGATTTCCTAATTACATAAGATATTTAGTACTTAACTAAAATACGTGTAATTAAATGTTTCTTTACCAATGAAAATAACTATGTCAGGATGACCTGTCACAAACAAGATTTCTGTCTTTGTCATTTGAGTGACTTTCCTAAATCATCAGATAAAAGCAGTATAAGAATTGTAAATATTATTAGGGGGGGGCAAGACTTTTCAATTTCCTCACAGGTCCATTAAACTGGGGCGAAATCATTCAAATCGGTGCCCTGAAGTTTGACTTCCCAACAACAATGGCGTAATCCGAACGAAATAATTTTCACACCATGCCCGAATTTGATTTGTCGGCTTAATAGGGCCCTATTAGTAATTAGAGTTTACAGGGCCCTGCGCCCTACGGACCCTGACGAGGGTCCCGTCGATGCAAATTAGCCTCATAATGCTTCTTCAGCTAGAATAATTGGGCCTGAAAGCGCCTAGTAAGTAATATTCTCGAGTGACGAGACTGTATAATGGGCGAGGACTCTGCACGAAATATTTCATTACTCTTCAGCGCTAAGACGACGGTAATGAGCGTCATGAAGGTTGGGAACATGCGTTGTATCTTTTTCTGAATGTTGCATGATGGCTTGTTCGTTTTTGAGCTGTTTCTGTGATTATAGTTTTGGAAGGTGCAAAAGCATAATACGATTTCATCGACTAAGGCTGGTATAAATAGTCAGTACTCAAGATGCATCTCGGTCTCAAGACACGGTTCAGGCTCTGTGATTGGTTGGCTGTCAAAATTTGCCCCAATCACAGAGCCGAACCACGTCGTCGCATCTTAAGTACTGATTATTTATACCAGTCTAAATATTTAAAATATCTGGGGACACGGTGGTACGCTTGCCAAGACGAGAAAAAGGCTGGAACTAAATAAATCAGAGTTTTAGAATTGTTATCCATATAGGATCTCACAGATTTTTACTATAATAATAACAAATTTACATATATGTAATAGGATGTATGTGATAGGATCGATAATGCCTGCAGTAGATTTACAGTTTAAATGCCATAACATTCTTGGTAAACTTTGGTTAAGTCTGCGTCTCATTAGATCCGTGTTATATCGTAACGAAATCAGTCATCCCGTCATTTGGCGAATCCACAACTTCAGATAACGGAATGTCTGCATCGATTACCGATTTACAATCCGACGGCCGCGAATCCGCCTTCCCCCTGCTTCCCCCTAACTCCTTCTTCCCCCTTCGCCAAAATTCCTCAACTTCTGAACTAATCAAACTGTCTTAAGGACCACCGCAGGCACTCAAATTAAAACAACCTTATGGGGGAAAATAAATATAATGCAGATGCTGTGATTTGGCAAAATAACACCCTGTCTTCTAAGGGCCCGCGGTTGATACATCTAAGACTACTAGCGCACATTCATTTTTGAATTTAGACTCTAGTACAACAACATAAAGTCTGCTTTTCAATAAAACTTGATTGTATAAAGTAACAATTACGATTTTCGGAAGAGATCTGAAATTTGTTCCGAAATTTTTCACTGTTTTCTTTAATATTTAAAGAGAAAGACAAAACAAGCAATTTAAAAAATACTGAAAAATGTCGATTTATTCAAAAGCTTCAAGATACAATTATTCTATTAACAATATGTTTCATTTATTATTATTTTTTAACAAAAATTAAAACCGACTTCCAAGGTAAAAACAATAAGAATATTAACTAAAAAGTATTAAATAATTATTTCTCTTTAATAGTGCCTTTTCCAGAATTCGTCAAAATCCCAACTATTTCTGTTACACATATTATAGTCTTCACTATTTTGAAGTCGGTACCAGCTAATTAAACCATGACTTCAGTCAATGTCAAAATATCTGAAATATTTGGGACTGGTAGGTTCCGACTTCAAATTAATGAAGACTATAATATTATAGGTATGTAACAGAAATAGTTAGTTGGGATTTTGACGAATTCTGTAAAAGGCACTTTTAAAGAGAAAGAATTATTTAATACTTTTTAGTAAATATTCTTATTGTTTTTACCTTGGAAGTCGGTTTAAATTTTTTGTTAAAAAATAATAATTTCACTTTTTTTAGTTATTTATACATAATAATATAATGGTAAACACATAGGTGTCAGTTGTAGATAGATTTATTTAAATGATTTAGGTATGAAGCTATCACATCTTTTAACTGTACTTAGCTTGATTACGTTGAATAGAATTTACATAGTAGCATATTATAAAGTTTTATTTAAATAATTATTAATATACTTTAAAAGAACAAAATATTTTTCAAAATCACTCGAAAAACTCGTCTCGATCTAAAGTATTATGAAAAGTAATTACCTATAATAGAGCCATAATGTGATGCTGCATGGTGTGATGGTAGTGATGATGATTATAGGAATATACATTGCACGGTAGCATATGCTTTCTGTTCTTATAACAACGCCGAAACTTCCAAACGTGTATCTATAAGGAGTTAGGAGTTCTCTCAGTACCTTCGGAACCATGGTATACCTTGATGCAAAATCTTACTTTTTGGTAACAAATGCTTAGTATACTTCTAATTAAACCAAAATCACTAGATGTTTTGATACAAATTTTGAGAAGTTCCCTCGATTACTCATGGATCATGAGTCAAACCCTATACAACACGAAAAGAATTTTGAAAATCGGACCACAAACGGCTGAGTAATCGTTGAACATACATAAAAAAAATACAGCCGAACGTATCACATACCTCCTCCTTTTTAGGAGTCGGTCAAAAAACAAAATATATAATAGAAGGTTGAAAGAAACGGCGTTCAGGTAAAACTCCTTACTCGATATAATGGGGGAAACATCGAAGTGAGTAGCAAGGTAAGTCCTCGTGCGAGGGATTAAGTGGCGTAGTTAGACGGAGTTGCCCCGGTCGCCCTCGTCAGTTGCCCCAAGTTCGCAAACTTCTGCCTTCTTTGTTCCCTGTCTATAGCCGACTAAGCGCTTTACACTTATGAGGACTTGGTAATTGATTGTTATAACGAAAATCCTTTTTCGGCGTCGTAGCCGAAATCTATTTGAAAAGCAGAAACCATACATTTTTGGATAAAAATTACCTTATGCTCTTTTTCAAGACTAAAATATGTCCAAACAGAATTATAGGTTCATTCAAATATTACAATACAATAAGAATAAATTTAAAGGTATTATAAAAACGCGTTAATGAGAACCAGAAATCAGAATCATTTATTTCAGGAAATTTGTAAGTACATAAGGTGATATTATTTTTAGACATACTAGATGATGCCCGCAACTCCGTTGCGCCAAAATTCGTTTATCGCGGCAGAGCCGTAGGTACATTTTTCCGGGAAAAAAATTATCCTATGTCCTTTTTCGGGTCTCAAAGTATTCCCATACCAAATTTTATCAAAATCGGTTCAGCAGTTTGAGCGTGAAGAGGTAACAGACAGACAGACGGACAGACAGACATACACACTTTCGCATTTATAATATTCGTATGGATTGTGTATCACAATTTCAGCCTTTGGGCGTAGAAGTATTAAAATTTAAAATTATATAATCAGACATTTTAACTTAAAACTTATTCCAAATGATTATCATTAAATTAGGGGGAGGGGTTAAAAAAAAACAAAACTTTACTTTACGTAACATGCGGATGGCCCCTCAAAAGCAGATGTAAGTGTGATATACTGATGAGGCAACAGATTTTGCATTTGCAATATAAGTAATATTCAACTTTCAGACTGGCGCAGTTGGCCTGAATTCTTATTGGTATCTCAGAACAATAAGACGGCGGTGGGCCCCAGGTGCTGCGGCCAATTAGGGGCCCCCAGCAGAGGCGGGTCTAATCAATCCGACTGTCAGTGAAATATGAATTTTAAGAGCAGCTGCAGTTTCGCGTTTTAATTTTACTTCAAATTTTGTGGTATTGTAGTCGCTTTGTTTGAATGGTATTGCAATTTGTAATCTTTACAGTTACATAAATATGTTCAAATGTAATTTGTGTTAGTTGGGCTGCTTTATCCACATCCATACTTAATATTATAAATGCGAAAGTGTGTCTGTCTGTCTGTCCTTCTTCTCTCTTCGCGCCTAAACCGCTGAACCGATTTTGCTGAAATTTGGTATGGGGATACTTTGAGTCCCGGGAATGTACGGTTCCCGTGCGATAAATTAATTTTGGCGCAACGGAGTTGCGGGTGTCATCTAGATTTTACAGAGTAAGTACTTATTTAATTTTTTAACAAAAGTAAACAGTATGATAATTCAGACTCATCAGAGCATAAAATACTACCATGGCAAATAAAAAAATATATTCTAAAGTTTATGAAATTTCCATTAATTTCTTATTTTTACTTTAACCAACTTTTAAGTTACTATGAGCTATGTCCCTCCTTCCCTAATATTACATTTAAAACAAATAAGTATATTATAATGATTATTGTTATACTTACACAAAAAAAAAACAATATAGTATGCTCTGCACCTAACCACATCCGTATTCCTACCGCGGGCTCACGGGCCGCTACATTTCGCGAAACAATATAGTATGCTCTGCACCTAACCACATCCGTATTCCTACCGCGGGCTCACGGGCCGCTACATTTCGCGAAACAATATAGTATGCTCTGCACCTAACCACATCCGTATTCCTACCGCGGGCTCACGGGCCGCTACATTTCGCGAAACAATATAGTATGCTCTGCACCTAACCACATCCGTATTCCTACCGCGGGCTCACGGGCCGCTACATTTCGCGAAACAATATAGTATGCTCTGCACCTAACCACATCCGTATTCCTACCGCGGGCTCACGGGCCGCTACATTTCGCGAAACAATATAGTATGCTCTGCACCTAACCACATCCGTATTCCTACCGCGGGCTCACGGGCCGCTACATTTCGCGAAACAATATAGTATGCTCTGCACCTAACCACATCCGTATTCCTACCGCGGGCTCACGGGCCGCTACATTTCGCGAAACAATATAGTATGCTCTGCACCTAACCACATCCGTATTCCTACCGCGGGCTCACGGGCCGCTACATTTCGCGAAACAATATAGTATGCTCTGCACCTAACCACATCCGTATTCCTACCGCGGGCTCACGGGCCGCTACATTTCGCGAAACAATATAGTATGCTCTGCACCTAACCACATCCGTATTCCTACCGCGGGCTCACGGGCCGCTACATTTCGCGAAACAATATAGTATGCTCTGCACCTAACCACATCCGTATTCCTACCGCGGGCTCACGGGCCGCTACATTTCGCGAAACAATATAGTATGCTCTGCACCTAACCACATCCGTATTCCTACCGCGGGCTCACGGGCCGCTACATTTCGCGAAACAATATAGTATGCTCTGCACCTAACCACATCCGTATTCCTACCGCGGGCTCACGGGCCGCTACATTTCGCGAAACAATATAGTATGCTCTGCACCTAACCACATCCGTATTCCTACCGCGGGCTCACGGGCCGCTACATTTCGCGAAACAATATAGTATGCTCTGCACCTAACCACATCCGTATTCCTACCGCGGGCTCACGGGCCGCTACATTTCGCGAAACAATATAGTATGCTCTGCACCTAACCACATCCGTATTCCTACCGCGGGCTCACGGGCCGCTACATTTCGCGAAACAATATAGTATGCTCTGCACCTAACCACATCCGTATTCCTACCGCGGGCTCACGGGCCGCTACATTTCGCGAAACAATATAGTATGCTCTGCACCTAACCACATCCGTATTCCTACCGCGGGCTCACGGGCCGCTACATTTCGCGAAACAATATAGTATGCTCTGCACCTAACCACATCCGTATTCCTACCGCGGGCTCACGGGCCGCTACATTTCGCGAAACAATATAGTATGCTCTGCACCTAACCACATCCGTATTCCTACCGCGGGCTCACGGGCCGCTACATTTCGCGAAACAATATAGTATGCTCTGCACCTAACCACATCCGTATTCCTACCGCGGGCTCACGGGCCGCTACATTTCGCGAAACAATATAGTATGCTCTGCACCTAACCACATCCGTATTCCTACCGCGGGCTCACGGGCCGCTACATTTCGCGAAACAATATAGTATGCTCTGCACCTAACCACATCCGTATTCCTACCGCGGGCTCACGGGCCGCTACATTTCGCGAAACAATATAGTATGCTCTGCACCTAACCACATCCGTATTCCTACCGCGGGCTCACGGGCCGCTACATTTCGCGAAACAATATAGTATGCTCTGCACCTAACCACAGCCGTATTCCTACCGCGGGCTCACGGGCCGCTACATTTCGCGAAACAATATAGTATGCTCTGCACCTAACCACATCCGTATTCCTACCGCGGGCTCACGGGCCGCTACATTTCGCGAAACAATATAGTATGCTCTGCACCTAACCACATCCGTATTCCTACCGCGGGCTCACGGGCCGCTACATTTCGCGAAACAATATAGTATGCTCTGCACCTAACCACATCCGTATTCCTACCGCGGGCTCACGGGCCGCTACATTTCGCGAAACAATATAGTATGCTCTGCACCTAACCACATCCGTATTCCTACCGCGGGCTCACGGGCCGCTACATTTCGCGAAACAATATAGTATGCTCTGCACCTAACCACATCCGTATTCCTACCGCGGGCTCACGGGCCGCTACATTTCGCGAAACAATATAGTATGCTCTGCACCTAACCACATCCGTATTCCTACCGCGGGCTCACGGGCCGCTACATTTCGCGAAACAATATAGTATGCTCTGCACCTAACCACATCCGTATTCCTACCGCGGGCTCACGGGCCGCTACATTTCGCGAAACAATATAGTATGCTCTGCACCTAACCACAGCCGTATTCCTACCGCGGGCTCACGGGCCGCTACATTTCGCGAAACAATTTCCATTTTATTTTCGGAGCGTCAAATAATATACCAAGTTTATCTCCAGCCCCAAATCATGGCGCGTGTAATATCTAATCTGTCATCATCATCACCCGTACTAATAATATAAATGTGAAAGTGTATCTGTCGCGGTTTAATAGTGAACAACTAACACCCCTTCAGGCTTTAATTGATGACCTATTTTGATGAAATTTGGACCTAATGTTGGACATTAAGAGCCAATAGTGTCGGTCTGATTCAAAGTTAACTCTGGGAAAAATACGTAATAAGTATTAAAATACACCGATAAGTTTTTCTTAGTGCCAATGGTTATCATTACATTACGCTATTCATACTAATATTATTACTATGAATGAGAAGTATGTCTATTTGTCTGTCAGTTACCTCTTCACGCGAAAATCGCTGGACCTATTTTGCTGGGTGTGGATATACTTTGAGTCCCGGAAGGACATAGGATGGGGAAGGACATAGGATACTTTTTATCCCAGAAAAATGTACGATTCCCTCGCGATAAACGATTTTTTTGCAACGGGGTTGTAGGTATCATCTAGTAACGCTATATTTGACGACCTCTGTGGCTCAGTGGGTGGGCTGTCGGTAGCTCAAGCCGGGGGTCGCGGGTTCGAATCCCGCCGACGGAACAAAAAGTTTTCAAAGTTCCTGGGTCATGGACGTGTATTAAATTTGTGTATCATATAATAAAAATCTTAAATATATGTATAGTATAAAAGTATTAAATATATTTCCGTTGTCTGGTACCCAAGTCCTTCAGGTACTTAGCACGGGGCCAGACTGACGTGATGCGAAGCGTCCATAGATAAATAATAATCTTTAAATAAATCTTTATTTCCTTCAAGTAGTACACGTTATCTTAAATAAACAAAACACTGCTCCCCACACTAGGATTCCCTGTGTCGTGGGGAGCAGTCTCTTCCATCATGCACATTATAACTACAAGATACATCTATCTATTACAATTAATGTTATCCAGCTAATGACATAGTGTTTGTAAGTAAACGGACTATATATATTTTTTAAAGTAGGTGACTAAAAATTGTACCTATACAATATACACATAATAGCATTACAAGATCATTACCAGAGCCACCGAAGCCAGCTACAGTACGTGTAAGTTAGTGATGTGGTGAGTTACTTCTACAGAGACCTGACCTATATTGCAATTTTTATTAACTATATTTTATTATTAAAATATTAAATAATTTATATATATCAAGTAATTAATATATAATATTAAAATATTATATATTAATTATTTATTAATTATTATTATTATTAATTACATTGTGTAGGCGTATGATGATAGTGAGTAGTGAATCTGTTTGTGGTCACGTCATGTGTGTGTGTGTGACGTGTGTGTGTGTGTGTGTGTGTGTGTGTGTGTGTGTGTTTGTGTGTTTGTGTGATTCGCACTTTTGCACCTTAGCCCTACGACGTCGGTGTCTTGGGTTCAGTAGCAAGGTACTGCTAAGGAGCAATTGTGTACGAGTTAATAATGTTTTCAGTGTCATAATAGTCTTTACTCAATAACCAGTCATGAACTTCTTTTTTACAAGAGTACTTTGTCTTATAGACTATATTTAGGGATTTGTTTATTTCACAGTAAAGTGATGGCCCCATATATGCAAAGGATTTATTACCATATATTATTATTATTATTTCATAAATACTGCAGGTTCACTACAAAATTAAAGATTCATAAGAATTCCTTTGTGAATCCACGATGTTTTCGTAGCGTCGTTCACGCCGGTGCTCTCACACAAAACTTTCAACTTGTAATTGCTTCCTTTGCTCTTTGTTTCCCGTTTTCAAACAAACGTTTACATTTAAATTACATTAACTGATGCTTATTGACTAATATAAATTGTGTTACGATCCTAAAATCTTATGCATACTTTGCGTTTTTACCTAAAGGTATCAGCATTCAGCGCAGATAAAGAAATAGTCGGGTACTATTTTGGGTGCAGTTCTTACACAATATCTTAAATACATTTTGATTCCTTTCAAAATAGGGAGCAAACGATCACATAGATCGCCTGATGAAAAACGATTACCCGCCCATGGTCGGAGAATAACAACACCGGAGAATCGCAAGTGCGTTAACCGAATTACAAAAAAAAGATGTAATATTTAATTCACTGCTTAGTGCATATTACTAAGTTTTTCAATAAACAACTTCAGTAGTTTCATTGTAACACACTTTAAGGCGTCCTTCTGCATTATTCAATACTGTACAAGATGCGATAGAGAGCTCAAAGTAACTGTCGTTCACAGTTATTTAACCTCGGAGTTTGTGAATATGACCCCTATGTCGTTTACTTAGAGGTCATGCTGAAAGACTGTACAGTAAAGCTTCACTTTCGTGGATGTAGAGACATTTATCACTGCCATGCAGGTTTGGATGAGAATGTGTAGGTTAATGTTTGAATGTATGGGTGAAAAAGTTATGGTGGATGTTTGAGTGTATGAGTGAAGGTATGTGTGTGTGAGTAAGGGTGTTGGTGCAACACTTTGTTAAACTCTGCACCAGACGTTTTTATTTAAAACACTTTTGCCGGATAAAAGTTGGATGTCTTGAAAAATTGAGAGCGGTGATTTAGTAGCTGCTGGAAACAGGACTTGAAGAAAATAGACATCACTTTTTGCGACTTAAAAGAAATGTACGTCCACATTATATCGGGTCGCATTTCTTCATACATTTATAAGCTATCGCAAACTAAGTCCTAAACTCAACCGAAACGGCTGAACGGATTTTGATGAAATTTTGTGTACTTGTCGGGTCTAAGAATCAACGACATAATATTCTATTTAACATACGTTAAATAATGTTTGCCGAGTCAACAACAATAACAGATTTTAACACCCCTTTACATTCCATCGAAAAAGAGTCGCTTGTTTAAAAGTATTAGATGTTTTCAGTGCCAAAAAATTTACAAGATATACGCAGAGGCACTTACGCACTTACAGCAGGTAATAATTCACCTTATCTTTGCAGGCCGTTATTATATCTTATATCTTTAAAGGAGCAATTCTTGTATATATATGTATATATTTATCGCCCCCGAAACCCCCTATATATATATATATATATATATATAATTGTAATCTCGGAATCGGCTCCAACGATTTTCATGAAATTTAGTATATAGGGGGTTTCGGGGGTTATAAATCGATCTAGCTAGGAATCATTTTCATAAAATGTTATTTTATGTGTGTTTTTCGAATTTTTTGAATACCGAGCGAAGCTCGGTCATATAGCTAGTTTCAATTTAAACGCCATTTTCCAACATGGCGGCCATGACAAAAGCCCTTTGTTGCAGGCCAATTAGTCATGCGTGTTGTCGATAAATATTGTCAGTAATTTGGTCACGGAATCGCGACGCACTTTACCCCACTTCGTTCGCGGATCAGTCCGGATACCGATCCGGCATCAATCCGGGACAATCCTGATAAAATATTTTCAGAGAATTGAGAGCTACTATAGAACTAAGAAACAAAAGAATTCAGACGTTTTACTCCGCACTATATTGTTATTATTATATCGACAAAAAATAAAATAATAATCAGAAACATTTTATCAATTAATGACTATTCTTAATCGCTTGTCTGCAACATGTTATCAAAATACATGATCTTTGTCAATTCAATTGTCTTAACATAAAAAAAAATCCCGATTTTTCAGTTCCGTGTCTTCGCAGCTAGCCAGCTATCATTGGATCAATCCGCGGATCGATCCGTCCGGCGCGTGCACTTCATGCACTTGACGTTCGGCGTAATGGGCCGTATAATTATAGTTTTAAATAAAACCTATTGTGTCGCACAATAGGCGCTTTTTACGGCGCGGATTTATACATATCGGCCCAATGGGGTTTTTATTTGCATGGAAATAATTCGTATCGGAATTTATATTGACCTTTTTGTGTGCGTACATCAGCCGACCCCATTTTGAAAAAGGTTCTAGTGTGCAGTCTTTTCTGTAGGTTTAGCAATAATAATATTATTTTTTTAAACTTATGTACATGCATGCATTATAATGCTTATTTATTTATAGTAATTTAAACTTAGTAATTTTATTTTTCACTTGACTATAATAATTATATTTTACGTAATGTGCGTTAGGTCATAATGCAGCCCGTTCCGTTGCAAATCATCATAATTTACGCGTACCTTAAGGCCTTTGCATAGTGTCCCAAAGTATTCAAAATAAGACTACAGCCACTGCGTCACCGCCTCGCCACTACTCGCAAAATTCGAAGCAAAGGTCTTAAGGATCATAGAAGAATTATGGCTCAGTATAAAGCTTAAGGATTTACTGTAGTCTGTATGTCACAAGAGGCAACACAAATGAGCAATACATTAGGCGATTGCGACAATATTTGTGCTCCGAGAGCTGAGTCAACACTACCCGCGTTATTGCGACAAGTCGCGCGACCAGTCGGCGACTCTGGTAAATAATCTTACAATAATAATGTATTGTAATGGTTTTGTGGTTTTGGTGCAGTTTTGGTATAAGAAAACTACAAATGTATTCCTATAATGTCGATACACAAACGGGTTTACTTTAATGACTACACAATGCTATGAATTATTATGATACTTTTAATCATTACTTCGAATATAAATAATACATTGATTTGTTTATTTTTGACTTCAAAACCTAGTTGTCACGAAAACACTACTTTTAGGTGCTCTTATCATTATGGTAATCCAGAGCTTACTCATCTAAATAAACTATGTCAAGATCAAAACTCGTTTTGATCTTGAGATAGTTTAGGACGAGTAAGCTTTGGTTTTGCGTAAACAAGTAATAAACATTCTTACAATAGATACTAACATTTTTAAAGAATTTGAATTTGAAATACACATTCTAAGTGTGATTATTTGCACGATCGATCGCGCGATCAGCGCGACTAGTCAAACGACTAATCGGCGAATTGGGCCGGCTCTCTCCATCTAGTCAACCGATTAGTTGGCAACTTGGGCCGGCTGTCTCTAGAGATTAGATAAACACGAGTTAATAGATATTTACGAGTCATCCCTCACATAACTCACTAGACACTTGTTTATAAGTACGAGATTAATACTGGAACAGTCGGAATCTGTTGATATTTGCCGACGTAATGTTGTTAGACTAAACTCTGTTATAACTTATAGGGGCAGCAATTTGATTATTATCAAACTTATTCTGATTATGGATTCAAAGATTATTATCATTAACACGATATATTTTTTTATTATGCGCAGGGGAAACCCATCTTGGGTGCCCCGGGTTGGGGATGTGCCTCAGTTAGCTGAAGCACCCCGGTCGTATGTGGGACTCTTACCCACTAAAACCACCTGCGGTTTGCCTTCAGCCGTATACGGAGGGATATCCTGGATCTGTTTGACACAGGACTCCCTCCACATCATTAACACGACATGAAATATTTTATTGTTGATTTTATTTTTACTAACCCTATAAATTGGACGAACTGGTTTCGATAAAATTTCTATTGTCAGATATCTAATGCGTTACTTATCAAAGAAATGCAATCTTGATAAGAGAAATACTATAATGCTTAATTTATAACTTTTGTAAACTTCATTTAGCTTAAAAAAATATTCTATTACTATCCACTATTACGGTTAAGAGCAACTACTATTTAGCAGTTGCTCTTAACTGTAACTGTACGTAAAATTCTGGTATTGTACCTGAGTCATCCAATCTGATACTTGCATACATTTCTACTTAACCGATATAGAGGTAATAGCAAGTCTATGATCAATACTACATTTACTGAAAGCTCGAACCGCGCTAACCGCGTACTCAGTGTGACAGTGAGTGTACATCTAATATTATGTATGTCGGTAATTATGTACCGCGATCACACTACGAAATAACCGCATTCGGCGGATCTCGTACTGTTGTTGGGCCACGAGAAAAGCGTTACTGCGGTGCGAGGCATCTCCATAGAAATATTACTATGATGAACAACATACCACAAATACTGTAACTCATCAACTTATTACTTTACAAGCTTAACCCTTATAGGTTAGCTTAGTTAACTACCGCTATAAGTCCTTTAGACGATGATTCGTAAAACGGTTTCAAAGCAGAGCGCGTCGTAGTTCTCTACGCCTCCCAGAACTTTCAAAGAATTCACTTAAACTCATGTGAGCAGGACTTTATCCACTGGATACTTAAACTTTGTACAATAAGTATATAAAATCATAAATGCAAGTATTGTAATTTGTGACACGCATTTATAAGTACTGTTTAGTCTAAACTAAACACTTCAAAATGTTACAGATAATGTATAGTTTACAATAAACATAGAGCTTGGTTTTACTTCTTCTAGCAAACAGTGCACTCAAATTGACAATTCACTATGTAGCTATACTTTTACTATGCGTTTAAGTGTTCGTCGCCGCTCTTCTTAGTGGCCACACACCGCCGATAGCTCAGCTGCTGTACAAATCGCACGGCTCTTTGTACAATGTACAGCTCGTTAGCACTATCGCCGATATTCCAGAATCTAGATCGTGTTAAATGTTTTAAATCGACGTAATGGGGGTTAATCAGCAATCGGAAGCTGCTGCGCTCTTTGATCAGCTCGGGAGGTTAAGAGGCCGGGTGCCATCGAAATTCTCATACATACGTAATACCAAAATCATTTTCTCATACGAAAATATTTAACATGTTTGAGTTATTTTTTAGCTTAAAATAGTAATTACCTAGGTTCCTGCACAAAAATTTACTACAAAATATTTAAACACTAAAAAATAATTTACAGTGCTTAAATATATAAATGATTTTGGTATTATACTCTGGTCACAGAATACATATTAGTTTAACACTCTGGTTAACAAGTGCCACTTTCGTCAAAACCTGATCTCATGCACCGAAAATTATGATTTTGGTCTAATTCGATTTGGAATAGCATCTAGAACATTCTATCAAAATTCCAAGACAGGCTGAAAAAAAAATGCAAAAGTTATAAACAATTAAGTAAACATAAAAAGAAGGGTTTGGTTTTTTTTTATTTTTCAAAAACTATTTGAGATAATCAAAATTTGAAAATAGATCCTTAAAGAGCAGAAAATTTCCGAAAAAATATCGTAGGTTTTGGAACCTTATCAATAATTTTTATAGCTTTAATTGAGCGGCGAAAGTAACTATATAAACGCGTGGTTCGGGTTTCGCGTGATTTGCCGCAATCTGCTACGTGAACTAAAAAATATTTTAAGTGGTAAAATATTAATATTAAGGAATACAAAAAATTCGGTACTAAGTAGACATATCAATAAACAATAATCCGTTAACAAAAATAAATTATCACGATTTGTTTAATTATTAGGCTTTTCTTAATTTGTTAATAGTCATCATTTTAATGTTAACATAAAACGCTGATTATTTAAAAAAAAGAAATCCAGATTTTTTTTATTATTCTTTTCAGCTAATCTTAAAAGGCCTAATAAGAGATCCCCGTTGAAAAAAATAAAAAATAAAATATTTTTCACTTTTTTATTAACATTTAAGGGCATTCCAAAATTAGTCATTTAACCCTAGAAGCCTAATCTATCTCAGGAGTACACAAAGCCTTAATATATGTCTCAGGGGCGTACACATACAATTCACAATTTTTATGTAAAAAAAGCATTATTTTGTTCTTTTTTGGACTGAAAATTTAAATTTGGAATATAAACTAACAATAAAACGACATTTTATGAATAATTACCCCCTCGCATGTCACGCATACCGGGTCCCGGTATCCTTAGCACTGTCACCTATACCGGGAAATGGTTCGGCGGCCGGGTCTTGGTTCACGCTCAAATTAACGTGTTTCGAAGTGTTTAACCTCATAGAACAGATTTCAATCATAAAGTAAATTAATCTAGCAACCCAGTGATGTATATTACTCACGCAGCTTTGGTAAATAAAATCTGATAAAAAGAGAAAATAAAAATGACCTTCAGTTGACTACTTTTAACAACATAAATCTTTTGTTTTTTCTTAGAACTATATTATTCTGTTAATTTGTTTTGATACTCTTATCTATCTTTATTTTATAAAATGTATTATAATTCTTGTCGTAATTATAGATTTACTAAAAACAACGTATTTATTAATATCCAGTTTTGGCGCGAGATTTGAAAAATGTTTTTTTTCATCTGGTACTCGATATTTATAATCTATGAAGCTTGTAATGTTTTCGTTATCTGTAGCGGATAAAGTCAACTTAATGAAAACAAAACATCTGTGACCTTTACGTCAAGCGTCATTTATGTTTTTGTTGAAATACGACACCCACTTCGGAAGTGTCAAGTGGCCGCTCGCGGCGTACAAATTGTAAGCAAATGTTGTTTAAAAAAGTGATATGGTGGCACTTGTGAGTTGTTGTGTTTATGTTTTGTAACGTATTGAGCCGTTAACTAAATGGTAAGTGAGAATGTTCTGCGTCTGTAAATAAATATTATTGGAGATCGAAATTTCGATTTCTACGTACCGTATTTTGACAGTGGTATTTCTAGTTTATTAATATATTAATGCATACATGAAATAAGAAGAAAATAAAGAATATTTAATATACTTTAATATTGTAAATGTGAATTAACATTATTCCAATTAGAATCTGGAAAAATCTAATTACAATCAAATTCTAACTCAAAAGCTGACCTGTCAACGCCCGTCTGTCACGTATACCTAACGTGACCATACGTCCCGCTTTGGGCGGGACAATCCCGCTTTCAGGCAGTCTGTCCCGCTGTCCCCCGCGATGCCGAAATTGTCCCGCTTTCGCAAACAAAGTTCAGACCAAACGAAAATAATTGAGAAGTATTTATGTATTGTTATGTTTGAAATGTATTATTGTTTTCGTGATTATTCTGCCATGTTTGGCTTCGCCCGCGTAAATTAGGAATTTCACAGACAAATTAGTCCACAAAAATAGCCTATAATCCTTTATACCTTCACGTGGTCTACTTTTTATCTGTGCCAAATGGCATAGAAATGGTCCAGTAGTTAGTGAGATAAGCCCTTTAAAATAATTTTTCCCGTATTTTCCACATTTTCCTCCGTTTCTTCGCTTCTATTAGTCTTGGCGTGATAAAATATAACCTTCCTCGATAAATTTGCCATCGAACACTGAAAGAATTTTTCAAATTTATCCAGTAGTTAGCGCGTGGGGAAGAATTCTTTATTCGTCCCGCTCTGACAAAAAAAATAAATGGTCACGTTACGTATACCGGGATATGGCGCGACATGCGACGGCTGTTGGCATTCTGACAGTTGACACGCAAGGGGTTACTTTAGTGACAGTAATTTATCACAACAATAAAAATATGTGCAAAAATTGGAACAAAAATCGGCTTCCTCAAAAATTAGCAGAAACATATTATTATTATTTTTCTGAAGAAATTTTCGTTTTTTTAAATTCTAATTAGTTATTCATAGAGCAAGCATATAAACTGATTAGATTTTAAAAGACTAGTGTTGAGGACAGCGGCCTCGCTCCCGAAAAACGTATAGTGAGTGCACATAAACTAATTAAAGTGAAATGTGAGAAATAGACTCAGTGCAAATCAGTGTTTTTACAAACAGACTTTAAAAGTGAATTACGTTAAATCTGTGGCTCCCTAAGAGATAAAATATAGTTAATTTAATAAGTTAATAAGTTATCTAATAAATACAGGAAAAATTAGTTGTGTAACATATGTAGTTTGGAAAATATTAGGAAAATTGTGTGTAAAAATGTGTAAATTCTATTAACTTTTATGTTTACTTAGCTATAATTACGTTAAAATATAAGTGGTGATACTTAGATTAAGGTACATATTGTGGAACGATGAATAAATAATCTCCCGAAACGCGTTTTAATTACCTGGCTCACGGAAAATGGCGAAAATAGGGGAAAAGTAGCCGTCTCCGATAGCAAAAGTGAGACAGAAAACTTGCGAATCGGAGCGGCTTACTATATGGCATTCGCCCGAGCCAGGTAAGCGAGGTGCGTTTCGGGAGCAATGTTCTCCTCGACTCTCGTGTGTTTTATTTACGCCCCCGCTCTGCAAGATTACCGGTGTAGCCTCGGTCTTCGAGTCCGATCTGAGCCAGCGGCGAAAACCTATGGGCGAATACAGTCTCGAATAGTGAATTTGGTCCTTGCGATCCGGATTTGAAGTTTGTCTTTTGCGATCCGGATTTGAAGGCGACACTTAGAAGAATTTCAAGAGCCAAGACGACACTTAGAAAAATTTCAAGAGCAAGCTGGACTTAGAAAATTTGGGAAGACCGGACCCGAAGAAGACTGGACTCGGAGACGACTGGACTCGAAGATACAGGTCTACACCACCAAGGGGAAGCAAGGATTCGTAGATTTTTGTCACAAAACCTACTGAAGTTCCTTGAAGATTGAACATTGAACATAGAAGATTGAAGATTGAACATAGAAGATTGAACATTGAACATAGAAGATTGAACATTGAACATAGAAGATTGAACATTGAACATACAAGATTGAACATTCAATAGAAGATTGAAGATTCAATATAGAAGATTGAAGATTCAATATAGAAGATTGAAGATTCAATATAGAAGATGGTCATCACGAGGAGTCAGAGCGGGGCCGAGGAGAACCAGCAACCGAAAATATTTTCGGATCCGCCCAGGTCGCCGTCTGCAGCCGCAACCAGCCAGCCACCGACCGAGGGGAGGGCGGATCTGCTTCAAACTGTGTTGAAACCGAGGCCGGGCACTAGCAAGACACCCGCGCCATCGGGAGTACCTGTAGCCAGGGAGAAGGCTATTTCAATTGGGTCGCGTCGATCGACAGCAAGTGTCGTCGCGCGCCTGCGATACGAGGCGGAAGAGAAACTTGCCGCACTCCGTAAGAAGGAACTGCAGATCGAAGCAGAACTCATCAAGAAGAAGCTCATCGCTGATGTCGCCACCGCCGAGGAAACCAGCAACCCCGACGAAGACGAACCTTCAGAACAGGTGGAGCAACGGGTCCGAGCCTGGCTAAGCGAACATGGTCCTGACAACGAAGAGACGACCGAGGAACGGGTCGTGCCAGAGGAGGAAGGGGACGCGCCGAAGCCAGAAGACATGCCACCTGCGGGAAAGAGACGCGAGCCGCAGAGATCGAGGTTCGAGCGGCCTGCAGCCGGGATCAACGGGGTGGAACAGCTTGCCGACACCCTAGACAAGCTGTTGAACCAACGACAGCCGCGCCATCAGACGGAGTTGCCCATATTCACGGGCTCTCCTTTGGAATGGCTGCCGTTCAAAGCAGCCATGGAAGATACCACCGCATTTTACAAGCTCAAGCCAATCGAGAACCTGGCGCGCCTGAGAAGCTGTCTACGGGGGGAGGCTCGAGAAGCAGTGGCGCCGTTGCTGAGCATCGCAACACCACCCGAACAGATCATGAAGACTCTGGAGCAATGCTTCGGCCGGCCCGAGGTGATGGTCGACCGCATGATGGAAGATTTGAAGAAGCTTCCGAGGCTCGGAGGCACGGCGGCAGAGCTCAACCAATTCGCGGTGAAGATTCAGAACATGGTGGCCATCCTGAAGAAGTTAAAGCACGGGTATCTCTTCAATCCGTTGCTTGTGAGAGACATCCTGGAGAAGCTCAGCCCATTCGAGAAGAGCAAATGGTACGACTACGCAGAAGAGACATCGCGCTACCGGAACGAGCCCGATGTCGTCCTTCTCTCTGAATTCCTAATGAGAGAAGCGGACAGAGCGCTGCGCTACGGATTCACCACGGCTCCGGCTGCAAGAAAGGAAACATCGCGTCCACCTCCCAACAAGAACGAAGTTAGAACGAGAAGACCAGTCTTCGCGATAGCAGAAGAGGGCCGAGGCACACCGAGCCCCAGCCCGCCGAAGAGAATGCGCGAAGAACCAACGAAGTGTCCGATGTGCACCGACCGCCACGCTCTGTTTCGCTGCGCTGCTTTCAAGAAACTGAGTGTGCAGAAGAGATGGGACACAGTCAAGCAAGAAGGGCTGTGTTTCCTGTGCCTATCGAGCCGACACAGAAGATACAACTGCAGAGCGAAGCAGTGTGGTATCCAGGGATGCAAGCGGCCTCACCACCCACTACTACACGAGGAGAGGTCCGACGGCGCTCCACCGATCGAGGACGCCGTAATCACCGCATCGGTTGCCTCCGACCGCGCGGTGAAACTGAAGATGAGAAGAATTCAAGTCGTTGGGCCACGGGGCGAAGCTGACATCTTCGCGCTGTTCGACGAGGGCTCGACGGTGACTCTGCTGGATGAAGACGTCGCTGAGGCTATCGGCGCAGATGGTCCACCGAAGATGCTGCGCATGCACGGGATCAACGCCGAGAGAAGGGAAGAGAGAAGCCGCCTCGTACAACTGGGCGTACGAGGTCGCGACGGTACCAGACACGACATCACCGCGAGGACTGTGAACGGGTTGAATCTCTTAACTCAATCCGTTCCGGAATCCCTTCTGCAGCTCGCTCACCTGCGCGATCTCAAGAACGAAGAGATGTGCTACGAGAACGAGAAACCCCAACTTCTCATCGGCACGGACAATTGGCAGCTCATCGTGTCTCGGGAGCTGAGAATCGGGAAGAGGAACCAGCCCGCAGCCTCTAAGACGAAGCTTGGATGGGTGATACATGGCAGCATCCCCAAGCGCATCATAAGGCAGGACGAGAACGAAAATATCCTGCATATATCCACGGTGGAAACCAGAAACGATCGTCTGGAAGAAATGGTGAAGAAACACTTCGACATAGACGCTTTGGGAATAGCGGCTAAGGCGAAGCTGAGCAACGAGGAACAGCGAGCCATCGACCTGTTTGGCAGAACGGCCAAGAGAACGGAAGACGGTCGATTCGCAGTGGGACTCCTGTGGCGCAAGGATGGCGTCAAACTGCCCCTCAGCTACAATAACGCGCTGAGGAGGCTCAAGAACTTAGAACGCAAGCTCGACAGAAACCCCCTAGATGCGGCGCAGTATCATGGGCAGATGGAAAACCTCATACGAAAAGGATATGCAGAGAAATGCGACGGGACGGAGGCCGGAAGCGAGAACACATGGTACCTGCCGCACTTCCCGGTCAAGAACCCAAACAAGCCGGGCAAGCTGCGCTTGGTCTTCGACGCGGCGGCCAAAACGAACGGCGTGAGCCTCAACGATCACTTATTGGAGGGGCCCGATCTACTGACATCCCTGCCGAGGATATTGTTCCGGTTCAGGGAGGAAGCCGTGGCAGTGAAAGCAGACATAGAAGAGATGTTCCTACGCGTGAAGATCAGAAAAGAGGACCAGCCGGCGCAGATGTTCCTGTGGAGAGAGGGCCGAGAGGAGCCGCCCTCTAAGTATAAGATGATGGTCATGATATTTGGGGCATCGTGTTCACCGTACCTGGCACATTCGGTACGGAATCGAAATGCAGAAGAACACGCAGAATCGTGCCCAGAAGCCTATCGCGCCATCACCGAAGCCCACTACATGGACGATTATGTGGACAGCTATCCAGACCATGAGAAGGCCAAGCAGGTCGTGGAACAAGTGGACCGGGTGCACAAGATGGGCGGATTCCACTTGCGGGGATGGACGAGCAACGACCGACGAGCGCTGACGGGGCTACCAGTGGACCGCCTAGCTGATGATGTGGCGCAGCCTGTCACCAAGGATGAACAGAAGACCCTGGGGATACTGTGGGACTCTCGAGGGGACACGCTAAAATTTAACACATCTCTATCAAGAGTCCCTAAAGAGGTCCGAGAGCTGCAGCGCGCACCTACCAAGAGAGAGGCCCTTAGCACGGTGATGAGCATCTACGATCCGCTGGGGCTACTGAGCTGCTACACCATCACCGCCAAAGTCATCCTGCAAGGTCTGTGGCGTCAGAAGCTGGACTGGGACGAGCCGCTGCCGGCGGAGTCAGCTGAAGACTTCACTCGATGGCTGAGAGACATGGAGCACATCAGCCACCTCGCGCTACCCCGAAGCTACAACGGGGGGAGCCCCACAAGAAACCGGCAGCTGCACGTGTTCTGTGATGCGAGCAAAGACGCGTACGCGGCGGCCGTCTACTGGAGGCTGGAGCAAGAAGATGGAGAAATTCGAGTGATGCTGGCCGCAGCCAAGGCTAAGGTGGCACCACTGAAGACACAGACGATACCACGATTAGAGCTGCAAGCCGCTCTGGTGGGAGCGAGGCTCGGGAACGCCGTCGCAGCGGAACACAGATGGAAGACCGATGCGATTTTCTACTGGACCGACGCTCAGGTGGTTCTGTGGTGGATACAGAACGGGAGCAGGAAATATACACCATACGTCGCCCACCGATTGGGAGAGATCGCCGAGCTGACATCCGTACACCAATGGAGGTGGGTGAGCACGAAGAATAATATCGCCGACATGGCCACCCGAACGGGCTATGTCACCAAGAGCGAAGAAGATCCGTGGTTCAATGGACCAGACTTCCTGCGCAGGCCTGTGAACGAGTGGCCCGCGGAGAGTCCCGTTCAAGCCGAGGACCAAAAGGAGCACGTCGCCTTCCAGACCACGGAGGCGAGCGACATGGACTGTCTGCCAGAGGTGAGTCGCTTTTCAAAGTACGAGCGCCTCGTGAGATGTACGGCGATGGTTCTACTATTCATCGAGAAGTGTCGCGATCGCCGGGCCAGTCTCGACGTGCGACACCTGGAGAAGGCGGAGATATTGTGGTACCGAAAATCACAACACGATAGCTTCGCACGGGAAATAGAGAAGATGAAAAATGGAGGGACGGCGCCAAGATGGAGCTCCTTGTACCGGCTCAACCCGGTGTACAGGGACGGCCTGCTCACGCTGGACGGGAGGATCAGAGCAGCGCAGGTGCCGGATGAAATGAAGAACCCAATTATCCTGGACGGAAGACACCCCTTCACGAGACTGCTGGTGGCCAGGGAGCATGCCAGAGCCGGGCATGGGAGCCGCGAGAGAGTTGTGAACGATCTAAGACAGAAATTCTGGATCCTGAAGCTACGGCCGACGGTGCGGAGCATCATCCACAACTGCGCCTTCTGTCGGATGAGGAGGGCGCGCCCGAGAATCCCGCAACCTGGAGACCTGCCACCGGAGCGCCTGGGGGTGTTCCAGAGACCATTTTCCTACTGTGGTCTCGATTGTTTCGGCCCAATGATCGTTACCATCGGCCGACGTCATGAGAAGAGATGGGGAGCGCTGTTCACCTGTTTGACGACGCGAGCGGTTCACCTGGAACTGGTGGCCTCGCTGTCGACCGATTCAACATTGATGGCAATGAGAAGAATGGCCGCACGGCGGGGATGGCCGGCGGTCATGTACAGTGACAATGGGACGAACTTCAGAGGCGCGGACGTCGAGCTGCGACAGGCGTACGCCGAGTGGATGCCGGCTATGACCGAGCTGGGCCTCACACACCGCATGAAATGGAAGTTCACTCCGCCAGGGGCGCCGAGCCAAGGGGGCGCCTGGGAGAGACTGGTGAGGTCAGTGAAAACCGCCCTACTCGCCACACTGAACGAGAAATCACCGAAGGAAGAGGTGCTCCAGACCCTGATGACCGAGGCGGAGTACTCCGTGAACGCTCGACCGCTCGTTCACGTTTCCGTGGACCCCGACGACCCAGAGGCGATCACACCTAACCATTTTCTCATAGGGTCATCCACGGGACAACCATACGTCGGGCCGTGCGTGCAGGCCGACAAGAAGACGTGGAGGGTCACGCAGGCCTTGGCGGACGAGTTCTGGAGGCGATGGGTGAGGGAATACCTGCCGACGCTCACGCCCCGTTGCGGGGCACCGAGGAGCGGCCGCAATCTGGCCCCGGGGGACTTAGTGATCGTCGTGGACCCCGCGCTGCCGCGTAATACATGGCCGCGCGGAGTCGTACACCGTGTCTACCCGGGCCCGGACGGACGAGTGCGTTGCGCGGACGTGCGTACGCGCAGCGGAGTGTTCCGCAGGCCAACATCAAAGCTGGCGGTGATAGAAGAATCGCCACCGGAGCAGCAGACGGCGCCAGGAGAAGAGCAGACGGCGCCCGGAGAAGAGCCGGCGGGCCGAGACAGCCCGCAGTCGCCAGAACGAGTCGCGACGGGCTCAACCAGCTCGTGCTCAGCAGGGCAGTCAGCGGCGGGCCGAGACAGCCCGCAGTCGCCGGAACGAGTCGCAACGGGCTCAACCAGCTCGTGCTCAGCAGGGCAGTCAGCGGCGGGCCGAGACAGCCCGCAGACGCCGGAACGAGTCGCGACGAGCTCAGCCAGCTCGTGCTCAGCGAGGCAGCCAACAGCGAGACCGGCGAGCCCGCAGTCACCAGAGAAGGCTACGTAGACCCTGGCTACTGCGCCGGGGGGAGGATGTTGAGGACAGCGGCCTCGCTCCCGAAAAACGTATAGTGAGTGCACATAAACTAATTAAAGTGAAATGTGAGAAATAGACTCAGTGCAAATCAGTGTTTTTACAAACAGACTTTAAAAGTGAATTACGTTAAATCTGTGGCTCCCTAAGAGATAAAATATAGTTAATTTAATAAGTTAATAAGTTATCTAATAAATACAGGAAAAATTAGTTGTGTAACATATGTAGTTTGGAAAATATTAGGAAAATTGTGTGTAAAAATGTGTAAATTCTATTAACTTTTATGTTTACTTAGCTATAATTACGTTAAAATATAAGTGGTGATACTTAGATTAAGGTACATATTGTGGAACGATGAATAAATAATCTCCCGAAACGCGTTTTAATTACCTGGCTCACGGAAAATGGCGAAAATAGGGGAAAAGTAGCCGTCTCCGATAGCAAAAGTGAGACAGAAAACTTGCGAATCGGAGCGGCTTACTATATGGCATTCGCCCGAGCCAGGTAAGCGAGGTGCGTTTCGGGAGCAATGTTCTCCTCGACTCTCGTGTGTTTTATTTACGCCCCCGCTCTGCAAGATTACCGGTGTAGCCTCGGTCTTCGAGTCCGATCTGAGCCAGCGGCGAAAACCTATGGGCGAATACAGTCTCGAATAACTAGGTAAACCTAAAGAGTAGTCTCCACTCATATAAACATTGCGCTCGCTACACACAGATTTTTCAACATTTTATATCAGACCAAATTGGATATTTTTCTTTTTTTTTTTTTGTAGGAACAAAAGGTGCAATATTGACGTAAAGACGAAAAATATTCAGTCGCATAACTATTTTTTTCTCCCCTTTGAAAGTCGTCGATAATTTGGTCATTCTCATCTTCAGTACCCGAATCTTCCAATGAAGGATTATCTTCCCCGTTTAAGATTGCTTAAATATAGTCTTTGTTTAATTTTTGAGACTGTGACATTTTATGTCTGAAACAACCCCAAAAAAACATAAAAAGTACGAAAAACAAGCAAAAGCAAAACTCTCATAAACCTAGTTAAAACTTATATAAAGCGCAAACATGCGTCTCGGAGCCGTGCAATCCTTCAATAAATCCAAAATGGCCGAATTTATTTTCACGATAAGGACATCGTATGCTAGCTCCTGGCTTCCACTGAGTTGGCGTGAGAGCACGACGCGCTAGATTAAACCATTAGAAAAATACAAACGATATTCAATTTCGTGTACGCCTCAGCAGACGTAGATTAGGCTTCTAGGGGTAAATAAAGCAAATACGGTATTTTTATATCCAATTATTGTTACTATTTTGTTTTGTTATTTTTAGAAGCCGGATAACAATATATTTTTTTATAATACATATTATAATGAAATAAAAAAAATTGGGTACTAAGTAGACATATCAATAAACAATTATAATCCGTCAACAAAAATAAATTATCCAAATTTGTTTAATTGTTATGCTTTTGTTAATTTGTTAATAGTCACCATTTTAATGTTTACATAAAAACGCTGATTATACCATACAGATATTACAAATAAGGAAGTGCATCTGCCTGTTCATGCTGAAAACGCTAAGTCTATTTTGGTAACATTTGATATGGAGATTGGAGATATTCCGAACCGCATAATAGAACTTACATTTTAAAATCTACGGATCTTGCTATAAACTGCTTTCTTTTCAATAAATTTGAGGGCGAAATCTTGTTTTTACTTTAAAATAAACAGAAATTAACCGTGCTTATTAATATTATTTAATTTTTTCATTTTCTAAAAATATTGAACGAAAAATATTTGCTGTACATCACAGGAATCTGTTCAAACATCCCTTCGGGCATTTTCACTTTTAATTATAACATGCGGTTATGATCTGGGTGTAAACACCCCTGTACAGTCGGGGAAAACCAAGCTTGGCGCGTTGATCGCCCGTGATTTTGTCTGTAAGAGTGGTTTTAGTTCATCCTTTTTTCCGATTCAAGTTTAGAATATAATGAAATGTGATTAAAATATTCATTAATCGGCTAATTCACTAACGTGGAGTGAGATAAAAAAAACTCCAAAACTCCTTTCGTATCTATTTCACTAGACTTCGATCAAATTGTCGTTACACCGATGATGAAAACTAGTTAGCAGTGACGCCGAATTATGCTCTCACAGTCCCATGATAATAATTATTTTATTATGTAGGATGTAACAAAGATCATCTATAATAATAGATAATAGTAAAATATCTCGAAGCATGTCACGAGTAAAACCACAGTTTTGCAACTGTTTCAGCAGGATCCTTGTCAATATTGTACCAACATGCTAAACACCCAATTTCCTCGACCGTACGTGTACAGCGATGCTGTACAGTCGGTGTACACGAGAGCGGGCGCGGGCGGCATCGTCGTATTTGTGTTTGAAATTACATTTTTGCCGAAGCGTTTTTGCGTCAAGTTGCCGGGAAATTACTTTTTCATACATTTTTATTAGGCCGTCGTAAAATATGAAAAAGCTAATTTGGGTATAAACGTTGACAATGCGGTACAGTTGTTTCGAGTTACAATCGCAATCGTAAAGGCTCGAGTTATGTACAACTTAAATATTATAATCCTTTAAAATTTGATCATTTACTACTAACACTTTCCTGGTTTAAATATCTCGTTTCTACAGCTCTATAGGTTTTTTAAAGACTCGAGCTATGATAAACATTATAATATTACTTATATATACATTTAGTCCATTGAAATGTTACAATCTTAGGACCGAATATTGCATTTATTATAGGACGCAATTTTATTTTTGGAATATGTTGGGGGGCTCAATAAAAGCTTAACCTCAAGTTTGTGGGGTCGCCACTCTTGACCCCCGGTCGCCATCATGAAAAAAGGGGTGACAACACTATTTTCGTGAAATCTCGGAAACTATAAGTCCTACAGAAAATTTTTAAGAACATAATTTGTTGCAAATTATTTTGCCTACAAATGTGTTTTGATAACTTTTTACCCTAAATTAAAAATTAAAAAAGTTATAAGCAAAAAAGTGATATATATTTTTTAAAGTTTATTATCGCTCTTTAACTTTGTTTAATACATTTTACAAAAAAAAATACTCTAGAACAACCTTGTTAATGATCTTTTGAGAAAAAGATCCCCCAATCCAATCTCATGAAATAAATTTTCTGCAGATGCAAAGGAAACTGTGAAAGCATGTGTGGCTGCAGAAAAGCAGACCTAAAATGCTCTACAGTGTGCCTACTATTTTATAAAGCTTTTCAGGCCTGCTTTTCTGCAGCCACAGTCTACAGGATCCTACTACACTACATAAATATATGCAAACTGTATAATAGTATGCCTACTATATTAGTCTGCACATGCCTACTATACTGTAAAGCTGCTTTTGCATTTCAGGCATGCTTTTCTGTAGCCACACATGGTTCCACAGTTTCCTTTGTATCTGCAGAAAATTAATTTCATGGGATCGAGAGATCTTTTTCTCAAAAGATCATCTACAAGGTTGGTCTAAGGCAGGGCTCGAAAACGTTATTTTTAATAACGGTTTTGATTCGTTCGGAACGGTTCATTGTAATAACGTTTTTGGGAACAAAAACGTATTTGAGAACGTTTTAAAAACCGAAATAAAACGGTTAAATCCACACAGCGGGACATAGGGCAGTCAGTAAAGGTTTTCACCACCGATTTTGTTGAACCTCAATCGATTTTCTTTGGTGAGTATAAGGGGATAACTTAAGAAATAAAAGTGGCATACTACCTACTTGCGCTTTTACCCTGGGGGTGAACGCAACCCCGTCTCGGGGGTGAATTTTTTAAATAAAAAAGCCCTAGAAATCAATAGACACACAAAAGTAATTTGTTATGTAAACGATTTTTTTAAATTTGAAGCAGAGAAGTGGGATGCAAATATTGTAGCAAAACGTGTCAATACGTTTTCTAATATAATATTATAAATGCGAAGGTGTTTTTGTCTATCTCTTACCTCTTCACACCCAAACAACTCAACTAGTATACTGAGTATGAAGATACTTTTGAGGCTCGGGAAAGAACATATTAGGATACTTTTTATCCCGAAAAAATGTACGGGCGTCATCTAGTCCTTAGTAAAATATAGTAAATACACGTCATGTATGTGTCTTTTTAAAATTGAGAAAATAAACGGAAGTTAAAAATTGAAAGTGAATTTAAGAGTAACATTGTCCTACAAATAGAACAATCCATAATTTAGGTCTTAGGACCATCAAATTAAAGTATGAAGTCCTTTCTATCTCTGTTAGAGCCTACCATTATCAAGATTTTTCGCAAATAAAAATGTTGTTCGTCTTATCAAAATGAAGCTACTCACAAAAATTAGCTTGATAGTAATAAAAAAAATGTTCTAGCTTCTAGGGAACCCTGACGGGCTTTACTGATTTTTCACCTGTGTGCACATATTTTTGTATATATGCATATTAATTAAAAGGTAAAAATCAGTAAAGCCATTACAGTTTAAAACAGATAGCAGCCGATTCTTAGACCTACTGGTCTGAGCATTGGCTACTATCTATTTTTCATACCCCTTAGTGGTAAGGGTTGTTCAGTGTTCACCCTTAACATTTATCTTTTATTTTTGGTCAATTTTTATTTTTTTTATTTTTCTATAATGTGACATTAAAAATATATGTATACAACCCCTCATTTTACAAAATGTACATTCATTAATCTTAAACTAGATTAGATCTAACTTGGCCAGTTTTCATTACATCAGTCATTTCATAAAGTTATTGAACATTTTAATTCTGATGAAAACTAGCCAAGTAGAATCTAATATAGTTTAAGATCTCAAATTATTTAAATAACATTAATTGTTATAGATATTCAATAAAGCAAAGAAATAGACTATTATTTGTTCATAATGTTATTTGATTCCTATACGTACATATTTCGATTTTCCATGGAACTTGGCACTCATTTAGATCTCCATTCTTTTTACGGCGAAGTCCATAGACAAGAATAATGTTTGTATGGAACTTGGCTTTCCATTTTTACATATTATTTTATGTTTTTGGTGGGATATCATTACTTTTTGTAAAGAAAACTTTGCGAGCAAGGGTAGACTGTAGAAATCTTAATCTTCCCAGTTCAAACATACATAATATTCGACTATATTCAATCGCAACCTTAAGATGTTGTTTCACCACTTTCCGACGAGTATCGGATATACTATCCGCAACTTATCTGGCAGATACTTCATCTATCAGATAAATTGTGGATAGCCTATCTGAAACTTAACTGACAGATCCTTCATCTGTCAGATAAGTTGTGGATAGCCTATCTGAAACTAATCAGGAAGTAGGGAAATAGCCCCTAAGCCTTGTTGAGTATCAGACGAATAAAACAAAGAAAATTCAAGCGAATGGAAAAAGCAGCTACCATCAGGAGGCATTGGAATAATACGGTATAACACAAGTGTATTTTCAACCATTAACTATAGGGTACAGCTTATTGTGCGGAAGTAAAGTAGCTATTATTATAGCTGTCTAACAAACAGACAGACAGACGGACGGACGGACGGACAGACGGACAGACAGACGGACAGACGTATTAAAAGAATTCTATGTCTATTCCCGGGACTCAAACTATATCTCCATACCAAATTTAAGAACAATCGGTACAAGCAATTTGGGCGTGAAGAGGTAACAGACAGACAGACATACTTCATAAAGTCACCTTTTATTAATTTCCTAAAGTTTTTTCACTTCACAAATAAATATATTTTACGGGAAGCTCCCATACAATAAATGTGATTTTTTGGCCTTTTTTGGTGAAAATCAATAATGGCAGCCGGTAGATACTTGAAAATTTCACAAAATCTTTAATTAGATTCTTATTTTCATAATCTATAATAAAATTATAAAATGAATATTTAAGGGGGGTCTCCATACAAAAAACACAATTTTTGCCTAGTTTCGCTCTGTCCGACTCGCACTTGACAGATTTTTTTTGTTTTCTGATTTTTCCCTACGCTTTCACACAATTACCGAGCTGGATTCCAAATTTCAGCCTTCTAGGTCATCTGGAAGTGGGTTAGAATTTTGATCTATAGGTCAGTCAGTCAGTCAGTTAGTCAGTGATAAAAATGTGGATTTTCGGACGTTAATATCTTAATAACCGTTTGAGCTGTGCTTATTAATTTAAGAGCATGTAGTTATCTTGCAAGTCTCATTATATGAGCCAAATTTGAAACGTTTATGTGAAATAGTTTCTGAATTATGAGAGGGCCAAAAGTACCTGCAAATGGTTCGTGTAATATTACACACGTTGCTGCTCGCCATTCTGTTATGCTGGAACTTGGCTTGACACGCTACCGCGTGTCTAGATATATTTCATATTATTTAAGGGGGGCTCCCATACAACAACCGTAATTTTTTGGCCTTTTTTGCTCGATATCAATAACGATAATAGGTAGGCTCTTGAAATTTTCATAGAGTCCTTGAATATATGAGTTCTTTATTAATTAACTAGCGACCCGCCCCGGCGTCGCACGGGTATAAAATATATAGTCACTGAAAAAATGATAAATATTGATAGCCTATCACGATCCTTCATGTGGTAGACCACATTCTTATATGTGCCAAATAACATAAGAATTGCTCCCGTAGTTCGCGAGATAAACCCTTTCAAATAATTTGCCCCGTTTTTTCTTTCATTCTCCTATTAGTCTCAGCGTGATAAAATATCGCCTTTAGCCTTCCTCAATAAATGGGCTATCTAACACTGAAAGAATTTTTGAAATCGGACCAGTAGTTCCTGAGATTAGCGCGTTCAAGTTAGCCCTTTCAAATAATTTTCCCCGTTTTTTCCACATTTTCCTCTATTTCTTCGCTTCTATTAATCTTAGCGTGATGAAATATAGCCTATAACCTTCCTCGATAAATGGGCTATCTAACACTGAAAGAATCATCAAAATTTGTTGCGTAGTTTTAAAGATTAAAGGGAACAAAGGGACATGAGGGAAAAAAAGTGACTTTGTTTTATAATAAGTAAAGATAAAACTAATAAAAAATTAATAAAATTATTCCCATACAAAAAACACAATTATTGACCTTATTTTGCTCTGTAACGGTACGGAACCCTCCATGAGCGAGTCCGACTCGCACTTGGCCGATTATTGCCTCGCCGTGATACCGCAAACGAATGCCCGAAAAATAATAGTTTTTGTTATATATTTAACTTTTGATCGAGGAAACGGGAAAAACCGTTTAAAACCGTTTTAAGGATTAAAAACGAAAAAATCATTTCGTTCTCAAAAAATGTTCCGAATAGCGTTCCGTTCCGAACGAAACCGAAATGAAACGTTCTTTAGGTATTTAAGGCGATAACGTTTCGAAAAATATAACGTTTTTCGAGCCCTGGTCTAAGGTATTTTTTTGTAAAATATGTTAAAAACAAAGTTAAGAAGTGATAATGCCTTTTCAAAAATTTTCTCACTTTTTTGCTTATAACTTTTTAAATTTTTAATTTAGGGTAAAAAGTCATAGAAGCATATATTTTGTAGGCAAAATAATTTTCAACAAATTATGTTCTTACAAATTTTTTGTAAGACCTATAGTTTACGAGATATCACGAAAATAGTGTTCTCACCCCTTTTTTCAAGATGGCGGCCGGGGGACAAGAGTGGCGACTCCACAAACTTGAGGTTAAGCTTCTATTGAGCCCCCCAACATATTCCAAAAATAAAATTGCATCCTCTAATAAAATATGCAAAGCAAAAATGTAACATTTCAATGGACTAATAATTACTGTACATGCTTAAAATGTTATAATATTTATTCTATTTTACAAGAACTTACGTTTAATACTTTATACTATACATATATTTAAGATTTTTATTTTATCATACACATATTTAATACACATCCAGACCCGGGAACATTGAAAACTTTTTGTTCCGTCGGCGGGATTCGAACCCGCCACCCCCGGCTTGAGCTGCCACACACTCAACCAATTGAGCCACAGAGGTCGTCAAATTGCTTGCTTGCATGCTTTACTAACAACTAATAAGCATTGAACACTCACAAAGTTTCGAATTTTCCGACAAGTTGTCAGTATTAGAGTCCCCATCGTAGTAACGAGGCGCGCTTCCCCGCGACTCCGCTCGTGTTTGCGCTAAACTTGTTATTGCTCATAATGGTGCTTGGTAACTCGCTAATTAATTTGTCTAGTCTGTTTATGTTGAAAGTGTGCTCTAAATTAGTGGCAGATATTGCCTGCTTCGTCTCGCTGAAAGTATTATATCGTGTGGGAATCGTGGAAATCGTATAATTTTTTTGGGAAAAAATCTATCCTACGTCCTATTTAAATTAACTCTTATTTTTAATCGGGACAGAGGTTTAGAGAGACAAAACTTCACATTTATAACGTAAGTTCTTGTAAAATAGAATAAATATTATAACATTTTAAGCATGTACAGTAATTATTATACTGTACATGCTTAAAATGTTATAATATTTATTCTATTTTACAAGAACTTACGTTATAAATGTGAAGTTTTGTCTCTCTAAACCTCTGTCCCGATTAAAAATAAGAGTTAATTTAAATAGGACGTAGGATAGATTTTTTCCCAAAAAAATTATACGATTTCCACGATTCCCACACGATATAATACTTTCAGCGAGACGAAGCAGGCAATATCTGCCACTAATTTAGAGCACACTTTCAACATAAACAGACTAGACAAATTAATTAGCGAGTTACCAAGCACCATTATGAGCAATAACAAGTTTAGCGCAAACACGAGCGGAGTCGCGGGGAAGCGCGCCTCGTTACTACGATGGGGACTCTAATACTGACAACTTGTCGGAAAATTCGAAACTTTGTGAGTGTTCAATGCTTATTAGTTGTTAGTAAAGCATGCAAGCAAGCAATTTGACGACCTCTGTGGCTCAATTGGTTGAGTGTGTGGCAGCTCAAGCCGGGGGTGGCGGGTTCGAATCCCGCCGACGGAACAAAAAGTTTTCAATGTTCCCGGGTCTGGATGTGTATTAAATATGTGTATGATAAAATAAAAATCTTAAATATATGTATAGTATAAAGTATTAAATATATTTCGTTGTCTGGTACCTGTAACACAAGTCCTTTAGGTACTTAGCACGGGGCCAGACTGACGTGGTGTGAAGCGTCCATAGATATAAAAAAAAGCATAAATTGAGTAGATGCCTACAAACTACAAACTACAGATTATTTAACGGGCATTGAGACACCACACATTTACACCTATCTCCTGTGTCGCCAGGATCGACAGAGGTATGCAACCACGAAAACCCTTTGGTATGATCTCAGGATGCCCGACATACGGCCCGTATTTTTGCTCAGTACTCAAGATGCATCTCGGTCTCAAGACACGGTTCAGGCTTTGTGGTTGGTTGGCTGTCAAAATTTGGACCAATCACAGAGCCGAACCGCGTCTTGAGACCGGGTCGCATCTTAAGTACTGACTATTTATACCGGCCTTAGAATCCGCAAAGAAGTCTCTGTGCGTCAATCCATCAGCCATTATGATCAGCTTTGCCATTTGTATAACATAATTATTATTATGAGTGGGTACCTCAATTTATGTTTGAAACAATTAGTACCTGTTTCAAATTCATAGCTAATATTTTGTATGATTTGTGTGGATGAAATGACTAACGAATATTAAAATAAACTGCGGTCAACTGGCGATATCAAATTGAGTGAAATTGTATTCGCTGTAAATTAGCTCGCCGATTACCTATTGTGAACAATATTCAATACGAGTATTATAAATGGCTGGTCAAATCATTGCTCTACTTTAAGCTCAAATGAATATAAAACCAACTCATATTATAAAATATGTTAAAGTTAGTTTTGAGTTGCCTATATAAAGCTCTGGTTTCCTCCAAAAGTGGCGCCGTCATGCAGCGGCCGCAATACAGCGGTGAATGACGTCACTTAAACGTTGTCCATGTAAGCAATATGGCGCGGTTTCTTAAAAACGGTAATTGACACCGTTCTCTAGGAAACCGCGTCATACCTCCCACATGGATAACGTTCTAGTGACGTCATTCACCGCTACATCACGGCCGCCACACGACGGCACCGCTTTTGGAGGAAACCTGCAGAACTTTATAATAGCCAAGCGCGGCGTACACAGGGGCGTTCTTCAACGTCTGTCCAAAATATGCATGTTATGGCTTTCTTTTTCGTTACACGAGTAAATGATTCTCGCTACTTAATAATTCCACCGGACAAAGAATCTCGCGGGAAATATAATAATATGTAAATGGACGGGACATTTAAAACGATAGAAAGTAGTATATGACGCATCTTTCATAAAAATCTGCCCAAAAGCCTATTCTATGCAAACATCATAATAATATTATTGTTATTATAGGTATTATCAGAGAATTTGATTCCTAGGCAGATGGCGGACCTAAGTAATTTAGTCGTGTTAAGTCAAACCCATCCGACCGATCACAGCTAACTTGAATTGAATTGACATATTACGCCGACCAAATGACGTAGGTCCGTCAACTGCCTAGGAATCAATTTCCTCGATGGTACATGCAGAATACGGAAAGTAGCACTTGAACTAGTATCAGTTGCAGGCGATTAAAAACTGTACTGAAAATAAGCTGCAACACGACTTTTAATTAAAAGTCGTTTCTCTGAGCACATTGAATGTAATTGTTGTTTCGGCAAATGTGATTAGTGACGCCACCGAGCGGAAGGTATGTGTGTTTGGTGCTAATTGCTACTAAACTAATATTAGTTATGTTGCATTACAATATTTTACATCATATTTTGGATATGACGTCTCGTGAGTTATATTATAGGTGAGCCGTGAGCCGTTTGCACAAAAACTATAATATCTCGGACTTTCACGGGACTTTTACATAATTATATATTAAAAAAATATCTATTTATGTTTAGTAATCTAAACGTGAGTAAGTAAGATACACATGCTATTATAAAAAAATTATAAGCCCGGATATTACGAAACCAAAAAGAAAGAAAAATGATTGTAGGCAGTCTTTATAATACTAATAATATACATTATTATCAACTGCTTCGTAGCGACTACAGATTAACCATTGTCGCAATGGCAATCAACAATAAAAAACAAGCGAAAAAAAATATAAAATATTTTTTACAATGTTTTACGTACTCTAGGTTTTCACGTTGGCGGTTGGACCCACATCTGAAGGACCCGTGTCAATCAAAACCCTCGACGTCCATTGAACAGCATCGGTGACAGAAATGGCGAAATGAACATAAAACCTGCTGTTGTAATAAATGTGAAAGTATAAATAACCGTACAATAATGTTTTGATGTGTGGTAAAAATCATAACACCATCTTTTAATGTGTCACTTGATGTGTCAATTTCATTGAAGTATGATAATTTTGTATTACCTACGACCAAACAAATTTCTATTAGTGTCGCTCAGAATCCTTGAACCCATTTCAACGTCAGCCACGCGTCAAAATAACATTGCAGGTTCTACTGCCTGTTATGTAGTAGAAGCTTGCTAGACTTATGCGAAAACATTAAAAGTATGCCTTTATATTATAGTATATTTCATTTTTATATCCTCTCGCGTAATACGTTAAATCCCAGAGACAGGAAAGAAGTTTCCATTTTAAAGATTTTAATTTAAAAATAAAAAATATATCATAATTCATGATTATGAAAGTGTAAAAAATTAATGATGACGCATTAAATATATCTCCTAGTCTCCGGGATCTGTGCCAGCGAATTCCTTTTTGAAATCAGTGGCATAATATTATTTTAATGACGTCGACTGCGACCCCACGTATCTGGGACACACAGATGACCTGCCCCAACTAACACCACTTATTCAAATTAACGAACACCGCTATTTAGAAAATTCCAGATAAATATAATTAAATCACGTATTTATAAATAAAATATATTGAAGTTAATTCAATAGCGTTCAAGGAAAGTTGACTTGACAATGATAATATCTTTCCAGTCGCGGGACAGTACTAGTATGGGAGCCCTAAAACATTTTTTTATTACTATCAAGCTAATTTTTTTGTGAGTAGCTTCATTTTGATAAGACGAACGTGATTTTTATTTGCGAAAAATCTCGAAAGTGGTAGCTAACGGAGATAGAAAGGATTCCATACTTTGAATTGATGGTCCTATAATATGGAATGTTTTATTTGTAGAACAATGTAACTTTTAAATTATATAACTCTAACTACCTATCAATACACAAAAAATCAGCCCGTTAGGGTTCCGTTATAGGGTTCTGTAATCAACAAAACTTGGTTAAAAATTAAGGTACTCACAATAAAATTTGCTTGATAGTAATAAAAAAAATTGGTCCAGGGCTCCCTGACTGTACCTAAATATGACGTAGGCAAGATATATTATGCGAAGCGCCCTGATGGAAGTCGCAAGAGGACGGATTTTGTTGAAATAAAGAATATTTGATAGGCCGTAGAAACCCACATTGCTCACGTGTTACACCACCTCTGTTTCTTTTAAATGCTGTTTCTAAATATAATGCCTTCGTCTTGTTAACGAATACGAATAAGCAACTTAATAGCTATGTCTACATTATGCAATTTCATCTTAAATTTTCGTCATCTTCTTTTTATTCAACTTTCGTTTGGCATATTCAATAATTGAATGCGTCAAAATCCACCCGCGTTGAAAGAAAAGTGACATAGCGAGCGCTACGATTTCAACGCGCGTCACGGGCATGCCTCACGTTCGCTGTTGACTGCGCTATAACACATGCCCTTGACGAACAAAAAAAAGCCCAGTGTGGACAAAGCTATTCAGTGATCGTGAAACAAACCTTTACACTTAATAAGGCCATCGTAACACACGTTACCTTTTTAACCTATAGAACTAAAACAAAAATCGTTAAAATCTATTAACCCTCAAGCAGTTAGCAATTTAGTTCTCCCACCTCGCGATGTTTGAACAGAACTCAGACTTCGCTCTCGACTTTGCTCGACTCGGGAAGAAAAACGCCGGTCCAATTAAGTAGTTAGTGTAACTCGGTAATTCCCCGGGAGAGGGGGGGGGGGAATGGGTCAGAAAGGTTCTATTTGAGTTAAACCTCTATTTTCTTATAAGAAAACAGTGCAGTCTTATAGCAGACGTAAACGAGCCTTATCAGGCCTTATCATACTTTTCTGTTTGTGAATGTTTTCATGCAGCCAAAATACGGGTATACAAATTAATATAAACACTAAACAGTAGTAGAAATAGTGTTTTTTTATTTTTTATTTTATTAAATAAGGGGGCAAACGAGCAAACGGGTCACCTGATGGTAAGCAACTACCCAGGGACACTCGCAACATCAGAAGAGCTGCAGGTGCGTTGCCGGCCTTTTAAGAGGGAATACGCTCTTTTCTTGAAGGTTTGCAGGTCGTATAGGTCCGGAAATACTGCTGGTGACAGTTCGTTCCAGAATTTTACAGTGCGCGGCAGAAAGTTACGCGAAAAACGCACTGTGGAAGACTGCCACACATCAAGGTGATGAGGATGGTATGTTTTTCGCGTGGGACGATGGCGAAATGTTGCAGGTGGTATGATTCCGAACAATTCCTCAGAGCACTCCCCGTGACACAACCGATAGAGGATGCAGAGCGAAGCTACATCTCGGCGTAATTCCAAGGGGTCCAGGCTGTTTGAAACACTATGGCAATCAACAATTCGAGCGGCCCTTCGTTGGATACGATCCAGAGGGAGCAGTTGGTATTTTGGCGCCCCTGCCCAGAGATGAGAACAATATTCCATATGAGGCCGAACCTGCGCCTTGTAGAGTTGTAGGCGTTGGTCCGGACTGAAGTACGGTCTCGCTCTGTTAAGAACACCAAGCTTCTTCGAGGCTAATTTGGCCTTACCCTTTAGATGATATCGGAACTGGACTTCGCTCGATATATTGACACCAAGTATCTCAATGCTAGGGGAGATGGTTAAAGATGTGCCCTCGAAACGAGGATATACGACCATTGGTGACTTTTTAGTGGTGAACGCGCAGACTTGTGTCTTGGCGGGGTTGAATTGGACCAAGTTACGTCTATCCCATTCAGAGACCTTCTCCAATGAATTCTCCACCTTAGACACAAGTTCGTTTCGACTCTCAGTGACATTTGGCCGAGAAATATTGGGGGAGCCGGTATATACAGCATCACCTGTACTGTCATCCGCATAGCAATGAATGCCGCTGGTCTGCAACGTGTCATTGATATGCAGTAAGAATAGAGTAGGCGATAGCACACAGCCCTGAGGCACACCAGCATCAACAGACTGAGTTTCCGAGCATTCGCCCTCAAATACGACCTTTATGCTTCTGTCTGCTAAGAAACCAGTGACCCACTTACATAATTTCTCGGGCAGCCCGTATGATGGAAGCTTTGATACAGCGCTTTATGCCAAACCCGATCAAAGGCCTTCGCAATGTCCAAACTAACAGCCAATGCCTCTCCCTTCGACTCAATTGCCTGAGCCCAACGATGAGTCAGGTACGCCAAGAGATCACCAGCCGAGCGACCCTTACTGAACCCGTATTGTGGTGTCCATAAATTGAGCACTGAAAGAGTTACTTTTGACTTCTACGTTTCTAATTATAAGAAATACCAAAAAGTAAATATGAATTTGGCTGTATGAAATAAAAAAACGCTTTTTCTTTCAGCGCTGCTACTTTCACGGTGAACTCTATACAAGAGAAGACTAGCGAGTAAGAACACATGCATTCCTTAAATTCTATAAGATTTTTACACGATGTAGATCATCATACAACAAAGCAAATCTTTACAAAGTATACCTTCCCAAAAACGACGGCGTTGTCCACATCTGTATAATTTGCGCTACACGACGGAGATCTGATCGGAGATCTGATCGCGCAAATGATACAAATGTGGACAAAGCTTTACGTAACTTACGAACGACCCGCTACTTACGTAGTAACTATTTAGTAATCCGTGCCCCTACTAAACCTAATCCCCCAGTAATGACGGTATCTGAATCAACAATTTAATTTCGTGCGAACTGATGTCGACCGAGATTACATAATATCGGCCCGGCCCGGATTAATTTGTAAGTTCGTAACTTGTAATCCGGCCTCCGGATAACCGGCCGGGACGACCGGTTCGACCAGATCGCCCGGGTATCGGGTACCGGGTAAACAGAATTCTGTAAAATTATCTTAGATTAAAACATTGTCGATATTATGGTTTTTGATGCAAATTATACTTACCTCAAAACTATACTATAATAGTATAAATGTGAAAGTGCGTCTGTTTGTTACATCTTCACGCCCAAACCGCTGAACTGATTTAGCTGAAATTTAGCATAGAGATACTTTGAGTCCCCGGAAAGGACATAGGATACTTCTTGTCCCGAAAAATGCATGGTTCCCGCACGATAAGCTCTATCTCGGTGTCATCTAATAGTTACATAAATTGTTCAACCATAAGTCTTACTCTTTTTAATTGATCGTTTTGGTTGGAACAGTAATGATTCGACTAACGTATCATTTGAGAATACTATTCTACTATTTTATACAATTCAGTCTGGATCGAAAATAAATCGAGCTGTTACATATTGTATAGTAGAAAAGAACGAATTTATGACAAAATTCTTGTGGTATCAAACCCAGTTTGAAAATAAAACCCCAAAAAACGTAAACATTTGTAAACGTTTTCCAAATAAAATACAAATATCCTCGATCCCCAAGGTGTGGGGACCGCCGCATCAAACGCACCCGCGAGCCCCCGGGCGCTGTAAAATACTTCGGTTTACGATTCGATAAAATACGAGACAAAGATGTTGTATTCTGAACGTATAAACTCGAGGTATGATCAGTTTTTATTTTTGATCTAAGTGTATTTGTCTAAAAATAACAAATTGGAAGTACATCAAAATAATGTACATGTGTAAAGTCTTAGGTTATACGTGACAGTATATATAAAATAGTAGCATTATCTAAGGCGGTTATGATGCTGTAAAAAATATTTTAACACCCTCTTTTCCTTTACTCTCACAACCGAGTGAGACATAATATTATAACCGACACGACTAGGCAGGAAAGGCTTGCCTTGCCTTGCCCATGCAACGCATGGATCATCTTGTCAGACAAGACAATCAGGTGATCAACCTGCATTGTGTTCAACGTAAATCTTGAATTTATGTTAAAGGTAGGTTAAAGGTTAAAAACTTGATATTTTATTAGGATTCTATTTTTTAACCGACTTACAAAAAACGAGGAGGTTATATGTTCGGCTGTGGATATTTTTTATTATTTTATTTTTGTATGTTCAACGATTACTCCGCCGTTTGTGAACCGATTTTCGAAATTTTTGTTTTGTTGTTTGAGGTTTCACTCCAACTTGGTACCATGTTCACAAAAGTGGTGACTTGATGATGGAATCCATGAGTAATCGAGGGAACTCCTCGAAATTTATAAGGAAACATATAGTGATTTTGGTTTTATGAGAAGCATCCTAAGCATATGCTACCAAAACGCAAGATTTTGCACCGAGGTATACCATGGTTCCGAAGATACTAAGAGAACTCCGGATTCCTTATAGATACAAGTTTGGGGGTTTAGGCGCTGTTTTAAGAACTGAAAGCATATGCTACTATGCAAATTACATTCATCATCATCATCATCATCATTACTACATCAGGGTCACCAATGTCACCAAAATTGAACATAACAAATTCATCCTGAAGTCCATAATCCATTCATAAGGCACACATTTGACATTACTTCTGAGAAGTAAGCTGCTTCGATAATTAATACAAGTAACATGCCTGCTCACAACAACACAATATGAAAACAACCTAATTTGAACCTTTTGCATTGCGTTTAGCGTTCATAGTACAATAACTGTCTGCCGTCTCACTTGCTACAATCTGCTAGGGCTGTCAAGCGAGCGGCGCGGCGGCGCGGCGCGGGGCCGGGTACTAGGGTTGTTGAGGATTCCTCTTCCGCTTCCTCATAATGAGGAAGTTCAGCAATATTTTGGGTTCCTCAAAAGTTACCGCATCCTCATAAATAAAAATAAAAAAATCCTCTTCCGCTATCGCTTCCTCAAAATTTAAGAGGAATTTATGAGGAATTTCACTGCGCATGCGCGTCGCGTATCCAATCATGGCAACGCACACGCCAGAGCCAGAGAATTGTATCATTCACTCATCTTTTTTTTGTGTGCGTGTGTTGTGTATGTTACTGAACTCCTTAACTGCTGGACCGATTTTGATGATTCTTTATTGTGTGTGTTTTGAGAATGGTTAAGATTCATAGTTTGGTCCACTGGAAAGTGCCCTCTTAATTAATTTTTGTGTAATGTCCCAACTAGCAAAAAGTACTCTTATAATTATCTCAAGACCATAATTTTTTTACACTTATAATAATAATAATTAAATTCCTCTATTACATTCTATATTATTATATATTCTATTACATTCTATACTCTATTATATTTAACCGCTGTGACAAAATCGTTATAAATCTTATAAAAATGAACAATTAGAAAAGTCAATGAAATATGTACCTATTATATTTGAATAAGGTATTTAAATACAAATAGTAGATAAAAACTATACAAACATAGCAAATAAACTAATTTCATACAAAGAAACACACAAACTACACAGAAATAAACACAAGTTACTATGTTTAAATTGTAAAAGTTTCCTGCAATATTATAATCCAATATAGAACTATGTACTATAAAATATAGGTTGTTTTACTGGATATTACTATAAAAAGGTTTGCTATTCATACCAATAGTAATTTTAAAAAAAATATTTTGTTTTCTAAAAGGCGAAAACCTTGATTTCTTAAGAAAAGGTACGCGTTATGCGATAGAAAGAGAGCGCACTTGTAGGTAAATTTATCCGTAGGCAATTGAGCATTGCGCGTCGGAATTTCAACTTTATAGTATCGTAGCTTGCGTCGTTATTTCTTTAAACGGGTTTCGGGAGTGAGGAATCTGTTGTTAAACTAATATGTATTCTGTACTTGAGCATAAAATGCATTGTTAAAAACTGTTAATAGTGCAAACAGCATATGTCAAAACTACTATAAGTAATCTATAAGTACTCTTATAACGTACGTAGGTTGAGAGTAATTTGCTAGTTGGGGTATGTACTTAGTTATGTACAGACAGGACAAAGACTTTTGGGTTGGGTCCGCTAGTATTTATAATTTCCTATCATCCTATTCCTCATCCGCTTCCTCTTCCGCTTCCTCATCCGCATCCTCTTCCTCAAAAAATATCCTCTTCCATGAGGAAGATGCGGATGACCGCAACCTCTAAATTTGCGCGTGACAATTCCTCTTCCTCCTCCTCTTCCTCATAATCACTTCCTCAACAACCCTACCGGGTACCGGACCGGGCGCGCACAAGCGGCCGAGCCGTAGCGGCGACGGCCATCGAGATAGATATAATATTATACCTTAGTATGCAACCGCCATAGACCACGCGCACCTGGACCCAATTCTCAGAATGTGAGAAAAGTTCATCTTCGAATAAAATACCGAATTATGAGATTTTTACGAGCGTAACACAGTTTGTGTATTCTCAAAACTTCACATTCAAAATATTTCGTGCAAAGATCGCTCGAGTCGAACGAGTGGGACCGGTTATCAATAGATGTCCGAATTCGTATACTTAACGCCACAATGTGGCCGCTTGGGAGTTGAAGCGTTCGAGACCGGTTTCCTGCACCGTGCACGATACTTATGATTTGTTGCTTATAGTTTGTATCCTTCGATCGTGGATTCTTGGAAATCTATTGTGTCTCGCTCACCGGTGAGCTTGTAATAAGATACGTAGAATAATATAGTACAGGTGTATTATTCTACGTACATAGTAGGGTACGCGATAGTTTACTACTTACTAGGTAACCAAAAACTAAAAAGAGTGAAATTATTATTTTTAACAAAAAATTAAAACCGACTTCCAAGGTAAAAACAATAATAACATCCTTATAACTAAAAAGTATTAAATAATTTTTCCTATCTAATAGTGCCTTTTTCCGAATTCGGCTAAAACTCAACTATTTCTGTATTCAATCCTCATAATTTTGAAGTCGGTGCCAGTTACAAATGTTTCAAATATTTTGGCATACTGAAGATTCAGCTATATCTGGTACCGACTTCAAAATGATGAAGATTGAGTACAGAAATAGTTGAGTTTTAGCCGAGTTCGGAAAAAGGCACAATTAGATAGGAAAAATTATTTAATACTTTTTAGTTCATATTATAAGGATGTTATTATTGTTTTTACCATGGAAGTCGGTTTTAATTTTTTGTTAAAAATAATAATTATGTTCTTCAATCAGTTCAAGAGAACCCTAACAAGCCTTGAGTAACTATTTAAGATTGTGAAAACAATTTCGCAGGCGGCGGCCTAGTTTCGGATCCTCGAAAGCCTTAAATATTTAAATGTTTATAATGAATCCTAGCCTTTAGCAATTTGTATTTTTACGAGTACTGTTCTAAACAATGATTTAGAATACAAGGGTGAGTTGCTACCAACACAATTTATAGTTGTGTGGAGAAGGATAGGTAACAAAACAACTAAGCCCTTCATTACATTACGTATATTATATTATTTTTTGTTTTCTACAATCAGACCACTTTATACAGCTACAGCTTTTTATAATAAGTACAAATAACATTAAAGTGTTATAAATAATAACACTAATGTTATAAATCCAAAAATATGTGTGTACAGGCTCATCAGGCTGTTACTTCTATGTGGCTAAGCAGAATTATACTGATTACGGTGAAAATTGGTATAGGTACAACGTACATATTATTTTTAAGTCCCGAGACTGCCTGATGCACTTTTGTTTTGTCATAATATAGATTTTCTATACGACCAATTTTTAACGTATACGTTCAAAATGTCTCCTACATAAGTGTCCCACTGGGGCACTTATGTAGGAGACATTTTGAACGTAAATTGTGCCTAACCTTACGACGAAATATTGTTCAACCGTTATAAACAGCTTACTTCGTCGCTGTTTTACTAAAATTTATCTCTACGAGGAATTCCCCGATTTTATTGCCCGGGTTTGTTACTTTACGTTTCTCCGGTAATTTAAGACAATGTTAACAATTATTTAGGATAACAATTCATTTTAAAACCAGAATTTGTACTGCGTTATTATTTTCATAATGAAAGTCTCGTTAGCTGAGAAAATAATTTAACATTTACAGAAGCTTCAAGAGTATGACCCTACTCTGTAATATAAACTTTTGAAGCAAGATTTTATTTATGAGTACCAGTGTAACTTGCTTCTACATTACTGTGCCTTTTAATTAGCTAATATAATTATAGTAGTAAAACCAGATAAAATATATCTTGTATTTATTTATAACTAGGTGACGCCCGCAACCCCGTTGCGTCAAAATTCGTTTATCGCGCGGGAACCGTACTTTTTTCCGGGATAAAGATATAAAGTATCCTATGTCCTTTCCCGGGACTCAAAGTATCTCCATGCCAAATTTCAGCAAAATCGGTTCAGCAGTTTGAGCGTGAAAAGGTAACAGACAGACACACTTTCGCATTAATACTATTAGTATGGATTCAAAATACGTATTATAAAAAAACTTACAACGACAACATACAATGAAAAGTTTCGAAATCTAGTCACAAAAGTCGAAAAAGTATATTCCCTATATGGCAAAACGACGTCTGACGGGTCAGCTAGTATATAATATCGGTACCAAATGAAACATGATAGGTGTCGCACATATTACGACAGCGACTGGGTTTTTAATAAAAATGAGGGAAGCCGCAAAAAATGTATCCGACATAAGGACCTCCGTCAACTCAGCGTTGACAGGAGTCAACACGCGCAGCAAACAGTTTATATGTCCAGACAGAGAGAGGCCTTATCACGTACACATACGGTCGAGAATGGCACGACAGAGTCATCAATATGGAAGACGTTTAGGGATATTTGTTTTGCATTTCACAGTAGACAATCTCTCTCGGCAAATATTATGAGTGTTTAGTATGCAAATAGATGATACAGATAACACTACATTGTCTTGATTATTGTGCTGTTACTGTTGAAAGGAATATTATTCAGTACTGATGAAGAAGTTAATAAATGATTTATATTATTTTCCGTACTTACTAATATTAAAACTGCGTCTATCTATGTCGACTTTTATGAAATTTGGTATGGAAACACTTCCTTCGTCCTTGGAAAGGGATACTTTTTATCCCGAAAAAATGTACAGTTCCGGCATGTTAAACGAACTGTGGCGCAATAAAGTTGCAGGCATAATCTAGTTTAAATAGATTGAAATATCAATAAAAAAATCAAGAGTGGATTTATTTCAGTATATTTTGTTGTTTTATATTACGATTTTCCGATTACCGTCACTCACGGCCGTCGCGCATCAATTATTGCGACAAAAAATTTCCATCAAAACAAGCTCAGCCGGAAACGCGCTGTAATGATAGATCACTCGGATATCTCATAAGCTTTATCCACACTGGGCCTTTCGTCTTCAATTTTCGTAATCTTCTTTCATTCAACTGTCGTATTGGCGCATTCAATAATTGAATGCGTCAAGGAACGCAACGCCAACTGTTGGCGACTGGCTGGACAGACCAAAGCCTGTTCTGTTTTTTGAATATTTGTTTACTTTTCTATGTCACATTTTTTCGTATTGACAATTTATATTTTCGATGTATTTTTGACTGAGTCTATCTCTGAACCTTGAACATTATAGTTGTCGCTTCACATGGTGTATCATTTGCTAGTTATTAGTTATCCTCGTTTTCATACATACAGTCCACCTTTCCCATCGCTATCACCAACATTGTCACTAAAGAACAAAGCGAAAGTTTTGGATACGGTCAGAGGGCATGCGTCGCGGGCATGCCTCTCGTTCGCTATTGACTGCGCTATAACGCATGTCCTTGATAACCAAAAAAAGGCACAGTGTGGACAAACCTATACAACATCATTAAGCTATGTCCACACTGTGCCTTTTTTGTTCATCAAGGGCATGCGTCATAGCGCAGTCAACAGCGTACGTGAGACGCCCGCGACGCATGCGCTCTGACCGTATCCAAAACTTTAGCTTATTTCTATTTTTTCTGGAATTTCTTATGACCAAATAAGCCGCACATATTCCACCCAGTAAAACGTTCTCGTCGCACATGTTACAAAGCTGCCAGACACTGCAACTGAACAAAAATGACAATGTTGGCGTTGCGATCGTTAACGCATTCAATTATTGAAAGCGCCAAACGAAAGTTGAATACAAAGAAGATAGCAAAAATTGAAGACGAAAGCGCATAGTGTGGACATAGCTATTCAACATTATGATGTTGAACAACATTAACATAAATTTAACATGTCGCATGTCGGCAATGTGACATGTTTTCGGATGGGATTCGGAGAGATGTCTGACTGGTGTTGATGTCTATGACTTATTACATTCATATTATATTCCAATATAAAACACATCTGTGGTGCAGTGGCTTTTTGGTGGGTTTGATTCCCACGTTAAAAAAATGTTATTTCCAAGTTTTATTAGGATAATGCTGCAGATGATCTGATTGCTTGAATAAAAATATATTATCTATGTGTAAGACGGGCATGTAAAAGTCGGTCTAATTTACACATGTTTTTTAAAACTTTCGTTATACTTAGCAGCCTATTCGTATAGTATAGGTATAGACTGTAGGCTGAAACCGATCGAACTGATCGCAGGCAGACAAGCGAGTCCGTTAAAGTCGATGCTCGTTTAGTTCATAAAAGTAATTACTTTTTGTGATATAAAGGTCTCATTAGAGCAACTCAAAACAAAGCCTGCTCAGTCGTCTGGGGGTCGTCAAATCGCGACTTCATTTGACTGTATAATTGATATCGAGCACAAACTGCCGACCCCATGAATAACGTTTTCTGAATGTTAATTTAAAAGTAATTGGCAGGCTGATGGAGAATCAGTTATTTGATCGATTTTGGGATGAAAAAGATTAAAATTAGAGAAATTTATTTACATGCGCAATGTCGGAAATGTACGTTATTTGGTTGGGTAATATCAAGATCTGCATCACGATTCATGACTAAAATTGACTTGACATAACCGGCTGGGTGATTGTTTGTTGCGTTACTGTCGCAAGACACAAAATCATACTTATAGGGTCCGTCATTTGTCTTAAATAAGTAACTCGAAGAAAATTCACTATAGTTTATGCAGCATATCGTCAATTTAACTTACGTAAATGGTGTCTTAGGAGCCAATCTAAATTATGAGAGTAGAGAAATGTCTATACTAATTTTGATGGGGTTATAACTCCTAAACATACTAAAAACCGGACACGTATTGTAATCGTCTTTTGTTACCTAATGGCCCCCTAACTATACCATTAATGAATGTGCTTATCATTCTGTAAACAACACACTACGTCATAATATAAATAATATACAGTAGACTACCTTCATAACAAGCCATAATATGAATCGAGCATATGTACTATCAATGAAGTGAAAATGATTTATAGGAAAGTTGTAAACCGACAATATTGTAGCAGTGAATTCAATATTATCCCGGCCGCTACACCACGAAATCACAAGTAACGATTTGTAAAATGGCTAGTAATCTCGCTGTGTAGTGGCCGGACTGCTCGTGCGGACGCAGATGAATCGAGCCTTCACGCGAAAAAATTACATAGCTCCACTATCTGTCTGTGAAAATAAACTAGCGTGATTTCATGTCACTTACGTATATTAAAAAACAATTCAGCACCACTACACTCTTAAATAAATCTTGTCTGTGTTGCAAAATTTTGATTTCATGCTCACAGCTGAGTTTGCCTACTGTCCAAATCTGTACTGTGTCGTAGTGAACTAGTAACGGAATATATTACTCCCCTAGCACCGGATATTGCGCTAAGCCTCGCAGGCTCTGCAGCTGTTCTGGTGTACAACTACTTTTTGCACGAACATCGGTATAAAGCGAGGGACTGAAACGAAGTAGGAATGATCAGATACCTTACTAACAAAACATATACGCAGCGTATATATTATGTCTAATTTTAAGATCCACCCTGTTTGTCTGTCATTTGACTTTGCTTACCCAGTCAAACACAATATAAGTACACCTTGTATAAATATTTTTCTAGTAAACGGGTAAAATATGTCTCTATACTCTGTATGACGTAGTAATATCCATACTTTAATATTATAATAAATGCAAAAGTGTGTCTGTCTGTCTGTCATCTCTTCACGCCCAAACCACTCAACTGATATTGCTGTTTATTATGGATCTACTTTGAGTCCCAGGAAAGGACATAATATGATACATTTTATCCCGGAAAAATGTACGGTTCCCGCGTGATATATTCAGAATTTTGGGGCAACGAAATTGCGGGCACCATCTAGTTAATTTAGAAGAAGAATATAGAAGCAAGTAAAAAATACAAAGAAAGCAATCAACGTATAATCAAAAAATCTTATGTGTTTTATCAATTCCATACGACACAGTTCACGAGACTGATCATATTAAATCGAATTAATTATTTTACTGGCATTCACCAATAATACTTATTTCTGTGTTTGATATTATTACTAGTAATAACCTCCAAATAAGTTAGGTCGTAAGTGCTATTTATATAATATTATACTACGAGTACGAGTACCTAAGCAATTATGACAGTGCATACTGCATAGCATAGTTACAAAATATGCGTTAATGTGACTACAAACAGTGATTGGGTGTTAACGTATTAATGAAAGTTGATGGTATTTACAATAGCGACCAAGCCGCAGACCACAGCGGCCATTTTGTTTTAACAGATTGTATGTTTTGGCTAAATATTTGAAAACACATTGATGTTTCAAGAGGTTTTTGCATTGAAAGTATAGGTAGTGCATAACTTTGAGATTGCTCGCGGAAACTTTGGGGTAAATCGGTGCATGTATACTAAACATGCTTATGTTATTAATCTGAGCCCCTAGCCAATACGTTTTCTTTAGCGCTTATTTATAGAATCACCGATCAAAGTGTATGGAATAGATAAAAGTGTTCGATAAAATGAAGTCGACATAAGACTCATATGTTATGTCAGTTCCATAGATAGGTGATTCTAAAAAGAAACGATAAAAGAAACGTATTGGCTATGGGACTCTGATTACTAACTTACTAATAGCGTGTTGCTTCGCTCTCCTCGCTCCTCCTAAAAGACCTGAAAATCGAACACTACGCATACTTTCCACTTCTCTCAAGCTACCTTAGAGTTGTACACGACCTATAAGAACAGTCACTGTCTATACATTATAGTTTAAGCGCAGACTGTACATTTACTTTGATATAGTTTAAGCGTCTGATATAATATAGTTAAGAGTTGTACTTTTAAGTTCGGAGATAACGCGATTACTGCCAAAGTAAGTTCTTTAACTCACAAAGCTGTGCTGTACTTTTGCTGCTCTGAGATTTCTGTATTTAAACTGTTTGCTGCGTAATGAAGCCAATTATTGTCCGTTTAGGAGGCAGCAGGGGGGAGCAGGGGGGAGGGGGTGCTATAGTTGGGGGGGTTGTATTGTTTGGCGGTAACTGCGGACGGTTAACAACTTAATTTAACTACGATTACGTGATTACGGTTTTTGCTATTGTATTCCATTTTGAAATTGCCGATTGTAATGAAGTGGTTAATGGTTGGGTTGTTCGTTATTTAAGGTTTTCAGTTAAAATGTTACATTTAAGCTTGAGTCAGCAAATTGCCATTAATCAGTCAACATGGTATATTTATTAAAATAGCATCTTACTGGGAGCCTAAAACATCATCTTTAAAATAAACAATTTATTTTTTGTATTTTTAATTACTCAAATCACAAATGAACTATAAATACAGTTTTAATATCTTAATATTTCCATCGTCATCCCATTTCACGATATCGCGAGGATGCCCGCGGTGCCGTAGACGCTCTACGCCGTAGCTCTACTACGAGGCAGCTACGAGTGGTTAGTTACCGCTTCGATAAAGCGTTATTTAAAGCAAAATATAAACCTCACAGGTTTATATTTTGCATTAAATAACGTCACATATATTTACGTTCTTGTTTTCAAGTGTACGTATATTTTTAGCACGCACTATCCGTAACTGCTTGTTTGTTATTTTGGACTTCAGGAGCGTAAAAGATTATTCAATTTATCAGATTTTAACTTCAGGGGCTTATTATAAAATTTCTCAACAATAATTTGAGAAAGTTAAATGTTAGCCTAGATATATTATATTTTTATTGTTTTCACTGTATTTAATCTAAAATAAAAACTACATTAAGTATGATCATCACTTAATCTTACACAAAATAAGTGTTCAAACGCCGCAAATGTTCAGCCACTATGGCTGTATGGCTTAAGCTGTAAGGCTGTACTGAGCGGGGATAAGGGGAGACTGGGGAGATAAGGTGCAGCCGCAAAAGCCTTAAGATATGTTGGACGATGTGTCGCGCCGGGGGCTTTGTGGCCGATGTAATACATTCAAACACTTTTGACTAACATACTAGAGTCTAGAGACTAGACAAGGTTTGACTCTAAGATTGTAATAAAAGAAGTTACGGTTCTTTTGAAATTGTCATAGTTTAATAAAACTATTTTTATGTAATTTTCAGTTTTTATTATGTTTTGTGCTAGATCTCCTTACATAATAATTAATTATATTGCCACGTTAGTAATAATTTATAAAGTGTTAACATCTTAAGTTTTTCATAATGTTCTAGGTCAGAGCTGATCAAGACCAAAATGTGTCAATCGTTCTGGGATTTTAGCGAGGTATTCAAATTTTCATATTAAATATTAATACAGAATAAGATTACAATAATATTAAAGTCGACAGTGTGTGAGATTGTATAAATAAAATAAAGCAAAATAGAACCAGTTTTTGCAGTAAGTAATACAAAGACAAGTATAGCTTGTTAACTTAATACAATGTGCTGACTGTTGCCCACTCCCCTCTTTATTTCCAACTGAAATGAGATTACAGATTACAATCTGTTGGGGGTGAAACGAGCGGCCGTATCATCTAATTCCAAGTGTCCAGCATTTTGAGAATGGCTTCGTAAGAATACGCATGTAGCCCGGATGTTGAACAGGAATGAGTGTATCGCACTTAAACCGTACATAATTTTCACGATAAAAAGTATCGTCCATCCTAGTTTATACCAAACTTTATCATAATCAGTTAAAGCTATCAACATGTTTAAATTAAATTATTACAATTGAATTGTAAATAAAGATAGACAGATAAACCACGTATTATGTAGATCTAGTACATAATATCATGATTAGAAGGATTACTTACACGATTATTTACTTATTTATTCAGATTGAATAGCACAATTTGTCGTGCAAGTTATTAATGTACCTGAAAATGATTTTTAAATAAGTACAATATTTCTTACACGTTTGATGTGAATTCAAAAAAAGAAATGTTAAATAATTTGCATCGGAGCGTATGAAAAAGAAAATTATATCCTTTGAGAGATATTTTCAGTCTTAATGACTAACGTAGGAGTATTTTACATAAAGTGTCTACGATATTGGTCCTTCCACCCTCGCCATAAGGCCCTGCACGGAGTAAAATAACTTTGGTCTTTATCTCCATATTTTTATCATAACATTAAACGTTACGAAGAAGTTTGTAAGTGAATTACTGAAGATACTAACTTTGTAATTAGATAATATCCTCGCTGAAATTATACCGCCATCATAACGAAAATATCGCTTTCATTTATCTACTAAATTACGAATAATGTCCCCGTGGCTTAAAGATTGAATTTTAACTCGTTGTGGGTTCGAATTCCGCGTTATCAAAATGAATTTGGTTATGAGTTATGACAATGCAAGCGTCACCTGATTTCAGATTTCATCATTTGAGTCGGATGGTCATATTAAATTCGGTCCTGCGTCTGATGCGTAGCTGGCCTATTTTGTAGTTTACTTTCAAAAAATGTATCAAGATTAAATAGAGATTTAGGATTATAATTTGTCCTTATTACCTAAAATCATAATCTTAAGTCCATCCGTTCTTAAAATCTAAGATCCGTAAGAGAATACATAAATTCATTAAGGGTAATTAAAAAGAGGCAAAGGTTAATAAATTAAAATCTCGAGCTGCTGAATAATGCATGCCCCGTCTCCCCTTCCTCTCCCCCGGCGGCCCACTCTCCTCTCAGTTTTTGCGTCAAACGCCCGAGGCAAATTAATTCTGAAACGGTGTACTCGTATGGGGGCCTCGCGCTAGTGTCGGTAGTAGTTACAGGTTATTTTATGGAGTTATTTCATATATTTGATACTCGGGGACGCCCGCAACTCCGTTGCAATAAAATTTATTTATCGCGCCGGAACCGTACATTTTTCCGGGATAAAAACTATCCTATATCCTTTCCCGGGACTCAGTATATCTCCATGCTAAATTTCAGCAAAATCGGTTCAGCGGTTTAAGCGTGAAGAGGTAACAGACAGACAGACAGACAGACAGACAGACGGACGGACGGACGGACGGACCGACAGACAGACAGACAGACAGACAGACAGACAGACAGACAGACAGACAGACAGACAGACACACTTTCGCATTTATAATTATAGGATATAATATTAGAATATTATAATCCAATAAGAGAGAAGACTTAAAGAATGTTTTTTTCTACCAAAATAAATGAAACCTAAAAGTTATTTTTGGATAAACGTTGTCTTGTGTACGTTATGGGCATAAAAAATGTTAACCGATTTAGATAATATCTTAACTGGAATGAATGATTAATGAATATATCGTTTTATAAAATCTATAATAATATGGTATACGATATTATAATATATATTAATAAATACAATATATCTACTTAAATATCAAATTTACAATGTTAGAAATGATTGAAAAAGTAATATAAACATTCAACGCACGAATATTAAATTTCTCTGAGTTCCCCGTAACTCTTTTCATAAGCGTCCTCAAGTCGCGAACTTCGGAGTTACACACGAGCAATATTCCATATCTTCGCTAATCCTCCCTCATTTTAATGTCTTATCTTCGCCTATCAAAACGCCAAACTTTGGGTACCTATCCTTTGAGTTTTTTTAACGAGTTGTATGTTAATTAAATTCCTCCCGCGGTGGGGTAGGGAGAAATACGTGGGGGGTCGATCTATCGGCTTACCGGCCGGCGATCTGCCGCTTTGAAGTTGTCAGGCCTCCCCGACAAAAGAGTGCGACTTATAAATAGGTAGAAGTCACAGGCGATAGCGTAACTTTACCTAAAAGTTTTTGATGCCAGTAAGATACAACACTGTATTATACTGTATGTTTTCTATCAAATGAGTTTGTATAAAGCGTAAATAGTTAATTATAAAAAACCTGTAAAGGGTAAGTGATTAATTGCTATGATACAAAAAAAATTAGTTACATATTCTTTACTATTTAGTGTTTTGTAGGTCAAACGACATAATATGACGGGACTTTAGCACCAGAGTTAAGCCTGCTTCATTCATAAACACTGCACCTGGCAAAAAGTGCAAATCATATACTTATTTAGTATCCGATATGTCAAATTATATTATATTAATGTTATGGAATTGTACACATAGCACCCCAACACAAGTAATCAGTGTCTGTACAATGGAATTGTCGCAGAAGCACTACAACAATAATTAACTTCTTATAATTTATTAAAATTTGTACCTTAAGAAAATAGTCTATGTCATCGAAATACTACAAGTAACAACTTGCTATAACAGATCAAAAGTTGCACGTCTTGAAAATAAAATCGCGTCAGTTTCCTCTCCCGCTGCCGCCTGTCCCTCGGGCCGCGGCGTTCAGACGGTGCGTAAGTGGATTTATTTAAGCCGGTCCGGCGTGGCCGCCAATATATTTCGCATTTGTCAAAACAGGATTTATACAATCAATTTGTATCTGCGGGCAGCGCCGTGTGACGGGGGTATAACGTGCTACGTGGCGCGGGGGCTTCACATCAAACGAATTACTTGCCCTTTCTGTTATCTCCAAATTTTATTCTGTCTTTTACCCTTATTGCTGACCTGAGTCTGATTTATCACGACGTTTCTAATATTGTTTATATGTGCAGATTTTTTAAAAAATAATATAATATTATTTGTTGGACTTCTGTCTATCTCGTATTGCTTTCAAATTATTTAAAAATAAAAACTGAAACATCAGGACGCCGATCCTTCTATAATTCTATATTTACCTAATAATAGCTTATTTATGGTTGATTGAACTTACCTTAAGGCTAGCCGCACACACGCAATAATATTTAATGGAATCAGGCGTTACTTTGCGGAAATCCATAGCTTAAAATTTAGTTTGTTATTATTTTTAGCAATATTCCTCGAAATAAACTCCCACCTTTAAGTAAATGAGTGAGTGTACGCATACGTACGCTGTACGCATGCCTATGCGTCCCTGATTCTTTGACCCATAATTTAGCAAAAAAAACTTCACCAAACACTTCACTATATTATCTTGATTTTAACTAATTTCAACTTTAATTTTAACTGAGCGCATGTGAAATGCATTAACACGAAAAAAAGAATGACGGACGAACTGACACCGCCATCTAGGAAAGCAAGGCGGAAGTACTATAAAACCAATTGATTGTCTTTTTTAGGGTTCCGTACCCAAAGGGTAAAAACGGGACCCTATTACTGAGACTTCGATGTCTGTCCATCTGTCCGTCTGTCTGTCCGTCAGTCTCCAGGCTGTAACCCAAGAACGGTAATAGCTAGAGAGTCGAAATTTTCACAGATTATGTATTTCTGTTGCCGCTATAAAAACAAATACTAAAAACAAAATAAATTAAATATTTAATAATATCCCATACAACAAACGTTATTTTTCAAACATTTTTTGCTCGGTATCAATGATGACAACAGGTAGGTACTTGAAATTTTCACAAAGGCCTTAATTATATGTGTTCTTTAATAATTAGTAATAATATTTAAATAAAATAAAAAGTTAAGGGGGGCTCCCATACAAAAAACACAATTTTTGGCCTATTTTTGCTCTATAACGGTACGGAACCCTACGTGCGCGAGTCCGACTCGCACTTGGCCGATTATTACAGTTTTAAATTAAATAAATATCTTAATGGCATGTAATGATGCAGTACCACAAAATTCGGACTACAGGTTTATTAAATCTCATATTATTTTGTAATTTTTCAAGTATCAAGATCATATTTTATTCACAATTATGTCGTATTCAAGATGTTAACAGAGAGATTTAATTATATCAAGTCTGCACTAAAACTGTATCGAAGCTGTATTCATGTATTATTAGAACAGGAGAATCATTATATAAACTACAACATTTTCCAGCTTGTGAAACCATGACATCACGTACAAAACGAGCGAATAATGAAGAGATCAGGCGTCGAGTGTATCAGACTCTCTCGCAACTATCGGGTCTGTCCGGCCGATCCGGCCTGTCCGGTCTGTCCGGACTCCGGACTGTCCGGAGCCGGTCATCTATCACCGCCGTCTTTTTGCATCTGTCAGCCGAGTTTATGGACCCGATTTATTGCTTATTGGCTGCACGTTATAGTCGGACTTTTTACCTAAGTCACTTTGTTTCAGCAAATTACATTGTTCTTTATGGCTGGCAAGATGTAATTACGTTGTAAAATAAAGTTCGTTAAATAAAATATAACCGGTTAACTATGGATCAGATTTCCAAAAGTAGAATGTATGAAGCAGCTACCATATTTTGACGACTGTCGTGATGCGTCACATAATTATCTTTTTGATATAATATTTAAGAATTTATTATTAATGAAATAAAATCTTGACTTTCGCTATATACATTGCCTCGCTAAGGACTGAGCTGATCGTTAGGGTCAGTGAAAAAAAATTAATTACATAGCACAAAATCACGTTTATAATAACGAAAAGATAAGTATTTGATTGCATACAATGAGAATACAACAGATATTTTAACCTGTTTTCACAATGACATACTTTTGTATCCCTATTCTTTTCGCATCGCAACAATAGCGAATCCGCATCGCTTACTCTTTTTGCTTTCAACGTGAAAACTCATAGGTGTTCGAGTGCCCCCGCCGCCCTGCGCCGCCTTGACGCCCTGGGGCGCTCAGCGACGCCCTGCCCGGTGGTCAGGTAACAAAGGCGCCCGGAGATTGCACTTCAATACATTTTCCCCTCACTTTAGCTACCAGTGCCGCAGGAATGAATCGGTTTCACGCCGCTAATTTGACGTTAGAATTAGAACTGCTGAATTGCCGTTTCATATTCTCTGTACGAATACGTGTGATGGCTTTATTTAGTGGGATAGAACAAAATATGATTGATATAAAAAAGTTTGAGTAATTATTATTATAAGTAGATTTTGAATAAAATAATACAAATTATAAATTAAATGTTAAACTGTAATATACAGAGTGTAACAAAACTAAGTGATAATACTTTAGGGTGTGTACGTATCCCTTGCATAGAGTTGACTGTGAAAGTAGCAGTAGTAAATTAATATTAATATTATGTTCTACTTGTGTAGCATATTACATATATTATGTAAGTAGATACTTAGTACAGCTAATTACATATTTTGTATACCACGTACCGTGCATCTGAGGACACAGTCCCTGCCTGTCCCCCCCCCCCCCCCCCCCTCCCCTCAGTAACACGCGGCGCATGCTAATCCCACTGATTACACCGTGTATAACGACCGACATGTCTTGTCCAAATCACTTCCCCCGCCGTTTACAGACTCATACGTGATCTGACTGAAGCAGGTGTTATAATCAGGGAGGTTATGGAAGTTTTTTACCGGAATATGGCAGAGCAAACCGTAGCGGCCAACAATTAAACTTTTACAGCAGCTCTTTGAGAGTTACTCATGTGCCCGTTGAGATGCGGAACTAATTTTGCGGCGTGACCAACTTACATTTTCTTCGGACATCATTGCGCACACATAAAACTTGAATAAAAATGGTGCCCCACTGCATCCCGCCTTTATGTGCAAAGTGTGTATTCCTCAAGTGCTTTTAAGTCAATGTGACATAAACACTAACTGCCTTATTCATAAAAATTTGTTAATTAACATCTTAAGTGTTGCTTAACTAATCAAGTAATTAAGCTTAAAGAAATGCTTAAAAACTCTTTATTCATAAACGAAAGTTAAGTTTTGCTTAGTTAAGCATGAATTAATGTTTTTGACACTTGCAACATTTTGGTATAAAACAGATATTATGACAGTTAGGTGCCAAAAAGCGAATTATTAAAAAAATAAACCGTCGAAAGCTGTCACTGTCAGCGTCATGTGTTCTGTAGTCTCACATAAGTCTCATAAATTACTGTCTATGGACATTTCTATTTGCGCGATTCGTTGGTTTGTAGCATATTTTTACCTGTACCTATTCTACAAATAAATGATTAGATTTGATTTTATTGCTCTGTTGTTTTGTTATGTTTGTTTTGTTTTGTCGTTTTCGTGGTGATTTTGATATAATTTGCTAAATTATTTAAAGATGCTCGGGAAAAGTAACGATATAAAAGAAATCGATCCTCAAACTGTCGAGTGAATGAGAAAAAAATCCTCCGCCTCTAGAGTCAACAACAACTTCGTCCTTCACAAGATCTTAGATTATTTTCAACATAATATTTCATTTGGAAAATCTGTACTTTTTTCGAAATTCTGCATCATCATCATAATATACAACCATGGGACCTCACCTTTGCTTATAAACTTTCACCCTATGGCGATTAATCCTTCGATTGCGGATTCTTGGAAATGCTATTGTATTCTATTGTTGTCGCGATCACCGGTGCTCTTATGGGGCTTGAAGGATTAAATTAATGTATATCCACAATATCCCGCTCGAAGTTATGTAGATATTATCTTCACCAAAATCAAAATAGTCCATCGTAAAATCAATAAAATCAAAAAGACTCTTTGTAACAATTATTATTTTTTAACAAAAAATTAAAACCGACTTCCAAGGTAAAAACAAAAGTAATACTTATTCTTAATCTAAAAATAATCAAATAATTCTTATTCCTTATTATAGTGGCGTCTTCAGATCTCGCCTAAACCTCAACTATTTCTGTACTCAATGTTCGTACTTTTGTAGTCGGTACCAGCCCGGAAAAGTTCTGAGATCCTTGACATAGCAATTACGCTAAGGTAAGCTGGTAGTACCGACTTCAAAAGCATTTAGATTAAGAATAAGTATTACTTTTGTTTTTACCTTGGAAGTCGGTTTTAATTTTTTGTTAAAAAATAATAATTTTACCCTTTTTAGTTACATAATATGAGACGACAAGGCTATAATATTATAGCTTGTTGTCTTAGAGTTGTACATAATATTATTACTAGCGGTCGCCCGCGGCTCCGCCCGCGTGGATGTCGGTTACGACTTACGACTGCAAAAAGCCTTCCCAGCAGAGACTCGGTCAGCAAAATGATTCCCAGGTCAATTCACAGACTTCGACACTGACATCGACGACGCGGACGCAGTCATTATCCGAAGGGTGTACACTGTACAGTGCACACTGCACAGATTGTCTTCCTCCCGCAAGCACATCCAGCTTGGTGACGCCCACTACCGTAATATTTTAATTTCGCCATAATTTCAAAACCAAATGTCCAATTTTAATCATTCAAAGACCGAATTTTATCTACATAAACTGTACTTAGTGATGAAACAATATATTTTGATAAGGATTAATGGCATGAGTAAAATAAACGCGTTTAAATGTTGTCCAAAAAAATTCAAGATTTTTAAATAAAAAAATGGTTATTGTGCCTCACTCGACATAGATAAGTATAGGAATAAGGATTATCAGAATGAGTAAAATAAATGCGTTTAAATGTAGTCCAAAAAAAAATCAAGATTTTTAAATAAAAAAATGGTTGTTGTGCCTCACTTGACATAGATAGGTATTATAGTGTGTTGCGGACTTTTTTGTAGATATTTATAAGATCTACAATACTTAGAATATTTTATGGTCCTATCTTTTATAGTTTCGGCAGCGTACGCAAAATAAGTAACTTTTCTGGTTGATTTTTTCACCTGGCGCCCGAAAACCCCAAATATCTTACGAAACCCTATTTTTTCCAAAATAAAATTTAGCCTATGTTCAGCAGAAATAATGTAGGATTCATTGGCTTTTGCTTGGAGTAGTTTAAATAAAGCCAAAATCCTCAAACTTATATCTATAAGGATTCAAAAGTTCTATCGGGTACCTTCAGAACCAGGGTATATCCTGGTGCAAAATCTTACTTTTTGGTAGTATATGCCTAAAATACTTCAGAAAAAATCGAAATCACCATATGTTCCCATATAAATTTCAAGGAGTCCTCTCGATTCTTCATAGATCCCATCATCAGATCACCACTTTTGTGAACATGGTACCAACCTCGGATTTAACCCTGTACAACAACAAAAGAATCATGAAAATCGGTCCATAAACGGCGAAGTTATGGTTGAACATACAAAAAAATATATAAACAGATGAACATATAACCTCCTCCTTTTTGGAAGTCGGTTAAAAAAACGCACAATTGTACAATGACTGTCTACCTGCTCGTGACCGTTCTCGCCACAACATCTGTTTGCTAGGCCACCATTTTGCTATTTAAGCTCTTAAACAAGGGTGTGAGGTTGTTTAATCTGACAGCAATTTAAGCAACAGATTAAGTAGATGATTAACTCTAAATAGCGTTTATGAATGCAATTTCTTGTTAAATATTATTTAAAATTAATTAACGTTTATGAATAAGGCTACTAGCTTACGCGACACAATACGTCCATTATGATGCTAATCTTTACGCAGGTTAACAGAGCTCTGAAATATCGAAGCCATCCAACTCTCGTTTCCTTAATTATCATGACAACACATGTCGCGGTGAGCGCGGGACACGGGACACGGGGAGCGGGACACGGAGGGCGGGACACGGGACAAAAGGACTCGTCTTATTAGAGCTAATTGCACCCGGAACACAAGGCCAGGCGCTCTAATTACATTCCCCGTCTATGTACATCCTGTATAACGCGTCTTTGTACACCCCGCACAAGGGGTATACACCCTGTATATCCATGAATGTGCAGAAACACCCTGTGCAGTAGACGCGACTTTGTAAGAACGCTGTAGTATTTAGGGTTAACATATTTTTAAGAATCTACAATAAATAAGATGAAATGGCTCTGACAATTCCCGGGTAGAGAAAAAAATACTATAATCTAACATAGCATTTTCTCTCAGCCCTTTATGCACATTTTAGTTACGTAAAATATTTGTCTATTAAAGAGATAAGAAACAATCAGTCAATTTACAATATTATGACTGTAACTTGTGCTACAAAGATCCTTCACGTTTTACTCAACTCGAAGAAGTCTCGTGTTTTGTGAGCACCATGTATATTGCGCCTGTGTGCGCACCCTGTATTTGCTGTCTTTGTGCGCACCCTGTAGAACGTTACACTGCAATTACAGGCATTCGTGTCCATTGTTTGTTTCAATGCGTCTTGTTCTCTTCTTTTTGCGTGTCATTAGGTTGATTTCCGAAGAAGAAATGTTCAAAGGAGTCGTTCTGTGATTTAAAGTTTAATAAGTTAGTCTAGACTCTAGAGTTAAGACTTATTGTTTTTAAACAGTGGTAATAAAACGGTTCTCTATCGGCTGTATCACGGGGAGTGCTCTGAGGAATTGTTCGGAATCATATCACCTGCAACTTTTCGCCATCGTCCCACGCGAAATACATACCATCCTCATCACCTTGTTGAGGGGCAGTCTTCCACAGTGCGTTTTTCGCGTAACTTTCTGCCGCGCACTGTAAAACTCGGGAACGAACTGTCACCAGCAGTATTTCTGGACCTATACGACCTGCAAACCTCCAAGAAAAGAGCGTATTCCCTCTTAAAAGGCCGGCAACGCACCTGCAGCTCTTCTGATGTTGCGAGTGTCCATGGGCGACGGTAGTTGCTTACCATCAGGTGACCCGTTTGCTCGTTTGCCCCCTTATTTAATAAAAAAAAAAGTGAAATAATGCGAAGTATGTCGTAAATTAGTCTCATCGATTCGTTGCTTACATTTTTACAGAAGGTGCTAAAAGTTTCGCTTGTTTGTGTATTTGAACTTGGCATCGTAGCTCCTAAACCGATAGTTATCAAATTCTGATGTAATTTTTATTCTTTAAAGCAGACGAATTTTTAATTTGACTATTTCACTTAAGGTTTATAAGGTGTAATTATAGTTAAATGAAGGTGAACGAAAAATCTAGAGAAAGTTGTAAGAGTGCAGTTGCAAATTGAAAGATAACACTTTGACACAAGTCTCTCTGACTTTATATTTTTAGTATTCGACGCATGAACGTAGAAAAAAAGGCGGACGGAGTCTTGTTATATACAAAACTGTGTCTTCACTTTTCTTCAGAGTCGGCGACGCACACATTCTGACGCCTGTCAAATGGTATGGACTAGCGCAAGAATGTGTGCGTGCGGACCGTGTACATACAGCCAGCTGGCCGACTCTGAACGACACAGTTTTGTGTATGGTGGGACTCCGTCCGCCTTTTTTTATACGTCCATGATTCGACGAACAAGTTATTTTAATGGCACAGAAAGCTGTACTTTTCTACAAGCATTTCCTAGCATTGTTCCGAGAAAATTAAGAAACTATCAAGTTGCGACAAAAATCTTAGGTTTGTCACATTTTAACACCCTCTCTTTTTTTGTGTAACTTATAGTAGCAAAACAAAAGTAAGATTTGAAATCACCTTCATCGGCACATGATGGAATGCCAGGATTACCACCATAATGATTATTGTATACCGTGTCTACAGAATTAACAAACAGCGTCGAACATAGGCATTTAATGACGCCGTTCGTAATCGCTTGAAGGTATTTCTCCATCACAAATGTAAGGTCGGGATGCTTAGCACTCATTGGAGGAGGCCTACGCTCAGCAGTGGACTGCAATAGGTTGATGATGATGATGATGAACCAATGTAAGAGCATTAGATCTTAATTATTCGATAGTATGTCAAATTGCAGTTAACGCTCGTCTGCAGTCAAAATATTCAATTAAACAGTGATCACCAAACGGTTACTAAATTCAAGAAGCCAACCGTGTGATTCACTCCCGGATAGTTTTCAATTCGTTAGCGATCCCGGAATCTCGGAATCTCGGGCTCCGGGGAGTCCCGTGAATCCTGGGCTCCGGGAAGTCCCGTGAATCCCGGGAAGTGATGTTTTATTTATGGGCGACGTGCGACACGGTCAGGTGCGATATTGAGGCAAAACACGGGCAATAGATTTTGATACTAAGCCTGGGGATAACATAGGACTTATATTAAAATATATAACAATAGGTGATAGGTCCCAAGACTCCCAGGGTAGAAGGCAGGCATTTTTAATTATGATGTTTTCATAAGACGTAGATTGTAGAAGGTCTTAAAAGAAACTGCTAAGAAGCTGATAATAAATTATTATTCAGTCGTTATCGGTGCGCCGCTAGGTTTGCACGTGCGCGTATTAAATCGTCTACGTGTTTATATTTTAGTGAGTACCTATTGAGCGAACTGCGCCCGCGCGAGTCGGGTGAATCTACTCAAAATGTTATTTTTGGCCAAAAATTGTGTTTTTTAAAAAACCTTTAAATATTGCTCTGAAAGTTTCTGGTGTTAAAAGGCACCGAATTAGAATTCCCTTTCTGTAAGAGTCACGAAAAAAAATTAAATAATTTAAGAGATATTTAATATTAAGTAAAAACTGTTGTTCATGACAATGACGAAATTTGTGGAAAATGACGTGTTTACTTAGAATAATGACAATTTGTTGAGAATAATGATTATTTTAAAAATCTTATCCATATTCGTACTGATTATATTATTATTATTATTATAAACGCATCCGTGATCCAGTGGTTAAGAGCGTGGCTCTTGATTTAGAGGTCGTGGGTTCGATTCCCGCGTTGGAAACATATTGTTAATTGTTATTTCCAAGTTTGGTAAGGACATTGCAAGCTGATCACCTGATTGTCTGACACTCAGAACAGGAAAATAAGGTCTGACAAGTAAGATGATCCATGCATCGGATCACGGATGGGCATCTAAAAGTCGGTCCTGCGCCTGATCTCTCCCCAGTCGTGTCGGTCGTCCGTCCCACTGGGTTATGAGAGTTAAAAGGAATAGAGAGTGCTCATGTGTAATGCGCACACACTTGGGCGCTTTAAAATTACTCCTGCGTAACTTGCCTGGTTTCAATGAAACCAGCCACCGTCACCGAAACTGGTGTGGGGGTTATTATTATTATTATAAGTAAAAAATAGGATTTTCAATAAAACTTGTATGTTAGTAAAAGTATTAATTTATTATAAAAATGTATTCCCTAAAATATAGCTAATACCAAAACCTACCTTAAAAAAATATTATATTCTACCTTTTCGATTCACCTGCAATAAAAAATGTACATCTGTTAAATAATAATTCTGATATTTATTATTTCTCAAATAATATTTTATTACCAAACGTTCCGCGCGGCTTTGCTCGCGTAAATTAGATATTTCACAGACAAATTAGTCCACAAAAAATAGCGTATGATCCTTCACGTGGTCAATTTCTTAATTCTTATCAGTTATCTATACCAAATAACAGAAAAATTGCTCCAGTAGCTCGTGAGATAACCCCCTTTCAAATAATTTCCCCCGTTTTTTCCATATTTTCCTCTATTTCTTAGCTCCTATTAGTTTTAGCGTGAAAAATTATAGCCAATAGCCTTCCTCGATAAATGGACTATCTAACACTGAAATAATTTTTGAAATCGGACCAGTAGTTCCTGAGATTAGTGTGTTCAAATAAGCCCTCTTTCAAATAATTTCCACCCGTTTTTTCCACATTTTCCTCTATTTCTTGGCTCCTATTATTCTTGGCGTAATAAAATATTCCTTATAGCCTTCTTCGATAAATGGGCTATCTAACACTGAAAGAATTGTTTAAATCGGACCAGTAGTTCCTGAGATAGCGCGTTCAAATAAGCCCTTTCAAATAATTTCCCTCCGTTTTTTCCACATTTTCCTCTATTTCTTCGCTCCCATTATTCTTAGCGTGATAAAATATTGCCTATAGCCTTCCTCGATAAATGGGCTATCTAACAATGAAAGAATTTTTCAAATCGGACCAGTAGTTCCCGAGATTAGCGAGTTCAAACAAACAAACAACCTCTCCTGCTTTATAATATTGAAGTATAGATAAAATTTTTACTACTGTTCTTAATATTCTACTATTACTATTCGAAAAGGAGTCAAATAATTACCTAATTGTTATAACGACATTGCATCGATTCGATATATTTATCCCTGTTTTCCAGAAATGCAGTTACAGATTTGGTCATTATTCTGAATGATCGTCATTATGATTTCAGGGCTATTCAGGAAAATGACGTTCAGGAAAATGACGGATTCACTAAATTCTTTTAATAATTAAGTATTGATATAAAGAAAACTAAGAAAATTATTAAGAACTTAGAAATGTTGCGGGCCCTTATAACTTGGTATAAAAAAAGTAGTGAAAAACAGACAAAATGTTGGCACACATCGAGAAAGGTAAATGACGTCTTATTTGGAAATTTTTGTAGAACGTATTTCAAAGACTCACCTGCATAAAACGAAGACCTCTATCCACACCAAAGCACTGCGATCAAATAAAGTGAGCCAGCAGATTTTATCGCAAAATAGGTTTCAACCCGTCACGTAGAGTATATCGGCAAGGCATTCAAAACAAACAATGCTCAGGACAATGACGCGAATTTTATGAACATTTTAAAAATAGAATTTTTAGTTATTTAATGTAAGTTGATGTGTTATTTGTTGGTATCGAATAGTTTTTTAGTTCTTTATCTTCAAATTAACATTAAGTTTTTAATCCTTTCTAGCTCTTTTTTTTTTAAATAATAAATTGTAAGCGGCAGTATCGAAACGACACGCAAAAATTTCACAATTTGGTACTTTTTTTATAATAACTTTTGAAATATTAACTCTACTTTAAAATAGTTTTAGCAGCATTTTCGTAAGTTAATTAGACACTGAAATCTGTAATGTTACATCAAATTTACGAAGACGTTTTGGACCCAACTTCAAAGACATGAATTTTGTCTCTCTCAAATATTCGCCCCTCGCGCGAGGCGGGGACCTTTCCGTCGTTTCTGACTACAGGGACGATGGAATCTCAACCGAGCTACTCGTCTGTTACTCAAACTGTCGCATTCCCCACCAAAGAACAAGCCGTTATCATAGATGCAGTTGACGACACCCCGATTAAAGAATACGCGTATGCGTTTGCGAAAATAATTGATTCCACCCAAATAAGATTCCTGATTCGAATGTCGAATAATAGAATTTGCGTTTTTGTGTCATCCAAAGATATTGTCGATGAATTAGTAGATAAACATCAGTGCATTATAATAAACAACAAGAAATTACCTATTCGGCCCCTAATTACTAGAAACAAACGTATTATCTTCTCCAACGTCTGTCCAATTATTCCACACACCATACTGGAGAATAAATTGGCCGAATTGGATATAAAATTAGTATCTCCAGTAAGTTTTATTAAAGCTGGCTTAAGTGATCCCGGCTTTAGTCATATTTTAAGTTTTCGACGCCAAACGTACATATCCCCAGAGGACCTGAAAAAAATACCTGATCGTATTCAAATAGACTTCGATGGCAGCACATACTGGATATACACCTCTTCGGATTCCATGACCTGCTTTAGTTTTAAAAAAGAGGGACATGTAGCAAGCAAATGTCCTGAAAATGTAAACTCCGCAAATAAAATTATACCTACGGAAATACGCGACGATAATATTGTTACCGCAGATTTTCAACCACTGGACTCCTTCAAAAGACCACACCCACCCACATCTGAGTCGTCCCTCACTGTTGATAACCCGCAACCCCAATTTACTGAAACTTTAGACTCGGAACAAATTTCAATGAGCGATACAGATTCAGAGAATATATCTGAGGACACTACTTACTTAAGTGACACGCTGTCATCAAAAGATTTAGCCAAGAATTCCCGTAAAAAGAAAATAACCTCCTCATCTACTAATGACTTAGTGTTAGCTGATTGGGAAAAGATAAATACAATTATCTCTTCGTCGTCTCATAACTACCCGATGGATCAACTACAGTTCAAGAGCTTTCTAGAAAACACCCGTGGAGTTCAAGACATAAGTGTTATTTGTGATCAGTACTCTAAAGACCCTTCTACTATATTTAATATGTTAACGGATCTGTATCCTCTTTTCACTAATAGGAGAGACTTTTAATAAGTCGTATAACTCGTCTACAACGAAAACTTCAATTATTATATAAAAACAAAAATGTCTAGGTTAGATATACTACAATGGAACCTCAACCGCTTTTATCAACGTAAACAAAGATTAAAAATTTTACTATCCGAATGGAACCCTAGTTGTATGTGCCTACAAGAATCTAACTTTAAAAATAATTATTGTTATCAAATTTCAGGATATACTGCTATATTTAAAAATAGAAATAATATTTCCCATGCAAGTGGTGGTGTAGTGTCTTATATTAGGTCTAATATTTTTATATGAGAAGTCAATCTTAATACGAATTTAGAAGCCGTTGCTTGTATTTTAAATTTTCCTACCAAAATAACTGTATGTAATATTTATTTACCGAATAGTAATGCTTTAATTGAGCAAGATTGGTTGATTTAATTAATCAACTTCCGAAGCAATTTCTTTTGATTGGTGATTTTAATAGCCATAGTTTATCATGGGGGAGTTATAAAACGGACTCTCGTGGCAAAATTGTCCTTAATATTGTAGATACACACAATGACTAACTATATTAAATGAAAATCGTCCCACTCATTTAAATGTTGCTAATGCTACAACTAGCGCGATTGATTTAGCGTTATCTTCGTGTGAGATCGCTCCATTATTTCAGTGGAATGTGTTAGATAACCCTCATGATAGTGACCACTATCCGATTATATTAAATCATTCTTCTTCTTCGGAAGTAAATAATTCTAACGTTCCCAAATGGATTTTTCAAAAAGTAATTGGGATTTATATGAATCGCTTATAGATAAGGGAATTGGAGAATTATATGATATTAATTTAATTAATGAAACTACAATCGATTTATGTTTATCTAGATTTAGTAATTTAATAATTGATTCCGCAAATCAAGCCATTCCAAAGTCACGTGGTAGTAAAAATCATCGAAAAAAATTGCCTTGGCTTACAAATGATTGTATAACCGCGATAAAAGATTACAAAAGGGCGCATAGAAAATATTTAAAATTTAAGACAGTCGAATATTTGATTAATTATAAAAAAACAAGATCTTTTGCTAGAAGACTCTTGAAAGAAACTGAGCTTAAATCCTGGCATGCTTACACTTCTTCAATAACTCCTCAAACTCCGTCTTCAGAAATCTGGAATAAAATAAACAGGTTAAAAAATTGTAATAAAAACACACTTTCCCCTTTCTTACTTGATGATGATTTGAATAAAATTACAAACAGTGTTGATAAATGTAACGTTTTAGCAAAAAACTTTGCAAAAAATTCGTCAAACTCTAATTATAGTAATGAATTCACCTTACATTCCTCAAATATTCGCGTAGATTTATCTACTAATATAGCTAATAGCACGATTTTAGAAGAGGATAATACAATAAACAGTTTACTTACCATTGAGGAGCTTCATTTTGTTTTAGGAAATTGTAAAAATTCTTCTCCTGGCCCAGACGGTATACCTAATTGCTTAATTAAACATCTGCCAAAAAGTTGTATTTCATATCTCTTAAAGTTGTACAATAAAATTTGGCAAAATAATTTATTTCCTGAGATATGGCGTACATCCATTATTGTCCCAATTCTAAAAACGGGCAAGGACCATACCCTTTCCTAAAAATTACAGGCCCATTGCTTTGAGTTGTAGTCTTTGCAAAATTTTGGAAAAAATTATTGCTAATCGCATTCGTTGGAAATTAGAACATAAACAACTTATATCACCATTCCAAAGTGGCTTTCGTAAATTTCGTTCGACAAATGACCATTTAGTATTACTAGATTCAGCTATTTGTGATGCCTTAGCTCTAAAAGGTCACCTATTAGCAGTATCAATGGACATTGAGAAGGCTTACGAAATGGTTTCAAAAAAGGTTGTGCTTCATGCCTTAAAACGTCTCAAATTTACAAGAAATATTATTATGTTTATAAATAATTTTCTGTCCAATAGAAAAATTAAAGTAAAAATAAATAATACATGTTCTGATCCTATTGAAATCAATAATGGACTTCCTCAGGGTTCTGTAGTCAGTGTAATCCTATTTATTTTAGCTATTGATGATGTCCTTACTGTCATAAAGTCTCCAGTCAAGGGTTTGCTTTTCGCTGATGATTTGACTGTGTATTGCGTTGGTAAAAATATTGATACATCTGTACAAATGGTTCAAAATGCTCTCAATTCAATACATAAATGGTCCCACGAAAATGGCTTTAAGTTTTCTAAATCTAAGACAGAGTTCATTATATTTTCCAGACAAAATAATCCTTTCAATAATATAACACTACATCTCGATGGCCATCCGCTTACGAGAACTTACTGTATTAAAATACTTGGTATGTTATTTGACAGTAAACATACGTGGAAAGCCCACATTAAAAAGTTAAAAGCCGACTGTTTGATGCATTTAAATATTATTAAAGTTTTGTCGTCTACTACGTGGGGGTTCTAATAAAGATTGTTTGTTGAATGTTTATCGTGCTATAATAAGATCTAAGCTTGATTATGGTTCAATAATTTTTGATTCATCTAATAAAAATTTATTAAACAGTTTAAATTCTATTCAAAATACCGCCCTAAGGTTATGTTTAGGTGCATTTAGAACTAGTCCCTCTCACAGCTTAATTGTAGAATCAGGTGAACTTCCTTTGTGGCTTAGAAGAATCAAGCTTTGTCTTTCTTATACGTATAATGTTACATCAACTCCGTTAAATCCCGTTAATGAAATTATTTCGGTCGATCATCTATATAATATATTCCAGACAGAAGTGAGACTGCCGGTTCCACTAAGATTACGTCTAAAAAAATACTTGGAAACTTCAAATATTTCCCTTCCTAAATTATTTGCTCGACATAATCATCCTATTCCCCCATGGATAAAAAACAATGTTAGAGTGGATTTATCCCTCTGCGATTATAGTAAAGAATCTAGTGACGCTTTAGTTTATCGTAAACTTTATTTAGAACTACTTGAAAATTACCGTGACTATAAATTAATATACACAGACGGATCTATAACTGATAACGGAACCGGCTGCTCCATTATTCTCGATTCTGATTCCACCGCAATCAGTTTACCTAAACAATATTCTATATTTACCTGTGAAGCCTATGCAATTTACTGTGCCGTAAAAATGATTTTAACAAATATAGAGAATAGGCCATACCAACGCATCTCATGTACATTATATCACGAAATGCACTCCTAAGACTTGCCTTAGATGTAGCTCACCATTCTCAGTCAAACATGTTTTATTCGATTGTGTAAATTATATTTCTGAACGACAAATGTTTAACCTTTGTAGTGATAGTTATCTTATATTAAGTGATCCTGATATGTGTTGTAATGTTCTGCAATTCCTCAAATTCTGTAATCTTTATAGTTTGATATAAATTATTGTAATTGTGATTGTGGTCGCTGATAACCTTTGTTGTTCTAAGCGACCTTAAATAAATGTATTAAAAAATATATATATTATTATTTGAAAGTTAGAACGATGTTGCTCAACTGATTCTAGAAGGATGCGCTATTTATTTTTTTAATACTTATTTAAGTAAAGATCAAACCTTGAAACTTTTGTATAGTCAGTAGTGTCGCGACGAGTAAGATTTGTCGATATAAATAATAATAGCCAGTGGTTTGGACCAAACCTGCTGGTGCTACCATCAGAGAATTTAATATATAAATAGAGCGCGGACTAAACGTATGATGTCAAGTCAATGTTAGCTTGTCATAAGCCAAATTAAGTGGGTCCATAATCTACAGATGAATTTTTCTGATAGTACAAAATATAAACTTAACATTTAAATAAATATAATAAATAATTCCCTGTTGTAATTATAAAGTAATAATTACTCGAAAATGAAAAACATAAAGCATCCGGCGCAGCGCGAGTATTCGTGTCAATATACTCTCCAATTTAAATTAATAATGACACAATTCTGCAGTAGGTCAGGTGAGTCCTGACGCGGGTGACGCGGAGTGACGCGGGGTGACGCGGGTGACGCAGCTCTCGACACATTCAAATAAACTCGACTGACCTAAAACGACCGGCCCGCGCACAAGTTTTCACACTTAGACGCTTTTTCGGCTAAATATTCAGGTGGGAACGAATTAAAAATATTCGGGAATAAAAAATATGACTGCTGTAAAGGTATAGTGAACATAATTTCGTATATCTATTTAAAAATTCTAACATCATTTTATAAGAATATTCGCAAAAAATATCAACACTAAAAGAAAATACATTGTTATGCACTGTTTAATTTGTACACAGTACGCTGTACTGTGTACAAATTAAACAGCTTTTTTTTTAAACGGGCTTTGGCCCACCACACATTCCCACCACTGTATCTCCTGTGTCGCCAGGATCGACAGCGGCATCCAACCACGAAAACCCTTTGATATGATCTCAGGGAGCCCGAGGGACATGCTAATACTGTCTTGGGACCCGCAACGAAATTAATCAGAAGAAAATAGGAGGAGTAGGAAGAATCCAATTTCCCTCCCCATAAAAGCGGGAGACAGCACAAAGTTGCAATGACCGAAAGTCAAAGAACTTAAGGGGGAGCACCACGGAAATAAGGTTAATAATTGTGACTCCTAAGCTAAAGCTAAGTTAATATTGGAGTTTATTGTGTTTGACTGTTGCCAATAATAATTGTGGCAAAAACGCTTGAAGGCACGGAAGTTCCTAGCGCTGTCCACGAGATCACCGTAGTATGCTACTCCAGATGTACAGAATAGGTTGTTTAGCATAGTAGTTCTTTCGTCCTGCCAGAGACTGCACTCCCAGAGAACATGATGCGCGGTTTGTTCAAACATGTTGCCTTCGGTCGAGCACTCGCACATGGGTGATGCTACTAGTTTAAATCCGTAAAGTTTGGCCTTAAAATTTCCATGACCGGTCAGGAATTGAGAAACGCAGTGATCAATATCCATCCAATGTTTGGATAGCCGTTCACGAATATTAGGGAAAAAATTATAAAGGTGTCGCCCTTTGGTGGAACAGTCCCATCGTGACTGCCATTCGGAGATTAGGCTTTGCACAGAGTTTTCTAAAGGTTCAAACAGTCTTGCTATTTTAATTTTATCGCGAGCGCTTAAAAAGAACGGGTTGTCAATGTTTTTTTTATGATAGTAAATTGTCGCACGACGCTGAATCTCAAGGTCAACGGGTAAAACTCCGGCTAACACAGGTAAGGCTTCGGTGCTTGTGGTCCTGTAAGCTTTGCATAAGAATATAAGAGCAAGACGTTGGCTTTGTAGCAACTTGCGACGAGCCGCGCCGATTGTTGCTCTGTCAGCCCACACGGGGGCCCCGTAGCAAATGCTGCCTAGGTAAGTAGCAGTGTAAATTAATTTTAGGGTTTTGAAGGAGAGGCCCCATGTCGACGTAGATATTTTGGTAAAGGAGTAAAAATTGCGCTTCGCTGTCTCACCGGTTTGAATTATATGTTCTAAAAATGAAAATTTATTTTCCAAGTAAAAACCAAGATAACAGAGTGACTGTTTGCGTTTAACGTTAATATTGTCAAGTTTAATGCTAGGGGAAGATATAAGGGACCCTTTTAAAAGAATTTGGTAAGTTTTATGCGCGGCGAATTTCAGGCGATTACGTTTACCCCAGCTCGATATTAAATTAAGACTATCATTGGCTTTAGATTCAATTTCGGAACGTGAATTTGCATGAACGATGAGAAAACCGTCATCGGCGTAGCCAACTAGTACGCACAGCGGTGGTAGGGGAAGACTTAATAAATCATCAAATCCGAAATTCCATAGTTTTGGCGAGATAACAGAGCCCTGAGGGCAGCCGCATGTTAAATCTTTGGCGTGTGTACAATGGCCAAGTCGAAGCTTAGTTTGACCGTTAAAAAAAATAAGAACGTATTATGGCATAAATATTAGAGTAGCAACCTCGATTTTTTAGTTTTAATAATAACATCGGCCACCAAGCATGATCGAACGCGCCGGAGATATCTAATGAAATGGCGACCACGTATTTAGATTCCGAATGATTTACTATTTTTCTAACTTCCATAGCCGCGTCAACAGTCGATTTCCCGGCGGTGAAACCGAACTGATGACTATGAAATTTAGGGCCACCGGGTAGCAGGCGAGGTACGATGAGACGTTCTAGTAATTTACCTAAGCAAGGCAGTAACGTTATCGGACGGTAAGATTTTGGGTCGTCAGGAGGTTTGTTTCCCGCTTTAGGTATTAATTTTAAGCAACCGGTGCGCCAAATTTTTGGAAATATACCTTCTGCGATACATCTGTTGTAAACAATTAAACAGCTTGCATGCCGACAATATGATCCTATAAATTTCATGATTTCTGCATAATATGATATTGTGCTGACATAAAGAAAATCAAAATGTGTTTACTGTATATGAGAACTTCTGATAAGTAATTATAAGTACAGTCTACTTGTAAAATCGCTACGAAAACGCACACCGCAACGCAGCGTAAACTATCCCTCATGTGCAAACCATAATGCGAACAAGTAATTCGTGTAACCGCGGCCCTTTGTGCTGGAAGCGGTACTCGTGGCGACGTAACGCCACTCCGCAAGTGGAGCAGGCGGTCACCGGCTCGCATTACATTAACAATTGTACATGTCAATTATGCCGGGCTTTCACTGCAACTCGGTTTCGTTAGTACTTGAGGTACGAGCACTGTAGTCCGGGCCGCAGCGTGTCAGGGCGGCACGCAGCGCAGCGCAAAAATTAAGGTGCCGGTTGGCAGCGGGCGACATGAAGCAACCGCAGACGTGTCGCAGCAACACTACTGGTTTGTATGTATTACTATGAAATACCCTCCGCAGCTAGCGACACGAAGCTAGCGACACTTATTCATAGAAATACATAGAAACCAGTAGTGTCGCGAAGACAAGTCGTCTGCTGCAACTTCATGTAGCCGGCTTCCAACTTGTACCTTAACCAAGCACACTGGTGAAGGGCCGTGTTGAACAAGTTATAGTTAGGTAATTGACAAATAATGTCACTTTATAGAGTTGTTGTAGAAATTCAGAGCCGTGTATAATTGGTGTGAAATATATTTAGCCTGAAGAAAACAGCAAGTGGACTTAACTTTCTGTTTTCTTCAGGCCGGGGTGGGGGATTCGGAGTACAGTTTCTATAACACACAGTGGATGAGGCGTAGCGGCTGAGGACAGGCCGTATCGCTCGGACGCAACGCAAGTCCGCCACTGCACGATAAAAATTATAATACAAACTGTACTTAAGCCATTAAAGTAATATTATAGGCAGTTGATTTTTGCGCTCCAATCCAGCTGCAGCTCATCATTATGTGCATAAAGCTTTAGACCTCGTTATCCTGACAAAGTTGCTTTAACCTGTTTTTGGAATATTGTTATGTTCTAATTTAATTTATTGTAAGGTTTATTTTGTAAAGCTGGATTGCATACAACTAATTATTAATTTAAACATTTCGCGCAACTTCATTTCTGTACAAATACGTTTATCACGGGAGAATCCAGCATTTTTGTAATAAAAACGTGTATATAATCAAAATAAAAACTATACTTTATAAGGTCCGGGAAATCACATTCCAAATTTTATTAAAAACGTAGCTAAGTAGTAGCTAGGACGTGAAGAAGTAACAAACTGACATCAAGACATAGGTATGGATTTTGTGATTAAACTTTGGTTACATGAGAGCTTTACTAACTATTACAGCTGACCAACGCTAATTTCAATCACAAAAAGCATTGTTAGAATTTCTGTACATTTCAAAATGACAGTAACGCACGTCACAGAATCTTGTACCAGGAATCTATGACTTTAAAGAGGCTCCTTAACGAAACAAACATTCGTGGAATGACGTCGATCTCCTGCCCCCCCCCCCCCCCCTCCCTGCTCATCGGAACTGTATAAAATACCCATTTAACCTGCCTATAGTGTCTCCAGGGTTACTTTATTGGTTGAAGGAAAGAAAAATTTTGGGCTTCTTTAAATAATTTGATTTAAAGTAGCCATTTTAAGCTCTACTTTGTAGGTTACGTATGAAATTGATCCAAATTAATCGAAAATAGCGCACCAGGATTTTGAGTCCAAATTCACAGCGGCTGGCTATGAATAGTGCAATCATAAACCACGACACTTTAACGAGATATACAATTTCTAAGTTTCAATTGAAAATTCATGCTACATTTTCAGATTTTCCGTTGTCAAGCCAACGATACATGTAGTTCTGAAACTTATATTCTGTTAAAATCATTGATAATTTGATAGTCTACACAGAAACCGTGCATTTGTCCTGCAACAAAATCCTATCCCTTGTTCTGGGACTAAAAGTGCCAAATTGCCAAATCACAAAACCCCTGTGGTTTTTGCGATTTGGAATTTGTAATTTGCCAAATTATAATATTATCAGAATCGGATACAGATTTGAGCGTGAAGCAATAGCTTAAATTCATAGTAATTGCTACCATCTACCTACGTAATATTACTTACTTTAAACTTTCAGTTGGCAACCCTGAAAGTGCGTTCGGTTCTTTGTCATCTATCGCGTCCATAAATATGCAATGCCGCGGGGGGTTCAAGTTTGGCAAATTGCCGGCCCTGACTATACTACACTCCCTACTACACTACACTTACTACACTATACTCACTACTATCACGCTAACAGTTCTCAGTACTCGCTCATATTTAATCTCTTTACGTCTTTGTCGTTAGTATTCATTTTATGCATTTCCTTACACATTTCTGGCTGCAGTTATAGTTTTATTCCGTTACAAGCCTTAATGGGTTTGGCATTGTTTCGCGACTAGCGAGGCTCCTTAACGTTTCTATTATGTGTATTCTCACTGGCTTTAATGTTTTCTACTTCCTATTTACTATCATCAGCTCACTTCTCCATTAAAAATAATTTTACTGATGTTCAACTTTGGGTTAGTTTGTCTAATACAGTGGACATTAGATCACATCTTAAGTTTTTTTTTTTGGAAGTGTATAGTTTATCCACAGAGCGAATACAAATAGTTAATCTATTCTACAGAGTCGTAGATAATTTAATGTAATATTTTAGTCACTTAAAAGTGCAAGTGAATATGATATGCTCCAGTAAAAAAACAACGGGCATTAGCATGTTTTAAATTGTTTTCATCGTTAATCCTTTAGCCAGTTATAATTTTAATATTATGTAATTTGTCTGTAATGTTTATTTTATTTCGTTAGCGATCATTTATTTCAAGCAGCCAATCAGCGGGGATCCCCCGTCATTAGGTTTTTGATGTGATGTAGAATTTGCATAATGACGGCTCAACCGCGAGCTTCACCGACGCGAAATTGGGATTTTGATATTATTTTTTTTTCATAAAAGAGGATTGATTCATAGACGTATAACTGATATCAACTGTTGATATGACGTGTCAAGTCAAAATTAATTACCGAGACAAATGAAAGACGTAATTTTGGGCTGTTAGGTGTAATTATTGTAGGCCTATTTTAATTTTTGAAGTTTAAGCACGTATTCTCATCGGGTGGAGTGGTCTTAAGTGGATAACTTTTATTAACTTCAGCACAATATACAATAATCAGCACTACTCAAAAGTATCAGCATGACTTACAAGAATCAGCATTCAGCACATCTCAAAAGGAACTCACAAAGATCAGAACTCAAACATGTAATAATGTAATTCCGCTAACTGAAAGTCGCTGTCTTAGCGACTCCGCTAACTGCCGAACAAACACTCTCCTAGCCCGGGTAAACCCCAACTTTGTGTGTCTTTGCAATATTCATTTTCAATTCTGCGGTTTTGTTCTTACATACTTACTATGATATTTTCCTTGTGTCATCTTAGTTTCTCTTTCTTCTAGTTGCGACTTAAAGATTTTGACTATGTGTTTGTTATTTCAAAGCATCTTTTAATGAAAAGTACATCAGCAATTAATGAAATAACAAGCACATAAATATACTCAATTTTTTTTTAAGTCTGGTCTGGTCTAAAAGGTCTGCTAATTTAAAAGAGTTCTCGTTTAGTCCTAGGTAACGCGAGCTACTAGTTAATTTTTATAAAAATAACCGCTCCCATAGAACACTATGGCACAAAATGAAAAGATATTTCATCTCATCATGGAACAGCACGCCTGTCTACTTTCAATTTATGTAATTGACATTGAGAAGTCTCAGGAAATTCCTTGCAATAAAATCCGCCGCCGCTCGGCCGTGAGAAATTACAACATAAATATGCAAAACTAGGTCATTTACTGTGATCTGGGAGGCTGGCCTTCTGGGCCCAAGTCTTATCCCTCGAATGTTGCTTATTTGCAGGTTGTCTCAACGGACGCAAAATATGCTCTTTCGCGTGCGTTTGAGACAGCCAGTGATTGAAGTGATGTAAGGTATGAGAAAATCGGGGAAATTAAATTTGAAACAAAGTTTTCTTGTGATATTATGAAAATGTTGAATTATTGACTTATAAAATTAGTTTGCAGGGGAGTTTATGTAATTGTATGCATGTGACATGTCACATAATATATCCACGTAGGGGAAAAGGCACTGTGCATCTATACCCGTACCACAGATTCAAGAACCCATCAGCGTAAACGTGAACACTGTCACGGTTAACGGCATATTAATCGTGCATTTTATGATTTTACTAAAAACTTTGCGTTACTTTAACTGCAATTAGTTAGTAATTTGACAATAGCAAAATTAGTGGTATTATAACGATACGCGTAACAATATAATATAACTCGTGATAATATAAGACCACTACCATGCCTCTAAAACCCTATATGGATAAACCAATGTAAAGGCTTTTAGGTAATCTAATTAATACCAAACTAAACCGAAATCTAATCAATCAGGGCAACACACCAATCGCGCCAGTTTGCGGTCCGCGCAAACATTGTTCATGTTAACTGTACAATTTAATTACTCTTGTTGTATACAGTATTTTGAGTGATCCTTTTACTAAAACGTTTTAACCATGTATGTAATTATGTGATAAAACCAACTAACGACATAACATCAGGGGGGTGAGCCAAAGCCTTTTCGTTATCGCTTATTTATAGAATCGCCGATCAAAATGTATGGAATTGACATAAGACGAGTCGAACGTCAAAGTCATGTTAACGAACGCTTATGTCAATTCCATACATTTTGGTTGGCGATTCTACGAAGCGATAAAGAAAAAGTTTTGGCTAAATGGCCAGGTCTAATATTATGATCTACTCGTAAAGACGTTGAGATCTTTCCAAAATAATTAAACAAACGCCCTCGCCGCTTAAGAGTAATTATAGTAGTACAAACAGTATCTGTTCGTTCGACGCAAAATGTTTTTCTTGTAGCGAATACTATAGGTTTATTGGTCTATAAAGTTTTATTTATCTTATTTAAATAAAATTATAACAGATATTCCCAACGAACAGAGTTTTATTCTCCCCCATTAGTCTCGTCCACAATTATAATTAACAATACTTTGACTTAGATTAATTGCCTCGCGATTTGTTTTGATCTATTTATAACAACGTTTTGATGACGAATTTCTGTTTGTTTTATTGTTTAACTTAAAATATCTGAGAAGAAATAATGAAATGACTGCGTAATATTGCCGAGGATAAAGAAAATTGTATAATGTTCTAAAATTATATTATAATGGGTATCGTGTTAACTTTAGTGAGTTCCAACATAACTAAATTTTGCATGCAACTTAATGGTTCTAAAACTTCCGAATTATGAATGTCATGCTGGAACGAACACTTTGCTTGGAAATAAAATATTAAATAACCTTAGATGTCATTTGAATCCTAAAAGTGGAGAAAAAGGGAAATCGGATCAATGGCTTAGGCGCACAAAGGAAACAGACATTCTGCATTCATAACATAAGCATGGATATAGGTTACTACAAGTGATCACTGAGAATTGATTGAAATGTGAGGTGTAAATAACACGAAAATTGGAAAAATCATTAAAAAATAAGTATTTCTCGTAATATTGGTAAATACTACGTTTTGTACGCGAGGCTAAGCAAATCACAAAATTAATATTCAGACAGCAGATCCATTGTCAATTTAAATAAAATGCTCCTCGCATCAGATATTTCGGCAGCGAAATGAGATGATCAAGACAAAATGATCTGCCATCGAGGTAAGGGGCTATTGTCGAAGATTACAGAGTCAAAGGGGAGGGCACTCACAATACTAATACTATACAGTAGAGTAAATCTGTCATGTCCTAGAGATCCAACTCGCTGAACACAGAACATTCTACGTTTTAATACTCAAATACTCAAAAGAATTAGACGATTGCGATTTATCTAAAAACTCATAGCATAATATTTTTATTTATAGCAACATCTTGCAAAAATAACCAAAACCTCTACGTGAAAAATTTGACGCATTTAAGACTAGGCTTTAACGCATATCTACGCGTCCACTCTTATTTAAAGGAGGGGTTAATCGAAATATTGCTAAAAGTAATAATAATAAACATTACTTTTCCTTACGGTCATCTGAATGATACTGAAGTGTGCGTGCCCTCGATAGATGCAGTTATAGTATGAAGAGTCTACTGTATGACGTGTATATTGTGGCTGATGAGGCCTAATGCGAGGCAAGCAATTTTTAATATTACGTGGGATCGGATGAGCATACATTTGAGGGAATTGCTCTTTGTTTGGGAAATTGCTCGGCGGTTCGAAGACGATCGCCAATTTGAGAGCCAAAAAACTTCAGCTGATTGAAAATGTGTGGATTACGAATCGGCAATTTAGCGTTTTATGATTGTTCCTAATTTTTATTATCCGCTTTATTCATTTAAGCTAAAAAGTATTATGTCATAAAACATAAGATTTGTTGGACGCTCCGGAGGGCTGAATTGATTTTAATAAGTTTTGGCTCAGAGAGTATAGTGATTACTGATTAACCTTACCTAACGTTTTTTTCTTTGCGTGATGTTGCGGGCAACATTCAATCATTCATTGTATCGATATTGCATGTTTTACATAGACCAATAAGGTTTTAGAACAAACACAAGAACAAGGATAGTGCAATGTAAGCTCAAACTAGCAGGTTCTCATATTTAATTGTTAACAAAGCGAGGAGGTCCCTGAGCAAACTTAGCTTGTTGAAGTTTGTCAGGAAGTCGATAGCTATAAAGACCTGACTCCATGCGGGCGGTGTGAGTGAAGTTCAGAGACCGAATTCCTGCGTCTCGAATGTCACTTCGATCGTAAGTCTTACACACGCAATAGCTTCGATACGCTATTATAAACATAGTGTCTCATACATCTACAGGAAGAAATAATAACATTCTACTCGCTCGGACTTCAAAAATATGCAAAGGAATCGGTACAAAATTTTCCACAATAAACCATCTTTGCTCTATTTTTAAATGTTAAATCCATCCACTAAAGTAAATTTTAAAAATAATTTCACCGCTTAGTATATTTTGAACCATATCCAAAGAAAATAGTAATCCAGTATTATAAATTAAAGTTATTAATTGCAGACGGCGATGTAGTTCCGTGTCGTCGGGGAACTCCGCCAGATAACGTTGACTCGCTGTGAGTTGACTTCAATTGTACAACTTCATTTTAAATATTCAATTATATTGTTCCTAGATTCCATATTACATTCAAGGTAAGGATTGCAAAACCAGGGTTGGTTTATGCCCTATCATGTACCTGGCAAACCAAGTTACCAGAGGGCAGAGATCAAGAAGAGATCAATCAAATATTCTTTATTGTGCACACAGTACAGAGATAATACAAACAAAATATATAAAAAAGATATTACATAGGTGTCACAATGGCGGCCTTATTACTAGGTAGCAATCTCTTCCAGGCAACCACGAGCGAAGGTGAAATTGTAATAGAGATAAGCGTGCATGTGCAAACAAAAGAATAGAGATCTATAGTTAGATAAATAAAATTTGTTCACCAAACTCCGAAATTAACAGATTCTAAATCCAAATTCCTAAGAAATTTTTTGAATACTTAGATCTTAAGATATAACTAAATGAATCCCAAACAACTCCTAAAAGTGAGTCATTAAGGTGCACACACTTTTACCTAGATGTCTTGTATTTAATATAAATATTAAATGTCCTTGTTTAGAGGCAGTATTAAGTTTTTTAATTAAGAAGAGTTAAAGTAATGACACAAAAGCAATATTTATTTTCATTTTCCATATTAAATAATCCCTTTATAGTTTTGTGCGTAATTTATGGGGTCGCTAATCGGGACACAATTTTTTGTGCATGCCGTGGGGTGCCGCGTCTCCCTTCGTGACGCGCGAGTGACCCCGTGAGTCACGCGTCAGCTGTGTGGGGTGACGAGGGACCCTGCAATTATGCACTGAATACTGATCGGCCAATCAATACATTTTAGTGCATTATGTGCAATAATGACGCTCGCGTGTCAAACTGACATATCGGAGTATTACGTCACTCTCAATCAATGCATATTTAAGGCACATCCAGAAACAAAAGAAGAACAAAAACATTACAGAAAGTTTCTGAAAAATACTGATTAATGTTAGCGCAAAAAAAAACAATTATAAGTGACAGCCGTTATGTAAAACACAAAACACATTTTCTCTCGCCGACAGCGTTCGAACAAGACTAAAAGCCGAGATTCCAGGCAAAGGATTGAATAAATACAAAAAACTAAAATGTAACAGTAATCCTTTTCAGTTCCGCCGACGCGACGGAACTGCGGAACGTAATTTAAGTTGGTTCCGTCGGTTATAACTTTTATGACTCAAATATTAATGAACTGAGACCGCGTTTTTAATTCGAGTAATGGTGACGCCGCGCGCTGGTTTATAGCGTTTTTAGAGGACGTCATAGTGCAGGTTCATTTGTGCCCGCTCTCCATGTTTATGTAAAACCTCGCTAGCGGAAAACGTACTTAATTATTATGGCAGCTATGAATCTATAAAATAATACACATGGCGTGCATAGAAGGTGTAAATTTCAATACAGATTCCATATTTTTACACAATCTTCTAGTTACTTAAAGATGGCAGGGAAATTATATAACTGGTCGTACTAAAGTCTTATGTATAGTTGACTCTTCGTTCAACGCAAGCCCATGCAGATAAATATTTTTTCTCGTAAATTTTTCATTTAATTTTCCCCGAATTAATTAAAAAAATTATTCGGATATTTTTGCAAGAATTTAATGGGGTAGTAATGAATATTAAGTTTAACTACCAATGGTGGCAGTAGAGTAGTTTTGTAATATATTCGGTAATGAGCGAGCCACGTGGGTTAATTAATTTTATGTAATTACGATATTTCATCGGCCATTAATTTGATTTACAAACAAATACAGTCGCCGTAAATTACAATTTTAATTAGTATATTGAGAGAGACGCTGTGATTGCGTTTTGTGAGGGCCACTGAGGGCCACTGAGGGCGATGAAGGGCATCGACACAGGAAGGTCGTTAAGTAAATAACCTTTTAAAAGCCTAGCTCTTTTAATAATAAGAATGCTTTTGTTCTGTCTTGCTTCCTTATAATTAGTTTTGAAAAGTATGATTTATGTTAGTTCAAATAATAATATTATTCGGCAAATATTTTAGAACATACTCATAATGAAACCTTTATTATGTATTACTCCTTAATTTCATTCGTTTTTATCAAACTTCAGTATGGGCGACTAAAGTCCTGCCATTAAATGGCGAGCACTAACCGCACAACGAAGAAATAGTACATTACGCACCTAGGGCAGGAAAATAAGAAATGTCTCAGATCACATGTAATTGTTAGCCGAGGCGAAGCCGAGGTCGACAAACATATTGTGATCTGAGGCTTTCTTATTTACTGCCCGACGTGGTGCGTATAATATTTTTCTCATCGACGGAGGCGGAAAACGGCAACATCGGTCAGCGCAGCGGGATGAAATTTGACGTTTTCCGCCCGGAGGTGAGAAAATATAGTTTTACTTTATATTTTTACTATGGAGTTTAAAGTTACAATAAAATAACTTGAAATACTAGCTAATCTGCTAGATTTGGCTACATAAGACCTTGCTCTCTTTTAAGCAAAACTAGCCAAACTGCTTTTAGTTATGCCTTGCTTAACCTGAGACCCCAGAGAACTTTGCAGTGTCAGATTTCAGTACATAATATAATTAGTAATATAAGTATTCTGGTCACACGTAGGGGACGCGGCGCAGCGGTGACCGCGTTAGTGTGGTGGACGTCGCGTCTGTAATCCAGTTACGCGGTATTAACTGATTACGACAAATAAATAAATCGACGGACGACGCCCACATGTCGTATAAGATATTAGATTAACACTGAGTTAATAAAATACGATTATTTAGAGACCCATGTATTGCGGGTGTATGGTATCCATAAATTACTATTTTCTGTATTATTTTTACTTTTTACGAAGAAATAATATGTGTGGAAGCCGCAGAGGAAGATTTTCCGACCGAGCGAGGTGGTATGCTCCGTCAGGCCGAAAATGTCATGATTGATTTCAGCTGTGGGATACCGTCACAGATGCAAAATGTGTATAAAGAAAAAAAAATGTACTATCAGAGAAGTTGATTCCTAAGCAGATGGGGGACTTACGTAGTTTGGTCGCGTTACGTCAAACCCAGCGAGAGAGATCACAAACATTGAATTGAAATGATCCGACCAAATAGCTTTGTCCACACTGTGCCTTTTTCTGTTCGTCAAGGGCATGGCGTTATAGCGCAGTCAACAACGAACGTGAGGCATCCCCGCGACGCATACCCTCTGGGCTCTGACCGTCCAAAACTTTCGCTTTGTTATTAAAAATGACAGTTGGCGTTGCGTTCTTTGACGCATTCAATTATTGAATGCGCCAAAACGAAAGTTGAATGAAAGAAGATGACGAAAATTGAAGACGAAAGCGCATAATATGTGGACATAGTTAATGGCATATGGTCTGTCAGCTGCCTAGGAATCAATTTCCTCGATGGTACAATGCCTTGTCCATGTCTGTCAATTAAATCATTTTAAAACCAATGTAAACATCATCTTTTTTATGTAGGCAAGTTGTTAAAAATTGAATAATGTTACGAATGCCGTATGTTGGCGTTTTCACCGCTGCAACGTACAATGCTCACGTGCCCCAAGACCGCGGGAATGTGGGCAGGGCGGTGTTCACGGAATGTACGGCACTACGCACGGTTCACGGGAAGGGTCAGTTCACATTACATCGTGACGAGGAAATTACATTCGGTACGTTTTTAAATGTAACTCAACTCAAACTCAACTCAATTTTTTTTATTCAGAATAATTTTTAGCAAATATTTTCTGAAAGTCTACATGATGCCTACCACCGGTTCGGGAACTAACCCGGCGAGAAGAACTGGCGTAAGAAACTCGCACGGGGCCAGCTTTATTTACCAAAAAAGTGAGAAAAAAATAATCTTTTAAAATTAAGTTTACAATGCTGTAACTTTAAATTATACAATACAAAACTTAAAGTTGTACCACTCAAAACTGAACTGGATAGCACACAGTAATTTGATGAATGGGTCCTTATTGCTGACAACTGCATTGCGTACATCATTAATTCATTACTTATGTTATATTTGTAAAAAATATGCGGAATAAAAATATTTGAGTTTGAGTTTATTGTCTAGTGCAGTCCCATAACCTGAACAAAGAGATTTACATCCCAGGGTAACCCTGCTGACGGATTGGTCCATTATCATCAGGTGTTTGACGTCTGTACACTGGTCGTTCGGGTACATCAAAAGTTGCATAGTGTTGCCGATTCTGTCGAGGGGGAATACTGACTATAATTAAAACACTGAAGTTAAATGTAAAGAACATAATATGTATTAGTTAGAAATACATTGAATAATACAGGTACATATAGTTTTATAATTAAAATCAGACACATGTGCCTCTGTCTCGAGCCTAGCTCAGAATGCCCTTCCAACCCCCGGCTCTCTCTGGCTGGCGTCGACCAGGAGTTCATGTCATATGGTTTACATTCAATTACATTATTAATAGCCCTGTTACAAGGAACGCAGACCTGTCACTCTACGTGAACCATTAAATATTTCTTAGGACTGTTTTTATATTTAGTTCAACTCCTATTTCAAACGGACGTGATACTTTAAAGACTTGTTTCGTTGTCAACTTAAAATAATGAATGTTTGTGTTCCTTATACTTAACACTTAGCGTAAAAGTCCATAATTCTTAGTATTTAATGTTCCTTGTCACAGATTAAGATGTTTACATGTTTCAGGGTTCCTCAAGTAATATGATTTTGTACAATAAGTTTTTAAACATAGTTTCAGAGTTTAATATAATTCCCAACAGACGGCCATTCTGCCCTGGGGATGTCCCCATCCCCAAAACCGATCGGCCATTCGTTGGGTGAGTATGCCCTCATACGATAGTACATGCAACTAGTACTTAACTAAGTGAGATTTATAAATTGTTATTGAAGGCACAAATAAAATAGATTGAAATAAAAAAAAGAAAAAGGAACATGTACATAATATGTTTCGAAGTCAAGAGATTAGTTTGCAATTCTAAGTAAGAGTTCCTAGGTATACGATTTACATTTATAATTTATGTTTATGTGTAATCAATAATCATTGTAACATAACAACTAATATGAAGAGAACATTGGTTTTAAGTAATTAGTCATTATTACATAAAATCATTAGTAGAATTATTGTTACTATTTTAATAATTAAATATCCTGTTCTACAATAAAAAAAAAAAATCTCTTATATATTTATCCTAAAAATACTTCTCTAAGGGCGGATTTTGCCCAAACTGGAGTTATTTTCAAATAATAATAGTATAGGTATATCCCAACTAGCAAATTAGTCCTTTAACAAAAAGCCTAAATGACATTTAGTCGTATAGAAATCGTATAGTTGTAATTAAAGTTTCCAACATCGTGTAACAATATTTTAAACGAACAATATATGTCATATAAGAGTTTAGTCATTTAATTTAGTCCTGTAATCGTTAGCACGACCAAATTATATGACTATCCTATAAATATCGCAGTTGTGACCTTTAAAATACATATTTGATGTTGTATGAAATTAATTTATACAACAATCATAATCTGGTTGTAATGCCGACCATAACACTACTCTTTATCAGTAATAAGATTTCTACATGGCTATCATGTAAAGTCCATATATTTAACTGTTATAAAATACATCTTTAAGTAAACGTTTCTTACATGATTTTCGACTCTCTTTATACGACTATTATAAAATGTTTATAAGCCTAATATTCATATTTTGAGAACTTAAATAACTAACTCAAGTTATGATTTTAAAATACTTTTAAAACTTACTGTTATAAAACATTTTAGTTATTTCATGATATTTTCATGTTTCTCTTTTACGACTTTGGCCAAGAAATAATCGGCCAAGTGCGATTTGGACTCGCGCACGAATGGTTCTATACCGTTATAGAGCAAAAGTTGGCCAAAAATAGTTTTTCTTATGGGAGCACGCTTAAATATTTATTTTATTTTAATTTTATTACTAAAGAACAAATATAATTGAAGATTTTGTGAATATTTCATGTACCTACTTTTACGATCTATTACTAATATTATAAAGCTGAAGAGTTAGTTGGTTAGTTTGTTTGAACGCGCTAATCTCAGGAACTGCTGATCGATTTTTTTTTTCGACATCAGAAATTATCACCATATTGAGAATTCGATAAAATGCATGGGTTTCCACTTTGTAACGGTACCCTAAAAATGGCGGATGATAAAATAAATAAATGGTAAGATATGCGACTTATAGTCATAAGACATCATATAAAAGTCACCATCATTACCTAAAATCGTGTAATTGTAAAAGTACAAGTAATCTTAAAATTAACTAAATTCATAAATATTATTTTGCAATTATTCGAAGGGGGAGTTAAATATTTGTTAAAAAAAACGTATATACAATCGTCGAGAAATTTAATTTCCCTTAGAAAAGTAGATATTGTTACCGACTAACACCAAATACATTATAGTCAATAGCAGTCAATAGTATTCATTCAATAATAAATATGGCAGACAAACTTTTACCAACATGATGGCTACTTTTTCTTTTATCTTACTCCAACAGAACTGTAAAATAATTAGTATCCGCAAAAAGGTAATGCCAGTGACTACTTCCCAATGTTTATACAACGTCTACTGGATCATAATACGACGAAACGGTTATAAAATTAATCACTTTATGACTGCTATACGAATATTTAGCCACTAAAACGACCATGACACGATCGTTATACAAATAAAAGTTATATATTTTGCGCCTATTTCGCGTCATATAAAGGTTAATACGAATGCTATATAACCAAAAAGGCCTGACCTCAAGTTATAACCAAAACGTTGTCTCGAAAATTATATGACCAAATTTTGCTACTTGGGATGCTAGTCTATGTGGAGAAAATTATTATTGTCATGATAGTTCGTGCAACTTCAGGTTTGGTTGAATCGGGCCTTAATTCTAGAATATTATATATATTGTACTTAAGTTCAAGAAAAATGAAATACTATAGCAAGAAAATGAAAAGAAAAAGAAGAAAGTAAAAAAAAACTTGTTATAAGTACTTTTTTTTTATAATCTATATTCTATAGTGTTTAGACTAGCTTGTGATTCTAAAAAAATATTCACGTGAACCATCACGTAAGGCACCGTTTGTTAATATAGGTACTTTTATTGGAGAAAACACTTTTCTTATTACTATTATTGTTTATACACTAGCACTTATTTTCACTTGGATTGACTTTTACACTGCTAGACTCACTTGGTTCTAGTATATTCACTTGGATTGACTTTTGCACTGCTAGACACATCTGGGTCTAGTATTTTTCACTTGGATTGACTTTTAACACTGCTAGACTCAACTGGGTCTAGTTTTTTTTCACTTGGAGACTTTTACACTGCTACTAGACTCAACTGGGTCTTGATACTGGTAGACTCGACTCGGTCTAAATACTGGTAAGACTCGACTGGGTCTTAATACTGGTAGACTCGACTGGGTCTAAATACTGGTAAGACTCGACTGGGTCTTATTAGTGGTAGACTCGACTGGGTCTAAATACTGGTAAGACTCGACTGGGTCTTAATACTGGTAGACTCGACTGGGTCTAAATACTGGTAAGACTCGACTGGGTCTTATTACTGGTAGACTCGACTGGGTCTAAATACTGGTAAGACTCGACTGGGTCTTAATACTGGTAGACTCGACTGGGTCTTAATACTGGTAACACTCAACTGGGTCTTAATACTGGCTGTACGCGCCTGCTGCACTTAGAGCAGCGTGTACATTACTTTCACGTTTCCAGCATCCTCGTAAGCGCGTACTGTGCTCGTGAAGCTGACACGACTTTCCACACTGGGGTCAGTCATGTCTCAGCCATTCACGCCACCTGTGCTGAAACTGTATGAAGGAGGATGCGGTGTGCGATATAGTGTGTGAAGTTATGACTTTGTGGTGAATTATAATTTAGGAATGTCTCTACATTAGTAGTCTTTATAAATAATGAGATAATTAATTGTTATTTTGAAAATGACGTTTCATTATCTGAATCGGTATCGTTATTAAGTTTTTCCTATATTGTTATTTGTTATCCACAGCTTTAAATGGTCTGCAGGAAAATCTTGTTTTATTTTTGGTTACTGCATCCTTGTATGCTAGGGATTTTATAGCGATCATTTGGAAGCTTTTTGTTTAAGTATAAGTAAAAATATATATATACGTATATATATATTTTTTTTTTAAGGAACTTTCAATTTCGGTGTTACTTTTTTTTTTTATACTTTTGCCTTTCTCTGGGTTACGGCTGAGTACTTCTACGTGATGATATTCTGCCCTTGTACTCAATTGAAAAGTTATATTCTTGTAATTTATAATAGCCATACCTTGCTACTTTTGGTAGTAGGTTACGTTTTGTCAAAGTCAAGCGGGGAGCATTGCAGTCTGTTATGCCTTTAAATTCAATTCCCATTATATACACTCGCTGGAGAGTAAGAACATCTTTTACTGTTACTCTATGCACAAGCGGTAAGTATTCACCGTTTTTCTTATGCACTAATTTAGTCTATTGGACTCGCGTATACGGACTGTAATTCTCTTACGATGCCAGCCGCCATGAGGTCTATCATTTTTCGGACCTTCTCGCGCTCACTCGAGGGTAGCCGCTAGGGCTTAGTTATTATATTACAGGTGTGTTATCATTTAATTTTTATGTTCACTAGCTGTCCCGGTGAACTTCGTGTCACAGGTCACTTTAAAATCTTCCCTGGACTTCTACGAATATTTTAAGACTAAAATCAGCCCAATCCGTTCAGCCGTTTTCGAGTTTTAGCGCGACTAACACATTTGAAAATCCATTTTTATATATATAGATTAATAGTAATTATATTATGTGTAATCCCCGATTCGTGGGTATCTTACGCAGAACAGCCTCTGTATTTATTAATTGAATCTAGTAACTTTTGCTTTATTTTGGTTGGGGTCTCGCAGCTCTCGCTTCGTATATTTATCATGCCCCTTGTTATAGTATTTTGTACTCACTATTATTTTAAAGAATATTCCATATTAGTAGTCAGTAGCCACATGATTAACGTTTATAAGCTGACGGGTCAGCGAACATAATATAGGTTTTTCCGTAAATATAGTAGCTCGTGACATTAAAATGATTACTACGAAGTATGATTGTTTTGTTTGAAATATTTCCAATTAGAGACTTCCCTTCCGTGACATGATACAGTCCTTGCAATAATATAAATCGTTTCTGTATAATCTTGTTCACTTTTACGTTTATATTATTTATCCCTGTACACAACGGTATATCGTCGATAACGTAAACGTTTATTTATTTCATACAGAATAATAACAGTATTAATACTAAGCTCGTGTTTGTCTTATGAGCTACTGCAGTTGGTAATTCTGTAAGGGTCCGTTTCCAGTAAATGATCCTCTATGATGCTTCTACACTTGCCTTGACAGCATCGACGGTCATGTTGACCACCGCTATACCGAATGGTGTGACGCTTGACGCTTCCGAAAGCGAGCCCCTTAATAACTGGTAGGCCTGATATAATATAATAATAATATCTATGGACGCTTCACACCACGTCAGTCTGGCCCCGTGCTAAGTACCTGAAGGACTTGTGTTACAGGTACCAGACAACGGAAATATATTTAATACTTTTATACTATACATATATTTAAGATTTTTACTATGTCATACAAATATATAATACACATCCAGACCCAGGAACTTTGAAAAAACTTTTTGTTCCGTCGGCGGGATTCGAACCCGCGACCCCCGGCTTGAGCTACCAACGCGCTCACCACTGAGCCACAGAGGTCGTCAAATATATATATATTTAACGACCGATATATGTATATACGACGATATATATACATAAGTTAAGAGATCATTGCTCGACTATCTTTTTACGTTTTAAGGTGCATCGTCTACCGAAGTAAACATACCCCGAACAAGCCACGTTACTCAAGTTGACAATAATTTTATAATATTTTTCATCGATTTCTCTGCTATGTTTTCAGTTAATTCACTTTTTGTAACCGCTATTTGTGTCGTATTTGAATTTTGTAGATTTCTGCTCTGAGCACGTTTCCTGCTGACTAACTCACACTTCTCACTATCGTGTCCTAATAACGAACATTTATCACACCTTTGTTTCTGTTTTTGGCATGCTCGAGCTGTGTGACCCATTTCTAAGCAATTATAACGTTGAATCGGATTTAAGTTGCGTTTGCCAAATATTATCAGTCGATCACCGTTGGTCCGGATTAGGCGCGAATTTACGGAATTTACTGGAGTGTAAACCAGTCGTCAGGGGTATTCGATGTAAAATGTCTTCGTGTTTAGCTATGCGTCTTAAATAAGTAAGTAATTTTGATGTACTGCTAATTTTCAACCCTTGCGCGTTGAGACGTATATTGTTATCGAATATGCCGTTAACGATGCAGTCTACGGCATTGCTTCCTGATATCCCGCATAATTTAACTAATTTTGCTTTGTCGTGGAAGTAATCTTCTAAAGGTTCATCTCTACGATTTTTTTCTACGCTCTAGCATTTCATTTAACTGATCTGCATAGTTGCGGTCGTTAGGAAAAGCTTTAACGATTTTCCTTTGCCATTCGCGCCAGCTTAAATTAATCGTACTCCTTCCCTGATACCACTTTTCCGCGTGACCCGCTAGTTTGGGAATAGCATAGAAAATCGTTTGTCTCTCGCTCCATCCGTATATATTTGCCGTCCCGTTGACCTTCCGGACCCAATCTTCGGCCGTTTGATCATGACAATCGGGATGGTATTACGTGCTGGGCACCTTCATAGTGACGATTAGATTTACTAAATATACGAGCAATTTTCTCCAATACGAGTGAGCTACGAGAGGACGAACGCACGCGTCTCCTTTTTGTTTTACTAAAACTGGAAGAGCGAGATCTAGACTGTCTCTTTTTTTCATCAAAAGAGCTCGAGGAGCTCGTCGTTGTTGAAGTTCAAGATCTGCGAAACCTGCCTGTAGCGAGTTCAGTTTCTGTGCTGCTATACGAGCGGCGCCTTTTGCGACTCCTACGAGTTTGATATGCGCCTGAATCATAAACCCTCCGCGATTCGCTTATTGCTGTAGATCTACTACGTAACCTTTTTTTGATATTCTAAAACCCCCTTAGACGATCGACGTCAACGAGAGCGTGATCTCCGTTTCGTTTCCATTATTTCCGCGGTATTATCGTTATAGGGTGGAGTGTAACCAGAAGCTTCGGACATGTAATTAGAGTGTATTATAGAGGTGTATACAATATTTATTTTCTATTTATTTAATATAATGTGTATTTTTGTGTCTGATGTGTGTTTATGTAAAGGATTAGTTCAGGGAAGAAACAAAACCATAAATTAGATTGTATACTTTAGAAGATTACTGTCAGGCGTCGCATCTATAATAAAGCGCAACCAAAAATAATAGCCGACATTGCGGCACACTGTTCTTATTTCAACACACGAAAAATAATTAATGTACTTATGCATGCATGAAATTCTTATAAAATCATAATATCTTTTTGAAAAGTTTAAATAAATATGTGAAAGAAGATAATTTCTTTAACGAAACACAAGTTGTAGCGGTTTGTTTGTACTTATTTAAAATTATATTAATCCTTCAAGCCCCATAAGAGCACCGGTGATCGCAACAACAATAGAACACAATAGCACCTCCAAGAATCTGCGATCGAAGAATTAAATCTAACCTCAACAATACTCTAAGGCACAAAACAATATCTAGTACATCAAGGAGATCGAAAAGTAAAAGTAAAGTGAGGGAAATTCTGTAAAATATGCTCCGTTGTTCGGCAATCATTTAACTCTCTATCTACTTATTATAATATTATTATGTAACTAATAAATAATGTTATTATGCAATAAATGGTTTATAGTAAATGCCTTCCGAGCATCGGAAAATTTCCAGCATTCCAAATCGGGAGATTTACGGCGAGAGTCGAAACTACTGCCGCTACTCGCTACTGTTATAATAATAAACTAGCTATATGACCGAGCTTCGCTCGGTATTCAAAAAATTAAATAAAACACACGTAAAATGACATTTTATGAAAATGATTCCTAGCTAGATCGATTTATCGCCCCCGAAAACCCCTTTAATAAATAGGCAAGTCAAACCGTTGTCAAATAAAAATGGAAAGGCCTCACCAGTTTTTGTCGTTATTGTACCTCGCGTCTTGCGCTCGTACATGTAAACCTCCATCCTCAACGATCGCTCGCTTACGGTTTTGTTCTCAATGCAATTGGTGCAAATTCTCCTCAGAATTCAGAATGAAATATACTAAATTTCGTGAAAATCGTTGGAGCCGATTCCGAGATTCCAATTATATATATATACGAGAATTGCTCGTTTAAAGATATAAGATAGGCGCAGGAGTCGAACCTGCTACTGCTACTTAGTACGTCCACGTAGATCTTACGGTTGCTTTACGGGAGTCGAACCCGTTGCTGCTGTAACCTGTTTTACAAATGGCTAACACAGGAATCGAACCCGCTGTCTCCCATTGCACCTCGTGATAATAGGTTAAATATCAAATTATATTAAACTAGCACACAATAATGACATATTATGATAAAATTTAAATAAAAATACCTTTAGATGTCTCTGCCGAGTTTAGCAGTCGCCTCGTATCAGCAAGCGAATTAACGCTCGCTAAATTATCTATACCTGTGACTATGCAATTTACGCACCATATTTTGATAATAATAATTCAAATAATTGTAATAATATCAAAACGAACCCACATGCACATATTATATTTTGAAAGGTTAATTAAGAGTACGGTACGTTATATGAAATGAATGTTATTGTATTATTATTAATTTTTTTTAAACAAGATTAACGTGATCTATATATCACATTCGATATAGTTGGATAATTGTATCACAATATTTTCTTTAGGAATTTTAAATTCACAATATTGCACAAGTCTTAATGTTAGGTTCAATACCTACTTTTAAATTAATAACAAGTCTTGTACTTATTACTGTACCATATCTTCTAATAATAATATTATGAATCTAATTGTTACGTATATTTATAGAACATTAATCTATTAAATTTTATTATACCAAGTGACTCTTTATAAGTGTATATATGTAGGTATATAAATATAGGTATTTGTGAATTATTATTCTTTTAATTTGAGATGATTATAACAATTTGAATAATAATACTTCCTTAAAATAAATCGTCGAGCATTTGATAGCTCACAACAGGTAAAATAAAATAATATAATATTATAGTGTACATACCAAAACTTCGTCGATACGGTCCATCCCACTTCTGAAATGTTGCCGATTCTGTCGAGGGGGAATACTGACTATAATTAAAACACTGAAGTTAAATGTAAAGAACATAATATGTATTAGTTAGAAATACATTGAATAATACAGGTACATATAGTTTTATAATTAAAATCAGACACATGTGCCTCTGTCTCGAGCCTAGCTCAGAATGCCCTTCCAACCCCCGGCTCTCTCTGGCTGGCGTCGACCAGGAGTTCATGTCATATGGTTTACATTCAATTACATTATTAATAGCCCTGTTACAAGGAACGCAGACCTGTCACTCTACGTGAACCATTAAATATTTCTTAGGACTGTTTTTATATTTAGTTCAACTCCTATTTCAAACGGACGTGATACTTTAAAGACTTGTTTCGTTGTCAACTTAAAATAATGAATGTTTGTGTTCCTTATACTTAACACTTAGCGTAAAAGTCCATAATTCTTAGTATTTAATGTTCCTTGTCACAGATTAAGATGTTTACATGTTTCAGGGTTCCTCAAGTAATATGATTTTGTACAATAAGTTTTTAAACATAGTTTCAGAGTTTAATATAATTCCCAACAATAGGTATATCACTGTGAACTGCACCGCGTGGCTCGCTTTGACTGGATCGCTCTTTGACCAGCGAATTCCACAGGTTCTGTATGTTGACGGCACTGCATTGTAAAGTCACTCTCACAACTCTGTCAGTAGTAGAATACTATAATAATACTAGCTGTCCCGGCAAACGTTTCTTTGCCATATTATTATATAAAGTATATCGCCCGTATTATTTTATTGAATTAGTGACTAAATAAGTATGTCACCATGGCAACGTCCATCGCTATCCCGTGACCCGCGTCGCATAAACAATGGTCGCTCTTTATAGACAAATAATTTGCAATAAAATAAAATTGCGACTATAATTAAAGATCTAAGCTATCCTATCTCTCAAGTTGGAAAAAAGCACACATTTAAAAAAAACATTAAAATCGGTTAAGTAGTTTAGGAATCCATCGCGGACAAACATCGTGACAGGAGATTTATATATATTAGATGTAGGTAAATAATAAACCGAAGCCGTTATAAGTACTTAATTATTTCATGTAAAATAAGGTTACACTTTAAAGAAAACACTTTACACCAAGCAGAGTTCAATATTTAATTTATAACAAATTTATATTAATAAGGATATTATTTTTTACCAGAATTTAAGATCTATCTCCTAAGATTGTTTGTAAGTTGTACACGTAGAGAATTTACCGAGTTACTTCTCAGTATTTAGCAGTGACTCTGACGTAAAATTCGTAATATTTTCTTTAAACTAAAGTATAAACTAGTAAGTTATAATTACTAAATGTCTCTGACTGCGCTTCTAAAGACTAGAGAGTAGAGACTATAAGTAACACTAAGCTGCAACAGTCAATAAAGACCGTATGTGTCACCGGCGCGTGTCGGCACTCGGGAGTTAACCCTGGTGCAGGTGTGCGGCGCTCATTAGCGACGTCACCTCCTATTGTCTACACAAACTTGGAAGTGACACTTTGTAAGAATTTAAACGAGTTCTTTTACAAGGAGTGTTAATAAGGGGGTTCTTTTTGCTTTCCTTTATTGCGTAATTTTCTAACTTTATCATTTGTACATCTCGAGCAAAATTGCCAAGAACTATTTATAATTCGTATTATATAATATTATGATACGGTTACTAAGTGTAATAATGATTGCTTATTATAATATTGTTAATTATTATTTTAAATAATGTGTTAATTTATATTATTATTTAAAAAATCACGCATTTATGATTTTTTATTATTATTTAAATATTATATAAGTACGTACCTATGAAATGCAAAACAAATTAAATGAAAATTATCCATTAACCTACACAATACTGTAATGCAATTGCGCACTTAAGTAAACCGAACACATTATGTACAATTAACGTGCCATTAAACATAAAATACAGCGAGAATGTAACAAACGTAATTGATTAAATTATTGTCAGCGCCGACTGAGCTGCACGTCGGACTGACGCCGATCGCCGATCGAGGGTTAACTCGATTTGCCTGGACACGGACATTATTTGTATTGAAAATACTATTATAATACATCAAACGTGTGTTAAATGTAAAGTATGGAATAATTTCATTTTGACTATACATAAATAAAATATGGGAGCAAAAGATCAAATGAATCACCTGATGTAAATCATTTACAATGCAATACAATAATACAAAACATTTTTATTGCTCAACGAAAATACAGTAAAACAATTTCACGTTAAATTTTATACCGTCACTCATGGAGATCCACAACACTGGAGGAGTTGCAAGCGTTGCCAGTTCATAGTATACGCTCGAAACACTTAATAATTCCTCCGGCTCAATCGGTTAAAAATTGTGTATCTATTTTAATGACAGTCTGAAACCTCAAACACTTTTTATCCCTAATGAACCCAAAATCAACCCTCGCTTAAAGCGTTCGTCAATTTCGTATTGTAATTTGTTCCGAGTGTAACTGGGGCGCGATTGCAGTCCATGTAATGACTCCTTGTGAAAATACCCTTATATCACACGGGATTTTGAACTTTAGTACTCGGCGATAGAAGCGAATAAAGTTGCGACTTGTTCAAAGCCTTTGGGCATATGACTTTCAACCTTATAGCGTTGCAATAGGGGTTGTTGTAGTTGGTAGGGTAATGCAGTTGGGTTATTACGATCGGCTCATTGTAACTCGATCGGCGATCAGTCGTAATGGCGGACTAACGCGCGTTTATGAGGTGTTAGGCTTAGCTTAGTCTGGTTCGAAATAAAGGCAGGCAAATCGGACAGATTTGTAACTACAGCCGGGGTCAGAGAACTGAATAATATGTTAGGGAATTATATTTTTTTTATGAAAACATGTGGCCAAACACAGCAAAGGATAGAGACGTATGGAAGGAAAGAGGGGAGGCCTTTGCCCAGCAGTGGAAGTTGGGACACAAACGGCTAATTAAAATAGAATAGAATAGAAATGAAAAAGAGTTAAACGACGCTATTAAATAATATGAAAGCTTTTTTTAGTACGCGGCTTACGCCAATTCGACATGGTCGGCTTGTCTATTACCAGCTTTTAAGAGACAAGTATAGAAGAGAAAAAGAGGGAAAAAAGATAAGGACAATGTTTAAATTTCTTCAATCACGATTCACGACCATTAATTTTCTTGCATGGAAATAACCTGTCAAACGTTACCGCTCGTCTTTAGTTTAAAAATCCTCGCAACATGTTAAACACTGAGGCAGACAGGCCGCTTCGATCTGTAGTCTGTAGTAATGCAGTTGTCTGGAGTCGATCGCCGCGTGCTGCAGATCACGTCAATCAGACTTAGCCCCGAGGGGTTGCACGTAAGACGCACACATGGTTAGTTGTTACGGGGGTTTGTTGAGCACGGTATGTTGGTGGGTTAGTTGTTAAAAAAAAATAGTAAAATTCTTTGCTTATATCTGCCATTAGGTACTTAGATGCTTATGCTAAGTACTGACATACGCAAAACTGACAGCTCGAAGGCTCGCTTCGAGCTGGCTCGATGGAATTGAATATTTCAAATATTATGTCATTTCCTTCGATTCGGAGTAAAACTATTATATCGAGCCAAACCGTATGTGAGTACTTAGTATTAGGGAGCATAATCAGTTGCATAAAACTTCATAAAAGTATAAAATTTAGCAAGACAAAAATTCAATAGCATTAGAGTAAATTTAAATGAGAAGAAAATATTAAATTAATAAAAAAAAAATGTTCAAGCGTTGTTTTATCCTTATAAGTTTTTATTAAAATCCAAAGACTAATTATGTAGGTATTGCAGTGTAACATGAGGTGTCTAGTCATTGTGCTATTCTGACGTGTCAATCTCTGCCGGACCCCGGATGTCCGACGAGACGGTAACAAATGAGCGGTGTTCACTAGCCAGTGTCCAGTGTCCGCTAGCCAGTGTTTATTGTCGAGCTGTCAGCGAAAAGCGATCTACACTTCGATAGCGGCTGATCATTGATCGTCTGTTACAAGTTACGGACCACTCAGAACGTTCGATTTGTTCATTTAGCTCTGTGACTGAGAGATTGTTCAGCGAGGCTAAAATGGTTACATTTAGCAATTCCTCTCAATCAATTCACAAAATGAATTGTCAAAACTGTCAAACTCACGAATGTCAAATTAATACGAATTTAGACATCTGAATTGCAAACAGAGTGTCAATTTTGCGATTGATGATTGGAGAATCATGCAATGATTCATAATATGTTTCTCCAAAGCGTCCATTTTAGCCCCGCTGTTTCTTGTGTACTCCAATTATTATCAACAAAAGCTATAGCAATATTTATTAAGTACTGTGTCGTTGCATCGAAATCTATTTATTTAGATCTATAAAGTATAGAAAACAATCAAAAGTAATCTAAAAAATCGCAATACATAACCATTGATTTCTAAATTCATGGGCGTATATAAGGGGGGGGGGGTCCTGGGGGTCCGGACCCCCCCATTACTATCCATCTTACTTGTCCAATCGACAATATTATATTTTGTACCGCAATGATTTTAATCGGCGAGGTACATGTGTTATTTTTTCTATTCACAGTATAATTTTTAGTAAAAGTCGTGACGGTTCGCAACAGACTAATTTATTTTTCAAACTGGAGGAACAGAGATACATAGACAATAAGGGATGTACACAGATAACGAATAATGATCATAGATCATTCATAGATAATTCATAGATACATAGTTGCACAAGCAGAGATCAGATGACAGATGGCGCTAACAGTATCAATTAAACATTATAATATATTATTTTGATACACTATAACAACAATAATAATAATAATTATTATTATTATTATAATGTGGAGCGTGTCCGCAGGCAAAGTAGGTACCGCGATGCGTTCGTAGTTCGTTGCAGAGGCGCGGGGAAATGTGCAGTGCAGGTGCATCTAAGCTTGCATGAAAGACTCACTGGACTCTGGGGGCGACTAACCCTAAATTGTCGATTTTATAATTCATTTTTATACTTGAAAATAAGCCCCGAACTGTTTCATTTTCTAAACATTGATTGAAAGTTCAAACATTATATTTCCAAGAATTTGATATGTCTGAGCGAAAACACGATATCTTAAAAATTTTTCGATAGAAAAAATCACAAAGATGCCTCTAATTTTCACGAATTTTTCATATATTGCCATAACCATGCATTAAACTAAGTTAATATTTTAACACATTGTATAAAATTCTATCATTGAGAATCTAACCTAGCGGATTTTTAAAATGTTGTATATTCATCGAGTTATTGAGAAAAAACTAATTTGGCGATGAATCCGCGTCGTTCTTTTTCACCTGGCATATGAAAGACGGCCGTGAGTGTGAAGAGAGGACGATGTTTGATTTTTTGCGTTAGTCGCCCTCGTACACCGAGATCTGGCGGCGCAGCTTGATTCCGAAGAAATTATTAATCAATTTGCAATAAAACGTAACGTAAATTTATTACTTTAGAGTTTAACCTTTGTTACTTTTTTTTTTAATATATATTCAGCATTTAGATATAAATATTCGGCCAAGTATGAGTCGGACTCGCGCACGTTTATGTTTCTGTAGTTATGTACCGTTATAGAGCAAAATAAGCCAAAAATTGTGTTTTTTGTATGGGAGACCCCGTGCGTGCCGCGACCGCGGAGTGCGAAGGAGTCACAATAGATCCTCATGGGTCGCAGTGACGTCAGGGCTACAGTGACCTGCCTTCATAAAAAAAATGGGAGACCCCCTTAACTATTTATCTTATTTTAATTTTATTATTTAGTAGCTGTCCCGGCAAACGTTGCTTTGCCATAATAATATAAAGTATTTCGAGCATATTATTATTTTATTGAAGTGACTAAATAAGTATGTTACCATGGTAACCCGTCCCGTCGCACAAACAATGGTCGCCGTCAGTCTCGAGTTGTAATAATTTACTATTATTTATTCAACGAATGCACTTATCAATATAAAAAGTACCTAGTAGCCGATTCTCAGACCCACTGAAAATGCATATAAAATTTGGTTAAAATCAGTAAAGCCGTTTCGGAGGAGTACGCTATCTAACATTGTGACACGAGAATTTTATATATTAGAGATTATTAAAGTACACAAGTTGAGGATTTTGTGAAAATTTCAATTGCCTATATGTTGCCATTATTGATATCGAGTCGAAATGCCGAAAAAAATCACGTTTATTGTATGGGAGCCCCCCTTAAATAAAAATTTTTATGTTTTTAGTATTTGCTGATATAGCGGCAACAGAAATACACAATCTGTGAAAATTTCAGATGTCTAGCTATAGCGGTTCTTGAGATACAGCCTGGAGACAGACAGACGGACAGACATCGAAGGCTTAATAGGGTCCCGTTTTTACCCTTTGGGTACGGAACCCTGAAAATACTTTTCATTTCCTAAACACGTTACCTATTTGCTGCTTGCTGCTGCGGAACCCTTCATGGGCGAGTCCAACTGCACTTGTCCGCTTTTTTACGTTAGGGACCCCCCCCCCCCCCCTTATCAAAGCTATATATACGCCCGTGTCTAAATTAATCCTAATGTACCAAATTTTGCAATAATCACATTCGCAATCCCCAAGCTACATAAAATACAATTGAAATGACGGGAAACAATTTCATAATGAACGTCGACATGTGCGACGATTATCGTCGGCGTATATTTTAATAAAGGAATTAGAGATGCATCCGCGCCCTTCAGACTTCCAGAGGGAAAACGCGGGGAGACGCGGGGCGGCGCAGGGGGAGGGGGGGGGGGGGTAATCGCTAGTGGCACGTCGATACTCTATTAACGTGACAAATGACACAGAAAACTGGAAAGTCTCATAGAGTTGATAAATTATGGTGGTAATTGTAGTTTTTGTGTGCAGTCGAAACTCGTGATGTAATAGTCGGGGATGTAATATTGTGAGTTGTGACATTATAGCTAACCGAGCAACGCTATAATCCTGCACTGCGCTATCAAAGTTAATATCTCATATCTCTAATCAAAGCGATAAATTATGTAGGACAGCTAAAATCAATGTAGCGAACTTCGTTCTAACCGGGCATACCGCCTCACTCGATCGAAAGATATTCAATTCGAGGCTCCCACTGATTATCCCACTACATAATTTGGGTAACTTTGAACCAGTTCAAAACCTAAACTAATTTGCAAATGTCTCACACTTGCAGTATATACCTACCCTTTAACGAATATAGAAGATAACAAAAGAAACAACAAAATAAAACGTAGTTAAACTATCTCAAGGCGAGGAGTTTTCTCAAAACGTCACTAACAGCCTATTTGTGATCAACGGACCCTGTTGTAGTGTGGGGGGTGCGGGGGGTACGGGGCAAAGCTTTGATGTTCGTTTGAAGTCGGCGGCATTTACAAAAAAAAATATTTAATGTACTAAAACGTCATATCGAAATCTGGTAACGAAACGATAATGGATACCATTAGGCTCAAATCCAGCAGATTACGCTAAAAATGAAGAATTAATTTTTCTGCAGCGTATCTCGGGTTGTTAAATATGGGCATTAGAGTCGGGCTCGGCCTAACGAGTGGGCGCATTAGGCGATACATTAGATGGCGTTATGAAGAAATTATACCGCCTGGGAGCGGTCGGGAGCGCCAGTAACGACAGTCGGCATGACGGGGATTTGAGGATCATTGGGATCCCACCCGGTTATGATGCTTCGGCATGTTTATTTCCCATTGCAGTTAAAAAAATTAAGAGCATAAAGTTTAAACTATGTTTTGTAGCAACAGACCAAGTAAGGAATGTCACCTATTTAAATGTTCATCATAATATTATGTAAGGTGAAAATGATCACTAAGAAAGTAATTTTAGAGTTAATATAATCCATTTGGTTATTACCTGTGATAGTGCTATTTACGAGAGCGGTCCATGAAACATTTAACCTAAACTCATAGTAACTTTATACATAACGCTACACTATAAAGTTGGTATAAAATTGTTACTGTCAGATTTGCTTAAATTTTATTTCACGGCCCGCTCTCATAAAAATTAAGGGACTAAAAGGCTTCACTGAGCTCATTCTCATTTCAATTTTATAATTATAACATAATATCTGCAATGAATTAAACTGGAATTGCAGTATAAGTTATACCCGGCCCCGGCCATGGTACAATATTAAAGCAATTACGACCCCCGAATTGTTGGAGATTTCATTTGAATATAAATTTACACAGAAACACATTAATTAATGTAATATGTGTTATAATTCGCCGGCGATGGTTGTGTGTATTACATATTAAATGGTTATTTACCTTTCAAACAACAATTAAAGGTAAATTTTGTGTATAATAATAATAATAATACCTATGGACGCTTCACACCACGTCAGTCTGGCCCCGTGCTAAGTACCTGAAAGACTTGTGTTACGGGTACCGGACAGCGAAAATATAATTAACCCATCGATCGTGGCAAAACGAGACACAATAGCTTTTTCATTGTTATCGCGGCCGGATGTGGCCGCTTGGGGCTTCATGAATTAATACTTTTATACTATACATTATAATAAATTTTTTTATTATATGATACACATCCATGGTTTCTAGGTAAGTAATCGAATCTGAAAAAATGGCAATTTTTTTTAATTACTGTTTTGGGCTCCTTTTATAGGATATTTTTTAATACAGCTTCAAAAATTTTGAAAACTCTTTAGGTTTCCGATATTTAGAGACGTATATTATCGAAACGTTATAGTCTATCCGTCTTATACCAAAGAAAGTTAAATTTCGCGAGTTTACGATGTATCGGTGAGCGTCAAAACGGGACGAAACTATCACTATCGCGACTGTACGTGCCCACATCAATAAATAACACTTTATTTGATTTTAAACTAAAGGTTACGTAAATTTGATTTTACTTTATCTTTATACAGTTTTAGTAGCATTTAAAATGTTTACCGCGCAAATTATTGAAACGGCCAGATTCCATTGTCTAGGCCGTTTTTTCGTCTCTCAATAGTATCGTACGTACCATTTTCGATTATGTACGTTGTTTTTTCATACATCATTTTTATCGAAAATGACCATTTCGATTCTATACGTCGTGTTTCAAAAAAAATCTTTGTCACTTTCGATTTTTTTAACCGAAAGAATACTTATATTTTTGGAAAAAATCGACAGTTCTTCAATAAAAATGAAGTACCAACTTGTTTTTTATTATTATTAATTTCTATCCATACTTGACATAATAAATGCAAAAGTGTGTCTGTTTGTCTATCTGTCTGTCTGTTACCACTTCACGCCCAAACTGCTCGATTTTGCTGAAATTTGGCATGGAGATACTTTTAGTCCCGGGAAAGGACAAATGATACTTTTTTCCGGAAAAATGTACGGTCCCTGCGTGATAAACGAATAAATTGTTGTATTTATAGTTTCCTGTAAATAATCGAAACTGCCACTTTCGACACATAAAGATAGTTCAAGTACGAAGTAGACTATTGTAAGTCAATTTTCTCGCAAACTACTCATAATTTAAAATTTTTGCTTTCATGTAATAATTTGTTAGGCCAACACAACTGTCTATCCCAATTTTTATAAAGATTCAATCACCCGTTACAAAATCATGCAAAAAATAAACTTTGAATCGCTCTCCTGTAAAGTAGCGTTTTTCAGATTCGATTACTTACCTAGGGACCATTAACATATTTGATACACATACATGACCCAGGACTTTGAAAACTTTTTGTTCCGTCGGCGGGATTCGAACCCGCGACCCCCGGCTTGAGCTACCAACAGCCCAACAACTGAGCCACAGAGGTCGTCGTCGTCGTATGGAATAATTTTCTAACGAATGTGAACTGAGACGTTATTAAAAGTTCAAGTTACCGTCTTGAGTCGCGCGGGTAATTCTTTACTTCACGAGAAAAACTTTTTTTTCAAGTTGTTTGTTAATGTAATTGCTGCGAGTAGTTTTCGTGACACATTCGCTATACCTATTATAATAATTATTATTGTTATCTAAAAAAGATAATAATATATTAACATTTTTTTAATTTAATCAAATCTGCCCATCTGCATCATAATAAATAAGGATGGAATTTTAATGAATAAAATTAGAACATTAGGATAATTATTTACACCTTACTCCAGCATCTTTGAAGACGTTTATCGAACTCGATCCAAATTCCAAATCTCCGAGTGCAATCAATTAATTTGCTAATGGCGGAATGGGGGATGGGGAATGGGGGAGTTATGAATACAAAGCTTTCCCCAGAATTACGTCCATAGAAGACGCTGTCTTTACAAAGTTAAAGTAAATTATACGGTTATATTAATGAAATTGTTAAGGTACAAAATTTTCTAAATACTTACATAGAATGTAAGAATAAGATTTTAATACAATGAGAATTAAGAAGAAATAAAATATTACAAAGACCTTTTTCATTGATGAAGTAACAAATCGTTATAAACATAAAAAAAATAATCTATTTTCTAACTCTTTTAATGAGGTATGTATTCTGAGAATCTCTATTACACACACACGTCTATAATCAACACGTCTATTACACAGGTATTGTAACAATAGCCTCTTATAAATACCCTCGTCTATTTCCCGACGCGGAACTGTCAAATACAAAGAAATCTTTTGAGAGCGTCTACAAATACGGGAAACAGTTACAAATGCATATAAATATTAAAGAGCAATCGGTGACGGAGGTGGACAGTGTATCCCGGGGGACAACCGGGGTAGCCCGGGGACAAGGGGGGAGAGGGGACATATCTGTAGTTTACGATATCCGCCTTATGGATCATCCAGACGTTATGTGACAAGTGAATTCTCAAGAGAACATGCGAGAATTCGAAAACGTACTTCACTCATTCCACTCTACTGCATAAACTAAGAAGTACTTTCAGTAATAGCACTACGAGTAGAACAAAAAGGTGTTTTGAGCTCTTAAGGAGGTTGAAACGCCGTTTCACACATTTTTGAGTCGAAGATCCATATTATTGTATTTATTAGACAGCCATTACATAATCATTACCAAATTTTATCGAATTAACGTTTCTCGGACATTCTCGGGCTTTCTCGGTGAGAGTCTAGTGTGGCCTTAAGCCATACGTCTCGACTATTATGAGCTCGGTTTCGCAGCAGGTGTATTATTTATCGCTATCGGTCTGCCATTCAATCGGTCGAGTCCTGCGGGACTAACTGAATGTCTTGAATTGTAAGCGACCAAACGTTTCAATAAGGATTTTATACTGGGTTATGCTACTCCGTTTCACATTAGGCGATACGATACCGCTTGAAGGGTGATAATGTGAACCACAGTCATCTGATACACTAAGGGCCGCGCCACACCGGAATGGCAGCGGCGAGGCGAGCACTTTCAGTGTCATATGATTTTAAACTTTATCTTCATTATTGTAATCCATAGTATCGCTTGAGAAATCTACGGCCGCCCGTGGACGCTCGTGGCCGCTCGTAGGCTCTTGCGGCCGCCGGCGGCGTCGATTTCTCAAGCGATACTATGGATTACAATAATGAAGATAAAGTTTAAAATCATATGACACTGAAAGTGCTCGCCTCGCCGCTGCCATTCCGGTGTAGCGCGGCCCTAAGTTGTCTTGTCTTTAGGGCAGGGCCAAATCTCCTTTAGCCTATGGCTGCCAGCCTCCTTCACTTTCTTCAGTAAGAGAACGGCTTAGGTTATTTTAAGGCTATTAACTCCCCGAACGGCCACCGTTTCCCTATAATATTGCCACCGGACTAAGTCACCTAATTCAGGTATTTAAACAAACCATTTAAAAGAAAACTTTTTTTTGTTCCCTCAAGTAGTGACTAGTGAACAACATCAACATCTAAGTTGGCGGGAAACGAGCAATAATTTTCATCGGCGTGCAATCTGATCACGATCAGTAATGAAACAGTTGCGGCGGCCATCTTTTCTGCCGCCATTTTAAATTAGAAATTTCTGAGCAAATTACTGATATTGCAGTGAATTGGAATTCCAAACAAACTGGTTTTTGTAAACGTCTTGTCTTTGAGGACGCCCCATTGAGAGGAAACTGTGATATCAAATACTTTTAGCTAATGAAAACTGATAATTTTCTCGTAATTTTATTTTCTTTTCAAAAGAGTGTACTACAAAATGTCTCGTAACGAACGTGGGTGCATTGTGATACTTAGTCACTGTATTTCTATTAAGCGTTTAATGCAAACCAGCAAATAAACAAATAAATATTTCCAGTGCGTTTATATAGTGTAGCAACTTATGTTAAAAAAGTTATGGCGAATACAGCTATGTATTTACGACAATAGTGCATAGCACGTTCACAGTTATTTTACCTTTGTGATTCTCTGAATAATACTTATTTCATCACCATAAAGGTTATATTGGAGGTAACATTTCAGAGTTAGTATATCTAGTGCAGCTAGCTAAATCTAGATTTAGATGCGCCGGCCCGCCCCTCTCGTGTTCGTGGTATTAATTAATACGGAATATGGGGTTTTATACACAGTTGATGGCACACAGACGGACATGTAGTAATTAAAATTACTGAGATTGTGGCCGCTGCCAATTGATTCCCTATTCTAGTGTGAGAGTTGGAAATGAATTCTATAACAAGATGAATGAAAATTGTGACATTTGAGATACATACATTTAGATTTATTTACGAATACTTTGCAGTTAAAATTGCTAAATGTTCTTGCTAAACATTGTCACATCATAACAATAACTTTGCAATAAAGCCAGACAGAAAAGCATACTCTGTATTATCACAGTACTACCTGCTGTTACAGTCACCTGCCTTTGTGTAACAGTCCCAACCAGCTCACAGCTGTAATAATAATAATAATAATAATAATAATAATAATAATAATAATAATAATAATAATAATAATTAAAAATTAAACTTCATAACTGAAATAGAACCCTATTACAAATACAAGCCCGAAAATGTCCTCGATAACGCCTCTACCAAACTTTATTTTGACCGAACCATATTAACTGACAGAACAACTCACTACAATAGACCTGATATAACGCTAGTAGACAAAATCAACAAAACTGCATTCCTTATTGATATAGCCGTACCAAACACTCATAACTTGCAAACTACAATAGCAGAAAAACTCACCAAGTATATTGACCTTAAAGATGAAATAGCCCGCCTTTGGAATCTGCAAAAAGTAACCATAGTACCAATAGTCTTATCTACTACAGGAGTCATACCAAAACAACTTCACAAATCTCTTGATACCCTACAACTACCTCCCAATTTAACATATTTAATGCAAAAGGCTGTTATCCTCAACACGTGTCGTATAGTACGAAAGTTCTTACAGACAGATGAGGAACGTACAATACTACATACACCGCAAACACATCCAAACTCACACATTCATACATCACATACATTACAAGCTGATCATGCACCTAATACATAAATAACTTACCTGGTGTGTACTTGGCTTCGGCTCGTACATGCCATTTTGCCGGTGAAAACCGAGAAAATACCATAAAATAATAATAATAATAATAATAATAATAATAATAATAATAATAATAATAATAATAATAATAATAATAATAATAATAAGGGGGTGAAGCCGGTCCCTCCTAGTTGGTGTCCCCGGGCAACACTTGGGTGCGCCACCCCACTCTCTTCGGGGTGAGGCACTCACGTGGCTGAACATCGGTTCTTTCTTTCACGTTTCTATCTTTTCATCACCTTTTTATATGTCAGTTCTTGTTTATGCATCGTTTTTGTTTTTGGTTTGTCTAATTTTCACCACCTTTGTTTCTTCTCCAACTATCTTTCCATTTTTGTTAACTCTTCTTATATTTTTGTGTTTTTATCAAATAAAATGCGACTACGTAATAGAAAAATACTACCCCAGGCGGGTACCGGTGCTAACAGCAATGGAGAATCCCGCTCCGGGCCTTCGGGTATGGGCTGCCCTACGTATTCTGGGGAGGGCACCGTGTCGCAAAGTAAAAATATCATTAATAATTCAGATTCATCATCTTGTTCATCATCGCTTTTTTCATCTCCACCATCATCCCCAGCCTCATACCTCATTGGAAATGAATCCAGCTCATCAAATTCATCTTTTTTATCCGAATCTACCATGGATGTTGTGCAGAAGGCTAAATCAGCCAAAATCACTGCACCCGCCCATGGTGTAAAAGGGTGCAAACGCAAAAAATGGAGTAAGGAAATGAATACATTTATAATGCACCAATTTTACATATTAACAAAATTAGGAACAGATACGAAATCATATGTCACCCAACTACACTCTCTATTCTCATCAAAATTCCCCGATATGGCAGCTTCAAAACAAAGAGTAATCACTTACTCAACGGCGTGCAATAGTCCAAAGACAGCTTCTAACCACTGAGGAAATTCTTAATATTAAAAAAGAAGTACAAATTATATTACCACAAAACGAACTGGGAAACTGCACAAGTACACAATCACATAATACAACACAAACCCAACGAATGCGGTGGTCAGATGAAATAAACGAAACTATAATGAGAACTTACTATAAAATTACAAAACTGGAAACAGATATGACTACTTACAGGCCCTTACTACATAAAGAAATAATAGCGAAATGACCTTCAATCGCCCACCTCTCAGTCCAAAGGATTGCAGATCAACGGAGAGTTATAATCAATAACCAACTCCTAACAAACGACCACCTCAATCGAATCCGCGAGGAAGTAAAACAGGAATTAGAAGCACACTCAGCTCAAATTACAGAAAGCCCTACACCGCAGATAAATGAAAACCGACCGTTACAGTATACTGACGAGGACAACCTACAGACGGAAATAAATCCCACTGACCAAAACCCTTGCGCTAATCATGTCAAAAATTATGAAAAATTTCCCATAGATATTCAAAATCAAATAAATGATACGTTTAATGACACTTGTTACATTTAAAGATTCAGACCCAAGTACTCGACCATCACTACCTAAATTAAAAATATCCAAAAATATTGCTATGATCATAAATCACCTAAATACATCTTTACTTCCTAACCTCCTTAATAATGATACAGATTTTAATACTCTTCAGACTTATATATATACAGCTGCCTACACAACAGTTACTTTAAGTGGTATAAAAATAAAACAAAATAAACAAAACACTACACAAAATACTAAACCTAATTGGCAACAGAGACTCGAAAGTAAAATAACTAATCTCAGAAAAAGTATTGGCAGACTAACAAAATATGCTAGGGGAATTAGATCAACACGCTTAGAAAAACACGTGAGCAAAATAAAAGAACAATACAAAACACATACACTGCACGAAACGGAAAACACTGATATTATACACTTCCTAGACACATTAAAACAGAAACTCAACGCACTATCAAACCGCTTAAAAAGATACAAACAATGTACAATAAGAAAAACACAAAATAAACAGTTCAGTAACAATGAAAAATTATTTTCCAGAAAACTAGCACAACAAAATAATTCAGAAGAAAATACACACACAGACAAAGCAACACCACAAACAGTCAACAACAAGTCACAAATCTGGTCTAATCCAACTGAGCATGAAGAAAATAAGTGGATAGATGATGACAGGAACAGATTGGTAGATTTACCAGAAATGGCCTTTGAAGAAGTAAATATAGTCCAGCTGAAAGCTGTTATTTCGAAAACACATAGTTGGAAGGCGACAGGAACTGACAACATTCACAACTTCTGGTACAAGAAACTTTCATGCACACATACGCTATTACAAATTTATTTATCCACTCACCTGACACAATGAACCCCAATCATTTCACAAGGGATAACGTATATGATTCCAAAAGATAAAACAGACACAACGAACCCAGCAAAGTACCGACCAATAACTTGCCTGCAAAATATATATAAAATCATCACAGCATGTATCAGCGAACTTATATATACGCATATACACAGAAATAATATACTGGCGGAGGAACAAAAAGGTTGTCGAAAAAATAGTCAAGGGTGTAAGGAACAACTTATAATAGACTCCGTTGCATCACAGCAGGCTCTGAAACAAAAACGCAGCATCTATACAATGTATATAGATTATAAGAAGGCCTATGATTCTGTCCCGCATTCCTGGCTTATCTACATACTCCGGCACTACAAAATCAGTCCAACCTTAATAAAATATCTTGAACATATTATGCCACAATGGAATACAAGACTAAAAATCATTAACTCTGATAAAACTATTGAAACATATTTTATACCGATACGTAGAGGAATATTTCAAGGGGACTCTTTGAGCCCCTAATGGTTCTGCTTGGCACTTAATCCACTATCACATATTCTCAATAAAAAAAACATAGGATTCAGTATTAAATACAACCAACAGTTTACATTACTTTCACACATCATGTACATGGATGACATTAAACTATTCGCAAACACACTGAAAGACATACGTACACTGGCTGATCTAACACAAATATTCTCAGAGGACATACGTATGGAATTTGGAATAGACAAATGCAAAATTCATTCTGTAAAAAAAGGAATAATACAACATACACCTTATAAACTAAACAACGACGAGATAATTGAGCCTGTGGACCCTGTGGATGGTTATAAATATCTTGGATACTATCAGACACAGCAAATACATCATAAAGATTAAAAAAGAACACTACAACAAAAATTTAAAGAAAGACTCCACAAAATACTTTACACACAACTTAACGCTAAAAACACAATTAAAGCTATAAACACGTACGCCATCCCCATACTCACCTACTCATTTGGAATCATCCGTTGGACTCAAACCGAATTAAAATCATTACAAAGAATAGTAAACACGACTATGACTAAACACAGAAAACATCATCCTAGAGCCTGTATACAAAGATTAATCCTCCCTAAAAGTGAAGGTGGTCGAGGGATTATAGATATAGTAAATTTACACAACAAACAAATCACACACCTCAGAGAATTCTTTCAAAATCGCGCTCACACATCAACACTCCACAACGCCGTTTCCCAAGCAGACACTTTCACACCACTACATCTCGCAGACAATAACAATCAAATACATATCTACACAAATCAGCAGAAAATCGATACATGGACCCAAAAGATATTACATGGACGACATCAACTAGACTAATGCTAGCGTCGATAAGACTGCATCGAACGCGTGGCTGAAACAAGGAGAGCTTTTTCTTGAAACGGAAGGGTTCATGTTAGCGATACAGGACCAAGTGATTGACACAAAAAACTATAGAAAATACATTATTAGAGACGCTAATGTTGTAAGCGATCACTGTCGTCATTGCCACAAACAACCAGAAACCATACAACACATAACGGGTGCATGCTCATCCATCACCCAAACAGACTATAAACACCGACATGATCAGGTCGCAGCAATCATACATCAGATACTCGCACACAAATACAACCTCATTACAGAAAAATTACCATACTACAAATACACACCACAAATAATACTAGAATCATCCGACTATAAACTTTACTGGGACAGGACCATACTGACAGACAAGACCGTACATCACAAAAGACCTGACATCACTCTCCACGACAAACAGAACAGAACCGTCTACTTCATAGATGTAGCAATACGAGTACCTAACTCCCACAACCTCACTAGTACACACACAACCAAACTCACAAAATACACAGACTTAACTATAGAACTAAAAGCTCAATGGAGAGTAAGCACAGTTAAAACCATACCAATCATCATCTCAACCACAGGCATCATACCTAAAACATTACACACATCACTCAAAACACTTAATATACATCCACTTACATACATAACCTTACAGAAAGCAGTCATCTTAAATACATGCCGAATTGTCCGAAAATTCTTATCCATCACTTAATTTCATATTTACTTGTAGTTGTTTGGCCTCAAGCTCGCAACTGCAGTAGCTACCCCGCAAGGGAGAAAAGGAAATTTAAAAAAACAAATAATAATAATATATGGACGCTTCACACCACGTCAGTCCGGCCGGGCCCCGTGGTAAGCACCTGAAGGACTTGTGTTACGGGTACCAGACAACGGAAATATAATAATAATAATAAGCTTCTTTATTATCCTTAACTTTACAAAAAATTTATATAATATTTGATAAATATACATATTTTATTTAAGAGAAAAAGTAATTAAAGTTAAGGCCCCTGTCGGGTATAGGCCTCCTCCAAAATTTTCCAAATTTTTCTTGATGCAGCTTTCTTTGTCCAGTTGTTCCCAGCGTATTTTTTAATTTCGTCTACCCAACGTTCTTTCGGGCGGCCTCTAGGTCTTTTGCCGCCCGGGCCTGGCCAATTTGTGGTTAGAATTGTCCATCTCTCATCTGTCATTCTTGCGATATGTCCAGCTCACTTCCATTTTTGTCTCTTCATGTGTTGCAAAGCGTCTATAATATTTGTTTTTTGCCTGATGTCTTTTGCTCTTATTTTGTCTTTTAACCTTGTATTTAAAATACTTCTCTCCATTGCACGTTGGGTTTTTTGTATTTTCTCTATTGCCTTTTTGTTGTAGATCCAGGTTTGTGATTCATACGCCAAACAAGGCAGCAAACATCCATCCATGATTATTTTTTTGAGTTTCAGAGGTAGTGTTGATTTTAATATTTCTTTTAAGCTCCAGAACTTATTCCATGTCAAGTTTACTCTCCTGTCGATTTCATCTTGGTTTCTAGAGCTTTTAAATGAGATGGATTTACCCAAATATATGTAGTTTTCTACATACTCTAATTCGTATGTATTGTTGACACAGATAGGCGTTGGTCGGTTATTGGTCATTACCTTAGTTTTTTCCGTGTTTAAATATAATCCAATTTTATTGCTAACTGTACATAGTTCTGATATCATATGCTCTAAGTGTTTTGGTGATTGTGAAAAAAGGACTATATCGTCGGCAAATCTGAGGTTTGTCAGGTTTTTTCCGTTTATGCATATACCTTTGCGGTTCCACTGAAGCTGTTTCATTATAAATTGTAAGACCGCTATAAATATGGTGGGAGAGAGCGGATCGCCCTGTTTTACGCCTCTACATATCTCGATTTTTGGCCCAAGTCTGTCCAGCTTTACTCGGCTTACACTTTTGCTGTAGATGTCTTTCAGAATTTTTATGTAAGTTTCTGGAACATTTTGATCTTCTAGCGCTCTCCATAGGCTGTTATATGACTATATAGGGGTGAGATAGAGTCGAATGCCTTCGCGTAGTCAATAAATGCTAGGTATAAAGGGTGTTGATTTTCCTGATGTTTTTCTATCACTTGTTCCAGAGTATGGATATGGTCTATTGTGCAGAAGCCTCTTCTAAAGCCTGCTTGTTCTATAGGTTGATGCTGCTCTATCAATCTTTCAATTCTTTTATTCAAGCAAGCTGCGAACAGTTTGAATAGAGTAGGTAGTAGACTAATGGGTCGGTAGTTGTTCATATCTGTGGGGTCGCCTTTTTTGTATATAAGTGTGATTCTTGATTCCGTCCATTTCTCAGGAACTCTTTGTTGTAGTAGGATTTTGTTGAAAAGGTTTGTAATGTGACCGATCAGTCTCAACTTTCCAATTTTGATCGCTTCATTGGGTATATTGTCATGTCCGGGGGATTTTTCTTGTTTTAGTCTGTCTATTTGTCTGATTATTTCTGCCTCTTGGAAGAGTTCGACTGGTATTGGTGGTAGAGTATTTGAGGTATGAGTTTGTGGTAAGCTTGTGATGTCATTGCTCAAGTTCTGGTAGGCATATAAATCCTTGTAGAAATCTGAGGCAGTTTTGACTATATCCAATCTTGATAGAGCGTGTTTGCGAGATGTTTTTGACTGGAGCTTTGGTATCCATGCTTTGTTAGTGTTAAGTTGTTTAAATGCTCTTTTTTGACTTCCGGACTTTAACAAATTCGATTCTATTATTTTCATTCTATAATCATTGTAATCAGTTTTCAGTTTTTTGTTTGTTGCTTTATATAACAAGGATAGCTCTAGTTTTTCTTCTCTATTTTTTGGTTTTTTACGTTGTAGTTCAGCTCTTTTTTTAATTAACATCTTAGTTTCTTCTGAAATTATACGCTTATTCTCTTTTTTTGAGTTTGTTTCCTTTATACTTAGCAATATAGCTGTCTCTATTTTGTGATAGTAGGACTCTACATCTTCATTTTCATCCAGACTTAATTTGTATATTTCTTTTTCTAATGAGTTTAAGTACGCTTCTTTATTCTCTTCTCCATGTATCGTGTTCGACATAATATTGCAATTAAACATAGCTCTACATTTCTTTTCTTGTCCCAAGTTGTAAGTACCTCGTACTAGTTTATGATCGCTCCCAAATAGGTTATTTTTTAATGTCTCTATATTTAAAAAATGTTTTGGCTTATTGCTGAGAATGTAGTCAATTTGATTTCTAAACATTCCGTTGGGGCTTGTCCAAGTCCATAAGTCCTTTTGCTTTTTCTTAAATAACGTATTTATTACAGTTAACTGGTTTTCCAATGCATATTGTAAGAACATATTTCCTCTTTCGTTTCTGATTCCGTGGCGGTACGGTCCCATTATTGCTTTTTCTTCTATTTTTCTTTGTCCTATTTTAGCGTTTATATCTCCCATTACAATAAGAATGCCAGTAGCTAGTAAATGAGCTTTTTGTATGTGCTCGTAGAAAGTAGAGATGTCCTCTTCTGATGCATCACTGGTAGGAGCATAGAGCTGTATTATAGAAATATTTGTTGTTTCGAATTGCAGGTTTAGTATACACACTCTTTCTGATATTCCAATGTAATTCTCTATGTTTGATTTATATTTCTTTTTAATCAGAAAGCCGACACCATGAAGACCTTGCTCCTTTCCAGTGTAGCAGAGAATGTCATCTTCTAGCTCCAAAATTTGACTCCCAGCTCTCCTTACTTCCGACAATCCAATGATGTCGTATTTTATATTTTCAAGGGAATGTTTTAACAAAATCAATCTTTCCGGTGTCAGCAGCGATCTAACATTGTACGTACATATATATATTTTTATTCTTTTATTTTTTGGAGGGTTACAGTCTTTATCTTCGCCGTGGTAGGAGACTGAGAGGGGCCTTTTGTAATTGCTAATTAGTGCTTTCTTTGCTTTGCTTAGAGTCGGTAGAGTTATGAGTGGAGTTTAACTTTAAAATAGGTTTTTTAAGCAGAAAATTTTCCATATTATTTGTTTTATTTATTTTTGTAGGCTGTTTTTCTTTTGGTTTTTCCTTGTTCGGAGTACACATTTCTGGGGATTCCGATAAAGATCTTTTCTTTTTTTCAGGTGTTTGTTTCCAGTCTTTCTGGTTTTTATTGTGTAATATTACAATTTTATCGTACTTTATTATCGCACAACGCCCTTGCTCTCTTTCCTTATTAACTTCTTTTTGAAGCTCTCTCCGTTTGCTGAGTATTTCGGGAGGAAAGTCTTCTTTAATATAATAGGGTGTTGATTCTAGTTTTTTCTTATTCATGAGTACTTTAATTTTAAGCCCCATTGTTGTGAGTGTTATAACAATTAGTCTGACCTTTTCGCCTCGTTTTCCAACCCTTCTGACACATTCAATATTATTACTGTCGCATTTGATGTCTAGGGTGCTATTTAAAATGCTAAGAACACTTTTCTCCAGATCCCAATAGTTTCGTTCATTTTCCGTGACTCCGAATATAATAATATTTCTTTTCCTTAAAGATTTGTCTAAGTTATTCATTTTAATAGACTGCGACTCTAGCTTCTGTTCTAATATCTTGTGTTTCTGTTCAAAATGGTCAAATTTTTCGTTTATATTGCTGTTAATAGCTGTTTTTATATCTTCCTTCATGGCTTGCATATCAGATTTTTGTTGTAATATCTCGTTTTGCATTTCTCTTAGCATATTCTTAATTTCTTCCATCGTATTCGGTTAGTAGCTATTGCGCCCTCTTTTGCCTAGTAGCAGAACAAGTTTCAGTGTTGGTTATTGATCGTGCCAAGTGGTTCGTGTGCTTACCGCTAGATGTCTCTGCTGGAATTAGCTTAGAGGCATACAAGATAATAATGCTACTTCCCGATAGATGTCACTAATAGCCTGTTTCTGGGCGATATATTATAGATTTTTTGTTGGTTACAGTGCACTTTTGAGGTTATGTTACTTCAGTTCACTAATTTAGGCACTTTTACAGTTTTGCTTATGTTTTCACTTTTTCTCACACTCACTGTTACAGTTGTTTTGTATCTCAAATTTTTTATTTTTGTTTATTTTTAGAGATTTTCTGTGATAAATGTTGCAAGTTATTTTCACTGTTTTACACAAATTAACTGTTTTATAACTTTATTCTTATTGTTTTCCATGACACTTGCAGCACTAGATTGATAGTTATTCACTTTTTTTCAACTTTTTCAGCACTTTTGTATTTTTAAACTTTATTTTAGTACGGATACGATGTTGACAATGGCACTGCAGCGCCCTCTTTCCTTATATTTAATATACTACACATATATTTAAGATTTTTATTATATTAAACATGTATTTAATCCACTTTCAAGACCCAGGAACATTGAAAACTTTTTGTTGCGTCGGCGGGATTAGAGCCCGCGACCCCCGGCTTGAACTACCAACTCGCCCACCAACTGAGCCACAGAGGTCGTCGGTACAGCCACAGAGCTGTAAAAATCCCCATCTATTGTAACAAGCTCCCACTTGCTGCAACCATCCGTATGTCCCTACATGTTGTAATATTTTCATCCAGGATGGATGTAAAGGTCTCTCCGTAGTCCGTATGTCACCGTGAGTCAAACTTCGCTCGTTACCCTCAATCCTGAACCCTGATGGCTCACGACAGGCCGCTGTACTTGAGACGACATACGATGTGATATGTGTAGACACACAAACGTTTAAATACACAAATTCGTGAAAGAGGTAAAAACTAAAAAGTGGCAGTAGTGTGTTCTATCCGTGATTTAAATTTGAATTGTAATTTTAAACTTTTCATAGTATTATATTTTTTGACACAATGTCTTGAAAAGAAAGAAAGAAAGATTGATTTTCTAGATTTAATCTTACTTTATACATTCTTATGCTGTATTCGATAGTATCATTGTTAATCAACTTTTTTTTAAATAACACAAACCTAGAACTACGTAATACGTCCATAGTCCAACATAACACTTAGGGACTATCGTTAAAGTTGATGAGACCAAAATATGCCTCTAATCTGTACAAGTATACATTTAATCTAGAGTCTAGATAGTACGTCTAGATTCTAGACGTAGTTGCATCTGTGGCCCTCCTTAATTGCTATCACAAGTGTTGGCGAGCCGCCCGGCGCGGCGGCGCGGCGCAATCAAAGGCCGCGCAGTTAGCGCCGCAGCCCACAACATACAAGCTACAAGTTGACTGAAAACTTCCACTAAATACGACTGTCTAAACTTGTGCTACATTCTTAACACATTTACGCCTTGATTCTTTCACTCAAAATATACACAGACATAGAAACGATAGTCAAGCATTTGTGTCGAATGTTTTCCAAGAAAATTTAAAAATTCAAGTGAACGATTGCTTGAGTGAACCGTAATCTTTTTTAAATTAGTATGCAATGTGAGTTGTGACACGCGCTACAGGGATAAGGCTAAAGATAATATTATGATTTAAAATTATAATGTACTATCAGAGAAGTTGATTCCTAGGCAGATGGCGGACCTCAATAATTTGGTCGCTTTAAGTCAAACCCATCCGACCGATCACAGGTAGTATTGAATTGACATAAGCCGACCACATGACGTAGGTCCGTCAACTGCCTAGAAATCAATTTCCTCGATGGTACCTATTGAGCAATATATTATGTTACATCATAATCTTGTATATTCTGAAGTTTTTACTTCGTATTCGCAAATCTACTCAGAACTCGAACCCCCGGTCCCAATGTCTGTTGATTGACCCATGTAATCCTATGGAATACATCAACATAATATTATAGTTGCATAGCGCATAACACAATCGGTTGACAATCACGTCTACTACGAGAAAATATCAAGCGAACTTTCAAAGCGGCGTGGAAATTCTCTTATATTTCTCTTTGAAGTTATAAAATTCGGTCAGATCCGCGACCGCCGGCGCTCACACGTCTATTACAAAAGGCACCGCGCCTTTGCAAATCACCGCACGCTAATATCGCCCCTACTGCCAGGGAAATATAAGTCGAATTTACATAAATTACTTTCCAACTATTACCGCAAGCTTCGCGAATCGCTAGCACATTTTCGACTTAAATATTATCGGAGTAAAATTAATTTTTTATTAAAAACAATTATTAATTCGGAAAACTACGCTATATATCGTTTAATTTTCGACCTTGCTGTTTTAACGGAGGGTTCATTTTGGGTTGAGACTTGGGGGTGAATATTTTTTTGGATAATACCTCTCGCGAGGTACGAACGTGTATAATTCGCCGCTTGGCCTCGGAGGCCTGTGATGGAAAAATAACAAAATATTCGCGGGCGAATCTGTTTGGTTTTGGGTGGGCGGGCGAGAGCGGCTGTGTGAAGCGATAGGTTATGAATTAATAACATCTGCTCGGCCTCCATTACAACTCTGTCACAGCTACAGCTCCCGGTTTTATCCCCGTATAACCAAAGAAGCTTTCGTGACAATTTGAATAAGATTGCTCGAAAGAATCTAACAATAGCATACACGAAACTATTCACCTCTTTCCCGAGAACATTTCAGTAAACTTACAGCAATTTATTTTAACATGTTCACAATAAAAGCGTCGACTTCAGAACACCTTTCGTAGCGGATCTACGCCGCTCTACGCCAAGCCGCGCCGTAGCGCCACCGTAGCACTTCGAGACAAAGTTGTTGATAGCATCAACATTATCGCATTAGCGCCCGGCGTGTGTTGTGTGTTGTAGTGCAGGGATTCCCAAAATAGGTTCCAAGGAACCCTTGAAGCTTGTGCCAATGCCCAAAAACCGCAATTTTTTTTATAATTCTTGATATAAGAACGTCTGAAAGAATCCTGTACATACCATGTATTTTAAACTCCCAATGAAAACCGCTATGAAAAAGTTTGATAATATGTCTATATCTATAATATTAATATCTCTAAGTATAATATGGCTATTGATACATATATCTGTTTGTCTCTCTGTACGTATGTGGCATGGTAGCACCCAGCTCCAGGCATTTGTGGTTCCATTATCTTAAAGTTTGGGAGCCGCTTGCGTGTTGGGTGCACGCGGGCAGCGGCCCGGAACAGACAGCGGGGCGATATTGATGCTGCCGTGACGTCATAAATCTAAAACTTGCGCCGCGCGGGGGAGAGGGGGGGAGGGGTGGGGCAGACAAATTACAGCGCGGTTCGCGGCCGGCGAGATTGCGGTGCGGTGCTCGTTCCGCACTTGCAATTTCATCGTTTTTTAATTCAATCTACCTTTATGCTAAAGTTAATCGATAACGTATTGTCGTTTAGACTTTAGTGTCTACTTCTTTGTATTAATTAAAAAGTGACACTTAAAAAGAATAAAATAATTAATAATTTATTACCAACTTAAAGGTACAATTCCGTGCATCGCGATCGATCGCGGTCGTGCACGACCTACGACTGTCGTCGGACGCTCGCGACCATAGTCAACGTATGAAAATGTATGGAACCGCTTCCGAGGCCCGCGACTGACGCGCGCGGCCTACGACTGTCGTAAGCCGCGCGCGATCGTGTCTTGAAGTTATGACAGTCGCGCACGACCGACGACAGTCGTAGGCCCCGCGCGACCGTGCGCGGCTTACGACAGTCGTAGGCCGCGCGCGAAAGAATATCACCTTTTTATGGATTGTATTGACGTCTTAACAGTATGAAAAAAATACAATGTACTGTTGAGAAAGTCGTCTATACAATGTTGGAATTACTTTTTACCACTTTCATATAAAAAACCCTTTAAAAAACAGAATACCTATAACTGCCCGCTAACTTGGCGATCGTCCTTTTTCACCTGGCATATGAAAGACGAGCGTGAGTGTGAAGAGAGCAGTAGAAAAGATAGTACGGGCTCTTAATGTGCTTATGAAAAGACCAGCTCTTGGCCGCAGCTTCGCTCGGGTTAATAAGTATTTTTATTAATAAGGTATCAAACTCTCAGCCCGATCGGCTTAAAATTGACAGAGTTTCGTACAAATAATCCCCTATTTTATCCCCTTGGGGGTAGAATTGATCAAAATCCTTTCTTAGCGGATGCCTACGTCATAGCATCTACCTGCATGCCAAATTTCAGCCCGATCCGTCCAGTGGTTTGGGCTGTGCGTTGATAGATCACTATGTCAGTCAGTCATTCACCTTTGAGTTTTAAAAAATATATTTACTTAGATAAAGAAATCACTAACATTTAAAGTTATTAATCTCGCAATCAAAACAACATCCCAACCTCGCACGTATTTAAAGTAGCCAAAAAGAATTGTCTTTAGAAATAATGTGCTTTAACATTTAAAATCCTAATATGGAGAAACAAGCCAGCACAAATTATAATAGCTAAAATTGAGAACAACATTTTTGTTGTTTTATAATCATTAGCCGGGTTCGGAGGGCGCAGGGAAGGGCGAAACATCATTAAAAAGAATAATGAAACAAAAACAATAATTAACAGGCCGCGGAGTCACCACCTTTTAGAATCGCTGTAACGAATAAAAACGGAACAAACTTTCCGACCCCCGGCATTACGACTTTATTTATTCACGAACTTGACTTATTCCAAAAATCCTTGACATTCAACTCTAGAAAGAGTTACTTAAATTCGAGGTATTTAACGAGCAGGGTTTAATGTTTCTGCGAGTTTTAATCTTAGGGAGACTGAGCACAATAATTGATCCATATTTTCCTTATAAAATGAAAATGTACTGCTTAAAATACATGGAAATTAAATATGTAATATAATTATGTGGGTTGTGGATTTATAAGCTTAGCAGGGAAAATTTGCAACTGTGTATTTATAAAAAAAACATTATTTATAGTATAATATAGACGTCATATTCCTATAATTTCATCTTTATAAAGTAACGAATACGCTTTCAATTTTTCCTACTAAGTCAACCGTATCTTCAAGGTGTATAAAATTAATGTAATAAATAATAATCTTTAGCAAACAACCATCCAAACAACTCCGAAACAAAACAACATCAAGCAAGTCTTATTCGTTGATATTGCTGATCCGTACCTGCGCCTGCCAGGGGCATCACTGTGTCAACTTTACAGAGACATCGATTCAATTTAAAAATTACAAAGCCACCCCCCCCTCACCCCTCCTTAGTCCTTACCCCTCTCACCCCCGCCGGTAATATCGGGTTGTATCATCGAAATGCAATAATAATGGAAGAGTAACTGAGTCAAAAATGGTACAACGAAATGCTCACCAAGGAACAACAAAGTCGAGTGTAAAGTGTCGGGGGATTGGACGAGTAAGAAATATCTGCATGAAAAATTATGTTGGCAGCTATTACCTACTGTTACCTACTGCAAATATGTAATAAATATTATCTCATCAATCCAGAAGCGGCAGCCGGCTGCCGCATAACAATTGAAAATCTATTAAGTCTGCGATACCCACGATGGAGGTGCTACATAGGTATTTAGGAAGTGTCACTGAGTCAAAAAAATGATTTTACCAAATGCACACCAAGGTAGACTCTTAGTTGTCCATACTCGGGTCGGTCATACGATTTTAGTTGCCATCTCTACGCTTTTACGACAGAAACTGGATTCATATTCGAGCAATTTAATGTATGAATGTTATTGTTGTATAGGATGGTGTTTCGATGGGTCGTATTGTGGCGATGACGCCATGACACAACTCGATATTTTGAAACTCGAACCGTTTGTTCGATGTCTCTTTGATGTTGCGCTTTCGCCCCGCAAATCATTTAAAATATTTTTATATCGGAATTCCTGCTCCTTTTTTCGATTAATTGGAATTTCTGTCGATCGAAATATTTGTACCAGTATTTATTTATTAGGGCGAGTAATCTGGGCGTTAAAAGGCCTGACTATCACACTGTTTTACTTATAACTACACGACCATCAATCAGTTCAATTGCATGTTTTGTTCTGTATCTTTATGTGACCACAAAGAATCTCCAGTAAGCTTTCCGACAGTTATTATTATAAAACAGGTTATTACGAGTATAGTGCAGCTACTTGGAATAGAGTGAGGCAAATGTACCCGCTACAGGCTATGTACCGCGTACGCTGGATTATTTCGAGCAGGGACCGAAATAGGAACTAGATTGCCACTGCACCTTCACAAAAGTAATCATGCTCCAGAAAATAGCGTACAATTGTACAGGGACTTGTGTTCAGATCTAGTTTTATTTCAAAGTATGTAAATAAGATTACATAATTTTATCTTAACTTGAATCTTTGTTATATCTAGGATAGGAAACCCTCGAATTCATCATTTTAAAGCAACGATGTTGAGATGAGAATTGAGATTGATGAGATTAAGACAAGAGCGCCTTGATCTACGACCACGTCAGGTTTTAAACAAAAATAACTACACCAAAATCTGCTTACTCTTTTCGGAATTACTATGTCTCGGATCGGATTATAATATATTATTTCTAATATGGACTCGGTCTACCATCAAAACCGCATTTACTTTACAACTGCGTTGGGAATTCCGGGCTTCAGACAATTTTCGTATGAATTGAGTAGCGAGCGTTACGTCATGACACCGTAACGTCATCCCCCGGGAAGGGGCGTCATTTCACGCTCGGTGCGTCACGCCGACAGTGTTGACACGCGTCACGTCGCGTCACGTCACGTCGAGCTAACGACGCGTTTCAATTAGCTGACGTGCTTATTGCAACGAGCATCTCGTGGATGATATTAAATGCTCCCCCTTCTCAGGGCCTGATACGTGCTTAATTGAAAATAACATACACAATATAATATACATGATACTAATACTAGCTAAAAACCGAGCTTTGTGAGGGCTCGCGTCGTCACACCTTGACTGACTGGTGATAACATATCTACATATAAAAAACCTTGACTCACTGATGATAACACATCTACATAATATGAATAAAAATTACTATGTTAAAGCACAAATCAATAGGCGTGATAGTTTTTCCGTAAAGTGTATTACAAAATGTAAACATAGTGATTTGTGGTATAAACTAGGGCTCGCTTCGCTTGCCCTGTTTACAATAATAATCTTTTAAAGATTTTCGTTTTTACGACTTTTGCTTCTTAATTATTTACTTCTTTGTACTAACTGCTTAACTCTTATATTACAATCCAGTATTCGATAAAAGATACGTTAATTATATCCGATTGCTCAAGGTGTTATACCTGTAGGAGATACACAACTGTACCTCAAATTTTAATAAACGACAGATCCGTGATACGAGTACATATCTCGAATAAACTGTGTTATTACCCCACAAAGTGCTACATTGAATTCGCAATAGAACCGAGCGCTCAAAGGCGGTAATTGAAAAATAATTCCAGCGCTGAGCTGACGGAGCAGCGCGGCGATGACGTTCATGACGTAATAGTGGACTGAGCAGTCTGGCGGGCGTCATTTGAATAAACAGCGGCCTGACAGTATGACGTCGTGACCCACGGGGCGGGCCGGGGCATTGCTAATGTCACCGTGATATTTCAATTTTGCGTGAGTACAAATGATTTGATAGTTGATATTTAGATGTATATCAGGGCAAGCGAAGCGAGCTCTAGTATATCCCACAACCTGAATACTTTTGTGGTTCACTTTACGGAAAACTATCATGCCCATTGATTTGTGCTTAAACATAGTAGTACATTTTTATTTATATGTGCATATGTGCTATCATCAGTCAGTCAAGGTTTGGTTACTATTAACCCGGCGTCAATGACGTGAAAATAATTACATGGAGTATGACGTCGGGTCATTTTGACCCGAACTTTGTAGATACATTTTGAATGAAACTAAGTAAGCTACCACACTTTTGTTTATTATTTATTTAAAAAGGGGACTTTAATTATGCATAAAATAAATAAAGAACCCTGTGTTATATAATAAATATTTTTGTTATTGGCTTTCTTCACGGCAGATGCAAAATCAACCTTACAAAACTTAACGTGTACGTTAATTTTATATTTTCGCAAAATTTCCTTACCTACGAAGGAAAAACTTTACTGATGAAGTTAAGAGAGGTTGTTATAACTTACTAACGTAAAAATAAAAAGAAATCAGTATTCTACTTTCACATTCAGAGTTATAGAACTACTACAGTTATTACAATATGTAATCATGCCCTAGCATATAAAAATTGGACATGCTGTGCATGTGTGAAGTGTTTTTTTTATCTTTTTTAGATACACATACTACACATCTTTTGTAAGCTCCAGGAATTTTTTCACTTTTACCTAGATACGTGGTCCTCAAGTTCAATACCCAAAGTAGCTTGAAACTCGTCATCGTCAAAGTCTAACTTTTCTAATAACTCTAAAATCCTTTCTAAACTGTTAATTAATGTCGTTCTTCTTCAAAACGTAAAAAATAAGCCAAAATAATATTTTAATACTGATAAAAGTTTGTCACGAAAATACTACACCGACTATTATACACGTAATACACATAATACACGTTAGGTCATATTGACCCGATTTTATTTGGCGCGCGTGTATCTCGCTTCACACGAGGCGTAGCTCTAGCCGTAACAGCTAGGCGGGTGTAAGGGGATTGTATTTCCAGCTATACTAAGGTTGAAAACAATCAATTGGCACAAGGACAAAATATGACGAAGTAAAGACGCCTCGGGTCAATATGACCCGGCGTCATTGTCGCCGGGTTAAAATAGAAAAAAAACTGCTTTAAAGATTATTACCACGCAGAAAAACGACGCAAGCCCTCACAAAGCTCAGCTTTTAGCTAGTTTATTTGTTTACAAAGGTAACAAGATTTCAAAACAAACCCGGTATCACAAAAACCTGAAGGGTTTGTCCGTACCGGTCCATCCATCACTCAAAATTACCTACTGACCTAGAAATGCTCACTAAATATTACCTACTGCTAAAAACCTTATAACTATAGGGACATTCCAATTTCCACGCCAAGCGGGAAGGAAAAAATATGTCTCAAACTCCGATACTATTTGAGTGTGTTATACCTATACGTGCGCCAAACACTTCTGCAATATTGTGAACAGATGGAGAATGACGGGACCCTAAAACTTTCAGCATTCAGTGCTTCAAAACCGATTAGAGATAAAAAAAAAGACGGGTTGCACTCCGGGAGTACCGGCAGAAGTGAAAACTTGATTATTAACGTTGTGCATTTTTTTAACCCATTTTTTATGAAAATCTATTTTTATAAAATCGATTTTTTTAATTAATCGAAACCCTTACAATCGATTAAATTTTTAACCCATTTTTTATGACAATTGATTTAAAAAAAAACTATTTTTTTAATTAATCGAAACCCTTACAATTGTTTTAACCCATTTTTTATGAAAATTGTTTTAAAAAATCGGCAATCGAAAAAAAAAACAATCGATTGTTCGATTAATCGATTTCGATGTTACAACACTACTCTCCAACCGTCTTACGGTTTTTCGATCAGCACGAGCATCTGACGCGAGTTTCACAGTTTTTAACCATCCCACAAAAGTGCTCAACGCCGCTTAAGAAGTTTTCACTTCAAAAATATATAATTTGAAGTAATCAAACCACTATACCTATTACTTCATTCATAGAGCTTCCCAACGGTAGTCGGTATATTAACTAAGTAACTAATTTTTTCAAACAAAAAATGTAATATTACGTAAGCATAGTGGTGATATTACTATTTCCCTTTTAACTTCAATTATGATTTGGATTGTTACTCTTATACGAAATATTAATTGCATACTAGACCACGCAATATGTATTAAATAAACGCATTACTGGTTGTATTCCGTAACGTCCTATGTAACGCGCGGTGACCGACAGCAGGCATACTGTACGGTCAATTTCAATCTAAATTGATAACCGTTCCCCGCAGATCTAGCCCGCAGTCCGCGGCGCTATTTATTCGCGGGAAACGCAGATTTATACAAATAACATTTAGAATTTATTTGCGTTCAAATATTTAAACGGATTTTTAGACTCGAGTTTGGTTGTGCAATCTACATACTGGTCCACGGTTAATTAAAAGTAAAACAGGATTTAAAATTTAGAAAACTGTTTCAATTAATGTTCTACAATAGCAGGTTGTTAACTATCATTAGTATTGCCAGATCACTGAACACGCAGAAATTGGCCACTGAATAGCTATTACCTACTTATCTATTTCCTTCAATGATCAGTCGCGTTTCAGCAGAAACCGGAAAAGTAAAAGGTCGAATTTCAACCTAATTGAACTACGATAGTTAATACCGGTGTGAAGTAGAAAAAAAAACACAATATGAATTATTATGAACATTAACCATCACCTTTTTGGGCATATTATCCGCGTCGGTTAATATTACGAGAGAGACTCAAACTTATTTACTACCAATTCTCTATCGTCCTCGAGTATTTGCATCTCCGTGCTAACTGCTCAGTAGCGTGTAGATTTAATATTGTTATCGCCGTACACACTACAGAGTACAGACAGTCAACAGACATATCCCGGTCTCCCGCTCAAAGCCGCTCACTTGAACACTGATCATAATTTATCGAGCATTCCTCCTATTGTGTAGTTCAACTGAAACATATCTATCATCGAGATCATCAATTTGCATGATAGATATTTTCTGCATGAAGAAATAGGGGTTTAAGTTCTCTCAATATGCATCGATCAAGTTCCTCACGTACCGGTTTTAAACTATTTTGCACAGGGGTGCTTCGAAATATTTAAACAAAGAAATAGACCGCAACGACTGCACGGTGCATAACAATGTAAATGTATGTATTGTATAAAAACGTATGTAATGTATAAAAAAAATATGTAATGTATAAAAACAAATGTAAATTCTGCACACACTTGATAATTTTATCATTAGATCCAAGTCGCAAAAAAAACACAGAGAGCTAAATAAGTCTTTAGGCCTGTCTGACGTATCTGCCAAATGAACAAAAATATAGTTCGCCTATTAATTTAACTATCTCGATCGAGAGTTTTCTCGACTTTTTCTTAAACTTACTACGTTAAAATTCGGATGTTATGTTAATTTTATGAATTACAAGATTCGTTATGAGCAGAAATCCGCAGTTTGCAAATTATTATCATCTAAGAAATAAAAGCACAAGTAATATTTTATCGTACGGTGATACTATCTCACATAGTACAACCATGTTCGTAGTTAAAATTTAAAACTTAACCATGCAACTCAATCGTCAACCCACCGAAGCGAGCGGCTCTCAACAAGTGGAGGCCGTCATTACTCGAGCTGCAACAATACCGCGCTCGGTTACGTTACGGAATACACTCGCACACATTTTACATGCCCCCCTCGATACCATTATGCTCGTACAACGGATACTTGGAAATGTCTGTCTATTATGTGAACTGGTTGCGAATTTGCGATACGCTTTACATCTTACTGCAGATAGATATTGTGATTTGTGCGTCATGTTTGGTTTTTAGGGTTCCGTACCCAAAGGGTAAAAACGGAACCCTATTACTAAGACTTCGTTGTCTGTCGTCCGTCCGTCTATCTGTCTGTCTGTCTGTATGTCTGTCTGTCGCCAGGCTGTATCTCAAGAACCGCTATAGCTAGACTTCTGAAATTTTCACAGATTGTGTATATCTGTTGCCACTATAACAACAAATACTAAAAACAAAATAATATTAATATTTAAGGGGGGCTCCCATACAACAAACATGATTTTTTTAGCCTTTTTTGCTCGATATCAATAATGGCAACAGATAGGCACTTGAAATTCTTACAATGGCCTTATATATATGTGTTATTTAATAATTCATAATAATATTTAAATAAAATAAAAATTTAAGGGGTTCTCCCATACAAAAAACCACAATTTTTGGGCAATTTTTGCTCTTTAACGGTACGGAACCCTTCGTGCACGAGTCCGACTCACACTTGGCCGATTATTTACAACAAAACTGGACGTAATATTCATATTTACCCATCAAGCCCCATAAGCTCACCGGTGAGCGAGACAACATAATAATGTGCAAATTCTAAAACCGTAAGACTCGAGACTCCTAAGTAGGTAACTATCAAATATTTTTTTCTCTCCGAAAACAACGGACATGAAAAATTGTATGAAAATAGCTACAGCCATGGCCCATGGTTGAGAAACTGCTTACAAACGAATATAAGATTAATATCTCCTTTCAAGAATAAGATTTTATTCTTGAAAGGAGATACTTAATAAGATTTTATAGAAGGCCTGTTTATTTACAGAATGTCAATAAAAGTCAATAAGCTGCAGAGTAAACTAATAAGTATGAGGGGTCAGTAATGCTTCTGCCACACCCCACAGCGGACAGCGAGTGGCGACTCAATCGCGGGACATCGGACAGTAATGAGCCAGATGGCCGGGATTTACGACACATCTAGACAGATTAACGTTACATTCGGCTGAATACGCCAATGGAAGGAATCGGATGGAACGATATGATACAAAGGATTTATAATTATACTAGATGATCCCCTCTCCGTTACGCTTAAACTCGTTTTCCAGGATAAAAAGTATCCTATGTCCTTTCTCGGGATTTAAAATATATCTATACCTAATTTCAGCAAAATCGGTTCAGCGGTTTGGGCGTGAAGAGGTAACAGAGAGACATACTATAGTATGAACTATGGATAACATTAGCATGAAACAGCGTAATTATTTCTCTGAACCCAAAAAGTACCTTCTATTTTCACGTGGAATTTAAAAACGAGCGCTATTTTTTTACTTTTTAGAAACTGCCAGTTTACTTTCAAAATGAGGAGGCAGCAATTCTAATTGGGATTTTTTTGGTTCTTACGTTCAAGCCCATTGCGTTACCCCGTAAACTCTCCAGACCTGCAAGACAGCCCCAAGCGGTTTTTGAGCTGGCCGTTGCATTGTTAATGTTATTGCTTTTGGCAGCAGCCGGAGCTCTCCTGAGGACCGGACCCTCGGCCGATACGCGGTGCGTTATGAGATGGCACAGTAAATACTGCGTTGCCACGAAATTGCCATCGGCTTGAAAGATTTTAACTTTTTAAATTCTTGTGTTTGAGCCAGGAATTAGTGATCAAGAGTTCTGTTAACTTTTTTAATAACTTGAATCTAGGTTCAATGCCCACATTAAACTAAAGTTTTTTCAGAAAATATTAGTGAATATTTACTAATCTCGCCGAGTCTGTACAACCTATAATGTTATTAGTACAAAATACATATTATTGTAATGATATTCACTGAAGTTCCAAACAGGGATTTAAAGTAATACTCCGCCGAAACTATTTCAACTAAAGTCTTTTATAACTTTCCGACAAATTTTCCGTTCACAGTCTCACAAGATCTTAAATAAGTTGTAACAGTTGTTTTACAATTATGACTACATAATTAACTAGATGACGTCTGCAACTCCATTGCGCCAAATGTTATCACACGGGTTACCGTACATTTTTTTCAGGGACAAAAAGTTGTCCTATGTCCTTATCCAGAACTCGAAGTATGACCATACCCAGCAAAATCGGTCTAGCGGTTCGGGTGTGACGTGGTTACAGACAGACAGACAGACAATGTAATAATAATAGCTCCCACACCGGTTTCGGTGACGGGGGCCGGTTTCATTGAAACCAGGCCTGCTACGCAGGAGTAATTTTATAGTGCCCAAGTGTGTGCGCAGTAAGTATACAAGAGCACTCTCTATTCCTTTACTCTCATAACCCAGTGGGACGGAAGACCGACACAACCGGCGAGAGATCAGGCGCAGGACCGACTTTTTACATGCCCATCCGACGCATGGATCATCTTACTTGTCAGACAATCAGGTGATCAGCCTGCATTGTCCTAACCAATCTTGGAAATAACATGTTTCCAACGCGGGAATGGAACCCACGACCTCCGAGTCAAGAGCCGCGCTCTCTACTACTAGACCACGGAGGCGACAGACAATGTAGTGGTGATTGAAAAGAATGGTTGCGATTAACTGTATACTGATTTGGATATTACATTTTGATATCGCAAAACACATACGCAATAATCGATTGATATCATCAAAAACAAACTGTACAAATTAATATAAGTAACATAAATAATAATAATAATATGCTGCTGTATCTAGACTTGTACTAATCCTGAAAACGTTTTCATCATAGGTAGTGACCCGCGAGGCGACGGGACAGACATTAATAATAATAATATGATGTGTTCAGAGCCCGCGGGATTTGTGTGTGTTTATCTCAAGAGTGTCAGGACACACAGACACAAGTCACGACTCACAATTCATCACACAACTCACCACTGCGCTTATCCCGGATTATGAGTTGTTGTGTCTAAATACAGATTTACTCGAGTCGTAACTTACGACTCGTATAAAGCCAGTACCTACTTAAAACATCCATATTCATGTAACAGCATACTTTAATGTATTTTAGTTTTATTTACATAATATTATAAATGCGAAATTGTATTTGCGTGCCTGTTCATCTGTCTCTCTGTCTCTACCTCTTCACACCCAAAATGCTGAACCGATTATGCTGAAATGTGGTATGTAGATACTTGAGTCCCAGGAAAGGACAAAGAATACTGTCTAACCCGAAAAAAATTACGCATTAATTTTGGCGCAACGCGAACGGAGTCGTGGGCGTCATCTAGTTCATTACAAATATATTTTCTCATTTTGCCTCAACATGCCGTGTCCATTTTAGGGAGATCGCAGACGACAGACTTTTGTGCGATCAAAGTCTACGGCTTCCATACAATCTGATGGCGCGCGCCGCAGACTTTGATCGCACAAGAGTCTGTCGTCTGCGATCTCCCATAATGTTACAACCTTCGCTGGATAAGTAGACTGTCCAACACGAAAGTAATACACAAAAATAAAAACAAACAAACTTTTAGGCTTTTTAATATTAGTATAGAATATACTAACTAGGTAATATTAATACACACGTCTATGATATTTGTAATATTAGACACGTTTAATTAATTAAGAACTTTGTGCATATTTTAGTGACAACAGACCATGTGTAGTGTACTACGGATTTGAGGTCCACTCTAGTGTGAAGGCGGAATTTCCTTCCACAAGCAGTAATGTGTAATGTAAGCAACGTCTTACCTGACCTAGACCGCTACACATACATACGACTATGTATCTTACTGCCTGGATATAGGCGCTATTATCCTGTGGCGTATTACCAATGTACAGGGTGTACATAAGCCATGAGACGCAATACCGACATTCCTCAGTTGTAGTTACGATTATGTATAGGATTTAGATTACATTGCTAAGGTAATGTTAATTTAAATTTTAAGTGCCTTTGCTTAATTCCTTATATAGGTGACGAGGTGAGGACGACCTCCGTGGCTCAGTTGGTGGGCTGTTGATAGCTCAAGCCGGGGGACGCGGGTTCGAATCCCGCCGACGGAACAAAAAGTTTTTAAAAGTTCCTGGGTCATGGATGTGTATTAAATATGTGTATAATATAATAAAAATCTTAAATATATGTATATTGTATAGTATAAAAGTATTAAATTTATTTCCGTTGTCTGGTACCTGTAACACAAGTCCATCAGGTACCTACCACGGGGCCAGACTGACGTGGTGTGAAGCGTCCATAGATATTATTATTATTATTATAGGTTTAGAGATTCTCAACTCCTGCAGATGTCAATGGTGATAAAGGATAAAAATTAATTCGCACGTAGTTTCTAGATCTTTTACATCCGATGTTTGTAAGAACAAGACCCCACATATCGGATCATGTCGCACCTACGTATCGTAAGAAAGCGCGTACGCTTTCTAAACGATATCAAAAACAATTTAATGCTCAGAAACATAATATGTGCGCAATTAATCATAATTTTAAAATTGTAAAACTACTACTTAAGATGGCACGATGAGCTAGCTGCTAGACAAATACGAGCCAGGTTGGCCTACGGCTGCGTTGGATCGAGAGAACTGGAAGATATTATACTCGTATGTAATTGATTGTACTGTCGGTTCTTGGTGGAAATTCATTTTATACACAAATGAAACACAATATTACTTGGACTTTTTCCACTATATTCATATATTACAATTTAAAGACTTTAAACACGACCGGTTTCGAACTAAATCATCATCAGGTGATGATTTAGTTCGAAACCGGTCGTGTTTTATTAAAGAACTGGAAGACTTTGGGGGAGGCCTTTGCCCAGCAGTGGGACAGCATAGGCTCTTAAAAAAAACTATGGGATCTTGTAAGTTGTGACTTGTGAGACTGTGAATGGAAAGTTTGTCGTTATAAAAAAGACTTTAGTTGAAATAGTTTCGGCGGAGTATTAGGCACTATGTCTTAATATCTTTCAGACAAATAAACGGTCCATAATATAGCTTACAATACATGCATAACATGCAAAATAATAATAATATGTAAAATGCAAAGAGATTTCAAATTGCAACTCTCTTGTATATTTAGCCCGAGTTCTCTAAGTAATTGACACAACATTGTGATATAACCCGCAGCTTCATACACAGAGTCAAGAATTATCTCCCAATTTGTAGCGTACATTTGGTTAAGTTTGTACTGTTATGATGTGACCGCGACTGTGTACAATTAATTAAGGCAAATTACTAGCGCGCGGTACATATATAATATACGTAAGACCTCATTATATCGGGACCTCGAATGAGGGGTCCTCATTTGCTCATTTTAGGACGGGGGACCTCGCGAGTACTTCATACCGAGTCTTCAGGGAGTGGGGGGTCATCGCATTGGCCTTCATTACAATTGGAGTGTCGTATCGCGATTTTCGTGGGATCATCGCGGTCCTTGTGGGGGTCATCGTAAGGGATGGGGGTCATATCGTAAGGGGTCATAATTACGAGTGGGGGGTCATTCGCGAGGGGACCTCATTACCGGGACAGCGTTAAACGGTCATAATTCCCGGCTAGGCTCCAGGGAGCTGCGTGATAAAGGGTTATTGTACTACTTATAGGATATATTTTTGGAAATTATTACGCACTAGGTGTGCCACGTGACTTCGTCAAATCGAATTTAATTGACTAGTCATACCTAGTTTGGTTTGGTTAAATAGATACAAGAAATCACCCCGTTTTGTGTTCTTTCAGTGTGCAAATATTTACTTACCAATAACCGTTTTCCGTTTCATAGCAAAATGTAGAGTATAATCATTATTTTATTATAGTTATTGAATTATGTATCTAAATATTTTAAGCTATAAAATAACACACATAAAACCAATGTTTAATGGTGACAACAACCCGATTTTAAAATTTTACATTATGTTTAAAGCATATTTTTTACTTGTCTGTCTCAAAACTGTATTCATTGTACCTATGTATTTATCTAAGAGTATAAGTTTCGAAATAAATGTTTTATTTCAGCTGAGTTATTTCCAAAGAACAAAGATATCAAACTGTTCTCCGATATTACTCCGTCCGGGGTTACTTAAAATACAGCAACAAGACGCCCGCGCCAGCATCACATACAAAACCAAGTCAATTTCGTTATAAAGTTGAAAAATAATATGAAGCGGTGTTATACAAACTAGTCAGGTTGCTTTACTGACTGTGATTAAGGGTCTAATGGCCGAGGAGTCATTAAATGATTACTTATCTTTAATTTAATGAAGAGTTAAACAGAAAATATTATGTTAATTTAATCAATAACCATTAACTTAAAGTTAAGTAGTCTTTAAATGCGTAGCTACGCACAGAGAGATCGTTGTAGCTAAGCATAATAATTTATTAAACGTAACTACGCATTAAAAATTCCTGCGTATTTTGACTGCTAAACAACGATGTTACATCTGCAATTAATTTATATTACAGTATGTTTCAGAGCATCGATAGTACTTCAACCAATCGTAAAATCACTCGAACGTTCGACATCAAATTAACGATATTGTTGACAGGCCAGTGATTTGAAAATGGCAATCAACCGTCACTCCGACGTCACGGGTCAGCGGTCAGATCGAGCCGTCACGTGACGTGACGCGCTATCGTCGGGCTAATGACGCGGAACGCTATCGGGCCTAATAGACCTGACGTTGTTCGCTTCAACGTGAAGACTTGATGGGTGATTTGAAGTGGAGCCGCTTCGGTATTGATTGAGATGTTTACAGGAAAAACTATGTAAGTATTTTAAATATTATCTATTGCTCTGCAGACTCAAATTACAAACTTTTTGCTTATTATTAAATTTTATTACTCAAAAACATCATTGTCTAAGGAAACACTTTTGTCGGATAATTATTAGGTCTAGGTAGACATAGTGCACTAACAACAATGCAGCCACATCATCAAAATGTCACAAAATTAAGGCAACTAATATTAAGTATTATATATTGTCATAAAATTTAATTAAAGGTTTGATAATAATCTCAAAATATCTAAAGCCTCAAAGACGTCTGAAAAGGTAAATAAGTATAATATTTCATGTTAAGTGCTGGCGCATTTGACCTCGGAGGAGTTTTTCTTAGGAATGATTCATGATAATGACTTGACTAACGAGTATGGTGTTATTTACGGCGGGAACCGGGGGCGGGCGGGGCGAGGGGGGGGGTCGGGAACCGGGGGCGGAATTCCCAGCGAGTCCGGGGCTCATTGTGCGTATAGTAAATGTTCCCGTTTTGTCACGCTAATGGACTTTTATTTTTATTTTATTGCCCCAGCCTTTTTGTCCTATTCAACTCTAACGTGTTTCACCTACATTTCGCGCGGTGTAATGCCTCTTTCTGTCTATAAAAATACACTAAAACCTCATTGAATGGGACTATTACAGTTGAATAGAAAGTAATAGGATTACATAGCACTTATAGAATACAGCAAACTAGACTATACATATACTTAAATAGTAAACTTTTTCCACGTTGGCCCTTAATGGACCAAAACGAGCGGTTACAAACATATAGAGAAGCAAAGTCTATGATTAGTGATTACTGATTACCCATGAACAACGTCGCTTATGGTATGGATAGCTTCGCAATCATGGCGGCCATCATGGTTATTTGTTATCCATTATTTTCTACGACGAGAAGGATTTTAACGTGTAAGCTGCACTCTACATAACATGTTTATCGTCTACATAATTGAATAGTATATTGAAGGTCTCACTCAGATCAATTAACCTACGACGTTTACAATATAATTCATAACATTACTCCCGTAATGAAAACACTTGCGTCTGCCATTACCGACACCGTCGCCGAGCTTGCACTCTCGTTACGTACGCCTAATTAATGTCAGTTTGAATCCTTTGCAATAATTCATGTCGAGGTGTGGAGGTGCGACGTACAGGACGAACAGACAGGCGGCACGTAGGACGCCATTTGCATGTCAAAGGCGGCTTAATGCACGGCCTCAAAAGAGTGATGAAAATGTGCCCAAGTGAGGCCGGGCCGGCTCCGCCCCCGAGAGATGTGCAATAACTGATTCAGTTGACACCGCCGGAGTGCTTTGCTACGGAAAAGCCGGAGCTATAGCTACAGACGTTCCTTTGGAAATGTTGATTTGTTCAATCGAATTCAAATATGTACTTCCTATGAATTCATATGAAGTACATATTTTCTTTTGTTACAAACTACTTCCATTTAAGTTTAATGGAAGTAGTTCGTAACACAAGAAACTATGTTTAATGATTAAACATTTCTGTTCGTAACAAAATAGTATTCGACTTTTTAGAAGATAATATAAACTTTTTTCAGAAGTACGAGTAAGTAATATAACGTATATATATGAATGTCAATTAAGTCTGAGAGTTGAGACGCATTTCAGGTATAAATTATAACGAAACAGAGCCGTAACCGACACAGACCGAGCTTAAACAAATTGATCACGCGCCAGCACTTTGATATGAATATTCCGCGATAATGATGTAACCCGGATCTGTATATTTTAAGCGATTTTCCCGGTGCTGTCGGCCATCTTGTGACAGTGCCCGCGGTAATTGCGTTGCGTCCGGCTGATGGATGTCTTGCGCTGCATTTTATACTCATTACTATTTTATCGGCTTTTAAATGTATTTTCAATATTATTTGCCTTCAAAATGGTCGGAAATTAATGCTGAATTGCTTTTGTTTTAAAATTAACGGACTTTAATGATTTCAGTTCACATGAGTCAATGGACTGGGCGCAGCCGGATTGAATTTCCATACGTTTTAAATGAGCGTAAGCGCGATATGATGTCCAAGAAGTGTAAAAAATTGCGTCACCCTCCGCTCATAGTGTCTAAACACACTAGGCCGAAGTTACGCGGCGTAAATTACGTCCGCAATGTCAAACACATACAAAATACGGACAGAACGCGAAGGAATAGTGTGTCATCGGTAATTTAAAAACGTTGCGGGCGTAATCATGCGGAATTTACGCCGCGTAGCTTCGGCCTAGTGTGTTTTTTAATGTTCACAACCAAGGAGACAAAATGGATCGTTGCGCATTCCTTTTCCAATTGTATTCGACCTCAAACTTGTGCGCAGCCTTTACATAGAGTGAATTAGACTAGAAACAACTGAAGTTGGTACTAACTAGTAACTAGTGGTAGTAATTAATTAGCCGAGAGTGGCGAGTGGCGAGTGGCCGGCGCACGGCGGCCGCAGACGCAGCGGCCTCTTACAACTTCGCAGTATAATTTGTGAAAATTGATCATACATATTTAATGGCGCTGCGCTAGATTTGTTTGACCCGCTTCAACAACTTCGATGTTGAAGTTGGAAATTAGAATCAATTCTGTGTTTGAAATACTACGCCGCAGCCAACGGGGACGTGTATGGTGTGAGGTGTCTAAGTGCCGTATTTTTGGTCAGTACTTAAGATGTGACCCGGTCTCAAGACGCGGTTCGGCTCTGTGATTGATCCAAATTTTAAAAGCCAACCAATCACAGAGCCTGAACCGTGTCTTGAGACCGAGATGCATCTTGAGTACTGACCAAATATACGGGCCTAAATGACAAACCTGATGGTATCGAATACATGCGACCGCACATTTAATTATAATTTAACTTTAATCCTTCAAGCCTCATAAGACCACCGGCGATCGCGACAACAATAGAAGGACAACAGATTTCCAAGAATCCGCGATCGAAGGATTAATCCTTCAAGCCCCATAAGAGCACCGGTGATCGCGACAACAATATAATACAATAGCATTTCCAAGAATCCCCGATCGAAAGATTAATTGAATAAAAAGTTTGACAGAAACTGTTTAAGTCAAGTGATCACGTCTACTCTCTGGATTCTGAATGCGACCGTTAGCCTTTTTCTTGCTTACTTAGACACCAAATGGCCTGGTAGCAGCCACAAACAACTAAATAAGTACATTATTCGTAGTTTTGTATGCAATGTAAATTCTGTTTAGGCACTCTCATAGTAATTGTCTATATAGTATACTAGCTGTCCCGGCAAACGTCTCTTTGCCATATTAATAAATAAAGTGTATCGCCCGTAGTATTTTATTGAATTTGTGACTCAATGAGTATGTCACCATGGCAACGTCCATCGCTATCCCGTGACCCGCGTCGCATAAACAATGGTCGCTTTTTATAGACAAATAATTTGCAATAAAATAAAATTGCGACTATAATTAAAGATCTAAGCTATCCTATCTCTCAAGTTGGAAAAAAGCACACATTTAAAAAAATACATTAAAATCGGTTAAGTAGTTTAGGAATCCATCGCGGACAAACATCGTGACAGGAGATTTATATATATTAGATAGTTACGAATGAGGCTGTCACTTGTTACTGCTAACCCCGATTTTGAACAAAAAACACTCGTGCATAAACTAGATCCTGAAACCGCGTGATCCGCCACTTGTTTTGTTCAAAAGAACGAGGTCAACGGTGTTTTCGTTTCGTCAGTTGCGTGTTCAGACGTCAGCGGGGCGGCTAATCCGGCAGGAGCGTGACACACTTCGTTTGTCCCGCGCGTCACGTCGTCCTGTTGACACGCCGCGTCACGGCGCGTCACGCGTCACGCCGCCGTGATGAGGGCCCTGCTCGCGCGCCAAATGCGACTTTCGTGACGTTTGACACTCGAGAGCTCCTGAGGTTTTAGCCGCCGCTTCAAGTTGTACCGTTTATTTTTTAAGATTTGTAAGCAACGCTGTCCTGCTAAAACGACCGCTTTCTTTTGAAAATGTTATGACTCATAACATATATGTATCTCATAACTTATGAGATACATAATATTGTTCCCTTGCCATTAACTGTATTTAATCATTATGTGTTTTGTTTCACGCATTATAAACGCTAGCTAGCTATAAAGTGAAACTGGGCTGGTCACGTAGCTCGAACAACAGACGATCGCTGGAGTTAACTTACTCTGGAATGGAGACCAAGGCTGGGAAATGGGTGTAGGTCGACCTCCAACTAGGTGGGACGACGATCTCCAAACGGAGATCGTCGTCCCGTTTGAACAGTTGCGGGTCCATGTTGGATGCGAGTAGCAGAAGATCGGTCATCTTGGCGTTCATTGAGAGAGGCCTATGTCCAGCATCCAGCAGTGGACGAATATAGGTTGATAATAATATGATGATGATGAAACGCTAGCTACATTTTTACCCGAGAAAAACTTTAACCTAACAGCCAACATTACTAGTGTTTGTGAGGCATTATATTTAACTTAAACGATCTAGTTAAAGTGCGAGAAAACTACCCCGAGATTCCTGTAAGCCGGCACAATGGTCTAACAACTAGTAACATTTAATCGAGTTCACGTAAGTGGCCGTAAGAAAATCTGTTGAGACTCCTCGCATTAGAGTAATCCGGCCTGGGGCGCTATTCTCGTGCCTCGAACTTCTATCGTAGGCTATCACGCTTGTACATGTAACAGTATGTGTACGCGTGAGTGAGACAGCCTGTGCTCGAAGCAACATCCGAGTGATGAGGATAAGTCTCCTGGAGCCTCGCCCGGCGGCCGCCGCCCGGCACTCGCCAGTAATTACACAGAGCCGCGGCCTAATGCCACACAGGGAATTATTTAGCAGCCTCCCCCCTCCCCCCTGCGGACTCCCCCTCCCCCTAATCAGCGGGATCGGCACGTCTTCGCGGATGCGACACGCTCGTGATAAGTCTAATAAGCGCCGCTCTAATTGTGAGACACGAACTCTTTTGATTACGAATGTATGCCACGCACTGACGATAATTAAATAAGACGTCTTGACAAACGAAGGACCTATTTTAGGAGATACCTTGTTCGTTTGTTACTGAATAAAATTTGAGTTTGTTTCTAACTCCTACGTATTTTGTGAAAAGCCGTCGCAGAGAAAACTCATAGTACTGCTTAGTTACAAAGCATGAAAAATCAAAGTTCCTGTGACAATCTATATTAAAATTTGAGGTCAAGTGTCAAGTACTTTGAATTTGGGCATTCTTGAGATGGAAAAATGAGGAAAAGGAGTGAATGCCGATGAGCGTAATTGTACCGATACCTGGAATACTCGCCAACGACAAAGGAATGTCTATTGTTATTAAAATATTTGCGACGCCAGCGATTAACGTTGTCCGTATTGCTGGAGCAGACGAAATCCAATTTATTATCCTTGTTACTAAGTTCAGAGCTATTTTACTTCTAACGGGATCTTTATTTTAAGTACATAAGGATCAAAATAGAGACTCGGAGGTAAAAGATCTCTGAACGGCGTATAAGTTAGGCCAAGTTTAAATCAGAATTGTCCACTCGCATTCGGAAAGTTAACTCGTCCCGAAAGTCCGAAATAGAGTCACGTCGGCCTGCAGCAGCGCGCCGCCAGGTTTGCCAAAAAATAAATAGAGCGCCAGCTAGTTAAGGAAATTTGGAAAAAATTCCAGCGAGGTAAAACGACCTGAGCCAAAATTTACGCAAAAAAGTTACTGAAATTACAAAGCTTGACCGCTTAATTTCGTTGAACACGCGGCCAAATTGCCTCATGCTGGACAGGCGACAACCCTGATGTTGGGGGAGGGGGGGGAGGGGGACACTCCTGGAAATACACTGAGACGTCTGCAGAGGCCGTCGAAACTTGCATGCATTAAGGTGCTCCACGCTTACCCGAGTGTGCTAAGCCGGCGTCTGTAAGTTTCATTTAGTTATTTATGCAACTGTCATTTCGTCTTGTCTGTGATTTTCGAGACTGCAACGTACGAATACTCTAGCTCTAATGCATTTTTATAATGGTAAAGGATAATATTGTAATTAATATTAATATTACGACATTCAAAAAAAGGTTTCTAATTTCTATAAATTCGCCCTTTGAAACTCGTCCCAAACGCTAAAGTTAAATAAAAATAAGACATCTCTCCCCTATTTATTGTCATGCCTTAAACTGCTTCAAGCAACAACATACTCCATTGTCTACACTCCATATTATTATGCTAAGGGTGCCTTCTCACGGCGCGTATTATCGCAAGCCGCGCCATGCCCGCACGAGCCACGCGCCGCGTGAAGCGGTGGCTCGGGCTGGCTCGAGAAGGCGCGTTTAATATCACGAGTCAGCTCGAGAGCTCGAGCCACGCGCCCTAAGAAAGTGGTGGTGTGGTTGCGTTCTCACGGCGCGTGCTACCACGAGCCGCGCCGTGCCCGTTCGAGCCACACGCCGTGTCCGTTCGAGCCACACGCCGTGTGAAGGGGTGGCGTAACACGTATCATATTGTCATACTCCTGCAGGAGCTTCCTGTCACCGCGTGGTCACTCGCCGCGGGTGGTGCAGGGCCAGGCGACACAATATTTACCGATACCGCCCCAGGGACTGATGCGGGCGACATTTTTGCACCGGGATTATCCAGGATACCGACTGGAAATATTTAAACTGTGAGTGCTGTGAGTTAAAAGTTATTATAGTCTAGTTTTGATACCTCATATTCTGTCTATTGTGTCATATTTATTCAAAAAATTAAGTTGACATAAGTACTTTAAGAGCCTGCTGCCAGAAATGTCAAAGCACGCTAGCCCCGCCTACACACCCCGCTATCCTCCAATCGTGATAATAATATAATGATTGAGAGAGCATTGTGCTTTGCGCTGCAGATAATAGTGAACAATATCGCGTAACAAAGTAAAGGTCGTTTAAGTCCCAAAAATGTTTTTGATAATTACTTACTTCAAAATTAAATACAATAAGTACTAATATTTCCTTTAGTCATTATTTTATAAAGTGTGTGATTGTAATTTGTAGCTGTAGTGCAAGTTATTTAATGACAGTAGGTAACTCAATAGGTGTAAGTAACAGATATTTGTAGAAAAGCCCAAGAATATTCATAATTTCGAAAAATATAAGTATTGAGTCAAAATAAGTGAACCATGTTTTCCGTTAGGTAAATATCAGATAAATATACAATGATTTAATAAATCCCAATTTCATTTAAGTCAATCGTCTTTCGGGATCGTAATACTTATTAGAAAACACAGCAAAAATTGGCAGCCCGCTCTTAATAAAAATATGTTTGTAGATTACATTTTACGTACATTCCATCTACACTAATATTATAAAGAAGAAAACTTTGTTTGTATAATTGTAATGAATAGGCTCAAAAACTACTGGACCGATTTTAAAAATTATTTCACCATTCGAAAGCTACATTATCCACGAGTAACATAGGCTACATTTTATTTTGGAAAAAATAGGTTTCCGTAAGATATTTGGGTTTTTCGGACACAAGGTGTAAAAAATCAACCAGAAAAGTTACTTATTTTGCGTACGCTGCCTAAACTATAAAAGATAGAACCATAAAATGTTCCAATTAGTTGTAGATCTTATAAATATTTACAAAAAAGTCCGTGACACACTATACCTGTCTAAGTCGAGTGAGGCACAACAACCATTTTTTATTTAAAAAATCTTGAATTTTTTTGGATTACATATAAACGCGTAATTCGGTCGCAGCCCTGAGTGCGCACGGACGTGTTTTCGGTTGGCGTTACGTAAAATATAGTCATCGAATAATTACTATGGGCTATGAGTGTAGTGGTTGTTGTAAAACAATTTATAATTTAATGTTTATGGAGTGCTCGCAAGCATTGTGCAAAAAAATGTATCACGTTGGATGTGTTTCATTATCGGATGATCAATTCAAGAACTTAAGTGAAGAAGAAATCAAGAATAGGGTATGTCCCGAATGCAAAATGAATACACCAAAAGGGGATAATTCCAACACACCCATTCGCGGAGGCTACGGAGCAGATAAATCATTTCCATCTTCTAGCTTCGTAAATTTCGAATCGAAAAATCGAACCAGCGAGGTTCGCGTAAGCCACTCAAAGATAATTTGATGTCCTGTAAGAATTTGGACAATATAATATTAGAGGAGCTTCGCGAATTCAGGACAGAAATGAGAATGCGGCTTGATGAACAAATAAAACTAAACGAAAAGCTGCAATTAAGGCTCTCATGCGTCGAAAAAGAGCTGATGGAAGTAAAAGTAGCAATGAATTCATCACAAGAAGCACGCAGCATTACAGAAGAACCTGTTGTAAGGAAGGAACAAGATTCTAGTATGGATCACGATAAGGTTCATAAAAATCTACAGAAAGATAAGAATATATCTTCATCATCATCATATTTGAGGGTACTTTTAAAAAATAATCAGGTGATCAATAATAATACAACCAGTGTGGCCACGAAATCCGCGACGGAATGCAAACGTGTGGAATCCGTGAACGAATCGATCTCGGCTGAGAACACCGTTCAAGTATGTAGAGTCTGCACTTATTTACTTATCTCCATAATTACACAGGCTCGGCAACACACGATACTGGCAGGTCTCCGGCACACATCCGCTCTGGTCCAAGACTCTCGCTGTAATGATGTGTGCTACCCCCACATACCATGCGCACGAGACTGTGTTATAACTATTATGATAGTTATACACTAAGCACACACTACAAAGTAGATGATGAGAAGAAAGAAGAAGGAAATTGGATAACTGTCCAAAAAAAGCGGAACAGATATCCTAATAAGGAAGTTAGAAAGGGAGGAAGTACAAGTATTGTTGGAATCCAAGGAACAGAACGGAAGAAATATCTTCATGTGTGGCGTTTAAAAAAGGATACCTCAATTGAAAGTATTGAGAACCACGTAAAAAATATTTGTGGAGGTAGTACTGAAATTAAGGTTGAAAAGATTATACACAAGACAGATAAAGATTATTCATCATTCATTATAACCGTTCCCGAAAGTCAGTATAATACCTTGATTTCTCCTGAGAATTGGGCAGTAAATATAGAATATTGTGAATGGGTATGGTTTCGAAAAAACTATAGTCGAACCAAAAAATAAGAAACCCACTATAGAAGTGTTCTATCAGAACGTCAGAGGGCTCAGAACCAAGACCCAAGAATTTTATACGAATTTGTTATGTTCGTGTTCTGATTTGTTCGCTATTACAGAAACTGGATGTAATACTGCTATCCTCGATTCCGAATTAATCCCATCAGGCTATACAATAATAAGGTGCGATCGTACAGACGGCTGTAAGCACGGCGGAGCGTGTTTAGTGGCCACACCGCGTCTTACGTTACGGCAAGTACGTGTACCGAGTGACGTCAACATAGACTGTCGAGCGTTCGAGCTGGCCGGTGCTGTGGTGTTTCGCTGCGAACGTTTTTTGTTTTTTGTATGCGTAGTTTATATTCCTCCAGGTAGTAGTGATAATGAATACTTATTGTTATTTAATACTATTGAAGATTTTTGTTGCAAATTTAAAAAGGTACTGGTTTTAGGCGATTTTAATTTGTTTTCGTGTAGTGGTACTGTAAAGGACTATTTCGAATATTTTTTATCACACTGTGGATTCACTCAGAGTAATGGAATAGATAACGCTAACGGGCGACAGCTCGATCTCGTTTTAAGCAACTTAGACGAGGAGGTCTGCGTGCGCGCCTCCCCCGCGCCGCTCGTGCCGGTGGACCCCCACCACCCCCCGCTGGAGATAACACTGCGCGCGCGCACGGTGCAGCCCGCGCCGCCCGTTCATAAACAATATCCGAGAGGCAGGGAATATCCGAGTTGGAATTTTAACAAAGCCAACTTTCAGCTTCTTTACCAAGCCATCGCGGATTTAGACTGGTCCCCGATGTATCAGTTAGAATTAGAATCTAGCCTCGATTTTTTTTTACAATAATATTAATACATTGTTTGACACTTACGTTCCTAGGAAAAAAAATTGCATTTCTAATGAAAATAAATTCGTTTATCCCGATTGGTTCACGCCCGAAATTAGGAAAAAAATTTAATTAAAGGCATGTTTGCACAAAAAATATAAAAGTTCGTTATTAAAGGAACACTATGACGACTTTTCGAGTTGCCGTGCCGAGGTAAAAATATTAATAAAGACTGCGTATGAAGCTCATCAGAATCGCATACAAAGTCAGATCCTAGAAAATCCTAAGGCGTTTTGGAAATTTTTAAATTCTAAGCGTAATGTACGCACTAAAAAGGTTATCAAAAAGGACGGGAAAGTATTAGAACGCGACCGATGTGCCCAGGAGTTCGGTGAGTACTTTCACTCAGTGTATAGGACCGAGCGGCCCCAGTTGAGCGTGGAAGCGGCAGTGGTGGCCGCCGGCGCGAGTAACGCGGCTGCGCGCGTGCACGTCGGCCCGCTGCAGCCGCGTGACGTGCTGCGCGCGCTGCGGCGGCTCAAGCCCACGCATGCTGCTGGTCCAGACGGTATACCGCCTTATATATTTAAAGACTGCTGCTTCGTTTTAATGGAACCACTTTGCCACATATATAATTTAATCTTGGAGTCATCGAAGTTTCCTTCTAGATGGAAAACTACTAGAGTGGTCCCGGTACCGAAGGGAAACTTAGGATCCCAGATAGAAGGGTATAGACCGATAGCGGTCCTATCTACCGTATCTAACGCGTTCGAGTCGGTGTTGTACAACCTCATCTTCCCGCAGGTTAGCGCGCAACTAGCTGATGAGCAGCACGGATTTCGACTACAGCGACGCGATGTAGTGACTTTTTAAAGACTGAATTTCGGAAATGACTGGACAGTTGTGATTTTGTTACTTTTGGCGATCGTGCGGTATTTTCGGCAAAATGATGAAGGAACCGGGTCTTGCACCGTCCGCGCCAGCCCCAGCGGGTCCTGCAGGGGAGCTAGCAGCTATCACGCTTACATCGAAGATCCCGGAGTTTTGGACCGACTCTCCTCGTGTTTGGTTCATCCGTATCGAGGCGATGCTTGCGCCGCAGAAGCTGTCGGACGACGCCAAATTTGACATCGTAGTGTCAAAACTATCCAAGGACGCCATCCAGCAAGTTTCCGACATGCTAATCGACCCGCCTGCAGCAAAGGAATTCGACGCTTTGAAGCAGCGTCTGCTGGCCATATATGAAGAATCAGAGAGCCGCCAACTCCAGAAGCTGATAAGTGAAATGGATCTGGGGGATCAAAAGCCCTCCCAGCTCTTGCGGAGGATGAGAGAGTTGGCCAAAGGGAAGGTCCCCGATGAAACTTTGAAGTTACTTTGGCAGGGACACCTGCCTTCCCATATACGCGCTGTACTTGCAGTGTCTGATTCCAAAGACCTAGACAATTTGGCTGCGGTAGCTGACAAGGTTTTTGAGACCACCCGGACAGTGCACGTTAGCGCGATCGACCAGCAGCCTTCCGGCTCTTCCAAGGACACCGAGCTCCTGATGGCTGAGATAGCGAAGCTCAGCGGCAAGTTGGCGGACATAGCGCAGTTGCAGAGGTACCGGCAACCACAACGGCGCTTCAGGAGCCGTTCGCGCTCCGTCTCCAGGAAGCGGCGCGACCCGTCGGCGCCACGCAGGAATCCGGACAGCCCGGACTGGCTATGTTTTTACCACCATCGCTTTCGAGCCAGAGCCAACAAGTGTGTCGAACCCTGTGCGTGGAAGGGCGCCCGCCCTGATGACTGATTACTAGTGCCCGCGACGTCTCCCGAAGTTTGTGATCTACCCCGGAACATCAGCCCATGCCATCGACTACGTGTTACGGACCGGACCAGCGGCTTGCGATTTCTAGTGGACACCGGAGCCAATATATCTATGCTTGCGGCTGAACAGGTTTTAAAAAATTATAATAAGGTAGAATGTAATGACTATAAATTATATGCAGCAAACGGGACGAAAATTAGAACGTTCGGAACAAAAACTTTAGTGTTAGATCTGGGTTTACGTCGCGCAATTCGATGGACTTTTGTGATAGCGGAAGTGCGACAGCCTATACTAGGGGCTGATTTCTTAGCGAACTTTAAGCTTTTAGTGGATATAAGTTCTCATAGATTAATTGACGAAATTACGAATTTAAAAGTGTCGGCGAATGTAATTAGCAGTAAGGATTTATCTATTAAGACCGTAGATATAAATTGTCCGTATGCTAGCATTTTAAGTGAGTTCCCAGATATTACGAAGCCGGTTTCATTTAAGGAACCACCCAAACATAGCGTATACCATCACATCGAGACCAGTGGACCGCCGGTGCACGCTCGGGCGAGGCCGCTGCCACCCCATTGCTACGCTAAGGTAAGGGATGAACTTAGATTTATGCAGGAGATGGGTATCTGCAGACCGTCCAAGAGTGCGTGGGCGAGCCCGCTACATGTAGTTTTAAAGAAAAACGGCAACATGCGATTATGTAGGGATTATAGGGCTCTTAATGCCATAACAAAAGCAGACCGTTACCCTATACCCCGTTTGCACGATTTTACATATTTGTTAGCCGATAAAAAAGTGTTCACTCGCCTCGATATTTGCCGAGCCTACCATTTTATTAGTGTCAACCCTAGCGATGTAGACAAGACCGCAATCATAACGCCGTTTGGATTGTTTGAGTTTCCGCGCATGACTTTTGGTTTAAGAAACGCAGCTCAAACATTCCAAAGGTTTATGAATCACACGGTGTTGGCAGGGTTAGACTTTATTTATTGCTATATCGACGATATTTTGATATTTAGTGATGTTGATATGCAACATGAACAACATTTAAGGGAGGTGTTCAGTCGTTTAAACGAGTTTGGAATAACTATAAATTTAGACAAATGCATTTCTGGTAAATCGAAAATTGACTTTTTAGGTTTTGAAGTTTCGGTACAGGGTATTCGGCCGCTACCGGAGAAAGTCGAAGCAATAAATAGTTATCCCAAACCCGAAACAGTTGAGCAACTCCGACGTTTTTTGGGAATGATTAATTTTTATAGGTTACATCTACCTAAGGCCGTTGAGTACCAGGAACATTTAAGTCAGTATTTAAAGAACTCTATAAAGCGTGATAAAACTAAAATAGTCTGGACAGAAAAATCAAGTGAGGCATTTTTGCGTTGTAAGTCTAGTTTGCAGAACGCGGCAACCCTAGCGTACCCGAAACACGATACTCCTTTAGCGCTTATGACCGACGCGTCGAGCACGTGTGTGGGAGCAGTGTTGCAGCAGTGCATAGATAGTAAATGGGTTCCGCTAGCGTATTTTTCAAAGAAAATGTCATCGGCTCAAACCAAATATAGTACGTATGATAGAGAACTTTTAGGCATTTATTTGGCTATTAAATATTTCAGAAATTTAATTGAAGGTCGTCACCTTATTATTTACTAGCGACCCGCCCCGGCTTCGCACGGGTATAAAATATATAGCTACAGAAAAAATGATTTAAATCGATTCAGCAGTTTTGACTTGTATTCATTATTACTACCCGTGGCCCGCATTGGTCGGTACCGCCGCAAAAGCTACGTCTCACAGGGAATTGGAGCCTTTTGCAGGGTATAGGCAAATCAGCTGTAGGGATCATTGGTATTCTTGGTATATGCGCTAATTCACCAGCTGCAGGGCCGGTCATAATCTTCGCTACTGCTTGGTACAACTAATATATATTCTGTGCTACTGCGTACCCCCGCCTTGGTAGCGCCCACTTCGAAACGGGCGTAACGCAATTTTTAATTTCGCCATAACTTCTAAATTAACGTCCAATTTTAATCATTCAAAAACCAAATATTATCTACACAAACTGTACTTAGTGATGAAATAATTTATTTTGATAAGGATTATCAGCATGAGTAAAAAAAATGCGTTTAAATGTAGTCCAAAAAAATTCAAGATTTTTAAATAAAGAAATGGTTGTTGTGCCTCACTTGCCATAGATAGGTATAGTGTGTCAGCGGACATTTTTGTAGATATTTATAAGATCTAAATTTACTTAGAACATTGTATGGTTCTATCTTTTATAGTTTAGGCAGCGTACGCAAAATAAGTAACTTTTCTGGTTGATTTTTTTCACCTTGTTTCAGAAAAACCCAAATATCTTACGGAACCCTATATTTTCCAAAGTAAAAAGTAGCCTATGTTACTCGTAAATAATGTAGCTTTCGAACGGTGAAAGAATTTTTAAAATCGATCTAGTAGTTTTTGAGCCTATTCATTACAATTAAACAAACAAACAAACAAAGTTTACCTCTTTATAATATTAGTATAGATACCGATCATAAGCCGTTGACATTTGCTTTTAAAAAAGTTAATAGTAGCAATGAATTACCCCGTAGGATTAGGCAATTACTTTATATTAGTGAATATTCCACAGAAATACGTCACATCGAGGGTGACATGAATATTGTCGCCGATGCATTATCGCGCGTTCACGTTGATACAATTACAGGTCCCATGGTTTTAGATTACGTTGCGATTGCGAAAGCGCAACGTGACGATGAGCAGTTAGCGCGGTTTCGCGAACGTTCTATTCGTAATAATGAATGTAATTTGATATTTAAGGAGATAATGTTAACTGGAAGCGACATACCTGTAGTGTGTGAAACTTCTACAGATAAAATTAGACCGTACATTCCAGAGCCATTTAGAAAACAAGCTTTTGATTCGATACATAATTTGAGTCATCCGGCAATTAGAACTTCCAAAAAGTTAATTAAAGAAAGATTTTTTTGGGAAGGTATGAATTCGGATATTGGTAAATGGGCTAAGGAATGTGTGAATTGTCAGCGTGCGAAAGTCGGAAGGCATAATAAGTCAGAATTAGGTAATTTTCCGTTTGCTGAGCATTTCACACACATACATTTCGACATTGTGGGTCCACTTAACATTACCTCCGATGACTATAGGTCCATCACCATCGTAGATAGGCAAACTGGCTGGCCGGAGGCGTATCCAGTTAAAGTTACTGTGCGGAGACAGTGGCTAGAGTCTTAGTTGAGGGCTGGATATCTCGTTTTGGTTGCCCTGCTAAGCTTACGAGTGACCAGGGCAGACAATTCGAGAGTTCCCTTTTTAAAGAGCTTATGCGACTTTTAGGTATAGACAAAATTCGCACTACACCTTATCATGCTCAGGCTAACGGTATGGTAGAGCGATTTCACCGTTCCCTGAAAGCAGCCCTTATGGCCAGGTTGAGCTCTAGTTCTTGGGTAGAGGAATTGCCGATTGTGATGTTAGGTTTACGTACGGCTACTAGGTCGGATACCGGCGTAAGCGCAGCGCAGATGACGTACGGCACTACGTTGCGTTTACCCGGAGATTTTTATGCCGAAAATAGTTTTAAAATTTTAGATTATAGTCAATATGTAGAGAGATTACATAATTTAATAAGTAATTTGAAGCCCAAGCCAGCGACACATAAGGACGCGCACACACTTTTTGTGCACCCAGACTTAGATAAGGTAGATTATGTTTTTGTTCGAGATGATACGGTTCGTAAACCTTTGAAGACACCTTACGATGGCCCGTATTGTGTTATTCAAAGGCGTCCAAAGGTTTACGTCGTACAGTTGCCTGGGAGAAAAGCAACGATGTCTATAGATCGTCTTAAGCCTGCATATATTTTACGTGAAACAACTTTCGACTCTTGTTCAGAGCAGCAGTCGGAGTCGCGCGATAAAGTGTATGCAGAGCCTAAGAATGAGCCGGTCGTCGAACCCGCGAAAATGCTTACGGCGCGTACGTCGAGCTACGGACGTTCGATTAAACGCCCCGTAAGATTAAGTAGTGACATAGATGTAGCGAAGCGTTTGCGAGGCGATAGATTAATGTATAGTATAACATGTTTATTGTATGCTTGTGATACTATAACTTGTTAAGATAGCAGCGAGTTATAGTATCGCTTGACATAGCTTTTAATATGTAACCAGTTTTGGGAAGTTGTAAAATAGGTTGCAAGTTTACAATTTTAATCCTTCGATCGGAGGTTCTAGGAATTCCCATTGTATTCTTTTGTTCTCGCGATCACCGGTGCTCGCGCGGGGCCTGAAAGATTAAGCATTAAATATCGACGTTCGAAATTAAATTTTACATTTTTGAATATACTTTCGCAAATTTAACTATATACTTTTGAGTTTGTCAAGATGGGCAAAAGCTATAGTAAACAGGAGGAAATTGTAATAGCCCAAAACGGTGCTAACGGCGCCAGTACATCTTCCATGGAAAGGAAAATGGAGGACTACGGCATCGTCATTACTAGTGTTGTGGTTATCCTGTTGTTGATTGGTGCATATTTCGTGATGCATAAGTGCAATAAAAGTGTTAAAAAGTGGGCTAGGAAAGAGATATTGTCAGTTGTGTCCGTTGTTCCAGCTGATAAATCTTGTCAGCAACCCTCGCAAACGGCTTATATATAATTGCATACCGTGTTCATTGTATTGTAATGTGTTATGCATCTAAGTGTAAACATTATATTGTTATCTATGATATGAGTTGTATTAGTTGTAAGAAGCTTACCCGGTGGTCGCATTTGAGACCTACCGCACGATGTAGTTGTTATGTTGTAATTTTGTGGGGTTAATGTTAAATTGTCTTTTTTTTTTAAAGGGGGGAATATTGTAGCGACATTGTCTATCGACATTGCACGACTGTATGTTATTTTATACTGTCTATCAACATTGTACTACTGTATGTTAACTTATGTTGTCTATATATTATTATGCTATGTTATATATTTTACATGTTATATTTTGTGTCGTTGGCTGTTCAGTCTTATACTAATAATTGATTGAAATAAACGTCTCATGCACGCCACCGTACTTTAATTCCAGTCACCCCGCTCAGTCTTTACAAACGTTTTTAAGTACTTAAAAGTTATCATTTCTCTAAAAGTTAAATACGCACAACAAGCAAGTTTAACACACTTTTCGTTACAACCCTAAAATCCACCCAAACCCTTTTATCTTGGTTACGACGAGCGTTAATCTCTAAAAACTTTGCAAAAACCTTATAGTTGTATTTAGCTTTGCAAAGCAAACTTTCTTTCTTAAAAATTGTGTATTTGGTTAATTTTCAACGTAAACAATCGGATAAGAGTCATTAAATAACAGGAACAAGAAAAAAATTTTTTTTCTGGACCGGTTTTATATGGTGAAATATTAATTTTTAATAAAGTAACTAAAAAATTAAAAGCACAAAAAATGTTGGTAAATTTTTCAAGCTATAGTGTTAAAAAAGAAAATGACACCTCAAAAACAAAAATCCATTCACTATTACAATTTTCGGAGGTTAAAACCTCTGGCGACTGCACTAATAGCTGAATTTTTAGAAGATGTTAAATTTGCAGACTAAGATTTAAAAAATCATAATAATTAATAATTATCTCAGTGACTTACATGTAGGATATTATATTATTATCAAAACGAACGGAACTATAAAAAGACATGACAAAATTGGATGTTATTTATTATAATAATTTTTCCACTAATAATCTGGATTACTTAGAATGAAAGTTTCGCACGGACAAAAATTCACCGAACAATGTTCGAAATATAAAGGGAAAAGGCAAAAATTGTGGACTGTTAATGTTGTGGATATTGAAAACAAACACAAACACACGCCGGAGTAACGAAGTTACGGAGAATTAACATGACACACACACACACTCAGCTGACACTTGACACACACAACACTCGCTCAATTAAACGATATCGGTCAGTTACATTTTAAATTTTTAGCTCTATTAAATGCGGCTTGACGTTGGCCCAAATATATTGGCGCTCACGAACCGTATCTTTTTTCAGTAACAACTTTTTATTACAGGCAGAGAGAGAAGGTGTTTTATAAAATGAGGGGCCAAACGGGCCACCTGATGGAAAGCAACTACCGTCGCCCATGGGCACTCGCAACATTAAAAGAACTGCAGGTGAGTTGCCGGCCTTTTAAGGGGAATACGAATAATACGATCTCTTATAATTGAAGGTTTGCAGGTCTAGAGATAAGCACGCCTATGTTACCCTAATGTTTTGTCTACTTTAAGTTAATTTTGAAGTGGCAAAATTACAAAGTTTTCTTTTTATGTGAGTTTCATATATATATATATATATATATATATATATATATATATATATATATATATATATATATATATATATATATATATATATATATATATATATATATATGTCGCGCTGCGCGCATTTAAGTTGAGCGTTTAATTCTTCTGTTGTGTGTCTGCAGCTGTATGGCTGTATTGTGCGGTGGAAGTTCCATCAACGCCATTTCCGTCCTCGCTCAGCGCAGCTCCACAATTAGCATGTTTCAGTCCAAGTGTCGCTAGTGTAATTCCTTTATGGCATTTCTTTGTTCTACAGAATACTACATTTTATTGCAGTTCTGTCCGTGGATCAAATGGGAATTCTGAGATTTTTTGAGATAAAAAGTTGCCTAAATTACAACCTCACCAAAACATCAAAATACTTTCAGTATCTGCCTTTATCGTGAAACTGAAATATCAACATAAACTTTCGCGTTTACGATAGGTATTAGACACTCAATTTCTAAGAAAGTCTATTATTGTGATGTTACAAAAACAATTCCACTACCATCAATGAATGTAACATCATTACCAGCTAATGATGGTGACAGTGTAGGAGCGAGGGGCGACTCCCTCTGATAACTGATACTGTGATCACACGCACGTGATGTGACGCGATTCGCTAATCATCGTAGTTATTAACTGCTAACGGTGACTGTTATTAGTTACTTTTGTTAGAGGGTTATATATTTCAATTGCCTTTCATAAATAAATACTAGAGGACTAACATGATATTTAATTTTATTAATCAGACTGACGCAAGTGAGACTCCATAATAAGAGATGAAACAGTAGATAGAGCTTACCGCCTGCATTCTACAAATTGCGACGCTTAAACATTTTCATTATGCATGAGAAAGCTAGTATTAAAAAAAATATAATGTACGAACGTTCAAAAGCATAACAGACTGAGTAACGTGGGAATTAATGAAAAATCTATAGGGGAACATCTCAAGAAAACATTTCCTTTTATCTCAAGATAAACATGTTAAAATATTCACAACAGTATGGGGCGTGTGATTGAATATCCGCGGGGGGCACAGGGGGTAGGGGGGTAAAGAGGAGGGGGGGTCGTCAAATTGGCGCGCTCGCGAGAGAATATGTAATGGCGACATGTATAAATAATTGAGCGCCGGATCACGACGACACTCCTCTGATTCTATTACGATGAAAATAATTAACTGAAACACACGTGAGACGATTAAATTGATACGCGGTTTAGTGTAATATGCACGAGACATGGTTCACGCTACTGAGAACTTGCGGGAACCCGGCCGCCATCTTGGTTCCCAAATAGCACCCGCCGTAAAGTGATGTATACACTATACATGCGAAAAAAACGACCTATTGTGATTTAAAAATGACTACGGATATTTAAATATCCTGAAATTCTTTCTTTTCATCGCTAACAGAAGCCCACTAAGCTGATGATGATCACCGAACAAAGCTGAAACTTGGGGGATGTAGTAATTATAGTTAAATTGTGCCTCGTCCCGGCGCGTACGGACATAATGTTCCCGGGTAATCTGTGCTCCCTGAATAGTTCCAAATGAGGGACCACCGCGGAACAGGAACAGAGCCCGGGATGTCCGAACTCCGAGCCCTATTCACCTGAGCGCGAGAAATGAAAACGACAAATAAAAAATATATTTCCACGTCGCGTTATAGAGGTACTAGTCCACGAGGAGAGAAAATATTGGAAGCTACATTTGATAGCTACATTTCATAGCTAATTTGTCTATAACATTTTCAAGTTAAGAAAGTTAATAAGCCCGTTTAATAGAATTCAATCAACTACCTACGTGAGTTCAAGTTTCAACTGCTTAGACTTTAAAGAGTGCAATGTGATTTTATTGAGTTTTTAATTACCAGCAGCATCAAAAATCCTAAAATTGTCCAAGATAACGTCCTTTCTGTTCCGTATCCTTTTAACAGACGTAGTAAGTAAATCGTAAGTAATCACTGGATAACCGTCTGTAAAGGTAAAAGCGGGTCGGCGGTGATGGCGGGAATTAAATATGTATTCAGTCCCGACTCCCGGTCTCCCAGCGATGTGCCGCGATAATCGCCGATAGCTCGGGATTTGTAGCTATATAATATATTACTGCACAGATTACAGGGAACTCAGCTAGACTTGAGTAAGAGCCTGCGATGGCCAGACCTTCCTCCATTTTGTAAAGCTGAAAGTTTACCTGTTTGTGGCCTTTATAGAGGTAAGAACGACCAGCAACTATGGAGTTTCGGTCGTGATTACATTAGGAGGTATCCGGTTCTGAAGGTCTACCTTACCTTCCAGAAAAAGTAAAGCTCAATTTCATAGCTTATATTCTTCGCGGTAAGTGGAGAAATCTCGTCTTCCAGTGCCGGACTAATGTGTGGGCTTTAGATGATAATATTATTTTCGTGACCACAAACTTTTACACGAAGACAGGCCATTCATTAAAACTTGTTGAGCCTCCCCACTCCCCACCCCCCCGCTCCTCACTCCCCACCTCTCACCAAACTCACCAGAGATTTGGAGCTTATCTCTGGAGTCTGGACATGAGTTTGTAGAGATTACGCGTTTCTTAGATCTCCCTTGACCGAGATTTACTAAGAAATATAAACATTCTAAAACTAGGTATATTTATTAATTACTCGCTGTCCCAGCAAACGTTGCTTTGCCATAATATAAAATATTTACATAATATTTTATTGAAGTGACTAAATAAGTATGTCGCCATGGCAACGTCGATCGCTATCCCGTCGCACAAACAATGGTCGCCGTCAGTCTCAGGTTGTAATAATTTACTATTATTTATTCAACAAATGCACTTATCAATAATATATGTAGTACCCAGTAGCCGATTCTCAGACCTACTGAATATGCATATAAAATTTGGTAAAAATCAGTAAAGCCGTTTCGGAGGAGTTCGCGGACTTACATTGTGACACGAGAATTTTATGTATAAGATTAAAAATGTGGTTAAATGAACTAGGGACATCATGATTTACTGCTTAAGAGGGAACGCGGGTACAGTAGAATTTAAACGAAGAAACTATTGCCATCACGCTTCACCCTGCGCCGGCACGTGTATTTTGATAGAGACAGAAACAGTAAATCGAGGTTACGTATTCCTCTGATTCCGCCTTTAAAAATAGAGCATATCTAATTATTATTTTTTTAAATATTTTCAGGAAGAATGAGTCTATGCCTCTACGTTTTTTATTTTATCGTAAACATCTTTCAAATTTATTTTATGGTCGGTTGATTGGCGGGGTACGCGGCATTCGTTTTTGGCGATTTTCGAATGGTCATATTTTTTATATATTAGTAAATTTAAAAAAAATCGAACGTAGAGGCGTAGTTTCAACAGATCCCAATATTGCATAAAAAATCATTTGTCTAGACGCATTCGCAGACGGTTCATCTCGCCGGGTTAGTTCCCGAACCGGTGGTAGGCATCATGTAGGACATTCTGAAAATATTTATTTTAAATTTATTCAGAAATAAAACAATTTTGATTTTGATTATCCAGGGAGTAAATTATGGAATACGTTTGTATGGAAAAACAGTGTTAGCGTAGGTATGCTCTTAAGTTTGCGTTTAAGCAGATAAATACTCGAGAAAAATATTTCTTTGTATGGTGATACTCGTAATAATTAAAATACCCAAGAGGAATGTACCAACTATACCTTGACTATACCTACCCAATAAAATATTCCTAATTTGGACAATGGACATCTTAAATTTGTATCTAGGGTTGTCAACTCAGTTGATCTGAAATCCGGGAGGTAAATTTTTTTACACTGCGAGTAGCTTGTTGTACATTTTGATTACAAACAATAAAATCAGAATACCACTTTTTACCACTTCTTTTTTCCGGGAGAATTCCGGAATTCCGGGAGAGTTAGCAACCCTATTTGTAGCAGTCACAATAGCATTCTGCTATCTCGGCTTTGTCCACCATAAGATCAATTCGGAGATGTTTTACCTCTATGAAATTGGTCCTTATGTTGTTAATAATAAGGTTGCGGAATGTACAACCCGGCCAGCTTATACAAATAATATTATTTGCCTCTCAACCGAGATTCAATAGAAATATTGAATATTGGTCACAAATACGAGAATAATGATAATATTATATGTTATGTTGTAGCCTGTAGAAAACCGAGGAAAATATTATAACATAGGATTAATGTATAGTTTGGCTATTTCGGTGATTATAATAATATTTGTAAATCTACACAAGTCAGGGGGCGTCCATAATACACGGGGCATTAATCACTATTTATACTTCTAAAGGAAGCCCCTTTCTTTAGGTTACAGTAAATGTCTGGGGGGCTAGAATGGTCGCTTTGGAGAATCATAATATTATGAGGAATCATAATATGATATTTTTTTTTATCACAAAATGATCACACTGCTTGCAATTCATGTCTAGTAGTTCGTACTAATTTGACATTCGTCAGTTTGACTGTTTTGACGATTCAGGGGCCTGAGTCAAGACAAATTCGTAATCGCTTCGTTATAGAATCGCCGTTGAAAATGTATGGAATTGACATAAGCGTTCGTTAATATGACGTTGAGGTTCGACTCGTCTTAAGTCAATTCCATACATTTTGATCGGCGATTCTATAACGAAGCGATTACGAATTCGTCTTGACTCAGGCCCCTGTTCCTTAATTGATTTTAGAGGAATTGCAAAATGCTATCATTTTAGCCCCCCAGGCCTATTTTAGTTTTAAAATTGGCCTTTGCTTGACTTTCTTACATAACTGAATGTTAATAAAAAAATTGTAATGTTCCATTTGTTAACAAAAGGTATCAAGTTCTTTTATATTATAAATGCCATGAGGATCACTTCTCAAACACAAAAATAAGTCTAAAGCAGACACGCTAGAAATAATTTTCATAATATTATATATTTTCCGTGACCCTAAAGGAATTGCAGGTTGCAACCCTGCTTGAATAACAATCGTCAGCCGCGGAGACTGTGGTCTCTTGTGAGCTGTGGACCCTGAGCCTAAACCGATTACAGCCAGGTAGAGCACTCTTGTAAAGGTGGGTTTACACCAAAAGAACATAGAGCAAGAACAGCACAAGAACATTCTTTCGTATTCGTTTAGTGTAAACTATAATTCGTTACAACATACTTTAGAATTTAGATCGTTTACACCAATCGAATCAACAAGAACATCAAGAATAAGAATTTTTGCTCTATAGATGAGAATCATATAGCTCCGTTTAGACCAAACGAGCGAATGCTCATTGCTCATTCGTCAACGATAAGTAGTTAATTTATTTTTATAGTCAACAAAGGTTGGATCCCATAAACATCTTTTGTTATGGTATAATTCTATCATTTGTAAACATTTTTCATTACTCCAATCCATATTTACGAAATAACCTTTGATAAACTACCTAAAACCAGCCGCCAAAAAGTAAAAATATCAAGAACACTAGAATCCCTTTGAAGAGACCGCCTCGAAGAGCGAGCACGTCCGAACACGAAAGAACGCTCTAGGCAATTGCTCGAGCGCTCTTGCGTCGCTTACACCAAACGAGCGAGATTCTTAGAGCATTCTACCTATTTACCGCCGAACACGTGGCGAACACACTAGAACAACGAAAGAATGCTCGTTGTTAGTTTACATCAAAAGAGCTTTACTAGAATGAGCATTCGCTCGTTTGGTCTAAACGGAGCTTAACACGATAATGATCTAACTCGCCAGATCATACACAGTATAACACAACACAATAAATTAATAATGACGTACGTTACTCCGACCCTCCGCCCTGCGCCTCTGGGAGTTGTATGTAGGTAATTGTTTGCTTGTTTGTGTCTAAGGCAAACTTCTCGGTTCGAACACCAAATTAATTTGGAACATTTGGGTTAAGTGAAGGTACCGGAAATAAAGCGTCAATTGAATACATCAAAACTATGGGACCTATGGTATGACGTACTGTATTCAATAAATACCTATGTAATGAATGTTACCAAATTAGTACCTATTTATGATTGTTTGCCTGAAAATTGTCCTATACAACCTGGTACACACCTAAAGCATATTTTATAACGCTTTTTTCTCGACATGTCATACTTAACACGTCTATATATTTAGCGTCAATTTATTAAGTTTATGAATAGAAATGAGACTAAAAAAATACATATAGCATTTTTTATCAATTTATGCAAATATAATTCGCGTACGTTTAGTCGAACGCACACAAACACCGAGCCGAAGTGTGCCGAACTGAAAGGACGTTAGACGAATGTAAGGTGTTTTTCGTTACGGAACTTCTTTATTCGGTCACCGCGCTCAAAGCCCATAAAAGCTATGCAACAGCTTAAAAGTGCAACAGCAGCCGCGTACAATGTTTTCAAAGCGACATGAGTTTTATCTCATGTCTCATCTTTACTGTATACAGAGTGTTACAAGTGCTTAATTTTAGTCCGCCATTCATCATAGACAAAGGCTCGCTATTTGCTCGGGGTGTCGAAATATCGCTCTCGCGGCTTATAACTTCTATGTGTACTCTATAGTATCCGTATCACTATTGAACCCTATTACTAAGTGACAGGGTTCAAAAGACGCACTTGTGTAGTGCGAGGCAATATGCGAGATTAAGGACTCGTCCACACAACTGCACACATTTTATTACTTCTCTGTCACTTGTGTGACTTTATCCTCGTGTGTCAAAACAAACGAGCTAGCTGTCTACTGAATGCTTTATTACAATACTTGTAGAATATAATATTCTCATTCAAAGTAAGTACCCCCAATTCTAAAATAATGTTTTGGCGGGTAAACAAAAATCAGAACGCTTCTCATTTAAAATGAGCTTCGAATCCACGCCCACATGAAAATGTTACCTGAATTCTAAATTATGAATAGGTACCACAAGTCAGAAGATGCTAAAGTTATGAAATCGCCACGATCAATAACAATACAATGTATCTGTCGCAGTCGACTGGTTAAAAAAAGCCATTCAATCAAACAGCTAGCTCTTTGACTAAAAACGCCATTCAATCACACGGCTATACGTCGCTAAGCCGACTTGTTGACTGCAGCGTTCAACACTACAGCTAGATGACGCTTAGCCAACTGGTTAAAATGTAAATTAACTAAGGTAACCATTAGTTTATTGTTATTATTACACAAGCGTAATAATAACAACAGATTAACTATTGTATTCTTACTCATTTTGAACACAATTGCAATAAATACCTTGGTGATGCAATTCATAATCCCGTATTTTCTCCTCGAATATTAGTTTAAATTAAATACTACTTATTCTGCAAATAAATAATTTGATTTGAAATTTTGATTCACTCGTGTGTGCCCCCATAGTTTCTGTCTCTTTAATAATACTTGTAACGTATATATTTAGGTACGAAAAATATCTAACTACAACCACAAAACACGACGCCAAATTGTAAACAAAACGCACCTAGCGCCGCGGTGGTAAGCGCTGAACTAATTCAATCAAACGACAGCTTTTGAATCAGCTGTAGTGTTGAACGTTTTGAGCGACTTAAATATTCGATTAAACCGCTAAACGTGTGATTGAATGGTGTTGTTCAATCAAAGGGCTAGCTGTTTGATTGAACGGCTATTTAAACCAGTTGGCTGGGACATAATATCTACTAAGTAAATAAGGTTTCAAAGTCACAAATAAAAAATACATTTATTACGGCTACTTAACGTTATCGTCCTGCGTTAAGAAACGCGGAGAGATAAGGGGCTATAAACCCCGCGAGCCCGGCGCGATAATAAATCAAGGGAAGCAGTAAAATATTTATCGGGGACTTTATAATCGATTTCATATCTGGCCTTAAAGAGTTACGGCTGAGCCCGGGGGAATCCCGGGGTCCGAGGCGCGGGAATCCCGGGTTCGGGGTCCGGGGATGTCCCGGGGTTCGGGGCGGGGAATCCCGTGCGCCATTTTCGCGAGTGCGAAATTAAAATGTTCGTCGTCGGTGCGGCGAGGGAGTGGTATTGAATCTAAATGTCGCCGATGCACTACCGCCGCGCCGGGGTGACCACACTATCGGTGCATTGGAGAAACTTTGTGACTAAAACCGAGAGTGTATGAACTAGCAGCCGGTGCAATGGTAGGGGAGGAAATACAAGTAGCTACAATTTTTTTTCTTGTATAATTCTAAGGATACTGATACATCCTGCGTAAGACCCGGCTTTGAATAATTCTAAAATTCGTACAGTTTTTGCGCCATACATGCCACACAAGCGCAACTCACTCGCAAGTCCCAAGCCTAATGAACCTACAGTTTATTGTTTTACCATAATTAAAGACGTAAATGGAAGAACCGGATAACTAACATTTTATAACATCAGGACAAATGCTCATTTTTTCCCTTAATATTTTAACAAACCTCGTAATTACGTACTTTATCATCTAGCTAATATATTTGGCTACACATAGAATCTACAGTTTTTTGATTTAAAATCATAATAATTCCAGCCATAAAGCCTCCATATATTATTATAAATGATAATGCAAAAAAAAATGCAATTTTAACTGTTACTACTTACTTATCTGATTCTTCCACTGACGTCTTCAATTTATTAATGTTACGATTTACAGATTATGAGCTAAAGTATAATATTGTTGTATAATAGAAAATAGACTCATTCTCATTTCGTCACATCCTCAAGACGTGACGTCATAATATTATGACGTGACGTAATATCCAATAAGACTAAGTCCCACTTGCGGGCCACAATGTGGTGGTCGTAGCGGTCGCGCGGTGGTATTATTGAAATGTACTCTCCGCCTACGATTGTGCCAACTCTTTTGTGACGCGTGTGACCTGCCGGGGCTGGGGCTATATTCAGTGTTGCACAACGATGTCCCTAAACTAGATATACGCTAAAATAATATCAATCCACCCGAAAAAACGCCAGGTACAAAATAGAAATAATTGTTATTAGGAATAGAAGATTAAAATTAAAGTTACCCGGAAAACTGCGACTAAAACTAAACCTTTGATAAAGATGTCACTAGGAAATAATTACTAAAACATTTTATTAATTGGAATAATATTCTGTTCTATGAAAATTATAAATCTTGTAATTGCGAACGCCAAAAATATAATAAGTATTTAAATATCAAGTATCTATTTTATCAAGGACTAACACGTTTTACAATAAATTACCTAGAAATTAGAATATTATTCGAAAAGGAAGTGATTCTGAAAGAAGATTTGACTGTTGCAGTTGTTATAATATTAAATGTTAAAATATACTTACATTATTATATTTTATTGCATGCAGCAGTATCTAGGGGTTATTTAACAGTGTGTCGGGGGATTTAAGGTTAACATTCATCACGTTAAGAGCCTCGCAAATGTAATCTGTCGCCGTACATCATTTTAACCTGCAGTTATCACGTGAATTGTGATAATGTGACGCAGCACGGCGCAGCTGAGCTGACTACGTGTTGGTTTATCTGAACATTGTGCTCTGTTCGGATAATTAAAAAAAAGTTTTTAATTTTCAATATTATTCTGAATCCATATCTCGAAAAAATTTACGGTTCCCGCGCGATAGACCCCAACGGAGTTGCGGGCGTCATCCAGTATCTGAATAGTTTAATATTAGAGCTCTTACTTTCTACCGTGAGAAAATGGAGAAAAGTTTTATTTAACCTTGTTATTTTAATAGGAAATATGCCGTTTAAATTTAACATAACAAGTAAACCAAAAGGCTTTAACATTTTAAAGCGGAAAACGTTTCTCAAATAACGTGTATTCGAGAAACATTCGTAAAGGCTACAAAAATAACCCTGCTAAGTCGCGAACTCAAACGAAAAGAATTCGACAACAACAACCCCGGCCGGGTGCAAAATAAAAAAATGCGCTTTTAATTGGTTAACTTTTGTTACAAAAGAACTGGCGTGTTTACTTGAGAGAAGTCACGCTGCAGGGTCACGGTAATTAGCGTGATGAGTGTCCCGCCGTCACGTCGCACGGCACGGCACGACACGGTGGAGTTCCGGCACCAACTTAGAAAAATCAATCTTGGGCTGTTTTATTGTACTAAACGCGATGCAATCAAAAATAAACCTTATCACACACGCGATAGATCTCACAATGTGTCTGTGTGCGGACCGTGCGCTGAAACAACGCGAGAGAAGAATTAAAAACTCGGCAAGTGTTCTTCCCTGTTTGAAGATAAAAGCGCACAAATTCTTAGCAACATTTATCGCGGCAAAGGAAGCTAAGTAGGGTGCGCACGCGGGAGACGCACCCGGAAAAAAAGGAGTATAATAGGTTTCATCGTAAATTTACAAAACACACCACTATAATTTACTTACCCGAAAAAATGTATGACACTTCAGCGATAGTAAAAATACACAACTTTTAACTAACCAACTCTGAAATATTATTATGATTTAAGTCGGTAGTCCCTAGCTAGCTCAAAAATATCTTTGAATATGATTTAAATTATTTACTTGTTTTTATTAATCATATTATAACTATAATTTCAACCATATGAAATTCCAACTGAACTTTTATATTAATATGTAAAAATAACAGAAATTATTGGGGAAATCTACGATCGATTGATTGTCTGTTGTTGACTTTCCCACAAATAGAACGCATGTAAAGGACGATCCGGAAAAACGGAAACTTTTGGTGACCACACAAAAAACTAGGAGAGTAGGAAGTTGGTGCTCCAGATTACAGGCTTTTGTTGTGGATTAACAGCGGCGGATAAATAATGTGGCGACGCCGCGCCCGCCGGGGCCCCGCCGCCTAGCGCCGCCCCTGATCTCTTAATGATGACCAGCTCGTGTGCTGCGTGATACGCACTCGCGGGAGAGGGTTCCGTAGTTAGAAGTTATCCCTACAAGGTTCTAGTTACTAGTAGATTGAGAAAACATAATAATTAGTTTTGGCCATGCGAAATCGGCACTCATATCTAGAAAAAATTCAGATACCTCGTCTCGCTTGTCACCTAATAATCTTCACGATTTAAGTAATATTGAAGTACATAAAGTTACAATTCATTATTAATACCGTTTGATACCCTACCTAGTACCTATTCACTACCCTTGGACAGCCGACCGCAGATATATTTGCGCAATAAATGTTCTATTTCAATTCCCGTGCGTATTGTTATTGTTAATGACGTACATCAATCGATGCTTATACGAGTAGGTACTGTATAATCGTGCTCCGTGTGTATAATAAAACAAATACTTACATTTAGGTACACGTACAATAAAATACAGTAGTTACAAATATTACAGCTACCACTTACCCCGAAGCCAGCTGAAGATATCTGAAACAATAAGAAAAAAATATAAGAGACCAAACTATGTTTTTACCTTTTTTTAACTTAGAAACATTTACTTGGTTTTAACAGGTGCTGTTAAATCTATACGATTGTACAGGAGTCACTGCTTTACCGAACTAATGACTCGAGTCTAGAGTAGCAAGGCTAAATGCTCCGAAGTTATTTGTATTTGGCCGCGGAACCCCAAACGGGCCGAGTTGATTAATTGTGGCCTGCAAGTTAAGTTAAACTCCGCTCAAATGTTTCAACATAATATTACTGAAGCCAAATTCTCTGATTTTCGGTTCATTTCCCGGCCTTTACACGTGTAACTTGTAAGTGACAAAAGCTGGTCCACAAACATGTAGGTGTTACTTACACGCTCGTGTGAACATCATACGTAGCTATCTGAATATTCAAACTAATGTTATTCGTGTTATAATTTTTACTTACTTCATAATATCAAATAAATTTGTCTGTCTGTTACCAGCTCTTAAGCGGCCAGTATCAAAAGATACGTGGATTTGGATGAAATTGATAACGAAATTATTTGGAATGGAAATACTTTTAACCCAATACCATTAATATTATTCTATGCCAATACCAGGTTTTATTACAGAAAATGTTGAGCTCCCGTTAGTTTTCTCTTTCTTTCATAATTTTTAGTAGAACCTTCACAACATAAAAACCTAAAAACGAAACTCACGATGACGTATCTTATTCAGCACTTAACAAACAATAGTGATGTTCCACCGTAACGACATTATCGGAGTTAGCGTCGCTGTGTCGCCAATTGCCGACAATCGAGCATTAGTTGTCTGTCACAACTCACAATGTAAATGACGCTCGCACATTCAATCTAATGATAATCCTGACTGCTTTTGTTTCGAATCCATGTGACAGCCGGTGTAGTTTGGAAACTGTTGTATGTAGATAGTAATCGGATGTCACACAGTTGTACTGCCATTTTGGTCGTTGATCGTTGAACAATGGAAACAGTCATTGTTCCTCTCTCCCCGCGGCCTCCGTACGGTTAACATCGTCTGACGTGCGCTCCGGGATTAAAAATTATTTTCGGTGGTTTTAAATCGGTAAATTCGTGCTGAATGTGTGTAATTAGCTAGGTAACGGTGTAATCTACGTGTACTGTAAGTTTTTTAACACATTTGCTCGTACTTTATTGGATTTAACTCGGTAAGTAAATTTCTTTGTTCACTTTTATCAGTAGGGAATTGTAGGTAGGTAAAATATTGTGTGTGTCGGTACCGCTCGCGCGGCGCCGGCCGGCCTTGCGATCAGCTGACTGTGATTATTAAGCTAAACTTTTGTTTCATTCTAATTTAAATTAAATAAGTGTAATTGGTACATTCAAATTTTATATTAACTCACAACGTCGAGCCAAAATAATATGCCGCCAGATAAAGATACAAACCCGTTTAAATGAAGCGATAAAACTCCACGTTCTCCGACATTCTCGTCCGGTAAACGTTTGTTGTCGGAATTATCTCCTTCCTCCTTGTCACCTGTGGAGAAGCGTCACCAACCCACTAGGGACGAGCCTCTGCTGTCCCCCGTTACGTCATTATTAGACACAAGCAGCGCATCCGACGATGCTTGCAATTATTACGAGCTCGTCCGCGAAGCTAGCTCGTACTTAGCCAAAATAAACGAGTTCGCAAACGACACCGTGTCTCGCCGTAATAATTTTGCTAACAAGTCCGAGATTATGAGTATGACTCAAAAAATAACTACGATCGTCTCACTTCTCGCCATAAAGAACTCCTGCTTGGAAACCAAGGTCGCTAATATGGAACGCGAGTTGTTAGCTGCCAAAACTAATCCCGTCGTACAAACAGTGGCCGCCGCGCCTTCTACCTCCTACTCGGACGCGCTTAAACTAAGACTTGCGAAGTCAGTGCCGCCAGTCGAGACCCGAAAACCACTTCCCTGCGTTATTGCCTATCCGACACAAGAAAAATCGGGGGAATTAAAATCATCGTCGGAGACAAAACAAGCTCTGATGAAAGTCATCAACCCGGCCGACGGTTTTCAATTTCACGGCGTCAAAAAAACAGCTAATTCGGGTGTGATCTTGCGACTAACTAGCGAGTCGCAAGTTAATAAACTTAAATCCGTGGAAGCGCTTAAATCGGCCGGTCTGCGACTCAAATCGCCTAAAGGACGTAACCCACGTATTCTCATAAAAGATGTACCGCAACATATGACGGATGATAATTTCCTTGTCGCACTTTTTAATCAAAATATTAATGGCGAAATGAATATGTCTCAAGAACAATTTTTGCGTTCAACAAAAATAGTAAGACGTCGTAATTTAAATAAAGATTACAACAACAGGAAATGGATAGGTATCGAATTAGACCCCGCTGTGCGTAAACACCTGATCAATTCAAAAGAAAAACTGTTTATCGATTGGGCGATGTGTCGCTTCGTGGACGACGTTGAGCTGGTCCGCTGCGGCAACTGCCAACAGTTTGGGCACGTCGCTAAATTCTGTCGCGATCCTAATCCTTGCTGCTATCACTGTGCCGAAAAACACAGCTCGTTGTCGTGCCCCAACAAAGATAAAGAAAATTTTAAGCCAGTTTGTGGTAGTTGCCAACGTTATAAAAAACCTTCCGACCACCCCACGGGCTCCCCAGACTGTCCAACATATAAAAGCAAAATGGAGCAACTTATTTTAACTACTAGGTATGGATAGTTTAAATATAGGACAGTTAAACCTCCATAATAACAAGCACGCGACTTTAGAATTAGAAAAGTTAGTTTCTGACCACAATTTAGACTTAGTACTTGTTCAAGAACAATATCAACTCGCGTCGTTTCGGTCGAAAATGATACAAATTAATAACTTAGCTCGCGCGGGTATATACACACCTCAGTCTAGATTTTCAGTCACGGCCTTAACTAACCTTTCGACGTCGCATTGTGCGGTAGCCGAGGTATCGTGTCCTCAGTTTAGACTATACGTTGTAAGCTGCTACTTTCAGCACGCGGATACCGTAGGCCCACATTTACATCAACTCCGCCGCGTATTACAATCTCTCGCGGGTGATAAAATTATTATTGGCGCCGACGTCAATGCATCCTCGCCCTTATGGCACGACCAGCTTAGGTACACTGACCGCGACCGTCGTACCGCTGTAGAAGACTTTATTGCGGAGTTTAACCTCCAAATTCACAACACCCCCGATGCACCACCTACCTATAGTAGCCCAACGGGCGAATCGTCGATTGACGTCACGCTATTCAGCGCGTACGTCCAGATTAGGCATTGGCGTGTCCTTCCTGATGCGTCATGTAGTGATCACCGCTTATTGGTATACGAGTTTTCTCGTGCGGTCCCGAGTGATACCGTAGTCAATTCTAATGACTATAAATACAACGTAAAGAACGGCGATTGGAATTTATTCCGCTCCCTCATTACCGCTCATGCCGGAGACTTCACTCGGCCGGATTTAAACGTCGATGAGTGCGCGGAAATTATGACAAACACATTTGTTTACTGTGCCGATGTAGCCTTGGGTCGTAGACCTCTTAAAAAAGATCACAACTGTAAATGGTGGAACAGTAACCTTCTTAATCTTCGTCGGGAATTTAGAAGGGCCAGGCGCAAAATCAATAATCTTCGTAAATCTGGCCACGATCGTTCGGATGATATCAAATCAAATCAAATCAAAATATTTTTATTCAGAGTAATTTTTTTACAAAAACATTACCGAACGTCGATACTACGGTGCCTACCACCGGTTCGGGAACTAACCCGTCGAGAAGAACCGGCGTAAGAAACTCGCACGGGTCCATCTTTTGCTAAAAAGATGGAAAATTACAATTAAAAACATATACAGTACAACCCTCTCCCCCCGCGGCCTCCGTACGGTTAACATCGTCTGACGTGCGCTCCGGGATTAAAAATTATTTTCGGTGGTTTTAAATCGGTAAATTCGTGCTGAGTGTGTGTAATTAGCTAGGTAACGGTGTAATCTACGTGTACTGTAAGTTTTTTAACACATTTGCTCGTATTTTATTGGATTTAACTCGGTAAGTAAATTTTTTTGTTCACTTTTATCAGTAGGGAATTGTAGGTAGGTAAAATATTGTGTGTGTCGGTACCGCTCGCGTGGCGCCGGCCGGCCTTGCGATCAGCTGACTGTGATTATTAAGCTAAACTTTTGTTTCATTCTAATTTAAATTAAATAAGTGTAATTGGTACATTCAAATTTTATATTAACTCACAATGTCGAGCCAAAATAATATGCCGCCAGATAAAGATACAAACCCGTTTAATAGAAGCGATAAAACTCCTCGTTCTCCGACATTCTCGTCCGGTAAACGTTTGTTGTCGGAATTATCTCCTTCCTCCTTGTCACCTGTGGAGAAGCGTCACCAACCCACTAGGGACGAGCCTCTGCTGTCCCCCGTTACGTCATTATTAGACACAAGCAGCGCATCCGACGATGCTTGCAATTATTACGAGCTCGTCCGCGAAGCTAGCTCGTACTTAGCCAAAATAAACGAGTTCGCAAACGACACCGTGTCTCGCCGTAATAATTTTGCCAACAAGTCCGATATTATGAGTATGACTCAAAAAATAACTACGATCGTCTCACTTCTCGCCATAAAGAACTCCTCCTTGGAAACCAAGGTCGCTAATATGGAACGCGAATTGTTAGCTGCCAAAACTAATCCCGTCGTACAAACAGTTGCTGCCGCGCCTTCTACCTCCTACTCGGACGCGCTTAAACTAAGACTTGCGAAGTCAGTGCCGCCAGTCGAGACCCGAAAACCACTTCCCTGCGTTATTGCCTATCCGACACAAGAAAAATCGGGGGAATTAAAATCATCGTCGGAGACAAAACAAGCTCTGATGAAAGTCATCAACCCGGCCGACGGTTTTCAATTTCACGGCGTCAAAAAAACAGCTAATTCGGGTGTGATCTTGCGACTAACTAGCGAGTCGCAAGTTAATAAACTTAAATCCGTGGAAGCGCTTAAATCGGCCGGTCTGCGACTCGAGTCGCCTAAAGGACGTAACCCACGTATTCTCATAAAAGATGTACCGCAACATATGACGGATGATAATTTCCTTGTCGCACTTTTTAATCAAAATATTAATGGCGAAATGAATATGTCTCAAGAACAAACAACAAACTTTGCGTTCAACAAAAATAGTAAGACGTCGTAATTTAAATAAAGATTACAACAACAGGAAATGGATAGGTATCGAATTAGACCCCGCTGTGCGTAAACACCTGATCAATTCAAAAGAAAAACTGTTTATCGATTGGGCGATGTGTCGCTTCGTGGACGACGTTGAGCTGGTCCGCTGCGGCAACTGCCAACAGTTTGGGCACGTCGCTAAATTCTGTCGCGATCCTAATCCTTGCTGCTATCACTGTGCCGAAAAACACAGCTCGTTGTCGTGCCCCAACAAAGATAAAGAAAATTTTAAGCCAGTTTGTGGTAGTTGCCAACGTTATAAAAAATCTTCCGACCACCCCACGGGCTCCCCAGACTGTCCAACATATAAAAGCAAAATGGAGCAACTTATTTTAACTACTAGGTATGGATAGTTTAAATATAGGACAGTTAAACCTCCATAATAACAAGCACGCGACTTTAGAATTAGAAAAGTTAGTTTCTGATCACAATTTACACTTAGTACTTGTTCAAGAACAATATCAACTCGCGTCGTTTCGGTCGAAAATGATACAAATTAATAACTTAGCTCGCGCGGGTATATACACACCTCAGTCTAGATTTTCAGTCACGGCCTTAACTAACCTTTCGACGTCGCATTGTGCGGTAGCCGAGGTATCGTGTCCTCAGTTTAGACTATACTTTGTAAGCTGCTACTTTCAGTACGCGGATACCGTAAGCCCACATTTACATCAACTCGGCCGCGTATTACAATCTCTCGCGGGTGATAAAATTATTATTAGCGCCGACGTCAATGCATCCTCGCCCTTATGGCACGGCCAGCTTAGGTACACTGACCGCGACCGTCGTACCGCTGTAAAAGACTTTATTGCGGAGTTTAACCTCCAAATTCACAACACCCCCCATGCACCACCTACCTATAGTAGCCCAACGGGCGAATCGTCGATTGACGTCACGCTATCCAGCGCGTACGTCCAGATTAGGCATTGGCGTGTCCTACCTGATGCGTCATGTAGTGATCACCGCTTATTGGTGTACGAGTTTTCTCGTGCGGTCCCGAGTGATACCGTAGTCAATTCTAATGACTATAAATACAACGTAAAGAACGGCGATTGGAATTTATTCCGCTCCCTCATTACCGCTCATGCCGGAGACTTCACTCGGCCGGATTTAAACGTCGATGAGTGCGCGGAAATTATGACAAACACATTTGTTTACTGTGCCGATGTAGCCTTGGGTCGTAGACCTCTTAAAAAAATTCACAACTGTAAATGGTGGAGCAGTAACCTTCTTAATCTTCGTCGGGAATTTAGAAGGGCCAGGCGCAAAATCAATAATCTTCGTAAATCTGGCCACGATCGTTCGAATTATAATTACATAATTAGTTTGAATAACCTACGCATTTCAAGGTCACGCTATCGCGCCGCCGTTACGTTAGCGAAAAATAATATGTTGAAGAATGCCGCGAATAGACTGGATAAAGAGGGCCCCTGGTCCTCTTTATACCACGAGCTTAAACCCGGTAGTAGTAATGAGCCAAGCTTTTCTCAAATATTAAAATTAACAACTCTTACACTTGTAGCTTAGACGAAACGGCGAAGGCATATCTAAACGTTCTCATCCCAGACGACGAACCCTCCTTGGATGATGAACACCACCGCGACATTAGGAGTAGAATGCTAGACCCCATACATACACCGGCCTCAGATTTACCAACTTCGGAGGAGTTTAGTAAAATAGTAAACCTTTTGCCTATAAAAAAATCTGCGGGCGAGGATAAAATATCGAATATTATGATAAAACAAGCGTGCTTAGCGGCCAGTTCATCGATTCTACATGTTTACAACAGATGTATCGCAGAAGGTATATTTCCAAAAATTTGGCGCACCGGTTGCTTAAAATTAATACCTAAAGCGGGAAACAAACCTCCTGACGACCCAAAATCTTACCGTCCGATAACGTTGCTGCCTTGCTTTACTAGAACGTCTCATCGTACCTCGCCTGCTACCCGGTGGCCCTAAATTTCATAGTCATCAGTTCGGTTTCACCGCCGGGAAATCGACTGTTGACGCGGCTATGGAAGTTAGAAAAATAGTAAATCATTCGGAATCTAAATACGTGGTCGCCATTTCATTAGATATCTCCGGCGCGTTCGATCATGCTTGGTGGCCGATGTTATTATTAAAACTAAAAAATCGAGGTTGCTACTCTAATATTTATGCCATAATACGTTCTTATTTTTTTAACGGTCAAACTAAGCTTCGACTTGGCCATTGTACACACGCCAAAGATTTAACATGCGGCTGCCCTCAGGGCTCTGTTATCTCGCCAAAACTATGGAATTTCGGATTTGATGATTTATTAAGTCTTCCCCTACCACCGCTGTGCGTACTAGTTGGCTACGCCGATGACGGTTTTCTCATCGTTCATGCAAATTCACGTTCCGAAATTGAATCTAAAGCCAATGATAGTCTTAATTTAATATCGAGCTGGGGTAAACGTAATCGCCTGAAATTCGCCGCGCATAAAACTTACCAAATTCTTTTAAAAGGGTCCCTTATATCTTCCCCTAGCATTAAACTTGACAATATTAACGTTAAACGCAAACAGTCACTCTGTTATCTTGGTTTTTACTTGGAAAATAAATTTACATATTTAGAACATATAATTCAAACCGGTGAGACAGCGAAGCGCAATTTTTACTCCTTTACCAAAATATCTACGTCGACATGGGGCCTCTCCTTCAAAACCCTAAAATTAATTTACACTGCTACTTACCTAGGCAGCATTTGCTACGGGGCCCCCGTGTGGGCTGACAGAGCAACAATCGGCGCGGCTCGTCGCAAGTTGCTACAAAGCCAACGTCTTGCTCTTATATTCTTATGCAAAGCTTACAGGACCACAAGCACCGAAGCCTTACCTGTGTTAGCCGGAGTTTTACCCGTTGACCTTGAGATTCAGCGTCGTGCGACAATTTACTATCATAAAAAAAACATTGACAACCCGTTCTTTTTAAGCGCTCGCGATAAAATTAAAATAGCAAGACTGTTTGAACCTTTAGAAAACTCTGTGCAAAGCCTAATCTCCGAATGGCAGTCACGATGGGACTGTTCCACCAAAGGGCGACACCTTTATAATTTTTTCCCTAATATTCGTGAACGGCTATCCAAACATTGGATGGATATTGATCACTGCGTTTCTCAATTCCTGACCGGTCATGGAAATTTTAAGGCCAAACTTTACGGATTTAAACTAGTAGCATCACCCATGTGCGAGTGCTCGACCGAAGGCAACATGTTTGAACAAACCGCGCATCATGTTCTCTGGGAGTGCAGTCTCTGGCAGGACGAAAGAACTACTATGCTAAACAACCTATTCTGTACATCTGGAGTAGCATACTACGGTGATCTCGTGGACAGCGCTAGGAACTTCCGTGCCTTCAAGCGTTTTTGCCACAATTATTATTGGCAACAGTCAAACACAATAAACTCCAATATTAACTTAGCTTTAGCTTAGGAGTCACAATTATTAACCTTATTTCCGTGGTGCTCCCCCTTAAGTTCTTTGACTTTCGGTCATTGCAACTTTGTGCTGTCTCCCGTTTTTATGGGGAGGGAAATTGGAATCTTCCTACTCCTCCTATTTTCTTCTGATTTATTTCGTTGCGGGCCCCAAGACAGTATTAGCATGTCCCTCGGGCTCCCTGAGATCATATCAAAGGGTTTTCGTGGTTGGATGCCGTTGTCGATCCTGGCGACACAGGAGATACAGTGGTGGGAATGTGTGGTGGGCCAAAGCCCGTTTAAAAAAATATACAGTACAACACGGTCACATTAACCTGACGCACCACTGGAATGCAATATGCCATCACCGTGCGTCTAGTTAATTTGACCGTGTTATATAACAATATTATAACTTAGAGCTGTTTACAATAGGAATTATAAAAAAATATTCTAGTAGCCTGTAAGAACCACCCTATTCCCAAGGTGTGTTGTCGTTGATGAAATCATTGATTTTATAATAAGCTTTAGTACACAAACGTTCTTTTACTACATTTTTAAATTTATTGACAGAGAGATTTTGAACGTTTTCTGGGATTCTATTGTACAGGCGTATACACTGGCCTTTAAAAGATTTGCTGACTTTGCTGAGTCTGATCACTGGTATTTCTAATTTGTTCTTATTCCTAGTGTTAAAACAATGATTGTCGCTTTTCTTTTTGAAATTATTTAAGTTCTTTCTTACATACAGTACATTATCCAAGACGTATTGAGATGCGACGGTCAGAATATTTATTTCCTTAAACTTTTCTCTTAAGGATTCACACGATGACATCTTATAAATAGAACATATGGCTCGCTTCTGCAGCACGAATATTGCATTAATATCCGCTGCATTTCCCCATAGAAGGATTCCATAGGACATAATGCTGTGGAAGTAACTAAAGTAAACAAGTCGCGCTGTTTCTACATCAGTTATTTCTCTGATTTTTTTAACAGCATATGCTGCAGAACTGAGCCTATCCGCCAGATTTGCAATATGCGGACTCCACTGTAATTTACTGTCTAAAGTTATACCTAGGAAAACAGTGGTGTCCACTAATTTCATTTTCTCATCATTTAATAGTACATTGGTTTGTACTTGCCTAACATTTGGCAAACAGAACTTTAAACATTTCGTTTTGTTAGAATTTAATAGTAAATTATTAGCATTAAACCATTGTACTATTTTTGAGAGAGCACTATTTACCTCGTCGTAATTAAATTGTTGTCGCTTCACATTAAAAATTAGTGAAGTGTCATCAGCAAAAAGTACTATCTCATACTTATCTTTAACTAGATAAGGTAGGTCATTTATGTAAATGAGAAAAAGAAAGGGACCTAAAATAGATCCTTGTGGAACACCTAGCTTTATTTTACTACCATTAGACCTTTTAGAATTAACTTCAACTCTTTGCGTTCTATTTGCAAGGTAAGAACTTAACAGTTTTAGGGCCGTGTCCCTTATACCATAATGATACAATTTTCTGATTAATGTAGCATGTTCAACGCAATCAAATGCTTTGGATAGGTCGCAGAAGATACCAAGTACATCCTGCGACCCCTCCCAAGCTTCAAATATACTACATAGAAGACTGATGCCTGCATCTGTAGTGGACCTACCTTTAGTAAAGCCAAATTGATTGTTATGTAACAAATTATTACAGTTAAAGTGAACTAGTAATTGATTTAGAATTATTTTTTCAAATATTTTACTAAAAGTTGGCAAAATAGATATTGGTCTGTAGTTAACTGGGTCAGACTTAGTCCCAGCTTTAAAGAGAGGCATCACCTTGCTATGCTTCATTAGGTCAGGGAACACACCATTTTTAATACAATTATTAAAGACTAGTGCTAAGTGCGGGGCAATGATGTCAATTATTGATTTAATAACTCTTGTGGACATACCCCAGAGATCAGTTGTACTTTTAACATTCAGCGATTTGAAAGTCTTAATAATATCCCTGGAGTCGATTTCTTTAAAAATAAAATTGACATCACATTCCTTGACATTTTCTTTAAGTAACCTTTCCGCAACTTCAGGTGAGGAATTTAAGTCTTTTGTAGCTGAGATCGGAATGTCAGCAAAAAACTTCTCAAAAACTGTCGCAACCTCAAGGTCAGAGCTGATCTTTTTATCATCAATATAAAGTTCAAGTTTAGAGTTACGACAAATGACTCTTCCAGTCTCATCTGCGATAACTTTCCAGGTGGTTTTCACTTTATTTTTAGAGTTCTTTATTTTTTCTTTTATGTGGAGGGCCTTCGCAGCTTGACAGACTTTTCTAAAAAATTTTTAATATTTCTTTACGTATATTTTAAAGGATTCACTAGTATTCGTTGTTTTTTCATCATATAACTCATACAGTCTTTGCCTACTTACAATAATACCTGGAGTTACCCAATTTCTAAAATTATTTTTTTTATTATTTAAACTGACCGTTTTAGAAGTAAATACAGACTTGAATTGGTTTCTTACTACTTTAGACAATGTATTAAAAGCTTCATCTGGTTTATTTGACATATCTAAGCGATGAAGACTTGAAACAAGTTTACTTCTAAATTTCTCAATACGTTTTGTATTTACAGGAATAAACTCAATCTTTTCTTCAGTATTATTATCACATTTCATGTTAAAAGAAGCTAACTGTCCACGATGATCAGAACTCAGAGCATTAATTATTTCTTTTTTACAAGGAATAACATTTGTGAAAATATTATCAATGCAAGTGGCAGTTGTTTCGCAAACTCTAGTTGGTTCATTAAATAATTTAATTAGGTTATACGATTTTAATAAGGATGTGAATCTAATAGTGGTGGAGTTTAAGTCTAACAAATTAATATTGAAATCACCACATACAATAATCTTTTTTTTAGATGCACATACTTTATTTAAAACTTGTTCCATTATTTCTTCAAAAGAGTCGTATAGACCTGATGGAGGCCTGTATACGCCTACAATAATAAGGTGGCTCAACTCAATACAGGCCACTTCAATTATTCGTTCAGAAGAGAATTTCACAACATCTTTTCGCTCTTTAAACTTTAGCTTTTTATGAATTAATATAAGAGAGCCACCTCTAATGGAATTTTCTCTGCTGAACGAACTTGCTAACTGGTGATTACAAAAGTTAAATATTAATTCACAATTTCTAAGCCAGTGCTCTGTAATACACATAATATCTATGTTATATTCATTTAAAAACAGTTCGATATCTAATTCTTTTCCCATCATCCCTTGCAAGTTCTGGTGTACAAGGTTAATATTAAAATTACAGTTACTTCTTTTATTTTTGGTAGTTTCCCGGTGGTGGGCACGTATATTATTATTTATATTTCTTAATACATTGCTAGAGTGAGTCTCTGTTGTCTTAGTAACTAATTTAAATCATTTGGAACATATTCCAAACTGGTATCTGAACAGTTGTTTAAAAAAGTTGAATGCTCAATAAAAGCATTTGATCGTTTAGCCAAATTATTGGCTTGTCTTAGAACTAAAAAATGAAATATCCATCTGGCTATATGTCTGGTATAAGAATATGATAATAAAAACTTATCATATGTTAGATTATTAAACCTAAAATTTAAAATAGTATTAATATCAACCACATCTATTTGTGGGATATTGTTACTTAAAAGTATACAATTTTGGTTGGTGGCACTACAAAGTAGGCTGTTCAGCTTATATCTTATATGATTTTCTTTGATCTCGTGTGGCAGTTTTTTACTTGTCTCTTTAATGTAAGGAAAGGTAAACAAAATAATTTTTCTAATATTTTCTTTATTACTTAAAGTGTCTACATAATCCAGCATTTGTTTTTTGTTTAACTTTCCTCTTCTCCCGATTAATATAATTAAAATTGAGTTGGGGCAAAAAGTAGAATTAATTGCCCGGCTAATTATTTGTTCATATGATGCTCCGGGCAAACAGGTACAAGTTATTTTTTGTCCCAAACACAATTTATTCAAGTGTACACCTACCCCTTGGCCTTTTTCATCACAATAAATACTGATGGACAGCCTCAGGGGCATGTGCCTGAGTTTTATAATAATATTTTGAGGAGTCAGTAGAAGCCTTCACCGCTGAACCGATAACTGAACTAGTATTATAATTCTGTGAATGACCTAATTTTGTCTGGCAATTACAATTATAGATAATTACATAATTAGTTTGAATAACCTACGCATTTCAAGGTTACGCTGTCGCGCCGCCGTTACGTTAGCGAAAAATAATATGTTGAAGAATGCCGCGAATAGACTGGATAAAGAGGGCCCCTGGTCCTCTTTATACCACGAGCTTAAACCCGGTAGTAGTAATGAGCCAAGCTTTTTCTCAAATATTAAAATTAACAACTCTTACACTTGCAGTTTAGACGAAACGGCGAAGGCATATCTAAACGTTCTCATCCCAGACGACGAGCCCTCCTTGGATGATGAACACCACCGCGACATTAGGAGTAGAATGCTAGACCCCATTCATACACCGGCCTCAGATTTACCAACTTCGTAGGAGTTAAGTAAAATAGTAAACCTTTTGCCTATAAAAAAATCTGCGGGCGAGGATAAAATATCGAATATTATGATAAAACAAGCGTGCTTAGCGGCCAGTTCATCGATTCTACATGTTTACAACAGATGTATCGCAGAAGGTATATTTCCAAAAATTTGGCGCACCAGTTGCTTAAAATTAATACCTAAAGCGGGAAACAAACCTCCTGACGACCCAAAATCTTACCGTCCGATAACGTTGCTGCCTTGCTTTACTAGAACGTCTCATCGTACCTCGCCTGCTACCCGGTGGCCCTAAATTTCATAGTCATCAGTTCGGTTTCACCGCCGGGAAATCGACTGTTGACGCGGCTATGGAAGTTAGAAAAATAGTAAATCTTTCGGAATCTAAATACGTGGTCGCCATTTCATTAGATATCTCCGGCGCGTTCGATAATGCTTGGTGGCCGATGTTATTATTAAAACTAAAAAATCGAGGTTGCTACTCTAATATTTATGCCATAATACGTTCTCATTTTTTAACGGTCAAACTAAGCTTCGACTTGGCCATTGTACACACGCCAAAGATTTAAAATGCGGCTGCCCTCAGGGCTCTGTTATCTCGCCAAAACTATGGAATTTCGGATTTGATGATTTATTAAGTCTTCCCCTACCACCGCTGTGCGTACTAGTTGGCTACGCCGATGACGGTTTTCTCATCGTTCATGCAAATTCACGTTCCGAAATTGAATCTAAAGCCAATGATAGTCTTAATTTAATATCGAGCTGGGGTAAACGTAATCGCCTAAAATTCGCCGCGCATAAAACTTACCAAATTCTTTTAAAAGGGTCCCTTATATCTTCCCCTAGCATTAAACTTGACAATATTAACGTTAAACGCAAACAGTCACTCTGTTATCTTGGTTTTTACTTGGAAAATAAATTTACATATTTAGAACATATAATTCAAACCGGTGAGAAAGCGAAGCGCAATTTTTACTCCTTTACCAAAATATCTACGTCGACATGGGGCCTCTCCTTCAAAACCCTAAAATTAATTTACACTGCTACTTACCTAGGCAGCATTTGCTACGGGGCCCCCGTGTGGGCCGACAGAGCAACAATCGGCGCGGCTCGTCGCAAGTTGCTACAAAGCCAACGTCTTGCTCTTATATTCTTATGCAAAGCTTACAGGACCACAAGCACCGAAGCCTTACCTGTGTTAGCCGGAGTTTTACCCGTTGACCTTGAGATTCAGCGTCGTGCGACAATGTACTATCATAAAAAAAACATTGACAACCCGTTCTTTTTAAGCGCTCGCGATAAAATTAAAATAGCAAGATTGTTTGAACCTTTAGAAAACTCTGTGCAAAGCCTAATCTCCGAATGGCAGTCACGATGGGACTGTTCCACCAAAGGGCGACACCTTTATAATTTTTTCCCTAATATTCGTGAACGGCTATCCAAACATTGGGTGGATATTGATCACTGTGTTTCTCAATTCCTGACCGGTCATGGAAATTTTAAGGCCAAACTTTACGGATTTAAACTAGTAGCATCACCCATGTGCGAGTGCTCGACCGAAGGCAACATGTTTGAACAAACCGCGCATCATGTTCTCTGGGAGTGCAGTCTCTGGCAGGACGAAAGAACTACTATGCTAAACAACCTATTCTGTACATCTGGAGTCGCATACTACGGTGATCTCGTGGACAGCGCTAGGAACTTCCGTGCCTTCAAGCGTTTTTGCCACAATTATTATTGGCAACAGTCAAACACAATAAACTCCAATATTAACGTAGCTTTAGTTTAGGAGTCACAATTATTAACCTTATTTCCGTGGTGCTCCCCCTTAAGTTCTTTGACTTTCGGTCATTGCAACTTTGTGCTGTCTCCCGCTTTTATGGGGAGGGAAATTGGAATCTTCCTACTCCTCCTACTCCTCCTATTTTCTTCTGATTACTTTCGTTGCGGGTCCCAAGACAGTATTAGCATGTCCCTCGGGCTCCCTGAGATCATATCAAAGGGTTTTCGTGGTTGGATGCCGCTGTCGATCCTGGCGACACAGGAGATACAGTGGTGGGAATGTGTGGTGGGCCAAAGCCCTTTTAAAAAAAAACAGTCATTGTGATATATCGAATTAGGATTAACATAGCTTGTTAAACTTGTATGAGCTATAATATTTTTAATGCTAAAAGCTGAGTCACAGGTTTTATAATATTTAGTAACAGAAGCTGATTTTAACATCCTTATCATTTCAATACTTATTAAAAAAAATAGTTCAGAATAAGCTGTAATAATAAAACGTGCTTAATTTGATAAATCTTGTAACCTCATTATTAACAACATATATTAATCAGCAAGCGAAACAGGACTTCCAAAAGAACAATATTTATAAGCACTTTAATGTGAAATTCACGTGAAATTTCCAACATGTTCGCAAAGAAACAATGTTGTGCAACATATTATGGAGTTGGGAATTAGTTCGTGCTCCCAGGTGCTCGCACATCGCGCGTGTGCTCGCGGTGTTACATAAACATAACGAGGCGCATCAAACTTGCACGCTCATTTCCTACTCGCTCGAACTGCTCACCCATAATTACTTCAATTTAATTAGCAGCACAGAGAGCATTAAACTCGGCTTACTGGAGCACATTTTATTTAAGGAGGTGCTCGACGTAAGTCTCGTCCGGGATTACCGCATGTGACAATTTGCCCGGAGTCCCGGGTCCCGGGCGCCGGGATTACGCTCGCTATCGACTATCGAGCGCGCGACACTAGCGCACGTCTCGCGGAGGATTACGCGAACACTTGAAATAACTCGCACGCGAGCTTGTTATCATTTACGCTGCTTTATTGAAAATCTTCCTCGTTAGTTGCACTTTTATATCCGGCGCTCGGTTCATTTTCTCCTAGAAAATGTTGGTGGGAAAAGTAAATAGTTATTATAGAACATTTACAACGTTCGTATACTTTTGCTTCAAATGACTAATGTACTTCAAACTGCACTAATAAAAGTTGTACAATGCGAATCGAGTTGTAACGATCGAAACTAGCCGAGCATGCGGTGATCCCGCAGAGAAAGTTGCCAATAAAATGGAATATTGCGAGTAAATAATTGTCCAAACTCTCGCGGCGGCTATCGAGTATCGACTGATATATTGATGCGAGTTCCACTAGTAAAATGATTCACTACCGACGAGGACTGCCGAACTGTCGCTACTCGCTAGTGATGGGTACGGTTTATCGATATCGGTCCAACGCTAATTGCGACTAATGCGAATCTGCGGAGTGCGGGTCGGGAACACGGGTAACAAGTGACAACTAGGTACTTATTATAACAATTAAGTTATAATAAGTACCTCTCTCTCGGTTTTCGTCGGGGTTTAATAAATTACACGACATAACATTACAACCGACTGAAAGGAAAAGTCTTCACTTTAATCCTTCGATCGTGGATTCTTGGAAATCTATTGTCTTTCTATTGTGTCTCGCTCACCTTGATGGGTTAAGAAATAAGTCAAGAGGAGTTCAGGACCAACAAATAAATTTAAAAAAGTATTTTATATTCAAATAATATTACTATCCCAGTAGTAAAAAATATTTATGTCAGCTAGTTCAGGGCTATATTTCGTATTTACTATTTTGTTGTTGATTGTTTACGGTTAACTGTTTTATTTGTTATTCGCTAATGCCGTAAAAGTGTTTATCTGTACATCGCGCAGCGCAGTATAAACATCACGGGTTAGAGGCTGTGAATACGCGATATACGACTGTCAATAAAAACCTCGTAAACTGCTGACTTCGCGACTGTCAAACGAGCGGCGGATCTCCTGATGGTGATCGACAGGAAAGTCCCAAGTGCGCCTCCACAGACGGTCCTCCACACACAAAACAGTCTATACAATGCAGATACATAATATTTTAATGATTAGATATCAAACTTAGAGATTTAATAATTATACATTACTTACTCAACTTTAATTTACTTAATTAAGATTTGGACTTGAACTCCATACATTTTCTGTCAAGCTTATTCAAACCCATATCTAAATTAAATTAAAGTTAAGTAAACGACCTCCGTGGCGCAGTGGTGAGCGCGTTGGTAGCTCAAGCCGGAGGTCGCGGGTTCGAGTCCCGCCGACGGAACAAAAAGTTTATAATGTTCCTGGGTCATGAATGTGTATTAAATATGTGTTTCATATAATAAAAATCTTAAATATATGTATACTATAAAAGTATTAAATATATTTCCGTTGTCTGGTACCTGTAACACAAGTCCACGGGGCCAGACTGACGTGGTGTGAAGCGTCCATAGATATTATTATTATTAAAATCATTAAATCTCTCTAAGTGCGTCGGCCGCAAAGTACGAGAGGGTAAAATGAAAATAATTTGTGCGGGCGGAGATTATGAAAAAGTTTGTTACACATCCACGATTCCCGCCGACCGCCCGTTTATCAAACTTTGCACAGTTATTACTTTAAGATTTAAGGTGTGTTGTGGTATTAGCAGAAAAACGTTGACTTGGGCCTTGGAAGTAGAAAACTGCACCCATAGGCCATAATATACAACACCGAGTTGAAAAACACATAAATGGACAACACTTAAAATTGACATTATTCGATACCTACTCGTATCACGTACTTATGTCCAATTTGCATAATATTAACGCAGAGTATGAGGCAGAGTACTATTTTAACGATCAAAATTCAAAATTACAAAACATGGATTTAAACGTACACACACTCACCTGGACAGAGGACTCGAAGGAATCTCCTACGTCGGGTCTTCCACGGCACTTTGCAAAACTCGCGGTTACACAAGAACTTTTATGACAAAGATAGAATAAGAACAAAAATTTACAAATTTAACACTTTAAATCAAAATTACTTATTACACACATACAAATTACAAATAAAATTAACATTATTGTAACAAAATTAACTATTGGATTTATAGTTTTAAATTATTATTTCAGAGACGAACACATAATGCACGCGAAATTTTTAGGCGGACATGTTGGCGCCTGGCGCCTGGCGCCTGGTAAAGCGCATCACAGACGGTGAAGATAATATAAAATATATATTATCTTAGAGCATATTTTAGAATATCGCTCACCATAGAAATCCTATGAACCATCACACACGACGAAGTTAATTTATATTTTATATTTTGTATCTTAAGATACCGAGCGATATGGAAATATATATTTCATATCTTAATATTTTATCTTAAGATACGAAATATATATTTCGTATCTTAATATGTTATCTTAAGATGCGAAATATATCTTTATGAATAGGTACAGGGTGTTTTTGTGTCGAGCAGCGGGCTCATCAGTGATCGGACGCACTAGTGGACGCAGTGTTGCCAGTGCTGTATGTTAGAAAGTTACATACCTACTCTCATTCGAAAAGTAACATTTTGAGGGAAAAAGTAACATTTCGGATAATTTTAAATAAAATTGACTTATAATTTATTGCTTTATTATTATTATTGCTTAAAAAGCTCATGAATCGAAATGAATGTTTCTCTTGAATTTCTAAAATACTCCTGAAACTTCTTCGTTGACCGATATTGATAAAGGTTAAATTCGCCGCAGGTTTTTCTCTTTTTTATGTGAGGCTCTATCCAAATGGAATATCCTTTTGGAATGTGCTACTACAATCTGCATTTCACATTCTATATCAGAATCATTGTCTGAAGAGCTGTCTAACAAATCAAGAAGTAAGGCAGTATCAGTTATTAGTTATCAGTTATCACTTATAGTCAATCACCCTGTATATAGAACTCTAACAAGGAATACGTGTGGCACCAACGCAGACTCGTAAGGAAATGAACAGATTTTTAATATTATCGTATCTTAGCCGTGTGTGATAGCTTAAGATACTATAATATTTTATATTTGGGCATCTTAAGATAAAATATTATATTATCTTCACCGTGTGTGATGCGCTTAATGCGGTAGACGCTATGTTTTTTTTTTACAATTCTAAGCCGTTGAGGCTATGAGGTTATCGCCAAAATCCTTTTTCATCTAAGTGGATTTTTTGTACAATGGAATAATTAAATTATTATTATTTATGTTTTTATATTGCTCTAATTTAAGTCCATCGCGTCTTGTTAATTTTTTTTAATAAGTACTATATTTAAGTTTAATCAAAGCACACGGCCGTGCGCGGCCAAGTTCCAGCAGGCCGCGCGCTTGCCGTGCCCTATTTACACGAACCGTTTCGACGCACTTTTGACCCCCCTGTAGCTCAATGCCTATTGCGAGTACAAAGATAAAATTATACCTACGTAATTATATACTAGTATATAAGCAGTATACCAAATTTCATAGATATAGCTTCGGTAGATCCTGAGATATCTCCCTGTAAAAATAGCTAAATTTGGCACTGACTCACTCACTCACTCACTCACTCACTCACTGACCGGTAATCAAAACCTCTAGGCCACTTCCAATTGTCCTAGCGTTATGAAATTTGGCACACAGGTCGGGTGTTATATGTAGATTATCAAAAAATTCAGAAATTTTAGAAATTTTAGAAATTGGTCAAGCGTGAGTCGGTTCATCTACGAAATTAAGAAGCCACTTCCAATTGCCCTAGCGTTATGAAATTTGGCACACAGGTCGTGTGTTTTGAGTAGATTAACAAAAATTAAGAAATGTAAGATATCGGTCAAGCGTGAGTCGGCTCATCTACGAACTATAGAGGCCACTTCCAATTGTCCTAGCGTTATGAAATTTGGCACGCAGGTCGAGTGTTATGTGTGGATTAACAAAAAATTCAGAAATTTTAGAAATTTAAGAAATTGGTCAAGCATGAGTCGGTTCATCTACGAAATTAAGAGGCCACTTCCAATTGCCCTAGCGTTATGAAATTTGGCACACAAGTCGTGTGTTATAAGTAGATTAATAAAAATTAAGAAATGTAAGAAATTGGTCAAGCGTGAGTCGGCTCATCTTCGAACTTAAGATGCCACTTCCAATTGTCCTAGCTTTATGAAATTTGGCACACAGGTCGTGTGGTATAAAATATGTAGATTAAAAAACAATAAAGAAATATAAGAAATCGGCCAAGCGTGAGTCGGCTCATCTACGAACTATAGATAAAAATTCTTATGTACCAGTGATACAATGAGAATACGATGAGGAGGGTGGGAGGAGGAGAGGGGGGGGGTATAACATAATATTGTCATGTATAATGCACTGCACTGTATAGCTTATTAAATAAATGCTGTTAACTTAATAATTTAACTTCTATTGATAGTTTAACAAATACCACTAGTGCAATCCATCGAAAGTATTGCTTATTTCGGGTGTGACACAAAAAACATATAAGATTTATTGAAAAAAAGTATTGAAATTCCATCAAAAACATACCTGTAAAATGGGGCCAAGTTCCTATCGGCTAATTTTTGGCCTAAAAAAGAGTTGAAATCCAATCCAATGCCAAGTTCAGATTCACTTCATCGATCGTAATCATCTTCATCAACAGCCTGATCCATAATGCTTCTAAATTTGAACTTGGCAGGTTTTCGTGCTATACGTAACACTTGATTAATTTTATAATTAAATAATATAATTATATAATTGAATTATCCTGTATAATTTTCACGCTTGTATAATTTTAAGTCATTATCGATGGTTAGCCCGAATCGATTTGGCAGGTTAATTTAATTAAGTATATAAATTTTATATAGGTACTTAATTAAATTAACAAGTGCTATGTATGTTTATGATGGGATTTTAAATTTACTTAATCGATACTTCAATAATTAATACTTTATACTTATAAATTATAATACATACTTCCATACTAAATATATTATACTTTAAATTTTAATAATATAAATGCGAAAGTGTGTCTGTCTGTCTGTCTATTACCTCTTCACGCCCAAATCACCAAACCGATTTTGCTGAAATTTGGCTTGGAGATACTTTGAGTCCCGGGAAAGGACATAGGATAGTTTTTATCTCGGAAAAATGTACGGTTCCAGCGCTTAAAACTAATTTTGGCGCAACGGAGTTGCGTTCGTCATCCAATATTTTAAATACAACAGTGTATGTTTTTACTTTTTATTCTTATTTATTTATTTAAGTAATACAATTCTAACTTATATCTATTTGAGAATGTACTCTAAACCTGCAAGGTTTGTCTGGTACACCGGATATTATGTGTCTGTATTTATGTCTGTATGTTACCTTTTCGTACTAAAACCGCTAAACTGATTTCGATTAAATTTGGTACTTATGTGGGCATTATTTATAGCAAATTGATTTGCGCTTAAAGCCGGGTCCAGACGAGTGTAACGTGTAATGTAATTCACCGTGTAATGTAAGACGAATTCTACGTGTGGACGGCACTACGAGCATTACATGTAAGGCTCGGGGTTTATCCATCGGCTGTCGGTTTTCGCGCGAGTACAAAGGCTCGTTTGGACAATTCGCATTGAGTTCGTGTGCCGTCCACACTGTTGACGCTAAATTACACGTAATCTTACATTACACGTTACACTCGTCTGGACCCGGCTTAAGCCGCTACACCGATTATGATGGGTACGCAGATTCCTTGAGTGATGAGTCCCAGGAAAGGACACAGGATAGTTTTTATCTTGGAATTATGTATGATTCCGCGTGGTAAGCCCAAATTATTAGCGCTTAAGCGACTGAACTGATTTTAATGAAATTTGGTATGCAGATATTTTGAATCCCGGGAAAGGACTTGACAGAAGGGTGTCTCAGGGTCTAACAGTTTGTTGCTTAGCAAAAACTGTTTATAATTAATTTAGGAGGATTAGTAATTAGTTCGCGAGGTGACGGCGACGGGTAGATCGTTCAGGGATATTCTATGTCCAAGAGGGCCTTTGTCCCCACGACATAAGGGTCATCCTCGCGCAACTCCGAGGTAAAATAACTACGGACGGCCGTAACGCGATTGGTTGGAAAGGTGAGGAGCAACTAATTACAAAGATAATTACTTGAGTCCGCACCCCGCACCCCGCACCCCCCGGCATCATCCCCAATTACTGATGTAAATCTTTAGTTGACTTGGACAAGTACTATTTTTCCATTATTTCTTACCTAGCATACCGGGAGCCCAGGAGTCAGGACTCAGGAGGAGATTGGAAATTCAGCAGGCAGCTTTGGCCACTGAGTGATAGTTATAGTCAGGGAGCCCTATAACGTAGTTTTGTTGATTACAGAACCCTAAAACGGAACCCCAACCAGCTGATTTTTTGTATATTGGTAGGTTAATAGTTATATAATTTAAGAGTAACATTGTCCTACAAATAGAACAATCCATATATTTTTAGGACCATCAAATCAAAGTATGAAATCCTTTCTATCTCTGTTAGCTACCACTTTCAAGATTTTTCGCAAATAAAAATGTTGTTTGTCTTATCAAAATGAAGCTACTCACAAAAAAATAGCTTGATAGTAAATAGTAATTAAAAAAATTGTTCCAGGGCTCCCTGACTATTACTTAAATATTATGTAAAATAAATTTTCATTCTCAGACAAACATGACACACATGAGTGCCCAATGTTCAAATCATAACACATAATACAGGCCACGGATCTTCTAAGTTTTACGTAGCAAATTGCACAAGTAGGCAACTGTAAATAATATGACAGACAATGTAATAGATGTAATAAACTTCACGTTTTATATTATGATGTTGTAGAAGCCTTACTGCAAAAAAATTTTAGTTAGTAGTACTTAGAAAAATTTACAGTGTGGTGAAGCTTACATACATTATGAGTAGTTTTGTGTAACGAGGTAGTACTTATATGTCAGTGGTTACGAGTAATTTTTAGGTTTCCGTACCCATTACCCAAAGGGTAAAAACGGGACCCTATTACTAAGACTTCGTTGTCTGTCCGTCTGTCCGTCCGTCTGTCTGTCTATCTCCAGGCTGTAACTTAAGAAAGGTAATAAGCTAGAGAGTTGAAATTTTCACAGATTATGTATTTCTGCTGCCGCTATAACAACAATTACTAAGAACACAATAAATTGAATATTTAAGGGGGGCTCCCATACGTTTAATAGGGTTGCCAACCGTCCTGTTTTCCCAGGACATGTCCTGGTTTTTGTAGTGTCCTGGGACGTCCTGAATAGTTTTAAAGCAGCGTCCTGGGTTGTCCTGGGTTTTTAATTTTAAAATTCACGCGCCTCTTTTCAATTTTTTACGCTAGAGCGGCCGCACGGCTCAAAGTAGTTGCGTTGCCGCACTGCCATGTTATTTCAAATTCAAAACAAAGGCGCGACGCACACTGGTCCCAAAGTAAAATAAATGGGACATTAAGAAATTTCGGATCGAAGGTCAACGGATCAGGTTGATTTTTTTTGTAGACAGCTGATGCAATTACAAGTCACTTTTATTGATGTCGTTTTTTTTCAAATATGCCGTATCTACAGAGATAAAAAATAATTTAAAAAAAATTGTATGGACGAAATCATAATTTTGTAATTTTAATCCAAGATTCAAACGTATTCAAAATAAATCATAGCACAGCTTGTAGAGGGACTCTTGTCGTACATTTTTGTCATAGACACTCAACTGCGATTTTTGCGCCTTTTAGAGCTACAGGCACTTTAATATTTTTTGTCAGCGGATGAGGCTGATTTTTTTTGTAGCATCTGATGCAATTACAAGTTACTTTTATAGATGTTGTTTTTTTCAAATAAGCCTTATCTACAGAGAAAAAAAATATGAATTATTTTTTGTATGGACGAAATCATAATTTTGTAATTTTCTTTCAAGATTCAAACGTATTCAACATAAATCATAGCACAGCTTATAGAAGGACTCTTGTCGTACATTTTTGTCATGTTGCTCAACTGCGATTTTTGCGCCTTTTAGAGCTACAGGCACTTTATTTTTTTTTTGTCAGCGGATGTGGCTGATTTTTTTTGTAGCATCTGATGCAATTACAAGTTACTTTCATAGATGTTGGTTTTTTCAAATATGCCTTATCTACAGAGAAAAAAAATATAAATTATTTTTTGTATGGACGAAATCATAATTTTGACATTTTATTCCAAGATTCAAACGTATTCAAAATAAATCATTACATAGTTTTGTCATAGACACTTAACTGCGATTTTTGTGCCTTTAGGAGCTACAGGTACTTTAATTTTTATTGTTTTGTATACTTCATTTCTGAGTATTTCATATAGTTTTTAATAAATATTGTTAAGGATAGACAAATAATAATGTTTTCTTTATTGAAAGTAACTCTTTCTAATGTCTTATTCATAAAAAAGCCTATATATACTAAAACTAAACAAATTAAAGTAGAAATCTCAAAACATGTACGTACAGGTAAATTATTTTATGACTCATCCAGTTTGCAAATTTTGTTTGGTAATGACTCATTGCCTCATTAGTAATTACCTCTACACTTGGAATTTGTGCTCTGTTTTGTTATTCAGCGCTAGCGAACGCTTCGAAAACGCTAAATAATATATAGGCACATAGATTGCAATTCAAATTTTCCCTTCGTACTTTTACGGGCTTAGGACCGTCAAAATACAAACTTGTATGATTATATAGGTTTGTTTGTTTGTACATGTAAATTATTCCTTCGATCGTGGAAAAACGAGACACAAAAAGGCTATTGTGAAAACCGATCATGAAAGCCTCATATTACTTCAAGTAGTGGGGGTAATTAGACAATGAGTTATAAAAAATGCTTGCAATACGGATGACTCACGCAATAATCCTTCGAGCCCCAAGCGGTCGCATGCGACCGCGATTACAATAGTAAGGTTTCTATTGTTATCGCGGTCGCATGCGACCGCTTGGGGCTCGAAGGATTATTGCGTGAGTCATCCGTATTGCAAACATTTTTTTATAACTCATTGTCTCATTAAAAAACAATAGAATGGCTTTCTATTGTTATCGCGGTCGCATGCGACCGCTTGGGGCTCGAAGCCCGGGCCTTTCTATTGTTATGCGACCGCGATAACAATAGTAAGGCTTCTATTGTTATCGCGGTCGAATGCGACCGCTTGGGGCTCGAAGGATTATTGCGCGAGTCATCCGTATTGCAAGCATTTTTTTATAACTCATTGTCTAATTACCCCCACTACTTGAAGTAATATGAGGCTTTCATGATCGGTTTTCACAATAGCCTTATTGTGTCTCGTTTTTCCACGATCGAAGGAATAATTTAGATGTACAAACACGTTTTGAGATTTCCACTATTGTTAATACATTACCTATAATTATAATCATACAAGTTTGTATTTTGACGGTCCTAAGCCCGTACTCGGAAGGGAAAATTTGAATTGCAATCTACGTGCCTATTTATTATTTAGCGTTTTCGAAGCGTTTGCTAGCGCTGAATAACAAAACAGAGCACAAATTCCAAGTATAGAGGTAATTACCAATTAGGCAATGAGTCATTACCAAACAATGTTTGCAAACTGGATGAGTCATAAAATAAGTTACCTGTACGTACATGTTTTGAGATTTCTACTTTAACCCATCAGTCGTGGCAAAACGAGACACAATAGCTTTTTCATTGTTATCACGGCCGGACGTGGCCGCTTGGGGCTTGATGAATTTGTTTAGTTTTAGTATATATAGGCTTTTTTATGAATAAGACATTAGAAAGAGTTACTTGTCAATATAGAAAACATTAATATTTGTCTATCCTTAACAATATTTATTAAAAACTATATGAAATACTCAGAAATGAATTATACAAAACAATAAAAATTAGAGTACCTGTAGCTCCTAAAGGCACAAAAATCGCAGTTAAGTGTCTAGGACAAAACTGTGCAATGATTTATTTTGAATACGTTTGAATCTTGGAAGAAAATTACAAAATTATGATTTCGTCCATACAAAAAATAATTCATATTTTTTTTTATCTATAGAAAAGGCATATTTGAAAAAAACAACATCTATAAAAGTAACTTGTAATTGCATCAGATGCTACAAAAAAAATCAGCCTCATCCGCTGACAAAAAAAAATCAAAGTGGCTGTAGCTCTAAAAGGCGCAAAAATCGCAGTTGAGTGTCTATGACAAAAATGTACGACAAGAGTCCCTCTATAAGCTGTGCTATGATTTATTTTGAATACGTTTGAATCTTGGATTAAAATGACAAAATTATGATTTCGTCCATACAAATTTTTTTAAATTATTTTTATCTCTGTAGATACGGCATATTTGAAAAAAACGATATCTATAAAAAAAAATCAGCCTGATCCGTTGACCTTCGATCCGAAAATTCTTAATGTCCCATTTATTTTACTTTGGGACCAGTGTGCGACGTGCCACTTGATGATATACTATGGTCGCGCGGTAAATCAAAGTAGTAAAACTAACGCAAAAATCAAACATCGTCCTTCTCTCTTTACACTCAGTACTCACTTGCCTTTCATATGCCAGGTGAAAAAAGACGATGCGGAATCATCGCCAAGTTAGTTTTTTCTTAATAACTCGATAAATATACAACATTTTAAAAATCCGCCAGGTCAGTGTCTCAATGATAGAATTTTATACAATGTGTTAAAATATTAACTTAGTTTAATGCACGGTTACGGCAATATATGAAAAATTGCTGAAAATTAGATGCATCTTTGTGATTTTTTTCTATCGAGAAAATTTTAAGATATCGTGTTTTCGCTCAAATCAAATTCTTGGAAATATAATGTAGTATCTATGTGTAGAAAATGAAACAATTTGGGGCTTATTTTCAAGTATGAAAATGAATTATAAAATCGACAATTTTGGGTTAGTCGCCCCTTTAATGTGTCCTGTTTTTATACTGAATTGTCCTGGTTTTTCCAACTTCAAATCCTGGTTTTTTAAATTTGAGGTTGACAACCCTACCATACAACAAACGTGATTATTCAAACATTTTTTGCTCGGTATCAATAATGTCAACAGGCACCTGAAATATTCACAACATACTCAGCTGTATTTATAATTTAAAAATTAAAAATAAAATTTAAATAAAATAAATAATTAAAGGGGGCTCCCCTACAAAAACACAATTTTTTACTATTTTTGCTCTATAATGGTACGGAACCCTTCGTGCGCGAGTCCAACTCGCAGTTGGCCGATTTTTCAATATTTACAACTAATGTTTCCTTTATTTTTTTCGTTATTAGAATAGATGCAATTAATATTAATATCAATGTGTTCTTACACACACACAACTTAGTGTAATAAACGGATAAAACAGGTATTTTAAACGGCAAAAGTATTAACTTAGAACCCCTGAATCATGTCAACGAAGACCTGCAATAAAACCTTAACCACAGTTTAGCATAGTCCGAAGTGTAACTGGTCCGGCAAAAAGTACAGTTACAGTAATTAGCCGTGTCGGTGTGCCGGGAATGGGGGTTGAAACTTTTTAATGCGCTTTTCACCCTGCTTTTTGAAAAAGTCTCCGCTGCTTAGTTGGTAAATTAATATCCTTTATTTACAAACTAGATGACGCCCGCAACTCTGTTGCGTCAAAACTCGTTCATCGCGCGGGAACCGTACATTTTTACTGGGATTATGTTCTTTCCCTGGACTATCTCCATACCAAACAACAAAATCGGTTCAGCGGTTTGGGCGTATAGAGGTAACAGACAGACAGACACACTTTCGCATTTATAATGTTACTATGGATAGTATCAAGTATGGATGTGTATTTATTATTTAATATCGTGTTGACTTTGAAAAATGGTTATATTTTTTTGTCCACGGGTTCTAACTTCTAATTTAATTCGCAGAGTATACCATGGCGATACAGCGAGAGACGAGGCCAACATTTCACGTCATGACAACCCATTCGTGGGAAGGGAAGTTTGAAGTAAGTAACATCAACATTGTTATAGTCCGTCAAGAAAGTGAAGAAATTAAAAAGTGGCAACATCGTAGTGTCATCCCTTTCAAATCAATCTAAGAAAAAAGGGATGACACTACTATGTTGTCACTTTTTAATTTCTTCACTTTCTTGACGGACTATACATCCTCCTAAAGTTAACCCTGCAACAGGCCGTTATCACCAATGAGGCCGCAGTTAATATCGGTGTGAGTCTCTCGTGATACACATTAATTTCATTATTTGCATCTGTGTCGCCGCTCTCCCCCGCGATAAGAACTGTATTTTTCTCCCGCGCCCTGCGCCCTCAACAGTCCGCCCTACGCTTCCCTGAGCCCTTTATCGACGAGTTACATGCATAATAAAGACGGATAGTTCGCGACGACATCGGAGGGTTAAATCTGGAGTTTATGTCGCGTGTGTACGCGCGGTCTCGCGAACCCCGCGGCGCCGCAGGGTTGAGATAAAAATATATTATTGTGATGTTATTTTTTTCTCGAATTAGCCATGATCGTCTTTATATGGCTTAATAATGTAGGATCGGTATTTTATTTTTATGATTTTGTATTTTTCATGTATCAGGAATCAGGATTTACGTACTAGTAATGTTACTCAGTTGTAAATTATTGCAGTTAAGCAGCTACCACTACTTAAGGGGCCGGGTACCCTTGGAATTTCTCATACAAACGTAATTCCAAAATCATTTTCTTTGATTCAAAAAATTTTTTTTGTTTAAATATTTTGAAGTAAATTTTTGTGTAGGAACCTAGGTAATTACTATCTTAAACTGAAAAATAACTCAAACATGTTAAATATTTTCGTATGAGAAAATGATTTTGGAATTACGTTTGTATGAGAAATTCCAAGGGTACCCGGCCTCTTAACAAGATACAACCACGTTAGGTTGAATAGTATGTATATTTATTCGCAATGGCTCCCTGGTGGGGTGGTCACTGGTCAGCTAGATCATCCAGCCCACACTTCATCAACGACTGTCACTGAGAGTCACGGCGCCAGCCATGCGGAAGTCGTATCTGCTCGCATCAACAGTGTCCACTGTCCAGTCTACCCGCTGATTTACAGCTGTAGTGAGATGAGGAGTTTTTGTCGCGGGCTACATGCATAGCTCGTTACTGCGCTTCCGGCCGGCACGGCGGGTGGGGGGGGGGGCAAGCGGGGGGGACAGGGGGGGGGGGGCATGTGCCGGCAGTCGGAGCCGGATACGGAAGTCGTTAGGCGGCCGCGCGACCCCCCGCGGAGGGAATTGTCCAAATCTCGCCGAGAGCGGAGCTACGTACAGCCATACAGTACGCAGCGCAATAAAATGTATTTTATAGTCGTGTAGAGTGAGCCAAGATATTATGTAAATGATTTACGGATGATATTAAGTATAATATTATTTTTATTAATTTAACACGACATAATTTTTCTCAATCAACGTGACACCAGACTGCATTAACCATACTTACCAAGTCTCGGCTAAACCGAATTCAAAAACTTCTCAAGCTTCAGACTACTTTAGAGCTAGAAAGAGACAAATATACCTACATAATAATATTATTATACTCACAAAATTCTCCTGGAGCAGTCGGGTAAAAATCATCATCAAAGTGTAATTTAAGTGATAACTATGTTTCAATTGATAGTAACAATCAACATACAATCATACAATAAGCCCCTCTACTGCGGTCGGCCGCGACATGACAACACTCTCGTGATAATGGCCATCATCAGCGTTCACAGTTATAACACCTCCAAGCCTCCATCATAATGATCCTTATGCCGTCTATATAGAGATCCCGGTGGAGGTAAAATAATTGAAAACGATAACGACCACAGAACTAATCCCTCGCGAAATGTAAACACGGTTTGGAATTATTTTAGCTGTGAATATTCAATGTAATGAGAAGCCTGTGAAAAGGCCAGTGACATCGCTAAAAGGTTAACTACAAACTGTAGCGACCAGTTATGATCAATCCCGTTACAATACCTCTAGGTATTTTGTGAACATAACCTAGTTCCTACTGTCTTTTGAGGAATTAGTAAAAAATTGTGTTTCTGTACAAGATAATCGATAATTAAACTACGATTCAATTTATTTTGATAATAATGTACTAAAAACAAAAAATGAGACTGGACCTGGAAACTCAAACTTCTGTCACGGTTAGGCTTGCCAGGCCATAAAATGCAAAGGCCGGACTGCGCACTATATAAGGCCGGACATTTTAGCCTAAAAGCCGGACATGTTTTTTTTATTGCCAAACATAATGTTTTTACAGCTGGGCTGTTGAAAAAAGTATTTATACGTGGTGAAAAGTGAGGATATTCGATATTTATTAAAAGATGGACATAATATTTATAATAAAAAAACTCGTTTACGAATTTGAAATGTTTATTAAGTTACACTATTACAGTTTTACTTACAAATGGATCATCAGTCTTTTGTAGATAATTAAATATTATTAAAACTAAAAAACAAATTAATATAGCTCTCTTTTGGCATTCTTAATACTATAAACTAAAAAATATAATAAAACAAATAAAAATAATCATTCTTCTGGAAAGTAACAAAAAGATAATATTAATTTTACGGCTAGGTAAGAATTTACTTTATAGTAGGTATTTATAGAACAATTTAAAATCTTTAAAAAATAACAAAATCTAGTTATATTTGGCACTTGCACCTACTTTGTCAAGAATTTCGTTTTCCTTAGAAATCATATCGTAAAATTCTTTACATGTTAATTTTAAATTGCATAACAAGAACATCATCTTAGCAATTGTATCTGTTTGTAGTCTACTGCGTTCCTTTGTCCACTGGGCGTTTATTAAAGAGAAAACTCTTTCAACGTTGGCATTGTGGCCTGGTATTGCAAAATAATATTCTGCCAACTTAAGCAGTTCCGAATAAAATTCTTCATTATTAAATGATTTAAAATACGAGGTCCACTTCTGATGTGCCAACAGCTTTTTAAAGTCAGAGTCATCTTCGTGTTGCTTTAAAAATTTTATGAAGTTTTGCCACTGATCAAAAAATTTATTGTCATTTAACTGTACATTTTTTCTAGACAAAGTGTCTATCGTTTTTGCCCCTTGTTCCCAGCTTGGAATATTAGCTAAAGTCATCCACTGAAAGTGTTTTAGGTCAGTACAAAATTCACTGGTCCAGGAATTCAGGTAATCTTTGGCAATATTGTACATTCTTCTCATGTTTTGTTTAAAATTTTCTACCTCATCCCGACGAGCCTCCGATAAACGCCGTAAAATTTCGGTCACTTTCATTGGGCAAAAATTTTGTTCCAATCTTTCGTTTATATTTTCCACTACTTGCGAACACTGATCAATTACTTCATTGACAGAAATATCAGCAGTTTCAGTGTGTTTGATTCGGCTTTGGTATATAGACATGAAAGAATGTAAGAGCCATAAATAACACTCAGAGAAGTCATTTTCGAAAAACATTTGCAATGTTCTGGCCGGATAACTCAGTGAAAGAAAGTATGACTTTAATGGCTCGTACATTTGCAAGATTCTCTCTATGGCGGGATAAAGAGATAGCCAGCGGGTTTTTGAATGGCTAAGCATACGTTTAAAATCAATTTCCAATTCTGAACAAACTTTTTTTAAAGCTTCAGTACGAACTGTGAAGCTGGCAAAATGGTTGTGCATTTGCATCACTATGCTGTCTACACAGATTGGTAAAGATTCGATTGCGTGATGTACGGAATTGCTGAAGATATGTGCAATACATCCAACACCGACCATATCATCGTTTTGAGTAGCTGATTTGAGTCTACTGTAGACGCTGTTGGTCCCACTTCTCTCTCTACCGCCAAAGTTAGTATTGGTGTTGTCCGCTGAAAAAAGCTATTAATTTATCCAATAAGTTTTTGTCCGTCAAAATGGTGTGTATGTAAGTGGATATTGTTTCAGCAGTCTCGTTCGGTAAGGCCTGTAGCTCCAGTAATTTAACTTGAATTCCTCCCTTTTCAGGGTTGAAATATTGTATAAGCACAGGAAATAGCTTAATAGCACCATGGTTGCTACTATCTGTGGAGACGCTCAAGTATCTGATTTTTGACACTTCTTTTAACATATTTTCTTGGGCAAATGGGCCTAAAACATTTTTTAGGATAGCTTCAGCTTTTGAGCGGGAACAGGTTACATCTTTTGCGATTTTCGAATCTGGATATATACTCTTGCAAAGTGGAGCTGTGCAATCTAGTGAGTTAAATGATTCGTGATGTTTAACGGTATGATAAACCAGAGTAGCTTCTGTGGCCCGAACGCTCCGTTGAAGATTTAAGTTCGCATTGGATTCCATGAAAATATCAATTCTTGATGTAGATGCCGTACTACGAATCTTTATTTTGTGTTTTTCGGTATTTAAATGCTTTTCTAAGTCAGCTTTGCCCTTATTAGCAATGGAAATTATTTGATCACAAATTACACATTTTGCGTCCCATGGCTCTTTGCCAGATTTGAACATCTTGTATTGACTTTTTAAACTGTCAGAAAATATACATTTTCTTTTCGACATGACTAATAGAGAGATCTGAAACAAAGATGTTGTACTTGTATTTGAGGTTTGTCAATAACACATTAATGCTACAAATAGGAAAATATAAAACTAACTCACCAAAAATACGGTCGCCGCTAACTGAAATACTTAATTGTACGTGAACACACGCCAAGCACGCGCAAACGCCACGCGTTCCTAGGGCAGACTAACGGGCGCGAACCTGTCTGCGGACGGTGCGAGCAGCGGGGCGGGGTAACCACGCTCACGCACGCCACGCGTGACGCGCGGCGCGGCGCGAATCGCGGGCCGGAAGATAGTTTGCTCTCCGCTCGCCCTTGTCCGTTCGGGTCGGGCGCTCGTCCGCCCATCGTCGTACGAATCGCCACTCTGACAAAAAGCCTGACAAAAGCCGGACAGGCCAAACACGTACATATTTGGCCGGACGCGACTGCAAAAAGCCTAACATGTCCGGCTAAAGCCGGACACCTGGCAAGCCTAGTCACGGTGTATTCTCACATTTATTGTTCTTTTCACTGCCCAATAGAGTATCCTTGTTGCTAAAAGTCCTTGTGCGAGTGATTATACAGAATGCTCGTCGGTACGTCGACGACGGTCGAGCTACTCCGATCCCATAAAACAGTTTGTGATCGGAGTTCGGTATTTTCGTGTAGGGATTTATTCTGTTCTGCTCGGCGCTGGTACTGTGTGGGCCCGGACGAGCTGAAATTTTGGCCGGTCGGGAAATATCGCAGATATGCGTCGGCTCGATTGTGTGCGAATTCGTACGACTACACCACCTAGTACCTACCGGAATAAATAAACCTGCTGCCTGTCTACTGTCTACAGCTGTCTACTGTCTACCGCATGTGTTCGCCTGGTCGTACGAACTTCGGAGTGCGGGCATACTTTTTAGGCAATTAAATATTAAAACTCTTAGGTTAATAATAGTGTACTTACTCAGAATTGAAAAAAAAAATTCAAATCATCACAATATGTAATGTTCTGCCTCGTTTAAAGCATTATAATATTACAAAAGATGATTTCAAAATAAAACCAGTGAGCTCAAATTCAAACAAAATTTGATTGTGGAAAGGCGTGAAAATAAAGGAAAAGAACATTAACAGACCTGAGACACCCTCAAATTAAATGTTGACAAATATTTAAAAAACAAACCGATAACGTCTTCAAAGAGAAAGGGGAAGAGTAATTCGGGCACAAAACAAAATATAATCCGCCATTGTCGGGGAAAACGCGATTCTTTTCCGCGGCCGTTAGCGGGGGGAGGGCAGGTGATGAGGGGAAGGGGGTGAAATGTGCACGCAATGTCAAATAGATGGTGTATAGTCCTCACTTACGGAGTATAGGGTGTTATGGGAAATAAAACTCCTTAAGGATGAGTCACTGGAAATAATAATTATTTCCATGCTTTAAGAATCCGCGGAAATTGCTCCAACGCTCGTAATGATTTTACTTTGACTTTTAATGTAGTGTGATGTTCGTTTTCGCATTGGAGCATTTCATTTTCCACTAAATCCATGCTTAATCCCTCGATCGCGGATTCTTGGAAATCTATTGTTATTCTATTGTTATCGCAGTCGCATGCGACCGCTTGGGGCTTGACTCTTGAGGGATTAATATATCCAATCAGTACAAAAAGTTTCGCCAAGAATGTCTCATAAATACTCGTAGAGCAGTAAGCTAGTTATAATATTGTTACGGATACGGACACATAGAGCCATCTAGCGTCGAACCGGCAAAACTAGGGGACACACTACACATAAATCCCCTACTCGAAACTAGATGGCGCTAGTTGGTACATGCTCGAATCTCCTAGAAAGTTCCGACCGTTGTTTACTTGTTTACGTGTTTACTTGTTTACGTGAATCGAGTAAGGAACTTTCTAGAATTCGAGTCGCCCATATAAATAGGCGCAGGTGGACGGCCCGGAATTCAGTTTTATCTGAGCGATCTTCGAGGCGACTTCGAAGTGAAAACAAGTGATCAATAGTGAGTGATTGTGATAGTGAACCTACGACTCGGCTAGGACCTAGGACAGTGATAGTGCTTAGTGATTTGGATCTAGTGCTTAGTGTTTGGACTTAGTGATTTGTGTGAGCTAGTGTTTGTGAATAAAGTCTTCAAAAGAGTCACCAGGTCTTTCTCTCCGAATCCAACGAACCCTAGCACGTAACAACTGGTGTCAGAAGTAAGATTTGGAGATGCCATTGACTCCGAGAGAGGACTTCAAGGGGAGTGTCAGGACAAGGGCGCAGCGAGCTGCTGCCATTGACTCCGAGAGAGGAGTTGGAGGTGGAGCTGCGGAGGCCACACCCACTGGGGACCAAGCTCCGCCCACTGCGGGGCAGGCCCACCCGCTGGCCCCGCCCACCAGGCTCCGCCCACTGACCACGCCCCCCAGGCTCCACCCACTTCGGGTGAAACCACGCCCACTGGCTCCGCCCACCGGGATCTGCCCACCGACCACGCCCCTCAGGCCCCGCCCACTCTGGACATGGCCACGCCCACTAGCTCCGCCCACCAGGCCACGCCTACTCAGGCCACGCCCACTGGCTCCGCCCACTTGGCCCCGCCTGCTCAGGCCCCGTCGACTAGCTCCATCCATCCTGCCACGCCCGTAGTTTCTACGGCCCCTCAAATGGCTCCTCAATTGGAAAGCATAATTGAGTTAATTCAGGCTTTGCAAGAGGCCCAAGACCGCAAGATTCTCGGCGCTTTGCAAGATTCTCAAAGGGCAATGATGGAGGCACAAGATCGCAAGCTCGGCGTTTTGCAAGAGTTGCAAGAACGCAAGCTCTGCGCCTTGCAGGAGTCACAAGAGCAACAAACAGCCCTCCAAGAAAAAGCACTTGGAGCTATAAAGGATGTAAGTGACACGGTGGTTAAGCTCCGAAAAGATGTCGACATAATGGACGAACGAGTTACGGGGTTAGGATTGGATGTGGAAAATGTGAAAACCGGCCTTACTGAGCTTCAGAGAAAGTAGTGCGCCTGGAAACCACAGGAGTGGCGGTGTCTAGTGGAACTACCGGAGTGGTGCAAGTGGTACAAGGACCAAGAGTTAAAGTGCCACCATACGACGGTACTACTTCTTGGAACGCTTATCGTCAGCAATTCCAGACGGTTGCTTCTGCTAACGGATGGACTGACGAACAATGCCTGACCGCTCTCACTGTTGCGCTCAGAGGGCAAGCTTTGTCGGTCCTAGAAGCACATACGGGAAATAGGTTCCAAGACCTGATGGAGGCACTAGAATCCAGATACGGGGAGCGACACCTGGAGCACGTGTTCCGTGCCCAACTGCGTGACAGAGTCCAACGCTCAGAAGAAGGGCTTCAACAATGGGCGTTGGAGATTGAAAAACTCGTCAGGAAGGCATACCCAGGAGCTGACACCAAGATGGTCGACACAAATATTGTTCAAGGATTTGTCGACGGAATCAGGGATCTGGAAATCAGAGCTGCTGTGAGGCTACGTCACCACACCTCGCTAAAGGAAGCGTTGGCGCATGCTTTAGAGGTCGAGGCTGTTCGGCGTGACATACGGCAGACCTATAAGATCCATGAGGTCTCTGAGGATGTTAAGGAGGTCAAGGCTCCTACGAAGAGAAGTTTTGGAGCCATGTGCTACAAGTGCGGTGAGAGGGGCCATCTTCAGCTCAACTGCCCGCAGAAGGAGACCCAGATGGCAAGGATGAAAAGGCTCGAGGAACAAATGGAGGAGCTGATGAAGCAAGGGGCTTCGTCCCCCCGCCCGGGAGCAGGGAAACGAATAAAAGCCAGGACTAAGGGGCGAGTGCTGGCTTACGCGGAGGAAGCCCCAATAACTGTTGTTTCCCAAGCAAGCAGCGGGAATAGTCTTGTGATCCAGGGGACTATTAACGGGACGGATTGCAAAATGACTCTAGACACAGGAGCCTCTAGAACAATAGTGAACCCAAATTTGGTAAAAGCCGCAAGGAGGCACAGGAGGAGAATTAACTGTCGGCTTCTTACTGCCTCCGGTCAGCCAATACCCGTCCTGGGAGAAATGTCAGTTATGATGAATGTAGGGGGGTCCTCTTACCCTCATGATGTTATCGTGGCTGAGATTGTGGATGATTGCATCTTGGGTTTGGATTTCATGAAGAAGCATAACTGCGGAATTAATGTCGCTGACGGAGTTTTCAAGTGTGGCGAAGAAGAAATTTTCATCCTTGGAGGCACCTGCGGGAAAGTCGCATGTGTAAAGGAAGTCATTATACCTGGACGAGCGGAAGCTAGAGTGTTGGTGAAACTACCGCCAGCTGGAAAGAAGAAGTCAAACAGATGTGTGTTGATCGAAGACACACCTACCAAGACATCAGCGCAAAAACTGATGACGGCGAGAACCCTTGTTAGTGGAAGCAGTAACGCTGTGGTCAAGGTTTTGAATCTTGGTGATCGCGAGATCTGCTTGAACAAAGGCGACGTCATTGGAAAGTGCGAGGAAGTTGTCTGGATGAGAAAGTGTAGTTCGATCACAGGCTCAGACTCAGCCAACAGCAGCAACTATGGAATAGTGACTGAGCTACTCGATGACTGCAAGAGTAATCTGACTTATTCGCAGAGCATGAAAGCTAAGAAGTTTTTACAACGCCACGCGAATATCTTCTCCAGTCAGGAAGGCGACCTTGGAAGAACGTCGATGGTTCAGCACAGGATAGATACCGGAAGCGAGAACCCAATTCGTCAACGAGCCAGACGGATACCCATTGCAAAGGAAAAAGAAGTTGAAAGCCTTTTGGAGGACATGAGAAGGCATAAGATTATTGAACCGTCTGCAAGTCCGTGGTGCTCACCTGTTGTGTTAGTGAAGAAGAAAGATGGCAGCACAAGATTTTGTGTGGACTACAGGCGTCTCAATGATGTCACTAAGAAGGACAGCTATCCATTACCTCGAATTGACGACACTCTGGATACCTTGAGTGACATGAAATGGCTCTCGACCCTGGACCTGAAATCTGGATACTGGCAGGTGGAAATTCACCCAAAATACAAGGAGAAGACAGCTTTCTCCACCGGTAAAGGTTTATGGCAGTTTAACGTCATGCCCTTTGGATTGTGCAACGCACCTGCCACATTTGAGCGACTCATGGAGTGTGTACTGGCAGGCTTAGTTGGAGAGGCTTGCTAAGTCTACTTGGACGACGTCATCGTTGTTGGCCGCGACTTCGAGGACCATTTGCAAAACTTAGAACGTGTTTTCGCCAAAATAGAGGGGGCCAAGTTAAAGTTGAATCCGAAAAAATGTCGTTTATTCAGGAGTAAGGTCAATTATCTCGGCCATGTCATCTCCAGTGATGGAATCCAGACGGACCCGGAGAAACTGGAAGCAGTTCAAAATTGGCCAACCCCTAAGAACAAAACCGAAGTGTGGGCATTTCTCGGCCTATGCTCCTACTACAGGCGTTTTGTTAAGGGATTCTCGGAGATAGCCAAGCCATTACATCGGCTGACAGAGGATAAACGACAGTTTATTTGGGACGGGACTTCTGAAGATTCTTTTCAGAAACTGAAGAAACATCTGTGTGAAACACCAATCCTGGGGTATCCACAACCTGCAGGTCAGTTTATAGTCGACACGGATGCAAGCAACACGGCCATTGGAGGGGTGTTATCTCAAAAACAGGGTGAAAGAGAAGTTGTAATTGCATATTTCAGCAAATCTTTATCTAAGCCAGAGAGAAACTACTGTGTGACAAGAAGAGAACTCTTGGCTGTTGTAAAGACGCTACAACATTTCAGCAAATATCTCATCGGCAGACAGTTTTTACTGCGAACTGATCACGCAGCCTTGAAGTGGCTACTGCAATTCAAGAACCCAGAAGGCCAAGTAGCTCGATGGATTGAACAACTACAGGAGTATGACTTCAAGACGGAACACCGCAGCGGAAAGGCGCATGGGAATGCCGACGCACTTTCACGAAGGCCGTGTTCAGAGGACTGCAAACACTGTGTTAAGCAGGAATCTAATGAAATAACATTAAAGTTAACTAGAACAAGTCCCTTGGGTCTCTGGGAGAATGATGCTATGAGAGAGGCTCAAGAAAGAGATGACGACCTTCGGCATATCATCACATGGAAGAAACGCGGTGACGTAAAACCAATCTGGAGTGAGGTTGCACCCACTGGCGCTGTCACTAAGGCGTACTGGGCGCAATGGGACAGTCTGATACTTCAAAATGGAATACTTTACCGGAAATGGGAGAAGACTAACGGCAGAGAGTTCCATCTTCAGATAGTTGTCCCAAGGACGAGAGTACCAGATGTTCTCCGTGAAATACACGATGGCGTATCAGGAGGTCATCTAGGTGTCAAGAGGACGTTAACAAAAGTGCGAGAACGATTCTACTGGTTGCATTGTCGAGATGATGTGCAGGATTGGTGCCGCAAATGTACTACTTGCGCTGCAGTGAAGGGACCACAAACAAGGAGCCGTGGGAACCTGCGCTTGTATAACGTTGGCGCACCGTGGGAACGAATTGCAGTTGACGTAGCTGGGCCATTTCCTGTAACGGAATCGGGAAACAAGTATTTTATGGTGGTCATGGATTACTTCACCAAATGGCCCGAAGTGTTCGCCATACCAAACCAGGAAGCTACAACAGTTGCTTCTAAGCTAGTCGAAGAAGTGATATCACGCTTTGGTGTGCCTCTAGAAATCCATTCCGATCAGGACAGGAATTTCGAATCGCAGGTCTTCCAGGAAGTGTGCAGAATTTTGGGAATGCATAAAACGAGGACCACCGCGTACCATCCACAGTCTGATGGAATGGTTGAGAGATTTAACCAGACCCTGGAGAGGCATTTGGCGAAACTGGTAGATGACAAACAAAAGGATTGGGACAAGTATATACCGCTCTTCCTTCTGTCGTACCGTACCGCCGAGCATGAGAGCATAAAAGCTACCCCGGCGTATGTCAATTACGGTAGAGAACTGCGAGTACCAATAGACCTCTTGACAGGAGGGTCACCGGAGGAACCGAAGACCGTACAAGACTATGTCTGCGATTTAAGGGAAAAGATGCGCTATATACACGCCATGGTTCGGGAAAATGGGTTGCAGTCAAGTGAGAACATGAAGACCAGATACGACCGGAAATCGAACACGAGCGGCTTCGAAGAAGGGTCACTGGTGTGGCTGCATAACCCAACTCGCCGAAAAGGGAAATCTCCAAAGTTGCAGACCACTTGGTCTGCAACTTTGGTTGGTCTGGACGGCCCATACAAAGTGGTTACCCGATTGAATGATGTGACTTACAGGATTCAAAAGCAACCAAGAGGGACATTCAAAGTGGTACACATAGACCGTCTGGCGCATTACCATGGCAGTAATAATGATGCTCGGGACGAGCATCTCTAAGAGGGGAGTAGTGTTACGGATACGGACACATAGAGCCATCTAGCGTCAAACCGGCAAAACTAGGGGACACACTACACATAAATCCCCTACTCGAAACTAGATGGCGCTAGTTGGTACATGCTCGAATCTCCTAGAAAGTTCCGACCGTTGTTTACTTGTTTACGTGTTTACTTGTTTACGTGAATCGAGTAAGGAACTTTCTAGAATTCGAGTCGCCCATATAAATAGGCGCAGGTGGACGGCCCAGAATTCAGTTTTATCTGAGCGATCTTCGAGGCGACTTCGAAGTGAAAACAAGTGATCAATAGTGAGTGATTGTGATAGTGAACCTACGACTCGGCTAGGACCTAGGACAATGATAGTGCTCAGTGATTTGGATCTAGTGCTTAGTGTTTGGACTTAGTGATTTGTGTGAGCTAGTGTTTGTGAATAAAGTCTTCAAAAGAGTCACCAGGTCTTTCTCTCCGAATCCAACGAACCCTAGCACGTAACAATATTGTATCAATTTTCATGGCGCGTCTTATCCGAAACTTTCGTCTTAAAAGCTTTCAGATAGTAAAGTTACATTTTCAGCAACTCGCTAATCCTAGTACCTACATACTTTTAGCAATCATTGAAGTAAATAGTGTTTAGTTCATGACATAATTATAATATTTTACAGTAATTACCATTTTGATTTGATTGATGAGAACTGCCACTCTCACTTATAAAAACAAATCTCACTATGATTCAGAAGATCGAATCCGAAAAGTTGTTAAAACCCTAGAGTGTACCATAGAAATAACATACGTATATACTTGAAAAACAGAACCCTTTTTAAGTCCTTCCGCAGTCTGGTAAAAAGTCTGTTGATCAAGTCTTTCGCCCTCTCGTGTCAGATTCACGCCAGAATTATTTGCTTAACGACAGAAAGGAAGTTAGGTTAGGTTTTAATATGTGTAACACACACGCTCACACACACGACACACACATGGACGCGGTCTATTGAAAAATCCGCGTGAGGCGGCGATCAAACAGACGTGATGCTGAATTGTCAATCCGAGCCGCAAGGGCTGTGGTACACCGGTAGCTGGGAGAGAGACGAGAGTGATCTGAGTTACCAGTGACGTTTGAGGGTCTTTATCATAATGTCAGGAGGTTTTAACGTCATTTAAATTGTATATTTTTAGATATTTTTTCTGGACACAAATTCTGCATATTATTATCTTAATGATAACATCAAAACATCATTTAGCTTCAATCACATACTGTAATGCACAGACGAGCTGCACTACTGAAACTACTAAAAGTTGAATGTCCAAACGGCGCATCGAGGAACAAAATTTCGTATTAAAAAATGTCAAATGTACGAAATTCTGTGCTTCGTCATCTTACTTTTTTCTTTCTTCAGAACACATTTAAATTGTCATATACAGTTTCATACAAATGTGTATGTCTGTTTAGAACCCTGTCTATTTTCACTATAAAACAGCAAAACCACTGAAAGTTACTACTGAAACGACTAGGCCTGCGAGGGCCCGGTGTGCCCCGGGCTGCACGTTTCCAGTGGGTTCGTTATTTGAATGGCGGTCGGCGCGCCGCATACTGATGCCGGAGCCCACGCCAAATACGAATATTTTATACCGATCCAACGAGCTGATGGATTACCTGATGTGGACCGAGAGGTGAGTACCCTTAAGTATTTGTTCTGAAGGTTAAAAATGTTTGCATCATTGTTCTAAGCTGACTGCTTAGAACTAACACTTTATACTTCTTCATTGTGAAATATGTAAAAAAAAACATTTTGCTCTAAACTTGATTTTATAAGAATCACCCAATGTTGTCACTTTTCATTAAAACTCATACCCCCTCGTAATGACAGGTAGGTAAAGATTCACACAGAAATGATCTCTAGATCTAGAACTACCCAAATGATACCTTTAATTCTACAATTATTGTACATAGTTTTTGGTATATGATAGTTTTGGATGTTTTAATAATTACAAACCTACTATGTAAGGAACCATATTCCAAAAAATAACTAGAGGACTTTTAAAGTTTTTAGCTTGTCCTTATCGTAAGTGTGCGTCACCGCTCACGCCCCACTCACCTCACGAGTCACGCCACACTTGCCACACTCAATCACAATCCCATGGCTCGACGCTTGTTCTTTTTGTCACGCCACTCTACGCCGCTCCGCGCCACGTTCCGCCGAGCCACGTCTTCATTACGTCGATTCTCCACTCTCAAACGTTCCGCATACAACTTCATCACTAGTCACTTTTGCGTTTTCAATTTAATGGCTTCAGCTTGAAAATGAAAGGCTGAGTTGAGGGTTTGGACGCGTTAGACCAAACTTGGCGTCGACTGTTTATTTCGTCCCAACCGTAGTAACTTCACTAACATTCTGCCAGAAAAATGTAGGAAGTATGAAAAGGATCAATCTTTTTATTTACGTTTACGGTTTGGGTTACTATTAAATTGAACAGTGTGTATCGATATAATATTAACATACGAATTTACTAATATTATTAGGAATGCGAAATTGTGTCTATTTGTCTATCTGTTTACCTCTTCACGCCCAAACCTATAAGCTGGTTTTGACGGAATTTATATGTGGAGATTTTATGTATGGAGATACTTTAAGTCCGGGGAAATGACATATATGTATTTTGACATAGGATGCTTTTTACCCCGGAAAATGTACTTACGTGTATAAGTATATATATATATATATTAGGTACGAATTTCTGTTCTTCAAACGGAGTTGCGGACATCAACTAGTTCGGCATCATGTATGTATATTGTATACTTTGCTTGACACTATGGCTGTTGGCTATACATACATATAGTAAGATTAGCACTGGCATATACCTACCAAATACATACGACTACTTACATAATCAAGTATTTACATCTACTCAGGCGTATTACAGTAAGTAGTACTGTCTCATGAATGTGTTGATGCGAGTTTCATCAGCGCCGCGGTCGGGGATATTGATCAGCATACAGATGCGCGAGCCATGCAAACGAGCTGCCGACCGCCTGATGGGGCCACCTTATTACGACTGCCTATATGTATAAGTAGGTACATAGCTAATTTGTAGGAAACACTCAATATGTTGGCAAGGACGAAAGGAAGACTTTGAGCTAGTGTTCAGAGTTTAGACGTTTCACCTTGTACCATCGAGGAAATTGATTCCTAGGCAGTTGACAGACCAACGTCAATTGGTCGGATCATGTCAATTCAATGTTAATTGTGATCTGTTGGCTGGGTTTGACGTAACTCGACCAAACTACGTAGGTCCCCATCTGCCTAGGAATCAACTTCTTTGATAGTACATCGTGCGGAGTTCAGTAACTTTGATAATAATTATAATAATATGCTCATAAGTCATACTATAGCTAGTAGCAACACACTTTTAAATGTTGCCAAGATGTTTTTTCTTTAACTAGGTCACAGTTTCATCTTAAGTAAGTACTAAATAAATTTTACCTGAACAAGTTTATCGTATAAACTGAATTATCTTTCACCAATAATTCATGAAATATTTTCCACTCAGTTTTCCGCCGTATGCCGGGTATTAATCATGAGTAATCTCCCGGCAGTAATATCGCGGGGCAACACTCTCACACTCAATTTTTGAAAATTGAAAAGCTGCGTCAACAGCGCGAGGATTTAAGAGTCTTGCGCAAACACGGCGCTGCAGTCTTTTAATCCGTATGGAAATTTAAACCTGGGGTTTGATTCTGATACCTCGAACTTTGCTTCGATGTCTCGCTTTCAACCCAATATGCTGTCTCAAGTGCGAGTGAAGTCTATTCGAATTGGAAAAAGTGACATTCGCACTATTAGATTATTTTGTAAAAGTCTCATTTAAATTCACACACTTTTATGTTCCCTCGATCGTTCATGATTTATTTATTGCCTATGCAAATAAGGGTCTAGTTAGCAAGTGAAATTCAAGGTACAAGAATTGAGGCACATCAAGTGCTCCAGCTAATATCGAGCCATAATGTTATGTCAGGCGTCGATACCCGGAGTACTCGGGCTATTGGACCCAAAAATATTGGACCCATTGGGTCCAATGACTAGATAGGAATTTTTAACATATTTTCATCTAGCGATTGGACCCACTTTTATGATCCATTGTTTTCTGGCAAGAAATTTTGAAGTAGGGTTGGCACAAAAATAATCAGTTATACAGTATACTTGACCATATTATTTTGTATACTTAAGGGAGATCGCAGACCTACACTATATCCTACGCGATCTCCCTAAAACTTAGAACACTCTCATTAACTTATATTATAATTATTACTATTAAGTACCTAAATCTACTGCGTCGAATTATGTTTTAAAAAAACTTGATTTATTATTATTATTAGTATAAAAAAATAAAAAAAACTGTTAAAACTTTATATTTATTACTATTTAATACTAAGGATTTTATATTTAATACTGAGGATTATTTTTGTTAATAATTTTTAATATTATTAAAAACTAGAAAAAATAATGTAAGGAAAGCATTACTCATCTATACTTACTATAAAACAAAGTCGCTTTTTTTTCCCTCATGTCCCTTTGTTCCCTTTAATCTTTAAAACTACGCAACGGATTTTGATGATTCTTTCAGTGTTAGATAGCCCATTTATCGAGGAAGGTTATAGGCTATATTTTATCACGCTAAGATTAATAGAAGCGAAGAAATAGAGGATAATGTGGAAAAACGGGGAAAATTATTTGAAAGGGCTAACTTGAACGCGCTAATCTCAGGAACTACTGGTCCGATTTGAAAAATTCTTTCAGTGTTAGATAGCCAATTTATTGAGGAAGGCTTTATTTTATCACGCTAAGGCTAATAGGAGAATCTGGAAAAAACGGGGGAAATTATTTTGAAAGGGTTTATCTCGCGAACTACTTGAGCAATTTTTATGTTATTTGGCACAGATAAGAAGTAGACCACATGAAGTATCGTGATAGGCTATCGATTTTAATATTTTTTTCAGTGGCTATATATTTTATACCCGTGCGACGCCGGGGCGGGTCGCTAGTACTTTAATATAATAATTATACTATTATTACATACTTAATAATATTATTTGAGTGACCTACTGGCAATTCCAATGTTTTTTTTTGGATCGGGAAATGCTATTACGCATCTCCGGCAGCGTTGGGGAAGGACAGAAAAAAATTACCTACTTAGTCTAATTTCAATGTTTTTTAAACAAAAGAAGTACGAAGAATCTTATGTTATTAGTTTTGAAATACTTTATATTAATATTATTGGCCAAATATTGATTTATTCTCTATTATTTTTACAAATTGTTTGGAGTTTTAATTTGCCTTGAGCCTTGACCGATCTTAATAAATATTTTCATACAAAGTAATTATTTTGTTTTTTATTCTAATCTACAACTTTTTTGCTGGCCCTACGGACATAAACCCTCACAGTCATAAAAAATAATTACTTGGGTGCAATGGGCGTTTTCACACTGCGACTGTAATGACACGACACGATACCACAGAATAGATAAGGGCCACCGCACATATAATACAATTTCAAGTTGGCCGACTATCGTACAAACTAAGTTGCTTAGTGTCACAATTTAATTGGACAACTTCATCGTGTACGCTGCCAGCCGCAGACTTTTAGATTTAGTTGGTAACGGTGTTGCTGGCCTAGCGACGTGCGTGTTAAAATGCGTAAAAAGCACGCTTTTATTGTGGCACTAATAAAACGAAGGCGAAAAGAAAGGAGAATATTTTGGGTGCATTCAATATTAAGTGACAGAATATTAGAATTAGTGCGATAGTCAGTTTGTGCGATAGTCGGCCAACTTGAAATTGTATAATATGTGCGGTGGTCCTCTATTCTGTGGTATCGTGTCGTGTCGTTATCGTGCAGTGTGCAAACACCCAATCGCTAGACGAAAAAATATTAAAAATTCATATCTAGTCATTGGACCTACTGAGTCCAATTTTTATGGGTCCAATAGCCCGAGTACTCGAAATATGAAATATTATTCTACAAAAAGAGTATCAAATGAAAACAAAAGCTTATTCCCTTGACCTACAACGTGCGCAAACGAATCACAAACAAAAAATAATTTGCTTTTTGTACGAGAGAGTATTGTTTCAGCGAGGCCACTGCACGTTTACCCTCGTCGAATAACGGCCGCGTAATCTCAGTTTTATGACAACAGCAGTATGGCTGATCGCGGGCTCGTCTTATTATAATTAACCCGACGAGTTGGCTCGTAACGCGGCTTGTAAAACGCCGGCTGTTTATCAATGAGTCTCTAACAATCCCTCGTTATCCCCAAAGGTTATGCGGTTAAACGGTTAAGGAGCAGAGTTTTGAAAAATCAGTGTGGTAAGCGAACGCTCAAATGCGATAGAAAATTTATCTATCTAAAATAATTCCAGGTTACGAGCAACCACATTACCTGATCATTAGACGTTCTTTGTACTTCGACGATCCTCCAAGTCCCTACCATAACTATTCAGTCCTCTAATTTACTCTCTCGAAAAGTTACAACATGAACGTTGTTAAGACCGTGTACGGTACTGAACGGTATTGACTAACTACGCCTTAACCTGGCTTTCGCAATTAGCTTTGTGACATGTTTCATCAAATAAGGAAGGAGTAAGCTGTAAGAAACTTTATTCATATGTTCGCTTGAAAAAAGGCTGACATTATTAAAATATTATGGGCATATTACAATCAGTCGTTAAATTGATGATCCACTCTATTCTCAACGCGAATGAACTGGGATATAACTTCTTTTCATACCGAATTTTACTTCAATACTTATTTATTAAACATTGGATTAGCAGCCACAACAGTTTAGTATCAGACTATCCCGTATTAATAGATAACGGCAGGTTTAAGCGATACGTGTTCTGAGGTCAGGTGAGATCTTGGAGAGGAGCCAACTCCACCACTCCACTCCTCAACTCCCGAATCCTCGACCCCCAATCCCCGCTCCTCGACTCCTCACGGCCATTACCGCCGCTAACGTGACCGCGGACACGTCTCGAGGCTGATACAACTCGATATAACCCGATGCAGCTCGATACTCGACATAAATTGCGGCGGTTAATAGCGTCTTCGGTAGCGGGGTGGTCATTAAGGTGACATTGCCCCGGCACATCTATTAGGTTTTGTTGAAGTATCGAAGCTTCGTGTAGGTATTTTGTTGGAAGGAAGATCAACCTTAATACACTCAATAGTATCTTAGCACCTTGTTCTATCTAGACATCTCTGTCACACTGATGCACCGGGTATCGAGTACTCGGGCTATTGAACCCATAAAAATTGGACCCAGTGGGTCCAATGACTAAATATGAATTTTTAACATTTTTTCATCTAGCGATTGGACCCAAGTAATTATTTTTTATGACTATGCCAGCAAAAAAGTTGTAGATTAGAATAAAAAACAAAATAATTACTTTGTATGAAAATATTTATTAAGATCGGTCAAGGCTCAAGACAAATTAAAACTCCAAACAATTCGTAAAAATAATAGAGAATAAATCAATATTTGGCCAATAATATTAATATAAAGTATTTCAAAACAAATAACATAAGATTCTTCGTACTTCTTTTGTTTAAAAACATTGAAATAAAACTAAGTTGGTAATTTTTTTCTGTCCTTCCCCAACGCTGCCGGGAATGCGTAATAGCATTTCCCGATCCAAAAAAAACATTAGAATTGCCAGTAGGTCACTCAAATAATATTATTAAGTATGTAATAATAGTATAATTATTATATTAAAGTATGAGTAATGCTTTGCATACATTATTTTTTCTAGTTTTTAATAATATTAAAATTTATTAACAAAAATAATCCATAGTATTAAATATAAAATCCTTAGTATTAAATTATAGTAATAAATATATAGTTTTAACAGTTTTTTTTTATTTTTTTATACTAATAATAATAATAAATCAAGTATTTTTAAAACATAATTCGACGCAGTAGATTTAGGTACTTAATAGTAATAATTATAAAAAAGACGGTTGCACTTCAGGAGTGCCGGCAGAACTGAAAACTTGATTATTAACGTTGTGCATTATTTTTTAAACCTATTTTTTATGAAAATTGATTTAAAAAAAATAAAAAAAACTCGATCGTTTTAATTATTTGATCGAAACCCTTACAATCGATTAAAAAATATCGACAATCGAAAAAAAAAGCTGCTGTTAGACAGACTGTCACACACTTCTCGTTGTCTTGCAGGCCGCGGAGGCGGCCATAATCAGCGCGTCTGCTAAAGAACTCATTTCCCCGACTGTACATTTCTGCTAAACAACTCATTTCCCGGACTGTACATTTCTGCTTAGCACAATTTTCCCCGACTGTACATTTCTGCTAAACAACTCATTTCCCCGACTGTACATTTCTGCTTAGCACAATTTTCCCCGACTGTACATTTCTGCTTAACAACTCATTTCCCCGACTGTATATTTCTGCTAAACAACTCATTTCCCCGACTGTATATTTCTGCTTAGCACAATTTTCCCCGACTGTACATTTCTGCTTAGCACAATTTTCCCCTACTGTACATTTCTGCTTAGCACAATTTTCCCCGACTGTACATTTCTGCTAAGCAACTAATTTCCCCGACTGCAAATTTCTGCTTAGCACAATTTTCCCCGACTGTACATTTCTGCTTAACAACTCATTTCCCCGACTGTACATTTCTGCTAAACAACTCATTTCCCCGACTGTACATTTCTGCTTAGCACAATTTTCCCTGACTGTACATTTCTGCTAAACAACTCATTTCCCCGACTGTACATTTCTGCTTAGCACAATTTTCCCCGACTGTAAATTTCTGCTAAGCAACTCATTTCCCCGACTGTACATTTCTGCTAAACAACTCATTTCCTCGACTGTACATTTCTGCTAAACAACTCATTTCTCCGACTGTACATTTCTGCTAAACAACTCATTTCCCTGACTATACATTTCTGCTTAGCACAATTTTCCCCGACTGTACATTTCTGCTAAACAACTCATTTCCCCGACTGTACATTTCTGCTTAGAACAATTTTCCCCGACTGTACATTTCTGCTAAACAACTCATTTCCCCGACTGTACATTTCGTTCGAGTTCGAGTTCGACACAAAACACTAATCTCCAACCGTCTTACGCTTTTTCTATGGTTTTTCGATCAACACGAAAATCTGACGCGAGTTTCACAGTTTTTACCCATCCCACAAAAGTGCTCAACGCCGCTAAAGAAGTTTTCACTTCAATATAAGTTAATGTGAGTTCGAGTGTTCTAAGTTTTAGGGAGATCGCGTAGGATATAGTGTAGGTCAGCGATCTCCCTTAAGTATACAAAATAATATGATCAAGTATAAGTGATTATTTTTGTGCCAACCCTACTTCAAAATTTGTTGCCAGAAAACAATGGATCATAAAAGTGGGTCCAATCGCTAGATGAAAATATGTTAAAAATTAATATCTAGTCATTGGACCCAATGGGTCCAATTTTTTTGGGTCCAATAGCCCGAGTACTCATACTGCAAAGTTTTATTAACATAATTGTTATAAATTTTAAAGGTAAATAATACATGCGGTTTTGAGTAATTTGGATTCTGTGCGTTACATAATATTACGTCTTACGTCTTGTCGACTGTGCTTATCCTGTACATTAATTCTCTGAGTAACAATGTCAAAAAGTGGTACATTAGGTCTGACCAACATCGTTCATAGAGTTATATCTACTTGGAAATTGCAATTTCTTCTTACAAAAACATTATAATATTCGATCATTTATCTATCGCTGCTTCTGTTTCATTCATACTAATTGCTAATTATGTCACTAGTTCGCTTAGAATAGAATAGAAATCATTTATTTGCTAAAATAAGGTACAATATTATGATGTTAGTCAGGTAAACAGTTCTCTTATTTTGCCTTTGGATGGCGTGCAAATTTTACAAGTTACTTACAATTAAATAATTAGGAGTTATAATTATTCACTACAATTCATTTTCTTATCTTCAATTATTATTTCCCTAATTTAATATCATACGTCTTAATAATATCATTAGTAACATCGTCAATTTGTCCTTATTCATAAAATAAACAATACAATTTTCAGTCAAGTAATAATGTGAATTCATTAAATAATTTATTTCAATAATATGATTATTATTATTATTCTTTTTAAGTTCTGACTTCTGATAGATATATAATGTCAAACGATAATAATTATACCTATAATATTATATTATAATGTTAAATTCACTGTCATTTTAATGTCAATAATAATAGTAATCATAATATTTAATAATAGTAGATGTCAATGAGTGCATTAATTTGTTTATTTCATTTTATTCCTTAAAGAGGTGTACCTAATAATTCATAGTTTAGCTTGTACGAGTATCATGAAAATAGTTAATTGTTCTCTTATATTATTCAGTTTGAACTTTGAGCAAAGGAGCATCTTAGGAATACCTATTAACAAACGAAAGTACGTGTTTAGTGAAACTGATATAGGAGGAGACTTTTATACCTCCAAAAAGTATTTTATCTCCACTAATAACATCCCCCGGTACGAGCTGAAATAGTTGTTGTGTGTCGTTGTTTGTCAAACACCGCCCGCATGGCGGCGGACGGCGGACGGTAAACATCCCCCATACAGTCTGTACACGGTTTATGATAAAAACTTGCGGCGTGACTCGTGACTACACACCACTCTTATGTACTTAGATAATATCGACCTCAGAAAAACAATAATTTCGCTATAAGTAAATATATGATTTGCATGCTGAGTCTGCCTGTAATTGGGTCTGCACTTTAATAAGTTTCGTGTTGTAACATTAGTGAAATAAGTTTTTATAAGATGTAGACCTGTTGGCAGACCAAATAAATAAATAAATAATATGTATTTCGTGTAAATACTAATATAATATTACTTGACGTTCCGCGCGGCTTCGCCCGCGTAAATTAGATATTTCACCGACAAATTATTCCACAAAAAATAGCCTATATGATCCTTCACGTGGTCTACTTATTATCTGTGCCAAATAACAGAAAAATGCTCCTGTGGTTCGTGAGATCAGCCCTTTCAAATATTTTCCCCCGTTTTTTCCACATTTTCCTCTATTTATTCGCTTGTATTAGTCTTAGCGTAATAAAATATAGCTAATAGCCTTTCTCGATAAATGGGCTATCTAACACTGAAATATTTTTTTAAATCAGACCAGTGGTACCTACCTGAGATTAGCGCGTTCAAATAAGCCCTTTCAAATAATTTGCCCCCGTTTTTTCCACAATTTCCTATATTTCTTCGCTCCTATTAGTCTAAGCGTGATAAAATATAGCCTATAGCCTTCCTCGATAAATGGGCTATCTAACACTGAAAGAATTTTTCAAATCGGACCAGTAGTTCCTGAGATTAGCGCGTTCAAACAAACAAACAAACAAACAAACAAACAAACAAACAAACAAACAAACAAACAAACTAACAAACTCTTCCGCTTTATAATATTAGTATAGATGAGATCACACAGCTCACTAACATAATGTATGATCAGACAGACATAAGCATAGGTACCAACACACTTGGATGTTCCAATATAGGCCAGCGTGTATACTTGCTCAATAATAATATTATTATGTGTTACATGTTAAATAAAGCCTATAGGTAAAGTACTAAAGCTTACTGTCACTACATTAATTATTTTTATCTTTCAATACTGTACCAATATCCTTCTTTAAAATAATACCTACCCCTGAGCAATTTTATAGTGACACTTTACAGCAATAATGACACAGGCTATGTTCCGAAATGTACTGCGACCACTGCACAGTGCTATCACTGTAGAAATAATCGTTCCGTAATGGAGTTGCAGTACACTGCCGCAGTACCCTAGTGAAATATATGACGTCATCAATCGTCGCCATATTGTACTGTGATTACTGGCGTTTTCGAGGTAAGGCACTCGCAGTACTTTGATCACGTGATCAGTCAACTGTCAAAAGTCAACTGTCAAGTGTCAAAACCACTCGAGTGTCTAACGTTTTAAAACAATACCTACAGTTTAATCCCAAAGTTATACATTTCTGTAATTAATTTGGATTAATAATAAAACACTGGAAGAATTGCAAAAATTAACCTTATTAGACTGTGTTGAAAATGTTCAATACGAGCTGTCAAAAATGCGGCTGACAGTATACTGGATTGCGTTCTGTTTTAAATAGTAACCAGTATACCAACAGCATACTAACTATAAAGGAACGGCTTCGCAGTATACTAAAATGACGTCACACTCTGCAGTGGTCGCAGTACATTTCGGAACATAGCCACAATCAGCACAATCGCGGCTGTCAGTACTAACGAACTCCTTCCGTCAGCTCTCAGTCACTTCAGGCGGGATCCCCCCCCCCCCCCCCCCCCACCAAATCCGGCTCCGGATCGCTCGCTTCCGCCATCTTTGTACCGCTAATTAGAGGGAAAAATGAAAAATGTCGCTCGTTTAATAATTTTTTTTATTCAGAAATTCGAGTTCAGTAACATAAGTTTAGTTATAAATTCATTCTAGCGTAATGTCTAAACGGCGAGCGACCGGATGAGCGACAAGCGGCAGTTTGTTATAGTCTATCAATAAACTTGATACATTACAATAAACCTGATACATTATTAGGGGACGGTGATGGTAGGGCTTATTATGCTATTTTATTTTATTTTATTTTATTTTATAATGCATATTATTATGCTGTGAACGTTAGGTAGGTACCAATTATTTTGTTCTTTGCACCGTCCCAAACAATGTAACAGTTTCGAATTAAAAATCTACAATGTAAAATGTTTTTAATGTTACAGAACAGACAACATCTTTCGATAGATACCGTTAATGTCGTACTCCGAACAATTTTTACTGCCATCTCGATCGTTTTGTTGTTTTGTACAGCAGTTTACTGTCTAGTGCTGTCGTGCTGTCGACTGTCGTGTTGTCGTTCCGCGGCGCTCGCCGCACGAGGATATCTTCAGACTTTGAATATACATTAAATAAACTCCGAATATCAAAATACCGTCGCTAACGTTAACAAATGGTGAGAGTCGTTGTATAACACTATAAATTCATTTACAATATTAAAAATTAACGTACTATTTAAATATATTTACATCATATATTACGAGATTAAAGTACATCGTAGATGACTAGAGCTACATTACGTTCGGCGGTTTTCGCCCCTGCAGGTCGGTACCGCATGTCGGACGATATATCGCACGACATATCGCACGATAAGTCGCACGGTACGGACCTACAGGAGGTGCTCCGGTTGCTGTAGTAAATTTTATCTTAGGTTAACCTGTCATATAATTCGTTTAGTTAATAATTATGTGTTACAATAATTAAAACTGCATCGCTTTGGCAAAGATATAGTGTACGGAAAGTTACAGAAGATTGCGGCTATATCGGAGAGGTTCGGCGTCGCGTCAGGGATATTATCCAGTTTATAATTATAATTTTATAATCAATATATTATAATTTGTATAACATCGTGTATAACCGCACTCTTGAGTATCGACTGTACGACTGCGAATACTTGCAGAGCTTTTGGCATTGGGGATACACGTTCGATAAAATTGCAATACGCAACTCCAAGTACAAAAAAATATGCTATTTACATAAAATATCATAATTCATAATATATCATAGATATACATTACTCTTAACGTGTCCGCTCGATTTGTTAAAAAGTAAAACATTTTTGTAAAATAATAATAAATAAATAAAAGCCGTCGCACAACGTGCTTAGTCTCCATGGACGGAACGTTATTACAAAATAAACTGAAAAAAGAATAAAAATGTAGACACAATAACAAAACAAAAACATAAATCATGATAAATACCTTAACGTTACTGATGATGTATTAAAGAATAAAACTTAACTCAAAGGTACGAGAAATTGGAAGGAATTAAACACGTCTTCATATTATTATGAGTTTGAGATGATTAGCTACTACTTTAGTACAGACTAGGTCAGATGAAGCATGTGAGATTGATTTGCTATCCATAAAACCACGAATATACCTACGCTTAAATGCCATGTTTTGGGTGGTATATTTGTTAGATTAATTTATATATTTAGATGAATAGTTAAAATACTCTTGAGCTGATCTTATGAAAAAAACATTTAAAATTCCATGATCATAATTGAAATGATTCGAGTTTCAGAGATGCAGAAGTCTTGACACTATGTTACAGTTTCTTACCGAAATTATGAAAAAGTTTTATATTAGCCTGGTTCGTAATACTAGATGTTTTCATTTGTATAATTACTATTACAGCGATCTAACCTAGGTCTTACGGCAGCAATATATTTAGATGATTATTTCGACTACGAGGAAAAGTCGTCCGAAAACAAGATTCAACCCTGTATACCTATTTTGGATTTTTTCTTTAATCGTTTTTAACTTTAATTCACTAAGCCGACAAACAAAGATTAAAATTCTTCGCCTTTATTAGTTTTAACTTTTAATGTAAATTACTAAATATTGTACACAAAAACAATTTTATCAATGTTTCATTTGAAAATACAAAATTATCCGTAATAATTAACAGTAACGCAGCCGATATCGGATACGACGACACGACGCAGAGTCAGAATACGGTCCGCCGTGCACAGTACCGGCGCGAGCTGCGAGCACATTCATGAATCATGTTACGTAATGTGTATTAGAACGTCTTAGAGCACACTTTTACTACTTTTGTGGAAAGAGTTTTTTGACGATCTGAAAGTACTTTTTGGCAATATAAAATTGTAATTATTATAAAATGCTCAAGGATTTACAAAGGTGTTTAAAGTTTAAACATACAGACGTCATTTATATTATGATGTAAGATTGCTCAATGATGATCAGTTTCCAGGCTATTTTACTTTGCTCGGGGCTGTATGATGTATCGCGTACATATTGTCACAACCCTACAGCTGTATTCTGCCCCGCCGTCGGCCGCCGCACGCGCATCGCACTCGAGAAGTACTATCAGTATCATCTAATTAGTAATAACACGTTAATTTCGATCCTACTACCGATAAACACTGCAAATATAAACAGATTTTAACGACAGTTAAAGGCAAATTGAAATATCGATCACAAGTCTATTGCTATAGAAAGTCGACGTCCACCGGGCGGCTAGGGCGGCCAGGGCGGCCAGGGCGGCCAGGGCGGCTAGGGCAGGTCGGTGTAGAGGTGCGGGTGCGGGCGGTACTCCTTGCCCGAGCGCGGCCGCAGCGTGCTCGTCGTCTGCCGCATCACCCTGCACACACCACATCGGGTCAGGCCGGCACTCTTGCCCAAGAACTGGCATTAGAAAGCGTCGGTTTACTCCAAAGGAGTATCGAACGAGAGTTTAAAATGCGTTTGCAACTTTACTGATAGTCAACAGGTCGTGCGTACCTCATGGTGACGGGCGTGTCCGACGACGAGTGCGACGAGCAGATGGACAGCGTCTCGATGTAGTCCGACATGTCCGACGTGCCCGACGACGTGCTGTGCGTGTCCGCCACTCCTGCGAACGGGACCGTGGCACAGTGTTTTAGAAATCCCCAAAATCGGACATGACTAGGTTAATGCAATGAGTCGATGGCGTCTTATATTTCAAATGCAAGAGTAGAACTCCCGTGTGCGCGTGCGCATTTTACTTCGTTTTTGAGAAAATAAATTTTTAAATTGGTCATTTTTTGACTCTAGTGCAGTCGCCAGAAGTTTTAACCTCCGAAAATTGTAATAGTGAATGGATTTTTGTTTATGAGGTGTCATTTTCTTTTTTACACTATAACTTGCAAAGTTTACCAAAAAAAATTTTTGTGCTTTTAATTTTCTAGTTACTTAATTAAAAATTAATATTTCACCATATAAAACCGGTCCAGAAAAAATTTTTTTTTCTTGTTCCTGTTATTTAATGACTCTTATCCGGTTGTTTACGTTGAAAATTAACCAAATACACAATTTTTAAAAAAGAAAGTTTGCTTTGCTAAGCTAAATACAACTATAAGGTTTTTGCAAAGTTTTTAGAGATTAACGCTCGTCGTAACCAAGATAAAAGGGTTTTGGGTCGATTTAAGGGTTGTAACGAAAAGTGTGTTAAACTTACTTGTTGTGCGTATTTAATTTTTAGAGAAATGATAACTTTTAAGTACTTATAAACGTTTAAATATCTCCAAAAATGTGTAAAATAGACCGAAAATATTTTTCTATATTTGTTGAAAATTTATTTAAGTGAGAGCTAAAACATTAAATGCATCGACAAATGAAAGACTTTTTCTAGTCTTTGAAATATATTTAAACTTCCTACTTAAAGCCAGAAAAAAAATTGGGTGCTACAAATCTCACGTACATACTAAAGACGCATGCTGCGACCTATGTTTGGAAAATGCTTACCTGAATACAAAAAATATCAGTTCTTAACCTAATTTGTATTTTGTCCCTTTAAGTATGTTTTAGCAAATATAATTATTGAAAAAAAAATCAATTTTATTCTGTAAAAACCTAACCAAAAGAAATAAAATACAGATTTTCTTCGAAATATCCGTAAAATGTTTGTGCTACATTTTTAGAAAATTTAATAAAGTAAGAGCTAAAAAGTTATACACATTAAAAAATAGAAGGCTTTGTTAAGCCTAAAAAATAATTTTAAACTTCCTATTTAAAACCAAAGAAATATAGGAACGCCATTTACCTGGCGAGGCACACAACAAGCACATTTGGAGGTATGCTCATCTACATACAAAAATATTAATTTTAAATCTAAATTATATATTTTTTCAACTTATTTTCTTTCTTTGGAATATAAGCAACGATACAAATCAAAAAAACAGTAATATATTTTATTATTTTGCTACATATTTAAAAGAAAGGAATATGCAAATTTTCTTCAAAATTTTACAGTTTATGAATTTACTTGAAGTGGAAGAGAATAATTTAAAAATCAAAAGCACAACTTTTCAATAGGTAAACTTTATTATTTATTTTATCAGCTACACATTCCTTTTTTCTTTTCAATTTTCATCCACTATTGCAAAAATCGGAGGTTTGCACGATTTTTACGCTCTACTCCCTAAAAACGAAATCGATGGTCCCTAGGTAAGTAATCGAATCTGAAAAATTGAATATTTCTTTTTACTGTTTTGGGCTCTTTTTAAAGCATATTATATTATACTGCTTCAAAAATTTTAAAAACTCTTTAGGTTTCCTATATTTAGAGACGTATATTATCGAAATGTAATAGTCTATCCGTCGTATACCAAAGAAAGTTAAATTTCGCGAGCTTACGATGTATCGGTGAGCGTCAAAACAGGACGAAACTACCACTATCACGACTGTACGTGCCCACATCAATAAATAACACTTTATTTGATTTTAAACTATAGGTTATGTAAATTTGATTTTACTTTATCTTTATACAGTTTTAGTAGCATTAAAAATGTTTACCGCGCAAATTATCGAAACGAGCAGATTCGATTGTTTAGGCCGTATTTTCGTCTCTCAATTTACGTACGTACCATTTTCGATTATGTACGTTGTTTTTTCATACATAATTTTTATCGAAAATGACCGTTTCGATTCCATACGTCGCGTTTTAAATAAAAATATTTGCCACTTTCGATTTTTTAACCGAAAGAATATATTTTTAGAAAAATTCGACAGTCCTTCAATAAAAATGAAGTACCAACTTGTGTTTTTTTTTATTATTTAGTTTCTATCCATACTTAACATTAAAAATTCAAAGGAGTGTTGTTTGTCTATTTGTCTGTCTGTTACCACTTCACGCCCAAACCGCTAAACCGATTTTGCTGAAATTTGGTATGAAGATACTTTTAGTCCCGGGAAAGGACATATATTACTTTTTCCCGGAAAAATGTACGGTTCCTGCGTGATAAACGAATTTTTAAGCAAAAAAGTAGCGGAAGTCATCTAGTGATTAAAAAACCTGGTTTTTAAATGAAATATTAATTTTATTTTATGAAATTTTATATATTTTTAAAGATATATTATCCATATCCATCTAATAATATAAATGCGAAAGTTGTATGTCTATTTATTTGTCCTTTCTTCACACCCTAACGAAGCAACCGATCGACTTGATTTTTGTCAAAGACTTAGTTAAAAGGATGAAGAGTAAAAAAGGCTACTTTTTGTCTCGGAAAACATCATTTTTCCAAGAGAAGCGCGATACCATGAAACTTTTTTTATATCATGAAATATGCGCTCGATTTCCATAGTTTGAAAGTTGGTCAGATGCTCTGTATAGAGAAAAAACCCCAATCATCAAAAAGTTGTAGATACTGCAATGATTAAGAGTGTTTTTGATCATGTAGCTTGCTTCCAACCAGTAGAATCACAGTATACACGTAAAGATATCACTAAATTGTACTCAGATAACAATTCGAATATGAACAGGATGTTTTCTCTACACAAAGAATGAGGCCAGTTTTCTAACTGTGGCAAACCCTTCGTCAGTACAGAGCCATCAGTAATGCTGGCATGAACATTGGGTTTATTATTCCTAAATATCTTTGACAAGTGTCATAGTTATTCTGAAAAAATGTTTCCGACAGAAGAGCCAATACTAGCTCATAATAAGCAACTTGAGAATGGGACGCTAGCTAGGGAGATAAAGAATAATGTATATGTACTTTATTTGACTTTCAGAAATTTTAAATTATCCCCATGGAGACGTTGGTTTATTTTATTAACCCATCAAGCCCCGTACGAGCACCGGTGATCGCGAAGACAATATAATACAATAGCATTTCCAAGAATCCCCGATCGAAGGATTAATAATGAAAATTTTCTGTGTTTAACTTTACTGTTTTCAATTTAGCTTTAAAAGAAGGCATATTTGGAATATGGTCAGACCGGTGAAAGGGGAGCCTAAGAAATAAGATAGCTGTTTGATGTATTTTGAAAACGTAAAGATATATCATTTGAAGATGCCAAGAAATTCTCATTTTGGTCCGATATTTGTGCTGGCCAAAATAGAAATACATTCGTATGTTTGATAAGTAATATTTACAGATGTTTTATATATATTTTGTTGTTGTTGATACTATTACAAAATAATGGCAAGTACAAGCAATGTACGCAAAAATAAATCGAAAATGACACTTTTGATAAAATATTCCTTCCATAATCTAAAGTAGCATATCGAAATAGGCAGATACGACACATTTTTGTATTTGCAGTTCCCCGTAAATAATCGAAACTGCCACTTTTAACACATAAAGATAGTTCAATTACGAAGTAGACTATTGTAAGTCAATTTTCTCTAAAACTGTTCATAATTTTAAATTTTTGCTTTCATGTAATAATTTGTAAGGCCAACACAACTGTTTATCCTAATTTTTATAAAGATTCAATCACCCGTTATAAAATTGTGCAAAAAATAAACTTTAAATCGCTCTCCTGTAAAGTAGCGTTTTTCAGATTCGATTACTTACCTAGGGATCATCGAAATTATTTTATTTAAATTAATTACGAGGGTTTGTAAACTTGCTACCCAGCTGATTAGATTAATCATTAGCCGCGTACTGACCAAGCGAGCCGCCTCGCCGCGGCAGCCTCGCGCGCAGTTGCTCGGTCGGTCAGTACGTGTTAGTGCGCGGCAAACGTACCGAGGCGCCTTTGAGCATCGACAAAAACCGACAACTTTTGGCTCGGCAGCGGCACGCTCGGGCAAGGCAGCGAGGCTGCTCGCTTGGTCAGTACGCGGCTATTAAGAGACACAAATTTTGTACTTTATTTCATTCCTACAATTCAAGTAGTTCCTGAGATTTTAATGTTTTTAAATATTTAGACTTTATTTTTTTTTCTGCTTTCCTATATGATTTCCGCACCTTCTGTCCATACTGAAAAATACTTTGGTTTAGTATTTACACTACAATATTTTCTCAGGAACTACTTGAATTGTAGGAATGAAATAAAGTAAAAAATTTGTGTCTCATAATGATTAATCTAATCAGCTGGGTAGCAAGTTTACAAACCCTCGTAAATAATGTAAATAAAAGAATTTTGTTTTTAGGGACTCAAAAAATTACCAATTTGAAAATTGATTTTCTCAAAAACGAAGTAAAATGCGCACATGGGAGTTCTACTCTTGCATTTGAAATATAAGACGCTATCGACTCATTGCATTAACTTAGTCATGTCCGATTTTGGGGATTTCTAACACTGTGCGTGGTGAGAAACGGCGAAATTAGTACGAGGGGATACGTTTTCAAACTTAACAAAAAAGTGCTCGAGTAGAGTTAAATATGTTATTCGACCAACCTCGCAACGGTTTGACGGTGAGAACGGGCACCTCGGCCTCGGCGGAGCAGCACTTGTGGTCGTGCGTGGTGTCGTGCGGCGGCGCGGCGGGCGCGGGCGGGGCGTGCGCGGGGGTGGAGCGGGCGCGGCGCGCGGGCGGCGGGGAGGCGGCGCGGCGCGCACTGCGGTACCGCCGCCGCGCCGCCGCCGTCGTCGCCGGCAGCTCGAAGCCCGCGCGCAGCGACCACGACGACACGCCCGAGTCGTTGGAGCTGGACGAGTCGCGCGTGCCGGCCGGCGGCGGCCCCGAGCTGTCCGCGTCCGAGTGCTTGGCGCAGTCGCACGGCGTCGGCCCGCGCGCAATGTCCCGCAGCGTCTCCACGGACGAGCCGCGGCTGCCGGCGAACTCCTTCGCGTCCTCCAGGAACCGCGACGAGTCCGCGGAGCTCGATCGCTTCCTGTAGTCGGCCCGGTCGTGCTGCCCCCGCGCCTCGACGGCGTCGGCGGCGGCGGCGCCCGCCCGCGAGTCGTCGGGGCGGCAGAGCGCGGGGTTGCTCGCCGACTTCTCCTCCAGCAGGCGGCCGACGGGGCTTTTTGCCGGGTGTTTGAGCGTGTGGAAGGCGAACGTGCCGATGGGGGACATGGGGGTGTAGCCGGACGCGAGCGACCTGTCTCGCTCCAGCTTGCCGCCCTCCAGCGAGTTGGGCTCCATCAGCAGATACTCGTCGGTCGCGGACCTCCTGCCCCTGGAGCTCCTTCCCAGCGGGCCGCACTCGGCGCAGGCGCCGGCGCCGTCGCAGGGGAGGTTGTTGAGCGCGAGCGCGGGTCGCAGGTTGGCGGTGAGCGCGTCGAGCTCGGCCTGCGTCACGCCGGCCCTCCTCAGGAGATCCTTGGCGTTCTCGTAGTGCTCCAGGGACAGGGCGAAACTTAAATTTTCGTAGTTGGCCAGCGGGCCGTCGTCGATCTCGACGCTGCCGGAGTCGACGCTCCGGCTCATCGGGTCGCCGGCCGCCGCAAAGCCGGCCTGAGCCGCTTTTCTTCTAGTTTTTCGCGAGAGATCTATAGTCGCGTACAGAGCTTTCGCGTCGTCCGCGTTCGGTTTTAAATTCTCTTTGTTTGGGGCTGTATCGTCGATCTTGTCGGCGTTGGACTTGCAGTAGGGCAGCCTGATCCAGCTGTTGGCCCAGTCGGTGACGCGCTGGCAGGGGCAGCTGGCCTGCTGGAAACTCTCGTCGGTGTCTATGACAGTCGGCTGCTTCTGTTTTTTGCCGAACTTGAGCAGGCACCCGCAAGGCTTTTTAAGTATGAGGGTATTTGGATTTGAATTTTTCGTAATTTTAAACAGATCGTTACTCATGCATTCCTTGAGTCTCTTTGGCGTGTCGTAGTACTCTCCATCCACCTAAAATGCATTGTTTTATTTATATGTTACATGTTCGATTTTATTTAAGGTTAAGTCGAATTTACATTAGGAATTAAGCTAGTGTTATTCACGTTGTAATGAATTTCATAAACGTGTGAAAGTAGTTTCGAACGTGCTGCAATTACTTTCATTGAACTCATTTCAACATGCATAGCATTAGTTTACTCATGTAAATTCGTCTTTATTGTATAATATCGTTTATTGAATGATGCGGATATAGAACAGTCTGAAATACAGGGCACAGACCAACACGATAATCTATAGTCTGTCAAGAAAGTCATGACAGGCGGGAAATGTTTTAAATGAAATAAAAAATATGAGAACTTTAATAATTCGAGCTAAAAATGTGCAAGGTGACAATATTTAAAATGGGGAACAAATATAATGACCACCAAAAAATGCACTGATACCCTAAACTTGTTTATGAAAAAAAGATATTGAACACCAAAAAAATAAAGTCTAAAATTGCAACACTACCAGCTATTTTAGTCATGACAACACTTCAAATTGTAAATGATAAATACAGTAAATGATCACCAAATATACTAATATAGTAAATGACCACCAAATATAGTAAATGATCACCAAATAAAGTAAATGATCACTAAATATAGTAAATGACCGCCAAATAATATAGTAAATGATCACCAAATGTAGTAAATTATTGCCAAATCCTTGTGAGGAAATCAATGCAATATTTCTGTCCAAATAAATCACTACGATTGACAAAAAATGTAAGCATATTATTAACAAAATAATCGGCCAAGTGTGAGGAGGGTTCCGTACCGTTTATAGAGCAAAATTAGACCTAAAATTGTGTTTTTGTATGGGTTGGGACTTGGGAGCCCACTTTATTTTTTTTTATATTATTATTAATTATTGAAGTAAACATATCATAATCAAGGCCTTTGCGAAAATATCAACGTGCCTACTGGTTGCCATTATTGATATCGAGCAAAAAAGGCCAAAAAAATCACGATTGTTGTATGGGAGCCCCTCTTAAATAATAATTTTATTTTGTTTTAGTACTTGTTGTTATAGCGGCAACAGATATACATAATCTGTTAAATTTTCAGAAGTCTAGCTGGAGTGGTTCTTGATATACAGCCTAGCGAAAGACAGACGGACAGACATCGAAGTCTCAGTAACAGTGTCCCGTTTTTAGGGTTCCGTAACCAAAGGGTACAAACGGGACTCTTTTACTAAGACTTGCTATTGTTAAATAAAAATATATGTAAAGAAAAATGTATTTTTCTTTATTTGCATTTTGCCGCCATTTAGATGATTATTTGACAGATCCTTCTGCTCTACGACTTCTATGTAATCTATGAAAAGAAAAGATGGCCGAATGGACTAAAAACTAGAAAGTATTATCATTGATTTCGGCGATTGTTAATTTAATAACACTAAATGTCGTTTCTTTGTTTTTTCCAGGTAAGATTTTGTTATAATTTAAATGTAATAATTAAAGCTTTTTAGGTCTTGCAGGTCTTGTCTGTGGTCAGTTGAAAAGGAAGGAGTGTGTTTTTAACGTCCGCAAATATTAAATACTATATCCGAAAAATCCAAGTTATTTCGAGCAAATATCTTACTACAAACGTGAACCAATACACCAGGCACCGAGTGAACAATAAATTAAAAGGAATTTGTGGTGAAAAAACGAAGAAAAAGTGCAAAAACTGGTGCAAAATACATATACATATCTTATATCTTTAAACGAGCAATTCTTGTATATATATAATTGGAATCTTGGAATCGGCTCCAACGATTTTCATGAAATTTAGTATATAGGGGTTTTCGGGGGCGACAAATCGATCTAGCTAGGAATAATTTTCATAAAATGTCATTTTATGTGTTTTTGTAATTTTTTAAATACCGAGCGAAGCTCGGTCATATAGCTAGTGTTTAATTAATATCGAGAGTCTTCTTCTCCTTCTTTATCATGGCGGCCAGTCCATAGACCATAGTGAAGTTAACGTCAAAACAATCAACCTGACAGATTGACATCTGACGTATGACAGTACGTAGTGTGGCCAACACAAAAGGGAGGCCATTTTTAAAGAAGAAGAAGAAGAAAAACTGGGTTACCAAGAGTATAAATCCGCAAATAGGGAAAATCTACCGAAACAATGGACAAAGACACAACAATGTTAATATCCAAACACAGCGAACAAATGGATAAAAAAATGGAAGAATTGGCTAATGAGTTCCAGAAACAAATAATCTCACTGGCAGAAAACTTTAACACAATCGAACAAAAATTACAACCATTAGTCAAAGAAAATATACAACTAAAGAAAGATATCCAGACATTGAAAGAGAAAACCTACCACCTGGAAAAAGAAATAAGAAAAAAAATTAATTCTTCACGGAGTACAGGAGTCCGAAAGTAACAACAAAAACCTAATGCCAATTGTCCTAGACATACTAAATGAAGCAGGGAAAATAGGACAATTAGAAAATTATGATGTTTGGGAAATTAGCGATGCACACAGATTAGGAAAAAAAGGTTAAGGCAAAAATAGACCAATATTGATTAAGTTTACTCTGTCATGGAGAAAATTCGAAACTATAAAGAATAACAAAAAATTCCCTAAAGGAATTTATGTAACTGAAGACTTCCCGAAAGACGTTATTGAAATTAGGAAACAACTTAAGACAAACAAGGAGGAAGAGATCGCAAAAGGGAATTACGCTGTCATTAAATATGATAAGCTTGTCGTTAGTCGAAAATCCCTAAAAGATAAAAATGATAAGAGGAAAAGGACACTAACGTCATCCCCTACACAATCTGAAAACCAAAATCAAGATGAGTCTAGACCACAGACAGAGAAAACCAAGGTGACACAGAAGGCGAACAAAATTAATAAGACCAACGCGTTCGACTTCCTACAACGCCAAAGGTCGAATTCACTAACTACAACGAACAAACAATAACAACTATCGCACGCCGGTCTCCAAGATTTAACAAAACAAAAAAACAACACACACCAACAATGAAACTCCCCCAATCCGGAATGCGGTCACCGTGGGGGAATATGACCACTACCCTCCAACAATTAAACCTAAAAGAACTAAAAGAAATGAAGAGTCCGTCTACATAGCCACCTATAACACTCTTTCACTTAGAAAAGATGAAAGCCTAAGCGAATTACTATTAGCACTAGAGACTGTTAAATGGGCAATAATAGGATTGAGTGAAGTTCGACGCCTAGGCGAAAAGATAGAAGATCATGGCCAGTTTGTTTTCTATTACAATGGTGAGACGCCAGGCCAATATGGAGTGGGGTTTCCACTTAAAAAAGAGTTAAAAAAACTGGTTGCACTCCGGGAGTGCCGGCAGAAGTGAAAACTTGATTATTAATGTTGTGCATTTTTTTAACTCATTTTTTATGAAAATCGATTTTTAAAAAATCGTCAATCAAGTTGTTTCGATCAAGTTTCGATCAAGGTTTCGATCAAGGTTTTGATCAAGTTTCGATCAAGTTTCGATCAAGTTTCGATCAAGTTTCGATCAAGTTTCGATCAAGTTTCGATCAAGTTTCGATCAAGTTTCGATCAAGTTTTGATCAAGTTTCGATCAAGTTTTGAACAAATTTCGATCAAGTTTAGATCAAGTTTCGATCAATGTTTCGATCAAGGTTTCGATCAAGTTTCGATCAAGTTTCGATCAAGTTTCGATCAAGGTTTCGATCAAGATTCGATCAAGTTTCGATCAAGTTTCGATCAAGTTTCGATCAAGGTTTCGATCAAATTTCGATCAAGTTTCGATCAAGTTTCGATCAAGTTTCGATCAAGTTTCGATCAAGTTTCGATCAAGTTTCGATCAAGTTTCGATCAAGTTTCGATCAAGGTTTCGATCAAGGTTTCGATCAAGTTTCGATCAAGTTTCGATCAAGTTTCGATCAAGTTTCGATCAAGTTTCGATCAAGTTTCGATCAAGTTTCGATCAGGTTTCGATCAAGGTTTCGATCAAATTTCGATCAAGTTTCGATCAAGTTTCGATCAAATTTCGATTAAGTTTCGATCAAGTTTCGATCAAGGTTTCGATCAAGGTTTCGATCAAGGTTTCGATCAAGTTTCGATCAAGGTTTCGATCAAGTTTCGATCAAGTTTCGATCAAGTTTCGATCAAGTTTCGATCAAGTTTCGATCAAGTTTCGATCAAGTTTCGATCAAATTTCGATTAAGTTTCGATCAAGGTTTCGATCAAGTTTCGATCAAGTTTCGATCAAGGTTTCGATCAAGTTTCGATCAAGTTTCGATCAAGTTTCGATCAAGTTTCGATCAAGTTTCAATCAAGTTTCGATCAAGTTTCGATCAATTTTCGATCAAGTTTCGATCAAGTTTCGATTAAGTTTCGATCAAGTTTCGATCAAGTTTCGATCAAGGTTTCGATCAAATTTCGATCAAGTTTCGATCAAGTTTCGATCAAGTTTCGATCAAGTTTTGAACAAATTTCGATCAAGTTTCAATCAAGTTTCGATCAAGTTTCGATCAATTTTCGATCAAGTTTCGATCAAGTTTCGATCAAGTTTCGATCAAGTTTCGATCAAGTTTCGATCAAGTTTCGATCAAGTTTCGATCAAATTTCGATCAAGTTTCGATCAAGTTTCGATCAGGTTTCGATCAAGGTTTCGATCAAGTTTCGATCAAGTTTCGATCGAGTTTTGATCAAATTTCGATTAAGTTTTGATCAAGGTTTCGATCAAGGTTTCGATCAAGTTTCGATCAAGTTTCGATCAAGGTTTCGATCAAGGTTTCGATCAAGTTTCGATCAAGTTTCGATCAAGTTTCGATCAAGTTTCGATCAAGTTTCGATCAAGTTTCGATCAAGTTTCGATCAAGTTTCGATCAAGTTTCGATCAAGTTTCGGTCAAGTTTCGATCAAGTTTCGATCATGTTTCGATCAAGTTTCGATCAAGTTTCGATCAAGTTTCGATCAAGTTTCGATCAAGTTTAAAATTGAGTTCAAGTTCGAGTTCGAGTTCGAGTTCGACACAAAACACTTCTCTCCAACCGTCTTACGCGTTTTGTATGGTTTTTCGATCAACACGAAAATCTATCGCGAGTTTCACAGTTTTTACCCATCCCACAAGTGCTCAACGCCGCTAAAGAAGTTTTCACTTCAAAAATCGGTTGTCTGTAAAGTCGGTTTACTGACGATAGTTGAACGTGACAACGTCATAGCCTTAACCCCTCAGTTCCGGGAAAAATCTATGCAAAAAAGTTGGCAGGTCAATGTGCAAAAAAAAATGGCGCCCGGCCTACCCTCTTTGTAAAATTAATGTAATATGAAATATCCTTACATACAATCCATATTTTATGTTTTTGTGAACTACATTATAATATATGTTAAATTTTCTATCTATCAAGCCATCATAATATAGTATTTAATCCGATGTGATATTAGTTTCTCAATTATAAACTTTCGCAACTATAATTAGTGACTTGTTCAGAAGAAATAAACGAATACTTTATTCTTATCTCAATGATAAACTCCTATACTAACTATTTTTGTAAACAAATCGACGAATGATGTTGAGATGTATAAAAACAAACTACTTGAAATAGGACACTCCTCTGCAAAGAAAAAATAGTCCGCAAGCAAACATCGACCTATACAAATACATTTCAAAATGGGCGCGGCCGGCAGAAAGCCCTTAAACATATTGTGTCAAATGTTAATCGGTTCCCTGCCGGTCTGTGTGCTTACTCGTAATAGGGCAATAAATCATTTCGTACAATAGTGACTAGTAGTTCTACAAGCTTTTAACGTAATTTATTTACAATCATAATAAGCAAATCGCTTCCGAATCTCTATAAATAGAAACACACTTTTTCGAGTGTAACCTAAAGTTATTTCGATGTATTTCTTTCAAATGATTGTCTAAAAATATTTATAATGAGTAAAATAAACTATTCGCAATACAAAACGCTACATACATTCGTGAAATCCAGTAAAATCTTCGAACAAAGCACAAGTCATACCTTGACACGTAGGAAATAGAGCACAATTTTGAATAGCCGAAATAATACTAATAGCTCACAGATTGTTTATTTATTTTTCATTCAGAGTGTGGTCAATGTATCAAAGGTCATAACTAACCAAACTTCTTCATACAAAAGTATTCTCTAAGTCATCGAAATACGTAATATAATCGAAACAAAGAGCGCGGCCCAGGTGGGCCTTACGGTTGTTGAGAGACTTGAGAGGATAAATGGAACGCCTCAGAGCGATCAGCGAGGTAACCCCGCATATTGCGTCATGTTTTTTCGTGCGCGCAGCCCATATCGAATTATAAGACGTTATCACGTCAAAAATATATTATTGAATTTATAGGCATTTCTGAACGCATAGCGATACTTAACCTCCAACTCCCCTCAAACAGAGAACCATGGTCCATAGTCCAATTGTACTCTCCGACTGAACAGTATAGCGTCGAAGCAATCGATATTTTTTACCAAAAGCTCTCAGACACACTAAAAGAACATACGCATAAAAATAAGATAATTATGGGCGATTTTAACGCGAAAATAGGAGACCGTATCAACGATGGAGAAGAAATGATTCTAGGATATTGCTCTGGAAAAAGATCAAGAAATGGAGAAAAACTTATGCAGCTAGCTTATGAAAATTATCTTAAAATTATGAACAGCGTATATAAAAATCGAATAAATAATAGATGGACATGGCACTCACCTGATGGTCTCATAAAAAACGAAATAGATTACATTCTTAGCAACAGTAGTAACATCTTCCAAAACTGTAAAGTAATTAGTAAGCTAAATTTTAACAGCAATCACCGAATGATTAGAGCAAAAATAAAAATCTCAACCAATAAGACCAGACCATTTAAAATTAAATCAAAAGGACTAGCGACGGATAACAATACAAGAAATGTCAAAGAAGATTTAATAAACTTTAAGGAGAGCATGAAATACCTAAATCCACAAGAGAAACTACATAGCTTACAGGAAATACTGATTAGAAGAAGCTCAACAAATATTAAAAACAAAAATGTTAATAACAGTAAACAGCTTAAGGCATGGTTGTCACAAGGAAAAAAAACTGATAGAATATAGAAACAAACTAATAGGAATGCGAAATAAAACAAAAGAATTCAGACGAACTATAGCTGAAACTAGTAAAGAAATAAAGAAAAACATAAGAACCGATAGAAGAATACATAGACTGAAGACAATGGAGAAATGCATACAAAAGGCAGGTGGGATAAAGAAAGCAAGTAAAGAGCTTAATTATAAAAAAGAATGGATACCGAAAATGAAAAGTAAAAAAGGTAAATTAAACACCAAGAGAAGTGAAATATTAACAATCGCAACCAACTTTTTCAACAACTTATACTCCAGCAAAATCAACCTGGAAAAGACGCAACTATCAAATGAGGAACCAGAACCAGACATTATGTTGTCTGAAGTTAAAAGGGCTATTAAATCACAGAAGAAAGATAAAGCACCTGGAGCAGACAACATTACCAATGAGCAATTGATTGAAAATATGGAACACATTGCTCCCATACTCACAATAATATTTCATGAAATTCTAAAAACTGAGAATATTCCGGAACAATGGTTGTCTTCTACCATCATACTGATACATAAGAAAGGCGCTAAAGATGACATAAACTACAGGCCAATCAGCCATAAGTATAGTTTACACAGAGCCAATAATCTTGGCGCCAGTCCTTCAGAAGCCAGTACTGGCCTGGCCCCTTTTGTTTAGATAAAGCCATCGCATTCACGGATTTTTCTTCAGGTGTCCACACGTTTGCATTTAAAAAAATAATGAGTTCACGGCAAAGTCTGTTGAAAAAGAAATGTTTTAAGGAACATCTGCGAACCATTAACAGAAGAGTCGATTGAAATATTAGAAAAAAAAAGAAAACGAAACGATTCTTTTTTTTATATACTTATTCATTCCGGCACGAAGTTGTTCTAGTGCCAAAGCGCGCATTTGTTTATTTTTGTATGAATCACAATGCTTATCCTACAAGCATTCGAGCTCCATTTAAAGTTGTATATATTTTTAAAGTATCCTCTTCATTGAATTTTCTCGGCATTTTGTCCTAAAAATTCCAAACACATGCATACCGTACAGACGTTCGCCAGTAACTGGCGAGGTGCATCTACACATGACCGCAACACTGGCGCGGGGGTCGAGGGGTATGCGGGCGGAGGTCACTGGCTAGAAAAATAGACGGGCGCTCTATTCTCGCCAGTACTGGCAGTACAGGCAGGCAGTACTGGCCTGGCTTGAAAAACTGTTTACATGCGGCATATACCAAGCCAATACTGGCTGCCAGTCTTATTGGCAGCCAGTATTGGCTGTGTATAAACTATACTTTATGTCAAAGATTTATAAAATTTTCGCCAAAGTAATACTTAATTGAATAAGCAGGATACTGGACGAAAACCAACCTTGGGAGCAAGCCGGGTTCAGGAACAATTATTCAACAGTAGATCATATCCACGTGGTGAAACAAATTTTCGAGAAAAGTAGAGCATATAATTTCACACTGTATTGCTGCTTTGTATATTACTGTAAAGCTTTCGATTCACTTGAACATGAAATGATATGGAGAGCCCTAAATAACCAAGGAATAGAAAACAAATATATTAGAATACTTAGGAATAAATATGAAAACAGCACAGCAAAAGTAAAGCTAGAAAAAGAAGGAAAAGAGATTAAAATTAGAAGAGGCGTTCGACAGGGTGACCCTATCTCTCCCAAGCTGTTCAGCGCTGTCCTGGAAGAAATATTGCGAAAAATCGAATGGAAAGAGAAAGGCTTGACTATAAATGGCGAAAAGTTAACCCACCTCAGATTTGCTGACGATCTGATTGTGTTCTCACCAACAAAAGAAGGTCTGCAGGAAATGTTGATTGACCTGGAAGTAGAAAGCCAAAAAGCAGGATTGATGATGAACACATCAAAAACAAAAATCATAACTAATAGCACCGAAGAACCTGTAACTGTTGGAGGCAGAACTATTGAATATGTAAGTGAGTATATCTATCTGGATCACCTTATATCGACAAATGACCTCATGTCGAAAGAAATAGACAGACGTATTGCCAATGCCTGGAAACGATATTGGAACCTAAAAGAAATAATGAAAGATAGGCAAATGAGTATGGAGATTAAAAGAAAACTTTTTGATACATGTATCATACCAATTCTTACATATGGTTGCCAGACTTGGGCACTAAACAAAGCGCAAATTAGGAAATTAACAACATGTCAAAACGCAATGAACAGAAGCATGATAGGAAAAAAACTCTCAGATAAGACTAGAATAGAAACTATAAGAAGAAAAACAAAAACTAGAGATGTAATCGTTACCATCAAAAGACTAAAATGGAAATGGGCAGGACACATAGTACGTGGCAAAGATAAGTGGAGCAAATCAATACTCTCTTGATTCTTGGGCCACTTCAAAAGAAAACGTGGACGTCCCCCCAGGCGCTGGGTAGACGACATAAAAAATATTGCAGGTCCCACGTGGACTAGAACATCAAAAGATAGATACACCTGGAATATGTTGGAGGAGGCCTATGCCGTGCAGCAAACAGATAATAATAAATAAAATTATGATATAAGAAATAAAAATAAATTAGAAATAAGGATCTTAGTCAAGCATCAAAATTACCATGAAAGTTCTGTTATCTGAATAAAGGCTGTTGTTATTATTATTATTATTAATTAAAGCTTTATGTTATGTGGATCCACATATTTTGATTAAAATAAAAACTTTGTTTTTTCCAGAAACCCAATTGTGTTATTGTTTACTACGTAATCGTCGAAAATCCTAAGAAATAACCTTATAAAACGACATTTATTGTCAAGAAAAGAAAATGTGGAAAGGTTGAAATTCGCATTCCAAGTAAAACCAACATCAGACGGAAAGTCGAACCACATTGCCATAACCTCAATCAGTACACAAGATGACAAGATTTTTCTAATTCCTGAAGAATATCAAGCAGTGTCACTCCACAAACATATATAAGCCAGTAAAACCTTTAGTACAGTGAAAAATACACTGAAAAAAAAAACCAATCCAGAAATGTCTGGATAAAAACTACGGAGGACATTTTAAATGCTTATGTGGATGAGGATAAAAATATGATTTTCCAGGACCAATTTCTCGAGGAGATAAGTCAAGAACAATTTGCTAAAACCAATACAAAAGTAACAGAAGTCGACCCAATTGTAAAGATTTAGGAAAAATTGATTGAAAGTCAGGAAAGAAAAGAAAAACAAAGTATGAAAAAACTGTCTGACAAATTCGTTATTGAAAAGTTTGATGGACGAAATACAATTAGTGCATCATATTGGATGGAGACATTTGAAAAGGAATGTGAAAGGTTTGAAATAGTAAACGAAGATCAAAAAATTGAAATTTTCAGATTATTTCTTGAAAAATCTTGCACATCTTGTCCGAATGAAAATCAAGTTTTTTACAAACCTATGCCATTAAAGGTTGGTCAACAAGCAAGTATGCATTGTTTTTTAAGTATCAATCAGGCTCTTTGTTGGACTATGCTGTAAGAAAAGAAAAACTATTGCTAGAAGTAAGAAAAACAATTGATGAAGGGACATTAATTGATATAATAGCTGCGGGCTTGCCAGACTTTATAACAGACAGAATTAACAAGGAGGAGGTTGTGTATGTAAAAGATTTATTCAATGAACTGAGAAAGTTAGAGCATCTAGTTTTAAAAAGAAGAATTTTCAAAAAGAGAGAAGATACTAAACCAAATATAATATATGAAAAGTGTAGCATTTGTGAAAAATTAAAAAAAGGTGTACGTTACCACTCGGAAGATTTATGTTAGTTTAATCCTAAGATAAATAATGAAAAGGATAAAAAGCAAATAAAAGTCATCAATAATTCAGAGCTAGAATGTGAACTACAGTGTGAAGATCAAAAAACTAACTGTGCCGCCATTAATTAAAGTAAAATTAGTTCTTAATAACAATATTGAGATTTTTGGAATCTACGACTCTGGTTCTAATGTATAATTGATCAATTCAAAGTTATTAAAGATAAATAATAAAGATCCTAACTTTAGTAACAATGCTAATTTGAAAACAATGAATGGCGTTAAAAAAGCGAACGGCATAATCAAAGTTAATATAAACATTTTTGATATGGAAAAGGAAATGAATGTTTTTGTGATAGACAGAAAGAATTTTGACTATGACTTTTTAATAGGACTAGACTGCATAAAAGAATTTGAAATTTGAAAGTACACCAGAAACTGCCTGGTTCTAAAATTCAATGGTTTTTTGAAGAAAAAAATAATTCAAATATATTATATTCAATATATTCAACTTTAATGAACACTTATGTGAAGAAAACTTTCAAATTTACATATATCATCTAGATTTCAAGGATCAAGCACAGATTGAGGAGTTGATATCAAAATATAAATCTGTTTTTGCAAAAGATAAATATGACATAGGGAAAGTAACGGGTTATGAGGCACACATCGATTTACAAGTGGAAAAATATTGCAGTAAAAGACCATATCGTTGCACTATTCCAGATAAGAAGGAAATAGAAAAACAGGTTTCAAAGTTATTGAAAAAAAATATAATCGAGGAATCATATAGCCCTTTTTCAGCACCTGTTACACTCGCTTACAAAAGAGATGAAAAAAAAAGTCCAGATTATGCATAGATTTCCGAGAACTTAATAAGATAGTTGTTCCGCAATCGCAACCATTCCCTCTTATTGAAGACCTTATAGTGAAAACAAGAGACTGCAAATTTTTCTCTACGCTAGATTTGAACTCCGCTTTCTGGTCCATACCATTGCGTGTTACTGACAGATACAAAACTGCATTCGTTACACAGGAGGGCCACTACCAATGGACCTGTTTGCCGTTCGGTCTAAAGACAGCACCGGCCATTTTTCAAAGAATAATGTGTAACATTATACGAAAAAATAAGCTAGGAGAATTTGCAGTAAGTTTTATAGACGACTTATTAGTATTTTCAAAAACATTTTTAGACCATATAAGACACCTAAAACAATTATTTGAAGCCATAAAAAATGAAGGCCTGAAACTCAAATTTTCCAAAATGTATGTTTGCAGCACAATCAGTCAAATACTTGGGTCATATATAATACAGAATAACTCAGTCAGACCGCTGAAGGATAATTTGATATCAATACAAAATTTCCCAATTCCAAAAACACAGAAACAGGTAAGGCAATTTTTAGGTAAAATAAACTTTTACCATAAGTATATGCCAAATATAGCAATAAAACTAGAGCCTTTGCATAATATTTTAAGAAAAGGACAAATATTTAACTGGACTGAAAAATGTCAACAGTCATTCGATGAAATGAAACAAAATTTATGTTCTCAACCAATATTAACAATCTTTGATCCTAATCTCCCTATTCACATATATACAGATGCCAGTATACAGGAACTGGGAGCAGTCTTGAAGCAGCCACAAGACAATAATGAAGAAAAACCTGTTGCATACTTCTCTAAAAAGCTAAATGAAGTTCAAAAAAGGAAGAAAGCAATATATCTGGAATGCCTAGCGATTAAGGAATGTGTTTAGTATTTGCAGCATTTATTGATAGGTAGAAAATTTACTGTATTTACTGACCACAAACCGTTAGAAACTATGAACATTAAATCAAGGACAGATGAGGAATTGGGTGAACTTATATTCTGTCACAATATGATTTCCAAATTAAGTACTCGCCCGGCAGATATAACATTGAAGCTGATTGTCTGAGTAGAAACCCTGTCCTTGGACCAAATGAAAATCAAGATGAACAATTAAAAATAGTAAACACACTAAAACTACAAGAAATCTTAGAAGGTCAAGAAAAAAATGAAATTATACAGTGCAAGAAAGATAAATTAATATCAAAAGACAACATATATTATAAGAGAGTAAAGAACAAAGACAAAATAATTTTATCTGAAAAATTTAGCATACAATTCATAAAAAAAATACATAAAGACATGGGTCACTTAGGAATTAGGCAGATGCAAAGTATGAATAGTTCATTGTATACAGCGGAGAACATCACAAAGAACATAAAAAGAATTTGTGAAAATTGCTTAGTGTGTATAAAAAATTAATCAAGAGGACAGAACAAATTAATGTCACATTTGGGACCTGCCACAAAACTGTTTCAAATATGTTCTATTGATACAATTGGAGGCTTTGGAGGTACACGGTCGACGAAGAAGTATTTACATCTGCTAGTGGACCATTTTACTAGGTATGCACATATTTTAACTTCAAGTACATAAAACTCAAATGACTTCATCAAACTCATAAAAAACCGTGGAGAAATTCATAATATTGAATTGATTCTATCGGATCAGTATCCAGGTATTAATTCTAAAGAATTTAAAGGATTTTTGGAACAGGAAAATATCTGTATAATCTTTACAGCAGTCAACTCGCCTTACTCAAATGGTCTAAATGAAAGACTTAATCAGACATTAGTCAACAAAATCCGATGCAAAGCAAATGAAAATGTTAAAAAAGTTGCATGGACAACCATTGCTCAAAACTGTGTAAAAAAACTATAATGAGACGAAACACTCGGTTACTGCAGGATATGCTTCAAAGTACCTACTATATGGCACAGATGTATCTCTTTTGCCGAATGAGATGAAGCTGAAAAAGACTGAGATTGATTTAATAAAAGACAGGCAAAAAGCTTTAGAAAACACAATAAAATCACATAATTACCACAAAGAAATCTATGATAAGAATCGATTATGCATAGACTTTAAAGTTGGTGATATTGTCTTCTTCTTCTTCTTTTAAAAATGGCTGACTCGGTGAGTTGCCAATGTCAGAGTGGCTCCAAAGACTTTGCTCTATGTAGTGAAGGTCTGGTGAAGTAACAAGTGTACGGTTACAAAGTCTTTGTGGAGAATGGTTACAGACTTAATAGAAAAAAACTGGATGAATTGAAACTCGGACCTTATCAAATTATAGAAAAAATATCAAATACAATCTACAAGATAAATACTGATCATAAGAAGTCGGAGTCAAATTTTTTTCACATCTCAAAACTAACCCCAGCTCCTGATGGCATCTAGTCTGAGAGTTTGCGTGACTAAGCACCTGATTATATTTTCTTTTGGGGGGGAGATGTAAAGAAAAATGTATTTTTCTTTATTTGTATTTTGCAGTCATTTAGACGATTATTTGACAGATCCTTCTGCTCTACGACTTCTATATAATCTATGAACAGAAAAGATGGCCGAATGGACTAAAAACTAGAAAGTATTATCATTGATTTCAGCGATTGTTAATTTAATAACACTAAATGTCGTTTCTTTGTTTTTTCCAGGTAAGATTTTGTTATAATTTAAATATGATAATTAAAGCTTTATGTTATGTGGATCCACATATTTTGATTAAAATAAAAACTTTGTTTTTTCCAGAAACCCAATTGTGTTAATTATAATTGTGCTACGTAATCGTCGAAAATCCTAAGAAATAACCTTATATATATGTCGCAGTCATCTGGTTTAATCTGCGTTTCGATTGAATGACTAGCGTATTCATTGAATGACTCCATTCAATTAAATGACTCGGCCGAACGTCGATTGAACAATCGTCATCCAACGTCCAACTAGTTCGCGGATTGTAAAATAGCCCTTTGAAAAGAGCGGACATAAAATCAGTCAGGCTATTAAATAATTTAGTTCATTTTTTTCCACTGCGGCGCTAGTTGTCGCCAATACCAATATGGCTTTGAGTATTAATAACAGTAGCAATATGGCCTCAAACAGCTTGCGCAAAGAACATTGTGTTGATATTTTTTCCGATTGAGTTTTTCTTAAAGTGCTTTATTGATTATAAAATAGTGTGACACATGGATTTCACGATTATTAGTCCGCCGCTGGCTACTCTTAAAGAAAAAATTGAGGCGAAACTGGCCGAATACGAACAACAAAATCAAGGTTAGTATATTATTATTGTTTATATTTTGTGATATTTAGGGGTTCGTGTTTTAGTGTTCTTGATTGCGTGAACACAATGATAATAAGTTATCATGGTGTTACTGTTTCAGGATCACAAAGAAAACCGTGGACACCTGAAAGAATTTTAGAAATCATAAACAAAGTTCGAAAGGCTAAGGTGTCCATGGTAAATGGTTTCCAAACAAGCCAGGACATCTATAGATTATTATTGGCTGGCGAAATATGACACTATGCTTATAGCCAACGAAGAATACTTAATATTCAAAAGAAATACTCCGGATGACCCGACGGTGCGAATTTTACCCCGAAATGAATATTTTGGCACTTTAGAAGATATTAACTCTTAGTCACCCTAAACAAGCATTACAAAGTCGGCTATATCGCCTATATACCATTCAACGTCTTCACTATAATGACGTTTAGTCAAGACGTTAAACGTTTTAGTCAACGTCTTGACTAGTTGTCCTTCAGTCATTCAATTGAATGGAGTCATTCAATGAATACGCTAGTCATTCAATCGAATCGCAGATTAAACCAGATGACTGCGACATATATTTGGTTATAATTTTACATTAAAATGCTAACATATAATGTTGGTGATCATTTACTAATTTTGGTAATCGTTTACTACTTTTGGTTTAACAATGATTTATTTTGAGTCATTTTGCATAAATAGGATAGCGAGATAATAAATCTTTGGTGATAATTTTACATTAAAAAGCTAGTATAATGTTGGTGATCATTTACTAATTTTGGTGATCATTTTACATTAAAATGCTAGTATAATGTTGGTGATCATTTACTAATTTTGGTGATCATTTACTTAATTTGGTGATCATTTACTATTTTTGGTTTTAAGACGTTAAATCTTTGGTTATCATTTTACATTAAAATGGTGGTCTGTATTTTGGTGATCGTTTACTATTTCTGTCTGTGAAATGTTACTATTTCTGGTGATCAGTTAATTATATGCCTTTAAAATGTAATAAGCGTTCTCTGTGAACATACAAAGAAAAAAAAACACCTTATAAGCGTGATTACGTTTAGAAAATTTTCCCGCCTGTTATGACTTTCTTGACAGACTATATATAATCTATATCATTATTCATTATATAAAAGGCTTTGTCCTGAATCACAAGAAAATGGAATCACGCTACAGCCTAAACCACTGCTCTTAACACGATCCTTTAGTCCCATTTGCTCGATGCATTAATATTATTTAATGTAGTCCGCAAGTTTACTAATAGTCAACAGGGGAGTCAGCTTTTTAATTCTTAAAAAATAACGTACAATAAAGCCTTAATCTTACCTCCGCAGATGGTATTTTTGGCACGTCGTAGTTCTCATAAGGTCCAAGGTTGGCCGTGTCCTCGCCGATGGAGGAGAGATGCGCGTGGCTGAAGGAGCGGATGGGCAGCGGCATGGGCGGCTTCCGCGGCCCGGCCGGCTCCGGCCTAGCGGGCTTTGGCGGGCGCTCGGGCGGGCGGGCCGCGCACCGGCACACATCTTCGCGCGCGGGGGAGGGGTGCTCGCCCGCCGCCTCGTCCACGGCGTCCATCGTCCAGGCGGGCGCGAAGTGCCGCGCGCCGGGCGTCAGCGCCGCCGTGGACGAGCGCGACAGGGCGCCCAGCTTGGAGATGCAGCTCATGCAGCGCTCGAGCGACACGCCGCCCCAGGGCCCCTCCTCCGCGCCCACCACACCCGCCGCCCCGCACACGCTCGCCGTATCGCCCAGCCCCAGGTCGCCGCTCCAGCAGGGCGACGCCGCGCCCTCGCCCCCCTCCGAGTACAGCCGCAGGTCCGACGGCGGCGCCGCCCGCTCCCCGACCGCCTCGAACGACCGCTCCCGCTTCCTCAGCGAATTCGTGCTCCCTGCAAATATCACTACATGACGCGACGTTCTATAAGTGTCAGTCTGTAAGTTTGTATCGCGGTTGACATAGAATAGAATAGAATAGTATATTAATTATTTCCATGAAATTTGTTACAATTTCTTATGATTAGGTTATAAATAAAGTTCTTATGATTAGGTTATATAGTATCAAAATTTCCGCCTCATTTGCGTGGAAATATTGTCTAATTTTAAACATTAATTCATGTTAATCTTATATTCTAATAAACATGCAAACGATTTAAAGAAAGAATCATTAACAAATTTTATCATGTTATTATAACATTAGTAAAGAAAAGTCAAGAATATTATTTCATTATCATTATCTTCATTAAAATCCTAATTACATTATTTATGTCAAAAAGAATTAAATATTACATAAGTATAATAATTACTTATTAAATTAATCAGGTCCACAAGCGTCACATGCAATATGTCGGAATCATTTCCTACTAGGTACACCGATAAATTAATTCAATATAATGTCATACTAGGGGTAAAATAAAAAGATAAATAATAATATTAATGTCATAATTTCACATTAGTCTTAAAAAGTAATCTGAATTATTGTCTTATAATTATGCTTATTCCTATTCTATATATTATTTAATGTTAATTCAAATTTATTTGTTATTGCTATATCGTTAAAGTATTCTTGTACTGAATAATATAGCATTTTTCTAATAGCCATTCAAATAGCGCCTTCTTAAACTTAACATAAGTATTTTTGTCATTTTTGTCATTTTAATTGTCATACAGTAAGCGTTTTTGTTATTTAATGCTGTTTTTGTGTGGGTATATTTATTTTGTTTTTATTTATTTTGTTTTTATTTATTTTGTTTCTGGTTTCTTTATCGCCTTTATTTTCAAACTAGCGACTCGCCCCGGCTTCGCACGGGTATAAAATATATAGCCACTGATTCAGCAGTTTTGATTATTCATTATTACTACCCGTGGCCCGCATTGGTCGGTACCGCCGCAAAAGCTACGTCTCACAGGAAATTGGAGCCTTTTGCGAGGTATAGGCAAATCAGTAAGGATCATTAGGTATTCTTGGTATATGAGCTGATTCACCAGCTGCAGGGCCGGTCATAATCTTCGCTACTGCGCACCCCCGCCTTGGTAGCGCCCACTTCGAAACGGGCGTAAATCGCAATTTTTAATTTCGTCATAACTTCTCAACCAAGCGTCCAATTTAATCATTCAAACACCAAATATTATCTACACAAACTGTACTTAGTGATGAAATAATTTATTTTGATAAGGATTATCAGAATGAGTAAAATAAATGCGTTTAAATGTAGTCCAAAAAAAAATCAAGATTTTTAAATAAAAAAATGGTTGTTGTGCCTCACTTGACATAGATAGGTATTATAGTGTGTCGCGGACATTATGTAGATATTTATAAGATCTACATTTACTTAGAACAGTGTATGGTTCTATCTTTTATAGTTTAGGCAGCGTACGCAATATAAGTAACTTTTCTGGTTGATTTTTTTCACCTTGTGTCAGAAACACCCAAATATCTTACGGAACCCTATATTTTCCAAAATAAAAAGTAGCCTATGTTACTCGTAAATAATGTAGCTTTCGAATGGTGAAAGAATTTTTAAAATCGGTCCAGTAGTTTTTGAGCCTATTCATTACAAGTAAACAAACAAACAAACAAACAAGTATTACCTCTTTATAATATAAGTATAGATAGAAGACCATGCTTCTTAACAAAAAGACATGATTCTTGTATATGTTACGCTCAAAGACCGAAAACGCTCACTGAGCGAAAAAATGGCTCACAACGCGTTGTGGTCATAGTGAAACGGCCACGACGCGAATTTTGCGTCGTGGCCCTAATGAAAACCATGCCGCGCCATGACGCGTTCTGGTAATCACAGAAATACCACATAGCGAAATTCATGTCGTGGCTGACGTGCTATTCGACCACAACGCGTTGTGGTAATCGAGAAAGCCATGACGCGTTCTGAGCATTTAAAACAGCCACGACGCGAATTCGTGTTGTATAAAATTACTCCTACTTGACTGGCCTGGTTTCATTGAAACCAGAGTGCTCTTATGTATTGCGTACACACTTGGGCACTATAAAATTACTCCTGCATAACTTGCCTGGTTTCATTTAAACCAGAGTGCTCTTGTGTATTGCGCACACACTTGGGCACTATAAAATAACTCCTGCGTGACTGGTCTGGTTTCATCGAAACCAGAGTGTTTTTGTGTATTGCGCACACACTTGGGCACTATAAAATTACTCCTGCGTAACTGGCCTGGTTTCATTGAAACCAGTGTTTTTGTGTATTGCGCACACACTTGGGCACTATAAAATTACTCCTACTTGACTGGCCTGGTTTAATTGAAACCAGAGTGCTCTTATGTATTGCGTACACACTTGGGCACTATAAAATTACTCCTGCATAACTTGCCTGGTTTCATTTAAACCAGAGTGCTCTTGTGTATTGCGCACACACTTGGGCACTATAAAATTACTCCTGCATAACTTGCCTGGTTTCATTTAAACCAGAGTGCTCTTGTATATTGCGCACACACTTGGGCACTATAAAATAACTCCTGCGTAACTGGCCTGGTTTCATTGAAACCAGAGTGCTCTTGTGTATTGCGCACATACTTGGGCACTATAAAATTACTCCTGCGTAACTGGCCTGGTTTCATTGAAACTAGAGTGCTCTTGTGTATTGCGCACACACTTGGGCGCTATAAAATTACTCCTTCGTAAGTGGCCTGATTTCAGAACGCGTCGTGGCCGTTTTTATTAGGGCCACAACACGAATTCACGTCGTGGCTGTTTTTAAATGCTTAGAACGCGTCATGGCTTTCTCGATTACCACAATGCGTTGTGGTCGAATAGCACGTCAGCCACGACACGAATTTCGGTATTAGTCGTGTGTGTACAAGACAAAAAAACGAGGAATACGGCTTTTGCTGAACCAAAGATTTCCTTTGGTAGGATTGATCTTTATATCCCTAAGATGAGTTTACGATGTGGAGCCACCTGAATATTTCATGCAGGTGGGGGAGGGGGGTTTTTTTTAGTTAAACAAATCTTTTTCTTCTTCTTTTTTGTGTAAAATTATTTGCATAATTAAGTTAAGTATCAGAAAATATGTTTTTCATCTTTTAATTATAATGTATTTAACTTTTTCCCTTTTTTTTGCAAAATTTGTATTATTTTTGGTACGCCGCGATCAATAGTGTGGGTTATGTGTTTGTCTAATTGTTTATCTAATTGTACTTTGTTTAAGATTTTAACATGTAACTGATTTTTGGTCCAATAAAGAAAATAAATAAATAAATAAATAAACAAGGTATGAGGTCAATAACTGAATGGGATTTAGGTATATAGTCGAGTTTGGTATCATTTTCGATTGAATCGAATGTTTAAATGCCAGTTTTGGAATAATATTTAGATAAAAGATAGTAAAAATAACATAAAATAAAAATAATAGAATATATGATTTTCAACCAACGACAACGCTGTTGATAGGGCTTAATTAATATAAAGAGGCTGATAGCCGCATTATTCTGCATGCCAGAGATATGGTGATGAATGGAGCAATAAATATATTAATATTACTAGTCGTTCCGCGCGGCTTCGTCCGCGTAAATTAGGTATTTCACAGACAAATTAGTCCACAATAAATAGCCTATGATCCTTCACGTTCCTACTTTTTATCCGCGTAATAAAATATAGCCTATAGCCTTCCTCGATAAATGGGCTATCTAACACTGAAAAAATTTTTCAAATCGGACCAGTAATTACAGACTCATACTAAGATTAGCGCGTTTAAATAATGATTCTTCTTCTTCTTCTTTTTACATTGTTTAATATCTTTATCGTGCAAATATGAGTCCTAAAATGAATTTAGCATTCTGAAGTCATCCGAATATGGTACCGAACTTGGAATAGTACCAAAATTAATGCCTCTATACAGATTGAGACTCTATTTTCCTCCAGAGCAGAAGCTGCTAAAATTTTAAAAACGGTCTCTTCAAAGGGATTCTAGTGTTCTTGATATTTTTACTTTTTGGCGGCTGGTTTTAGGTAGTTCATCAAAGGTTATTTCGTAAATATGGATTGGAGTAATGAAAAATGTTTACAAATGATAGAATTATACCATAACAAAAGATGTTTATGAGATCCAACCTTTGATGACTATAAAAATAAATTAACTACTTATCGTTGACGAATGAGCAATAAGCATTCGCTCGTTTGGTCTAAACGGAGCTATATATTATGATTCTCATCTATAGACCAAAAATTCTTATTCTTGATGTTCTTGTTGATTCGATTGGTGTAAACGATCTAAATTCTAAAGTATGTTGTAACGAATTATAGTTTACATTAAACGAATACGAAAGAATGTTCTTGTGCTGTTCTTGCTCTATGTTCTTATGGTGTAAACCCACCTTAAGGCGCGGCCAACTTGTTCGCCGCTGGATTATACGGATAGGATTTTCTCAATCTACCCCCAAAGACCTATGGCCCCTCCCTATATCGAATCCTGGCTACGCCCATGGTTACATAACATTATAAAGCTTATATTTTCACTTATTCTCAATTAATCTAATTATTATTATATATTTAAAACAATTTTTTCACGGACTCGATTCAAATCGTGGCACAGTAGCCACGATTTGAATCGATAATACTACCTACCGGAAATGTTTCTATTCGCCGACGCTCGCCTCCTGGGCGAGAGCTGGCCGCGCGAGGCGAGGTCGAAGTCCCGCGCGATCTCCGCGGCCCGGTCGGTCACCAGCACGTGCAGCCCCTCCCCCTTGCCGCACAGCGACCCACCCTCGAAGCAAAACCGACCGTCGATCACCCCGTAGCGCCTGTTTTATTCATTTCATTTTATTAGGAGAACATTGTTAAGCATTTTAAAGATAATACTAAGATTCATGTTGAACGGTTAATTTTAGTAGGAGAACATCGTTAAGCATTTTAAGTCGGCACTACATATAGGCGAACGCGTTGGCCTACGCGTTGGCCAACGCGTCGGCCAACGCGTTCGCCTATATGTAGTGCCGACAAAACGCGTCGGCCAACGTCTAAATACCTACCGCCAACGCGCGTGTCGCCCGTTCTACACATTGGACCGACGCGTTGGCCAACGCGTAGGCCAACGCGTTCCCCTATATGTAGTGCCGACATTAAACATAAACATTGTGAAGGAAAGTAACGTGTTAGTAATACACTTGCGAGTCGCAGGGGATCTCACCGGAGGTGCGCGATCTCCCAGACGCCGAGCAGCTTGGGCGGGACGCCGGCGGTGAGCGCCAGGCGGCGGTCGCGCAGGTGTAGACGAGCTGGCCCCGCCGCCAGCCGCCTGCTTCCCGACCCCGCTCCCCCCGGCGCAGCACCCACCAGCACCAGGTACTGCCGCGCCTCGCCCAGCTGCGCGCTCACCTTCACCTGCAGCAAAACGTCGTCTAACTACCTGGGAGCTGGTACACACTCACGTTGAAGGTGCCACCCCCAACATAGAGTGCACAATTGGGTATCACGTTATTAATGGCGCCAGGAGACCTATGTGAAGTTAGCAACCGAGTTCAAGGAAAATGATTTTTATGTATGTCATTCAATTGTACCTGGAGTGTACCCGATTGTACCGCAATTAAAATCGTTTGTACCTCAATAGGGTAGAAATGGGGGGGTGGTAAAATTTGCTTCGCAACCGACATAAAGATACCGGAATTTCAATGATGCCATCCGAAAGAGTATCGTTTGTACCGGATTGTACCCGTTTTAAAAGTTTTTTATTTTTTTTATTTTACAAAAAAAAAACATTTTTTTTTTCTCTAAAAATAAGGCTTTGTATGTAGTAGAAGGAAAGATAGTATATAAAGCAGTACAAATGAGTTAAATAAGTTAATTTTTTAAAATTACTCCACAATAATTAAGCACAAACGATATTGAAAGAAGAAATAATGATCGAGAACCGATTCGGTCTTGATGAAACTTCCTACACTTTGCTTTAAAACTCGGAGTTCAATTTTGCAACTTTTATCGTTTGCACCTCTCCAAAACAGAAAGATTATTAAAGAAGATACTATTCACTTTATATTCACATAATTTTTCTTAAGGTACAAACGATTTTTCATATTGTAACAACGTCAGAGATTCGATCTGTCTTGACGAATTTTCCTATATCTTACAATACAACTCGGAGTTAAATTTTGCAACTTTTATCGTTTGTACCTCTCCAAATCAGAAATATTATTAAAAAATATACTATTCACTTTATACTCACGCAAAATTTTTCGATGTACAAACGATTTTTCATATAGTAACAACGTCGGAGATTCGATCTGTCTTGACGAATTTTCCTATATTTTACTATAAAACTCGGAGTTAAATTTTGTAACTTTTATCGTTTGTACCTCTCCAAATCAGAAATATTATTAAAGAAGATACTATTCACTTTATATTCACATACAATTTTTTGAGGTACAAACGATTTTTCATATAGTAACAACGTCGGAGATTCGATCGGTCTTGAAGGATATTCCTATATCTTACTATGAAATTCGGAGTTAAATTTTGCAACTTTTATCGTTTGTACCTCTTAAAATCAGAAATATTATCAAAGAAGATACTATTTACTTTATATTCACACAAAATTTTTCGAAGTACAAACGATTTTTCATATAGTAACAACGTCGGAGATTCGATCTGTCTTGACGAATTTTCCTATATCTTACTTCATAGTAAGTACTCCGACTTTTATAACTCGGAGTTAAATTTTGCAACTTTTATCGTTTGTACCTCTCCAAATCAGAAATATTATTAAAGCATATACTATTCAATTTATATTCACACACAATTTTTTGAGGTACAAACGAATTTTCATATAGTAACAACGTCGGAGATTCGATCGGTCTTGACGAATATTTCTATATCTTACTATGAAATTCAGAGTTAAATTTTGCAACTTTTATCGTTTGTATCTCTCCAAATCAGAAAAATTATTAAATAAGATACTATTCTCTTTACATTCACACACAATTTTTTGAGGTACAAACGATTTTTCATATAGTAACAACGTCGGAGATTCGATCGGTCTTGACGAATATTTCTATATCTTACTATGATATTCGGAGTTAAATTTTGCAACTTTTATCGTTTGTATCTCTCCAAGTTACAAAGATTATTAAAGAATATACTATTCACTTTATACTCACACAAAATTTTTTGAGGTACAAACGATTTTTCATATAGTAACAACGTCAGAGATTCGATCTGTCTTGACGAATTTTCCTATATCTTACTATAAAACTCGGAGTTAAATTTTGCAACTTATATCGTTTGTACCTCTCCAAATCAGAAATATTATTAAAGGATATACTATTCACTTTATGCTCACGCAAAATTTTTCGATGTACAAACGATTTTTCATATAGTAACAACGTCGGAGATTCGATCTGTCTTGGCGAATTTTCCTATATTTTATTATAAAACTCAGAGTTAAATTTTGCAACTTTTATCGTTTGTGCCTCTCCAAATCAGAAATATTATTATAGAAGATACTATTCACTTTATATTCACACACAATTTTTTGAGGTACAAACGATTTTTCATATAGTAACAACGTCGGAGATTCGATCGGTCTTGAAGAATATTCCTATATCTTACTATGAAATTCGGAGTTAAATTTTGCAAATTTTAACGTTTGTACCTCTCCAAATCAGAAATAGTATCAAAGAAAATACTATTTATTTTATATTCACACAAAATTTTTCGAAGTACAAACGATTTTTCATATAGTAACAACGTCGGAGATTCGATCTGTCTTGACGAATTTTCCTATATCTTACTGTAAAACTCGGAGTTAAATTTTGCAACTTTTATCGTTTGTTCCTCTCCAAATCAGAAATATTATTAAAGCATATACTATTCACTTTATATTCACATACAATTTTTTGAGGTACAAACGATTTTTCATATAGTAACAACGTCGGAGATTCGATCGGTCTTGACGAATATTTCTATATCTTACTATGAAATTCGGAGTTAAATTTTGCATTTTTTATCGTTTGTACCTCTACAAAACAGGAAGATTATCAAAGCAGATACTATTTACTTTATATTCACACAAAAATTTTCGAGGTACAAACGATTTTTCATATAATAACAACGTCGGAGATTCGGTCTGTCTTGACGAATTTTCCTATATCTTACTATACAACTCGGAGTTTAATTTTGCAACTTTTATCGCTTGTACCTCTCCAAATCACAAAGATTATTAAAACTCCAAATTTCATAGTAAGATATAGAAATATTCGTCAAGACCGATTGAATTTCCGTCGTTGTTACTATGTGAAAAATCGTTTGTACCTCGTAAAATTGTATGTGAATATAAAGTAAATAGTATATGCTTTAATAATATTTCTGATTTTGAGAGGTACAAACGATAAAAGTTGCAAAATTTAACTCCGAGTTGTATAGTAAGATATAGGAAAATTCGTCAAGACAGATCGAATCTCCGACGTTGTTACTATATGAAAAATCGTTTGTACCTCAAAAAATTTTGTGTGAGTATAAAGTGAATAGTATATTCTTTAATAATCTTTGTGATTTAGAGAGGTACAAACGATAAAAGTTGCAAAATTCAACTCTGAATTTCATAGTAAGATATAGGAATATTCGTCAAGACCGATCGAATCTCCGACGTTGTTACTATATGAAAAATCGTTTGTACCTCAAAAAAATGTGTGTGAATATAAAATGAATAGTATATGCTTTAATAATATTTCTGATTTGGAGAGGTACAAACGATAAAAGTTGCAAAATTTAACTCCGAGTTTTATAGTAAGATATAGGAAAATTCCTCAACACAGATCGAATCTCCAACGTTGTTACTACATGAAAAATCGTTTTTACTTCGAAAAATTTTCATTGAATATAAAGTGAATAGTATCTTCTTTGATAAACTTTCTGTTTTGGAGAGGTGCAAACGATAAAAGTTGCAAAATTTAACTCCGAATTTCATAGTAAGATATAGGAATATTCTTCAAGACCGATCGAATCTCCGACGTTGTTACTATATGAAAAATCGTTTGTACCTCAAAAAATTTAAAGGGAATATAAAGTAAATAGTATCTTCTTTGATAATCTTTCTGTTTTCGAGAGGTATAAACGATAAAAGTTGCAAAATGTAACTCCGAATTTCATAGTAAAATATAGAAATATTCGTCAAGACCGATCGAATCTCCGACGTTGTTACTATATGAAAAATCGTTTGTACCTCGAAAAATTTTGCGTAAATATAAAGTAAATAGTATCCACTTTGATAATCTTTCTGTTTTTGAGAGGCACAAACGATAAAAGTTGCAAAATTTTACTCTGAATTTCATAGTAAGATATAGGAATATTCGACAAGACCGATCAAATCTCCGACGTTGTAACTATATGAAAAATTGTTTGTACCTCGTAAAATTTTGTGTGAGTATAAAGTGAATAGTATCTTCTTTGATAATCTTTCTGTTTTGGAGAGGTATAAACGATAAAAGTTGCAAAATTTAACTCCGAATTTCATAGTAAGATATAGAAATATTCGTCAAGACCGATCGAATCTCCGACGTTGTTACTATGTGAAAAATCGTTTTTACCTCGTAAAATTGTATGTGAATATAAAGTGAATAGTATCTTCTTTCATAATATTTCTGATTTGAGAGGTGCAAACGATAAAAGTTGCAAAATTAAACTCCGAATTTTAAAGTAAAGATATAGAAATATTCGTCAAGACCGATCGAATCTCCGACGTTGTTACTATATGAAAAATCGTTTGTACCTTGAAAAAATTTGAATAAATATAAAGCGAGTAGTATCTTCTTTGATAATCTTTCTGTTTTAGAGAGGTACAAACGATAAAAGTTGCAAAATTTAACTCCGAATTTCATAGTAAGATATAGAAATATTCGTCAAGACCGATTGAATCTCCGACGTTGTTACTATGTGAAAAATCGTTGGACCTCGTAAAATCGTGTGTGAATATAAAGTGAATAGTATCTTCTTTGATAATATTTCTGATTTGGAGAGGTATAAACGATAAAAGTTGCAAAATTTAACTCCGAGTTGTATAGTAAGATATAGGAAAATTCGTCAAGACAGATCGAATCTCCGACGTTGTTACTATATGAAAAATCGTTTGTACCTCAAAAAATTTTGTGTGAGTATAAAGTGAATAGTATATTCTTTAATAATCTTTGTGATTTGAAGAGGTACAACGGATAAAAGTTGCAAAATTTAACTCTGAATTTCATAGTAAGATATAGGAATATTCGTCAAGACCGATCGAATCTCCGACGTTGTTACTATATGAAAAATCGTTTGTACCTCAAAAAAATGTGTGTGAATATAAAGTGAATAGTATATGCTTTAATAATATTTCTGATTTGGAGAGGTACAAACGATAAAAGTTGCAAAATTTAACTCCGAGTTTTATAGTAAGATATAGGAAAATTCGTCAAGACAGATCGAATCTCCGACGTTGTTACTATATGAAAAATCGTTTGTACTTCGAAAAAATTTAATTGAATATAAAGTGAATAGTATCTTCTTTGATAAATTTTCTGTTTTGGAGAGGTGCAAACGATAAAAGTTGCAAAATTTAACTTCGAATTTCATAGTAAGATATAGGAATATTCTCCAAGACCGATCGAATCTCCGACGTTGTTACTATATGAAAAATCGTCTGTACCTCAAAAAATTGTGTGTGAATATAAAGTGAATAGTATCTTCTTTAATAATATTTCTGATTTGGAGAGGTACAAACGATAAAAGTTGCAAAATTAAACTCCGAGTTGTATAGTAACATATAGGAAAATTCGTCAAGACAGATCGAATCTCTGACGTTGTTACTATATGAAAAATCGTTTGTACTTAAAAAAAAAAATTATGTGAATATAAGGTGAGTAGTATCTTCTTTAATAATCTTTCTGTTTTGGAGAGGTGCAAACGATAAAAGTTGCAAAATTTAACTCTGAGTTTTATAGCAAAGTGTAGGAAGTTTCATCAAGACCGAATCGGTTCTCGATCATTATTTCTTCTTTCAATATCGTTTGTGCTTAATTATTGTGGAGTAATTTAAAAAAATTAACTTATTTAACTCATTTGTACTGCTTTATATACTTTCTTTCCTTCTACTACATACAAAGCCTTATTTTTAGAGACAAAAATTTTTTTTTTTTTTTGTAAAATAAAAAAAATAAAAAACTTTTAAAACGGGTACAATCCGGTACAAACGATACTCTTTCAGATGGCATCATTGAAATTCTGGTATCTTTATGTCGGTTGCTAAGCAAATTTTACCACCCCCCCATTTCTACCCTATTGAGGTTCAAACGATTTTAATTGTGGTACAATCGGGTACACTCCGGGTACAATTGAATGACATACGAGTACATAAAATCATTTTCCTTGAACTCGGTTGCTAACTTCACATAGGTCGCCAGGAGGCTACCTCACCTGCCACTGCATGAGTCGCTCGCGCGTCTCGAAGGCGAGCACGGCGGTGAAGTCCGCGCAGATGAGCGCGAGAGTGTGCGAGTGCTTGTCGAGCGTGAAGCCCGTCTCGCAGCCCAGGTAGTGCTGCAGCGACAGCGACGCCTTGCTAGCCCCGCCCCAACGCGCGCGCGCGTCGCGGTACACAAGCACGTGCACGCAGTCTGCAACACGCATACTGTTAGACCCTGTTGCACATACTCGGGGGCGGTATGTAACGTGTAAGAGGCTATATGCAAGCGAGCAGTATACTAAAAGACTGTAGACTTGAACAGGTCTTTTATTGTATAACAGTTGGGCACCTTATCGTTTGTTTGGTTCGTGTAAAGTGATAGGACATGAATACTATGTATATAAGCCTGTCCCGCAACTGGTACCATCCCTCCATCCCTAGAACAGTATAGCAAGTAGCGAGGGTTCAAAAATTACGTTGGAGCCGAACTATTTAATAAGCCTATATAAAGTTACAAAGGGAGGAAATTGATCTGCCGCGTCTGTTATCTGACCGTGTGACACTCGATTTGTTCAACACCGTCTTTGAGCCGAGTCAGTGAGGTGTGGGCGCCGCGGGGGGAGGGGGGAGCGGCAGGTGTAGAGGGGAGGGGGATCAGATAACGTCACGCACCGGCATCACGTCACAGTCCCCGTGTTTTATGGAGTCGAAAATAAGCGCCGCGGCGGTTCGCTCCCCGCCTCCTCTACCCCGAGGGGACGTTATCTTTGACGCACCGCGAATGCTATACCGCCTTTTATTGGGGAAAGATCGAGTAACGATTTTACAAATGACTGAATTCTTGGCAGAGGGATGTTTTATACAATAGCAGCATTCCATAGATTCGATTCGTTTGAGCTATGTAAGAAGTACTCGGTATTCCCATTTAAAAGTACATAGGTAGTAACTAATAATTAATAAAGATATGAACCTTTGCCGAAACTGATGCGTTGTGCGTGTGTGTTAGTGTATTATTATGTTGTGAGTTTTTGTGGTGGTATGAGCCTTAGGCACTACGATAGAGACTCTCCTCTCTACGTGGCCCGAGCACTCTACGCCTTTTATGTGCGAGAATGAAAAAACGACTCCGCGTTCACCAGACAGTCGACAGAATAGTCATTGTGAAACTTTACAGTTCACCCCTCCGCCGTAAACGGCACTTCACAGACTAAACTCACACTGTTTAACGAGTGAACAAACAGAAGGAGTCTTTTGATGCCTTTTACATCACAATATACATTACATACTCGTAGCTGCGGCCTGCGACACTGAGACGAATATTAATTTAATTATTGTAATTTGTACAATGAAGAGTTTGACATTCACATAAGACTGTCAAACGCTTGATTGTATTGAAAAATCATCACTCATGTGAGTGCGGCCGAACTAACGGCCGTTCCCAATATTTGATCTATCTCTGGTTTTGCCCTACTAGAGATAGGAATACAGTAGGGCCTCGGTAATCCGGACTCTCGCTTGTTCGGTGATCGCTGTAATCCGGCCGGCCGGAGCTTTAAACATTGCTTTAAAATGGGCTGAAGACTGAAGATAACGAATTTGATAGCCACGAAGTTATGTTTCTCCGTCAATTTACATACCGAGCTTTTGAAATAAAGTGCGAAAATCATAAACAGAAGAGTTAATTAATACTCTTTAAGTTAAGTCTGTAATCAGACTTTTTCAAAAAGAATTAACTAATGTTTTATTTTAACTTACTGATTTCTTACATGGTTGTAATTATTATGAACATTTTGTCTTTACTCTTTATGCTATAATTTAAAAATTGGTTAAAGAAACTAGGGTTAAACATGTGTTTTATTAACATTAAAATATATTGCATGCTATAATCCGGACGGCTCGATAATTCGGAAAGGGTCTTGTTTTTGCCTCTCCGGATTAACGAGGCTCTACTGTAGTTATCTTTTTTATGTCAATTCAATGTTAGCTGCGATCGGTCGTATGTCAAACTAGAGATAGATTGAATATTGGGAACGGTCGTAAGTGATGTTACTGGATAAAAATCATGTTCTAGTTTCGGGCATCTTTTATTAGCACGTTGCCTGCGAGGTAATATTTCGCGCGGCACACATCCTGTACTAATGTATTCAGGGTGTTATTGTTTGCTCGTTCTGGGAGCACCCCGTACGCGGAGTAGAACACGCCGTATACACTATACAGGGTGTGCACGGTCGCCGGCGGGCGGCGGCGCACACTGGTCCCAAAGTAAAATAAATAGGACATTAAGAATTTTCGGATCGAAGGTCAACGGATCAGGCTGATATTTTTTTTGTAGACAGCTGATGCAATTACAAGTCACTTTTATAGATGTCGTTTTTATCAAATATGCCGTATCTACGGAGATAAAAAATAATTGAATTTTTTTGTATGGACGAAATCATAATTTTGTCATTTTCTTCCAAGATTCAAACGTATTCAAAATAAATCATAGCACAGCTTATAGAGGGACTCTTGTCGTACATGTTTGTCATAAACACTCAACTGCGATTTTTGCGCCTTTTAGAGCTACAGGCACTTTATTTATTTTTTTGGTCAGTGGATGAAGCTGATTTTTTTTTGTAGCATCTGATGCAATTACAAGTAACTTTTATAGATGTCGTTTTATACGTGTTATATTATTGTCCGATACAAGGAGTTTAAACTCAATGCGGCAAATCAAAGGCTCTTAAAATCCGTTACCCCTTTTTGCCGTCATAAGTGATTTACATTTTCGCAACAGCTTGGAGAAGAAATAGAAACGTCAGCCATTTTACTGTCAAGTAAACGATAAGTCATTATTTTATGTATAGTTTATTTACCTGATTTAGTGCTCGTTTATAGTGAAAAGTGTAAGGAAATTTAAATGCATGATAAAATGTGATACGCTGTGTATTTTGGTATCAACTCGCCCTTGAATTTAAGCTGTTTTTGTGCTAAAAACGTCATTAATTATTTAGTCAAGTTAAGTGCAGTGCTTTTAAAAGAACAACAGGATTCACACATCGTCTATAAGGAGTCTATGAGGGTAAAGACTTTATAACGGCATGAATTGTTTATTATGCTATCGCCATTTTACATATAGTTAGGGATCCTTTCACACTAAAAAAATCGCACCTAGCTAGTGTTATTCCCGTATATTTTATATAAAAATTATTTTTTTCCACTGTAGTTGGGTTGGCTGAAAGAGACCTCTTTATAAGGATACTTTAGCTCACTTTTGTGCACTAATTATAAGTTTGAAATATTATTAAAAATACGTGATTATCAAATGAATTGTTTTATTTTTTACTTTTCTTCTGTAACCATCGCTCCTTTTCAACTTCTTCCATTGTTTTGAATCCCTCTATGAAAGTACGGAACCCATCGTGCGCAGGTCCGACTCGCACTTGGCCGATTATTCCGCTCCGCAAGATATTCACACAATCTTTTGTACGTTTAAAATGGCAAATTTAGTTATGTAAAGCATTTTATTGTAACCTTAAAGAGAATAATATCTTTATAATCGCTGTATAAGAGAATAGGGATTGCTTTCATCCTTGTTAAGGTCATATTAAATGTTAGCATTCGTTTGTTGGATAGATGTCTTTTTAAATGCCCCTATAAGTTAAAAGCATTATAGTTACCTTGTGCATTACTTTTATAAGAATAATTGACCATATTAAAAGCCTTGTAACTAGCCACTATAAGATGAACATATTTCGAAGCCTTTTAGTTGCCGTATAAATTAGAGTTATTAACGTTTACCCAACCAAATTATGAGAATAAAGGTAATATTAGCTAAATCACCTAATAATGTGCCATTATAAGTAACATTGGCATAATGAATGCTCTTTTATAACAAGTATAAGAGTTTAGACCTTAGTGACTTAATTTTATAAGATTAGTTTGTTTGTTGGGTACAAACTGGATGAGTCATAAAATAATTTACCTACTACGTACATGTTTTGATATTTCTACTTTAATAATGTGTTTAGTTTAAGTATATATAGAACTTTTTTATAAATAAGACATTACTAGTAAGAGTTACTTTACTTGTCAATAAAGAAATTATTATTATTTGTCTATCCTTAACAATATTTATTAAAATCCATAGGAAATACTCGAAAACGAATTATACAAAACAATAAAAATTAAAGTACCTGTAGCTCCTAAAGGCGCAAAAATCGCAGTTAAGTGGTCTATGACAAAAATGTACGACAAGAGTCCTTCTATAAGCTGTGCTATGATGTATGTTGAATACGTTTGAATCTTGGAAGAAAATGAAAAAATTATGATTTCGTCCATACAAAAAATAATTCATATTTTTTTTTTATCTGAAGATAAGGCATATTTGAAAAAAACAACATCTATAAAAGTTACTTGTAATTGCATCAGATGCTACAAAAAAAATCAGCTTCATCCACTGACCAAAAAAAATTATTAAAGTGCCTGTAGCTCTAAAAGGCGCAAAAATCGCAGTTGAGTGTGTATGACAAAAATGTACGACAAGAGTCCCTCTATAAGCTATGCTATGATTTATTTTGAATACGTTTGAATCTTGGATGAAAATGACAAAATTATGATTTCGTCCATACAAAAAAAAAATCATTATTTTTTATATCTGTAGATACGGCATATTTGAAAAAAACTACATCTATAAAAGTGACTTGTAATTGCATCAGCTGTCTACAAAAAAAAAATATCAGCCTGATCCGTTGACCTTCGATCCGAAAATTCTTAATGTCCCATTTATTTTACTTTGGGACCAGTGTGCGGCGGCGGCAACAACCGCTATAATATTCATGCGCTACTTACGGCTGCTCCCAGAAAAATTTACCGCTCACTTCACAATTACCTAGCAATTACGTGAACGTTAACAGAGGCATTCTCTGACATGTAATATTATGGTTTTGTAATATTTATGCAGCAGTAATAAACACAAGCAGCTAATTTGGCTGAAATACGGTAAAGGTTGTAAAGTTTACGCGTGTCGTTATCGCGCCAAAAAAGTAACTTCGCCTTGTAGCCTCTACACGCGTCGCGGGCTGGTAAGTGGTGACCAAGTTTTATCAGGCGCCTTCCAGCTTGTTTTCTCGTTTATGTCTGCTCATTAGACACGACCCTGTATTGCCACGTCCCCGTCGCTTCGTCGGAAAAACTTCACAAAGATAAGCCAATTAGCGGCTGCTATAAAAGATCACACTTCTGCTAACGAGGCACAGCACTGGCGCGTTGCTTTACTGATTAGTGATTGCGGACTTGTCGTTATCATTGTGGTTCAAAATAACACCAGCAATTAGCAAACGGGGAGCGAGATATCTGGTAGCGGTGTCGCTTACACCGCATTTTATATTATTCTGGAAGTTTTAACACTATTTCGTCGTTCTATATTTATATCTGACGACCTCTGTGGCTCAGTTGGTGGGCTGTTGGTAGCTCAAGCCGGGGCTCGCGGGTTCGAACCCGCCGACGGAACAAAAAGTTTTCAAAGTTCCTGGGTCTCATGGATGTGTATTAAATATGTGTATCATATAATAAAAATCTTAATATAATATGTATACATAGTTGGTGAATAGTATAAAAGTATTAATAAATATATTTCCGTTGTCTGGTACCCGTAACACGAGTCCTTCAGGTACCTACTTGGCACGGGGCCAGACTGACGTGGTGTGAAGCGTCCATAGATATTATATTATTATTTTATTATGTCAACTCAACTAATATTCTCCCGGTTCACACACTCGTTTCTAAGTCTTAACAACTCGGTATCTCGTTGACTAATGACTAGCAAATTAGTAGCTCCATATTGCATGCCATAGCGGAGCTCTGACAGTACAAAATATAAATTATGTAAGTAACTTCTTAGTAATCCGTGGTTGAATTTATGAAATGATCATAATAGGCTAGGCTGCCCAAATATTAATTGATTTGAACTCGTTACTGTTAAAGTTATCTGATGGTATTTATTTGTAAATAGTTCGGCTATCGAGCAATTTTATCGCAGCTAAAAACAATAGCTATGGAAATTGATATTGTATCTCGACGTGGTTTAATGATTTTGCACACTACAGCTCGCAGCCGTAAAACAATTACATTAAATAAAGTTTGTAGTTCTCGATGTTAAACATTTAATACATTTAGAGAACTCCGTGCTAATGTTTATTTAGCAAAGCTCCTCAGTAAACAACTAGACAGTAATGCCGTAAGCCTAAATAATCTTCGGGGCTTAGGGGTTTACTGAGAAATTCCCTCTCAGATTTGTAATTATATTCCTCTCGGCGGCCCCAGTCGCCGGCCGCGCTATCGCAGCGACCAGTTTTGTCGTAGACTTTAGATTATGACGTATCGCCGATGACCAGTTAAACATACATTTCGCAGGGGTAACACGATAAGCATCAAATAATCTTCGGCAATAAAGAGATCGGTATCTATTGTCGCTCCCGGCTGACAGAAATTGATTGAAAGTAAACAACAAAGGGGGCGATAGACACCGATCAAAAAGTAGAGCTACGGCCCGTTGGATTACAGCTTTCGAATTACATACTCATGCTATAACTTATGTTAGTTCTGAATACTACACAGGCTTCAGCACAGATAACTAAATAGTTACAACGTAAACTATTATATTATAGTCCACATAGTTGCTCTGTACTACAGCGAACAGTCTACAGTGTACACAGTTGTGAATAAGTAATCACGTCGGAGATAATCACTCCAGCGAGCACCGCCGTGATGCAACTGCAGGGATCGAATATATTATGGAATTACCGAGAGTAGAGTACTGGGGGCAAGCCGTGCTTTGGCACGATTTCGTCTCGAGAGATACCGCCGCTTTGCAGGAAAAACAACTCTCGCAATGTATCGCTGAGGCTGAGGGTAGGCCCGTGGCTCGTGGGCGGGCTTGGCGCTTGTGGCTTGAAAACTCAAAAAAGTGATTTATTATTTATGGTAGCGACCGGCGGCATCTTCTATCCTTAAGCGACCGCTCTCATCACGTTTGATTTATACGGAGCGGATGAATAAACATGATGGCAGTTAGTGTCGTGTTTATGACCGACGTCCGAGGGCTGCCGACCCCCCGGGCGACCGTCACTCGGCGCGAGTGGCCTATAAACCCCGTATTGAATAAACATTGTTGCCGTAGCGTATTGCCGGCTACTGCCGTCTATTGCCTGGTGTTATACGGCGGGCCATCGCCGTTTACGACGCTCGTAAACGCGGTGACGGGCGACGGCGTGTCCGATGCACCGCCGCGCTTCCGCGAGACCTCACACTGCCCTCCCCGGCGCAATCGATAGCATCGCCGGAGGAAGCTCGCGCATTTTAAAATATAATTTTTAAAGTGGAGCGCCCCGCTCAAAGGGAATGAGGAATGAGTTTTTCGTCGAACATAAATTCTGCAGAACAAAAATTAAACAACTTTTATTGGAGAGCGATCTGCATAGTCGTAAAGTGATTTTTCAGACGAGTTAACGACGGTACAATAAGAATTTATGATGTGGAACGTCGGCGGTGCTCGCCGCTGGCGCCAGCGGCTCGCTGTGCCAGTGCGCTCGTTATAGTGACTGGCATGTCACCCTGCAGCCTGCAGGCTGTAAGTAATAACACTCGCGAGCTCTGAGGATTACTCGCGGGTTGGCGCCGCTTGAAAATTGCTCCTTTCTTATTCCAGGAATAAATTACAATGAATTTATAATTTTAAAATTCTTTTTCTACAAAATTACAAGTCTCTACTTTTTTAATTTCACGACTTTGTATTCGTTGTATTTTGTAACCTGCGCCTGGCTCACTTTCCGATGCGTATTTATTTTCTGTCCGATTGATGCGGTGTGAGATGTAAGCGGTGGACAAACATTTGCTTATTTATTTACACGCTCGAGTTGCCCGGCTCACCGTGTCCCCGGTAGTACCGGCCGCACGGTGCGCCCGGCCCGGCCGAGTAAACAACGCAATGATCAAAGTTTTCGCCGCAATTCGCAACTAATAAGAACCCGGGCCGAGGTAGGAGCCGTAGTCAGTAGTACCCAACTTCGAGATACCCCTCTCGGCCAGTCGATAAAACCACCATCTTACTGATTGAGGTGATAGGCCGAGATTGTTTTTGTCCAAATAATGGTTCAGCCGCGGCCCGCGATCAAATAATAATAATTGATAACCCTTATTCTTATCATTCCGTCTATTCTTATTATCTTTATTGTCTTGCTCGTGTTAAGCTCTCGAGCGGAAATCAATGAGCATGGTTCAACAGGAAAATGAAATACTTCCTGCTTTATTATTACACTCCAGAACATATTTGCTACCGCAGGCAGACAGAGGTATAATTGTTTAGGCAGGTTAGCTGGGTAGTATATGCAGTAAAAGTTATAAGCCCTTAGCATAAAATAGCAGCAGTTAACAGAGCGGGTAAACATTTTTGTGTTGTAAACAAATTAAGCTCATAATCCGTCCGCGCGATTCCGCCTCGCCGCGCCGTCAAACCGACACGCGTCATGTTGAAATTAAACTAAACGTGCAATTTCACCGCACAATAGTCGACGTGCATAATAATTAATTAATTATTTAAAATTTGCATTAACTTTTCGACACCTGCGCCGGACGAACGGACCGGTCGACGTCAACGGCGGCGGGAGGGGGATTCGGTCCAATTAGTATGGCAAATAATGTTACACGATGCACGCACGACGCTACACACGGCCGGCCCCGGCGGGGAGCCCGCGGCGCGCTCGTTAGCGCACGCGGACGCCCGGCCGGCGCGCACTCGGCGTGCAGCGGCGCAGCGGGACGCAGGATTGATTGATAACAGCTCTCGATTAATGCGACGGACTGCGTGAAATATAGACTTTAACTAGAAATTATACTGTAAAATTTATGGCGGCGGGGATGTGTTATCATAAATTTTTACTGCTCATAAAAGCAGAAGCGCGCGTCACGATGATTCAGTGCCGGCGCGGCGTCATATGTTACAGTTTCCTGCTGTAAAGTATCTGAGCTGTGGATTGTTGTGGATGCTGAATTATAAATGTTACTACTGAAGTACAGCCGCGGTGGCATAATTTTTTATTTTAATGCTGACATTAGTCGCTACTCGCTGCGCTCGGCGCTACCTACAGCCGCGGCGGTTGACAAACTGTTGCAACTCGCACAAGATGTAAATACAGTGTGGTCTCAGAATAATGTTATATTTGCAGCTAGCAACGTTATTGTCTTGTCTAGATAATACGTGTTACATGTATGTAAACTAGTGTGTGTTACATTTTAATTAGAGTAGTTAGTATATTGAAATCTATAGATTGCAGGACGTGGAACAGTTACTGTAGTTTCAAATTAAATTGAAACCTCAGTTCGTATACAAATGTCGCATGTCATGTTGCGTATTGTGCATTGTCACTGTTATTGCCATGCTGATGTCAGATTTACCAGCGGATCAAAAGATACAGCGCGTAATGAGCTTACAACAATTAACGATAGCACGCCGACACGCTGTCTGTAGGAGTGTTTGAACAGCTTTGTTTAATTTTGTAATGGTTAAATAGTATGCTAATAAAACTATATTTTAATAGTGTCTTGTGCGATGAAAATAAAATCGAATATCATATTTCTGAACAAAAATAAAAAATTATAAAAGTTTCGCAATAAAAAGTATCGTGCGCTCTCGAGCCGCGGAGTCAACGAGCGTGAGGCCAGTCGTCTGCAGCCGCGTACACACTGTATGCCGCAATGTACGCCATGAATAATAACATTATGTAATTTGCAATTTATTTTTGTCAGTATGGTTGCAATTACCTCACCTACCCCGGGATTCCCCGCACCCTACACCCCGCGACAACCCGCGAATCCCGCGACAGGCGACAAACGAACGTAATTACCTCGTAATGAATTGGCGCGTTACCTGTTGTTTGTGTGTGACGTCGCGCGTGCAACGTGTCACAATACCAGACAATACTGACAGGATTAAACCCGCCATAATTGTTCTCTTCGAACTTTAGAGAGGGACGAGCAACGAGACAATAATTATTATAACCACCCCAACTAGCAAAATATTGTTTTAAAGATATCTCAAGACTAAATTTATAAATACTTATATATAACACTTACAGATTTCTGTAAGTATCGATTTGGGCGCACTTTACAAGGGAATTTTCCCTAATTAATGTTTTACAGTGGTTTTCGTTAAGATTATTCCATGTTACAACAGGTTTGCTAATACCACTGTAAGATAATATATACTTAGAAGAACCTAACAGAATCATGGGTTGAGAGCGATCAGCCTTTGAAGACTCTCACTAAAGCCATTTTAAGTGTGATTTTACTTATTATACTCTCCAATACTCTCGATAAGTTCATTGAAAGTGTATTATTTTCTCAAGAGTCAACCAATTAGTGTTCTGCGTGCTGGTACCATCGTTTTATTGAAAACTCTTTTAAAAATGTAATATTCTATTATTTACTAAACATTAATCTCATTATTAAAATAATTGTACCTATGTTGTGCATGCTTTATTATCTTTGTTAAAGAGCTTGTGGAGTCTATTTTGTCGAGTAATTTTCAATATAAATGTTAAATTGTTCATGGGCCCTCTTTGAATTATAATATGAAGATAATTCATTATTTATTAAATATTAATTGTAATGAAAAGCGAAATATGGCCGAACATAATATGAATTATTGTTCTTCTCTAAGACAAGCATAAGGTTCATAGATCTTTTGTAATACTTATTAAGTCGCATAAAAGAATGTTGCTTTTGTACAACACTTAGAAGAGACAAATTCTTGTAGCCATTTTAATAATTTTAGGGTTCCGCTTTTAATATCACAAACGCAAATTTTGTGGTAAGTTAGTCAGATTTGCAGATTGCGCTGTTGTAAAGCGGCAAACCATCAATATTAAAACATAGACTCAGGTTATTGGGCAGAGTAACATGTTCGTTTTCAAGAAACCCAGTTGTTTTCTCAAACCATCTGCCATAGGCACTGGATATTATTGGCAAATAATATCCAGTGCCTATGGCAGAAATTCGGATTTCTTGTTTATTTGTCTTTAAAAGCGAACGGGCATCTTTAGGTAAAACATTCTCGTATCTCTTGTTTATAACGTCAAAAAGCTCATTGCATGCCAAATGCGATATAATATTATTTCTTATGGCCCACATTTTAAGGTGACGCCGCGTTAAAGTTTAAAACCGTGTTGGATATGTTTTAGATTGCTTATTTTCTATGACAAAACAAAACAAGCAATGGAACAGCAAAAAATGGAAAGGGCGTCTTACAGAGTTCTTTTTGATTGAGAGTGTTATAAAAGTTGACCAATTGTGTTATGCTATGGGTAATTCAAAGATAAAGACATGATGAATACTGACAATGAACTTTAATTTCTTAGGTTTAGTCATTGCTGAGAAAAATCGATATCGCTACAGCCAAATTATCAAGGCGTCGCCTTAATGTTTTCCTGAAACATTAAATCTTTGTCCAAATCTGTTTCGTTCGAATCATCTTCAATGTCTTCTTCTTCCATAATTATCATAATTTGAACAATCTAACTCTTATATATTGTATGGAACCATAATTATCGCTATGTACAGCTCCAACTTCACCGAATTGTACGTTTTCCGGCCGCAGTAGCAATTCCGAATTTACTTTATTAATTTTTCTTCGGTTGCCACCACTTCTTTTAAATCGTTTCCACTTTTGATAATCCATTTTAGTTTGCACTAGTCAAAATTATGGTTAAATTAATAAATAACGATATCGCACATGCAATAATGGCAGGAAGTCACTTATGAAAGAATTAGCAAGACTATTGCAAGTGAGGATATTCTCATAGAACTATAATAATTAAGCACTTTACAAGAGACTTACTAAACAAAATGCTCTCAAGCAACGAACTATAAAGAATACATAAAACTCTTCCAAGACGAAATGAACTTAAACAATACTATTTTATACTTAACTTCCTAAATACTACTTCACTAAGACAAATTGAACTTAATTTTTGTTGCGTTTATAGCAGCTTTAATTAAGTATTTATTAAGAACAAAAGTATTATAAAGCATGTACCTAGTGCAGACTTTACTAAGATAACATTATCTTCTGAAATGCTTATTTAAGTGTACACCAATTCCGAAGACCAATGAGTCTTACATAATACACTTGTGAAACCTCTATTCTGATGAATATCTTAAAATGACTTCTTATAAACGTCTTTAAACGTTGGTATAAAGATAGAATGTTCTTTGAGTGCAAAAGGTTATAATTAATACATTTATAAGAGTTTATCTCAAATTCAAGTTAGGAATAAGCTTTCCATAATACTGTAGCACTTAAAAGGACTCGGTATCAAGACAAATTTGCTGGTTGGGGAATGACTTGTTGTGATTTAAGATTTTATTTATGGTGAGCGTACATAACGCACCACATAAAATAAATAATACTCCTTCGTAATAGCAACACTGGTGTTCCAATGTTGCTATTCCACAGTTAAAATAAATGCTAAATCTTCATCTACATACTCGTAGTAGAGGTAGGTATATTATAAGGTTAAAGACGAGGAAAATATTTCGTGCAAGATTGCAGTAGGCATAACAAACGTATGTTCAATTCCCAGCATAGGCTGACGTCTAGCGGCGCGATTGATTTGCCCCGGCTGGCCCCGCGTGTCCCCGGGGAATCCCGCGCGTGCCGATGACCCCCGACCCCGGAGCCCTCGTCCCGGTAACAAAGCGCCGGCAAATGTCGCGACGTGCGCCCCGAGCCCCGACCTTGACTGAGGTCTGAGGGATGACGCCACGTCGCTCGTGCCGTCATGCGAGATGCGACACTCGCATGGGGCGAGTTGTTAATTAGTTACATCTGTGACGTTTAAGGGTGGTGTCATAACTCACAAAGGGCGATCGTAAAGGTCTACACGTAGCGAAAGATAAATTAAGAAATTAAAAAAAACCCCCGCCAAAAATCTTTAAAAAGTAATGAAATAATATTTACTGACTTTAAGTTTAAATAATTCCTAAGAGTAAAGTATTATTTTAGTCCATAAATGTTGTCACGGTGTGTCGGGGGACCGCCAAGTAAACTACGCCATAATAGTCGCTGATTCTCTCGATTCGGGTCGTTGTGAATTGACCCTTAAACTATAATGTTATGTGAAATCAAACATCTACATTTTAGCGGTCCCCCGACACACCTTGACAACATTTATGGACTAAAATAATACTTTACTCTTAGGAATTATTTAAACTTAAAGTCAGTAAATATTATTTCATTACTTTTTGAAGATTTTTGGCGGGGTTTTCTTTAAATTTCTTAATTTAATTTTATTTTATGCTTTTTAAACTTGTGCAGAATATTCCTATCAACTAGATCATATCCCAATGAATACCATCTATAAAATATGTCCTCTTCGATGAGGCCGTCAATATGAGCCCAAACATGAAACCTCCACTTTGGGTTCACACGGAGCTCGGCTCCTATAGAATCCAGGTGATGCTGCAGCAGCAGCAGCATGCAAATATTTACTGTTTATCTTCGTCTTACTGGTTGCCGCAATTAAAATTAGCCCAAACACGAAACCTCCGCTCTAAGTTGGCGAGGAGTTGGGTATAATATTGATTACCAGGTGATGCTGCAGCACCAGGTCAACTTTCCAATAATGGTATATACCTATTCATAAGTGTCACGAACCAGAATGCAAAACATAAAACCAATCAAACGGCTGCAAGTTGCTAATCGTCCTATCACGAACCAGATAAACCGTAATATTTCAGCAATGAGCAGGCTGATGACGATGAACTATAGCTAAGAACACTCTCGGTCATGTCAGCTTTCAAACAAAAAAAACTAGATCAAAATCGGTCCAGCCGTTTGGACGCTACGATACCACAGACAGACACACAGACAGACACGTCAAACTTATAACACCCCTCTTTTTGGTCGGGGGTTAACTAGTAAAAAGTTCGCAGCAGTTTATTAAGAATCCTATTTGAATTTCAGTAGGTATAAGAACGGTGAAACTTCGATGCGTTTGATTGTGTTTCCGAGTGTCCTCGTTAGAGTTAATATAAGGTGGTACTGTCTGGGGCGTGAAGTGCAGCCGGGAACGAACCCCTTGCCCCGGATATCGAGAGCCCACTCACAGCCCCATCGCGGGCACTGGCGCTACACACAGGTCGGGGTTTTTCACCGCCGAATTCCACAAGAGTGAACCTTATGTTGTTGGCATAAGGGCCTGCTAGGGATAAAATCACGGAGCTGGAGGTGCCGTTGAGAAAACAATTTCATTAGTTGTCTCGCGAGCTGCGGCCGGGGGTGAGCGTAATCGTTAAATAAAATCCGATGCCGCGTCGTGATTGCGAGGAGTAGAATATGCATACAACTTGTTGTTAATCTTTTTAACATAGGTTTTAGTTTTGATTTAACAGTACGAGTAGTAGCGGCAATCAATATGTTATAATTAATTATAATATCCTTACAAATGTATTATTTTAATCGAAGTATCCACATTTATGTGGCAGGGGTCATAAATTCGCAATTATCACAGGGGCAATATACAGTGATCACTATAAAATATTAAAAAGTGTCAAGTACCTGAGTCAGAGAACCATACCATCCAGGTTTTAGTTTAAGTTAATTCATGATTTCATCCTGTTAGGACAGGGGCGAGCATTTAAAATACAGCATCCAACGTAATACATAGGTTTCAGGCTTAGGCAGGTTTACTGCATAGTGAGCTCTCAATCGCGTGTAAATTACAGACAGCACGGGCGCGCTAACTACGTACCAACATTACGCGCGCCCGGGGACTTGGACTACTGGGAACACTCACATACTTTAAACGTTCAGATACATAAAACGTTAGTTCTCTACAATCTAAAATATACGATGTCACCAAAAATAATCCGTCGTAATCCTACATAATAAGTGGGATTAGTGAAAACTGATAAGCGATAAGTGATAACTGATAACATTGATATCATTTCATATCCGTATAGTCGTCAACCAACATTTAAAGTTTTTGCAATGTTCGGATAAGTAAGTAGTTTTACAATGTAATAAAATTTCAGTTGTGGTCCGTACGTCCGTCCATACTAATTTAAACAGGCGCATATACATTATGGATGTATAAAATATTGAGGTGGATCAGATGGTATCACGGTATGGTATCACGGTATGGTATCACGGTATGGTATCACGGTATGGTATCACGGTATGGTATCACGCACGGCCGAGCGTAATGAGCTGCACGGTGCGTATTAATGACATCGCGAGTCGCGACCGCCGCCCGCCCCACACTCTCACCGCCCGGCGTAGCGCGGCGCTACGACGCGGCACGGTGCAACTCGGATACGCTCGACGCGACATTAACGCGGCACGATGCTGCATGACGCGCCACGACGCGGCACGACGCAGCTCGGACACTCGACACCTTGCATCTGACGAGCACCGCGACGTCGCGATCGACAATTCATGCGCTACATTCAAATTAATCGGGGCTCGGGCCGATCCGCTTTACATTTTAACATTATGCGCAATTGAGTTTCGCTCTGAATTGTTTCGCATTAACGACTTTAAAAAGTCAATGGACGTTAAATCAAATTCCAGCGAACAGAGAACTCCGCCCCGCCGATACAACAGAGTACAGGCGGACTTACCTCTTTTATTTTACACCGTGTCTGTATTTTTAAAGGACTACAGCACTCTAGGAACGCTCTACGTTCTATTTAACATCTCTAAGACTCTCAAAGGAAAGTTATCGGAAAGTCCGTATACAAAATATGTTGCCGGTTCTTTGGGCTCGGATTATTGAATATCTTTACCGAAGGGTAAACTGAATCAACACAACGGAGGCAAATATTGCGGCGAGCTGTTTTATCGCGTTACAGCTGACGAAACGTATTGCGTACTGTGTATTGTGAATGAGTATTTAATATAAACGTAAAGTGTTTGGCAATTAAACTGTAGATTCTGTAGTAGAAACTATTCTATGCTTTCCTTCACAAGTTTTCACGCAAACCTTATTGTGACGCGAAAAGCAATCGTACACGTGTGAAGATAGGTTAATGAAAGTTTGTCCCTGACTTTAGTTACTTCTAAGTGATCTGTGGAAGTTTTGAATTATGTGTTATGTAAGTACTATCAGAGAAGTCAATTCATAGGCATATGGCGGACAGCTCCTTAATTTAGTCACGTCACTTCCAACCCAGTGGACAGATTACGACTAAGTTAGAATTGACCTAACACGACCAAACGACGTGGGTCCGCCATTGCATCGGCCTATGAATCAACTTCTCTGATGGTACATCGAACATGCTCACCTGCGACTGGGGACAGCTTCCGCATGACGCACCACCGCGACTTCCACTGCAACAATAAACAACATTCAACATCTGCCGGAACTCGGAAGTGGAACTGTTAACACTGATAATGCTAACAGATATCAAACAACCTTACATGTTGATCTTGACTCTTGAGTAAATATTAGGACGGATTTGTGTTTTTTATTGTACGCCCGGAATCCACGGTAAATATGTACGTAGCGATTAAATATTTACTCTCACACACAGAGTCCGTATGTAGCCTGCTGACGTACGAATGTGTAAAACTAAAGTCTAAACTTTTCGTCGTAAACAGAAAACAAACGGCGTCATCCCTGTCATTCTTGAAGAACTCTACAAATACACAGGACGACGAGGAGAGGAAGATCTGTCGTATTTGCATAATGCTATTTACTACCATTCTAAAGTTCAGGCGGAACCAATAATAATAATCGATTAAAATTAGGACGAATGAATTTTGAAACATGCATTAAAGTTCGTTGGTCTTAAATTGTACACTGCACAGTCAATAGTCAGTTAATGTTACGAATGAATTTTGAAACACGCTAAGTTCGTTGACCTTGTTAATGCATGATGCTCACCTTCTTCCCGTCGCGGAACTTGACTGTGCCCTCGATGATGGTGTTGTCGTCGGCCATGCTGGCGGGGGCCGCTGCTACCGCCGCATCGCAGCACCGCGCCGCCCCTCACCCGCGCACTATCGCCACATGGCGCAGCACCTGGGGACAATGGACAAATTAAGTAAGTATTTTTTTATAGTTAATACACAGTCAAACTTTACAGTTTTTTTAATTTGCTAGTATTTTCATTCAGATAAAGTTTAAACATTCGTCGATTCGCCTCATTGGAATTTGCAACATCGAAGAAGAACAGTAGGTACATACAGTGAGTACAGACTACAGTACGGGCTTAAAATACAAATATTGTCTACGACAATGAGGACAAGACGTGGGTTTAAAGTACAAATTAAACTCCACAATGAAATGAAATAACAAAGATAAAGTTCACATCAGTCATTTCGTTCCAGCTTCGCGGGTTATTGTTATGATACAAAGAGACGCGAGCAGATTTCCAGTGTACCGACAAAATTGAAGGGAACGCTCCGAGTTCCGATCCAATTAAAATTCGCAGCAGCATGGAACAAGTCAATTACCATCCGGCGAGCGCGGCTGCGGCGACGAGCGGCGCGCGGCGCTGCGGGGAGACGCGGATAATTCGCGTAATAAACAAACAAAAGACAGCTTACATTCGCGGAGCAATTTGTTTGTTTCCCTTTTGTCGAGGACCGCGATCGAGTACGTCGTTAGCGCCGCGCCGAGACGGGGTTCAACTGTCAGTCGTCACTGCTTACTGCTGTTACTGGCTAACAACTTGTTGTTTACAGCCGACAGTCGCTCTTAAATTGTGAATACTTTTGTTATTATATATTTCTTTTCCCGCTACCCAATTTTAACGCGAGTTTAACTGATGCAGGTCGAGATTCGAGAACGAGGGCACGAGTGAACTATACGAATTACGAGGTAACTGATAGCTAGCAAAAGTTTCATCTCGCATGCACTATGTAATAATGATGGAATTAATTACGGTAATGCATCATATCCCCGCAGCCGGGAGCGTGGGGACCGCGCGGGTAAACTTCATCCTGCACTCTAAACCTAAAGCCAACGCTGCCAGGGTGCTCTAAACTCTACAGTCTACACCTCGGTTACTGTGGTACTATATTATTATATTTATTAGTTAGTAAATTGAATAATGGCTAAGTACACATTATTAAGCAGCAGGCTAGCAGCATTATAATTCCAACACAAACAAAAAGGTAGAGCTATTTTGCGTCCCTATGCTAAAATCTTAACACGTTAATCGCATTGGCATCTTTCATTTGCACGACTGTAAAAATGGAGATTTTTATTGTGAAATGTGAATTGTGATCGAGTATCGGCTAGGGCGGGCGGCGAGGGCGGGCGGGCGGCGTCAACGGTGGCCGGTCTCTCGCATTAACCAAATCCTCACATAAAGCGCTTAGCCCGCTCCGACGTCGCACGGGACAGTGAGCCCTGCTGCGCGGACGGAGGGGCGGTAGTCGGCTGGCGCGGCGTCGGGCTCAATTACCCGGCATCTTGTTGCCCGCACTCCGCACAGGATATTGTTTCCGCGTCCGTGTGTCACCTGGCCGGCACAGGGACAATAAAAAAAGAGAAAGATAAATAAAAAAAAAGAATTTAACAAATAACAAATTTATTACAATAAATACTAAAACTACACTACTAAGTCAGCGGAGAGCGGGGGAACGCGGGTACGAATCCTAGCCTCAGCCTATTTCTCAGTCTTTATCTCACGGGTTTAGGGACACGACACTTATCTGGGGACAGGCAGCGACTTGCGGGACTCCAGCTCCTCAAGTCTCCGTGATCCCGTCGGTGTTCAGCAAGTTCAGGGTGTGGCGAGAGTTGGTGCGTCAGCCAGACAGCATGGGCAGCACGTGGTCGACTCCAGGCGGCCACGGAGTTGTCAGGGCGTAGCTCCCGTCGTAGTGGAGCACGAGGTCTAGGCCAGAACGTAGCTGCGAAGTTGCTCCAGAACGTAGAAGAAGAGTTCAGACGGAGCGTAGCTGAGAAGTCCAGACGCAGCGTAGCAGGGAAGTAGCCCCAAGCGTAGAAGAGTTGCTCCAAACGTAGAAGAGTTGCTCCAAACGTAAAAGAGTTGCTCCAAACGTAGAAGAGTTGCTCCAAACGTAGAAGAGTTGCTCCAAACGTAGAAGAGTTGCTCCAAACGTAGAAGAGTTGCTCCAAAAGTAGAAGAGTTGCTCCAAACGTAGAAGAGTTGCTCCAAACTTAGAACCCCTGGAATGTTCGAAGCAGGTCTTAGAGGAGTATTCACGCTGTTGACCCCCCAAGCACGTGTTCTCCACCCGAAGACTTCGAGCACGTGATTGCGGAGTCCATCACAAACATTAAAAGCAAAAACACTAATTAAAAAAAAGGAATTTGGAAAAATCAAAATACAATTAAATGGCAAAAGGTTATTGAACTTGTGACACTGACATTTAAAACTAGGTCAGGGCCAATTTTGTGATAGCATCAAGGAAAAATCATAAAAATAATTTGACCACGGTGAAAGAATTAATATTAGAAAGTTAATGTTACGAATAAAAATCTACTTTACAAAATAAAAGGTTGAAACAGAAAGTTTGCTAACACGTGGTCCAGGTCACAAAGAGTTTTTTACAATTTAGAAAAATACATTTGCTACAATTGTGATTTTCGCCACAATGAAAACCAAATACAGGATAAAACTGAATTTATAATAAAAAGGAATTAAAGACAAGTACTTTGGAAAATTTTACAAACACACAACACAAAACACTCACTCACCGAAACTGGGGACCTTGAAATCAGGGAAAGAGAATGATATGACAAAATCCTTCGGCTTATATACCTACGGGGCACGGGCACATCTTTTTTTTTTTAAAGTTGACAGTGGTCAAAGAACGCAAATTAAAAGGTTATCAACATGTTTGTTTTTTTTTAATTTAAGTTAAAAATATAATTATCTTTAGGTAGATATAATTTAAAACAATACTTTTTATTTAATTAAGAAATAGTTTAATAAAAAGGAAAATAACTGGTAAAAAATATCAGATATCCCAACGGAGAGTTACAATAATTGCACCATTTCCCCAAAGATGTCTGTACTAACCTCATTCCAAGTTATTAATTATAGATAAACTACGAAATCTATTAGGCGTAAGGGTTCTAAAGAAGCCTAATAGATGTCGCTATGCGACATATCCCCCCTCGCTAGCTAAGGATTTTTCATGATAAAGGAAAAATCCTGAAATAGCTAAGCTAGAAAAAGTGGGAAAAAAAAGAACTAAAAAAACAAATGGGAAAAAGCAAAAATAAAAGCCCTTTGGAAAAAAAGGAAAAACTAAAATAATAATAGCCCTTTGGGAAAAAAAAGGGAAAAAAGCTAAAAGATTAACAGCCCTTTGTGGAAAAAGGGAAAAAAAGCCCTTTGAAAATAAAGGGGAAAAAGGTTAAAATGACATCCCTTTGAAAAAAGGAAAAAAGAAACAGCCCTTTAGAAAAAAGGGAAAAAATGCTAACTAATAAAGCTTGGAAAATGGTGAAATGGGGAAAAAAATTGAGACAATTCTTGTGTCAGCGCGCGGATAATTTTTTTTTTTTTGACCAGAGATTCATAAATACATCAACTTTCATTTTGCATCTCGGTCATATAGACTCTATATAAGAGAAGACGCGAGACGCCCTAGCACACGAGTATTATCCTACGAATATAAGAAGGACAACACCCAAAAAAAGGTCGTAGATGGTACTGTACACAACTATAACGTTTGACTATGCAAACGAAACAGCATACAAAGCAAGGCGCGAGACAGAAGGTCTTAACAAAAAAAAGGTTAAACGAAAAAAAAATTAAAATTTATAATTTTTAGACAATTTAGGGTCCTTTACCTTGCATATCCTGCAGTTCGTAAACTAAAGGAGAACGTTTACCTACAACTTTACATTTTATAAATTTAGGAGCTAACTTTTTACTGAAATATTTATCTTTATCGCTCAGGAAATAGGTTTTCTTAAAAACAAAATCTCCTACGTTAAATTCGGCAGGCTGGCGACGTAAGTTATACAGCGAGGTGTTCTTAACGTGGGCTTGCCAAAGACCACTGACCTCCATTATACAAAGAGATCAGTGCCAAAGACCACTGACCTCCATTATACAATTAGAGATCAGTGCCAAAGACGCATCTGTAAGTTGTCAAATATGGACGAAATACATCCCAGGTTTTCCGCGTAGGTATCGCGAGGTGCAAAAATAAGGTCGTTGGTGCTGTCGGTATCAAGATAGTGTGAACCGCAGGACACCAATTCCCTACCGAAAGTTAGAAATGACGGCGTGAATTCTGTCACCTCGTTTACCGAGTTGTTAATAGCAAATTGTATTTCTGGGATATGTACATCCCACGATCTATGATCGTCTTCCACGTAAGTAGAAATACAGGTAATAATCGTCCTATTATACCGCTCGACAGTATTAACCTGCGGAGTATAACGCGGGGTTAAATAGACTTTAGGAATATTATATTTTTTAAAGAGCCTATTAGTTTCATTACTAATAAACTGAGGACCGTTGTCCATAATTACAGTTTGAGGAATCCCGTCAACTAAGAAAACGTTTTCCTCTAAAATTCTAGTTATAATATCTGACGTGGCACGCTTCATAGGAAATATGAGACAAAATTTAGAAAAGCATCACGTAACGACTAAAATAAAATTGTTACGCCTCCTAGTAACAGGTAAAGGGCCCATTATGTCCACTGAAATTACTTGAAATGGTCGTGCACGGTCTTTAGGTCGACCCATCTCGCCTAGGACTTTATGGTTTTGAGACTTGTACTGCAAACATTAAGAGCACTGCGAAACATATGCAACTACGTCGCGGTACATATTAGGCCAAAAGTAATTAAGAGCGAGCCGCCTATAAGTTTTAAAAATACCCATGTGACCAGCAGTGGGCTCATCATGGTTAGCACGAATAACATCAACGCGAAACTTTTTAGGTACAACTTCTTTCCAGGAAAACTCAGAGGTTAAGTTATGTTTATTCTTAGATAGTCTAAACAATTTATCATTTTTAATAGCAAAATTAGGGAAAGAAGTTGGCAAGTTATTACAGCCGTTAAAAATATTAAGGTACCAAGTATCTGTGCCGGTATACTTAGTCCAAGAGTTAGAAATAGCGTTAACACACGCGCCACAGCCCGCCACAGCCCGCCGCAGCCCACCCGCGCCGCACGGTGACAGACGCTTCATACAGGCAGGACAGTCGACAAGTATAATGGTTCTCATGAAAAGCTCAACTTTACTAAACTTTAAATGACTACAGCAGCCAAACGCCTTAAATCAATGATTTATTGTTAGTGAGCTAAGGAATTGAAAAATTTCAGAATCCCAGTAGATACGAAACTCTAACTATGTGCTGCCCATAAAGGCAGATTTGAAGCTCTTATTTCTAAACACTAAACATAAAATCAGCTGATCTTATGGAGCCGATCAGTTGACGTCTAATATCTGATACCTATATCAGCCCCCCTAGACAAGTGGCAAGCGATCATCGTAAACGCTAACGCTAACGCCACAAAATGTATGGGATTTGACATTAGTAGCATGACAGCTAGCGAAGCGATGACTTATGTCAATCCCATACATTTTGTGGCGTTAGTGTTAGCGTTTACAATAATCGCTTGCCACTTGTCTACTAGGGCAGATGATCATCCCACGAGCGACAGCTGTTGCGGTCATATTCATGACGACGTCAAAAGTCAACAATAATTATTATGAGTGGCCGCCACCAGGGTGTAGTGAGGTGGTCGCAGTGCCACTTTTAAATCTTATTTTGGTATAATAATTATTAAGTGACAATAGTGTCCGACCGAATGTTCGGTTTCGGTTTCGTTTTCGGTTGAGTTTCGGTAAAAACACGAGTTTCGGTTTAGTTTCGTTTTCGGCGGCAAACTTGCCGAAACTACGACCGAAACCGAATGTGCATTCGGGAGTTTTCGCGCTGTTATCGGTCATGTTCGGCGCGTTGAATGAGTGAATGAATCCGATCAGTCATCAGAGCCAATGTTGTGATTCGCTCGCTTGTTTGTTTGCTGTTCGTTTTGTTTTGTTGTGGTGGCGATTTTTCTAGTGATTTATTTTGAATTTGGTAAGTTTTATCTCGTTTTATGTCGTTAAAACGTAAGAGCAGGTAGTAAACATCAAAAAATAATTTTCAATATGACTGATAAAACTTAAAAGTATAATCAAGTTTAATCTAACCTATAATTTTTTGGTTCGCAAATGCTATACGTAAACAAACATTAGTTAGGTAGTTAGTAATGACTATAGTGCATTTCATGGTGATAATATTATGGATTCAGAGTTTCAAAGTTCATTTTAGTATTTATCGCCAAGGTATCCAAGTGGCAAGTACAGTAGATACTAACTTACGTTCTACCAATTTTGTTTTGAGAAATTATTAAGGTAAAAGACCCGACTATGGGACAGGTTATGTAGATGTCGTCGCCTCTTGTTCTGCATTCTTGTGATTACGATCATAGTTTATATTTAATTTATAGTATTATATAATATAGTCGTTTAGCTTTTGTCTTTTTTTTTTACTTTTTTAACTGAAGGGTCATAAAAAGTGTCAAACTGAGTTTATAAGAAAGAAGTTTAAGTTTATTTGTTCTTAAGATAAAAGTGATTTATTTTTGTTTATTTTATTACTTAAATATTAAGTAACTACTTATACCTATTGTGATTGTGATATTAGTAACTACGTGATTTAAAGAGAAATCTATGTGATTTAAAGAGAAAAGAATAAAGACTAACTGATTATTATATAACGTTTTCTTTATTTTTCCCTCAAAATATGAGCCTTGTAAGGAAGTTTCGGTTTCGGTTTCGGCCGAAATAGACACCATTGCCGAAATTCGTTTTCGGTTTCGGTTTCGGTAGTAAAACTAGTTTCGGTCGGACACTAAGTGACAATATACACCATAATATTATATTATGTACTTAAGTAATTGATTGTAGGTACTGTCGGTTCTTGGTGGAAATTCATGTTGAACACTAATAAAACACAATTTTTCGTGCACTTTTTCCACTTTATTAAAATATATTATTATTATAACTTTTAGCAAATTACACGACCGGTTTCGAAATAAATCATCATCAGCCTGCCTAGCATACGCCAACGAGATATCTCACTCTCGAGATAATTAAAAACTACTCGTCTCATAATGTCAAAATCTCGACATTATCTCGACAAAACTCTATAAAATGTGTTATTTCGATGATAGATCTACACGAGAAAAAACGTTCGTCATGCTAGGGTCAACAGAGATGAAGATACAGACTATCAAACATCGAGAAACATGTAGAGTGAGATATCTCGTTGGCGTATGCTAGGCAGGCAGGACGTCGGCAGTTTTAGTTAAACTTACACCTGATGATGATTTATTTCGAAACCGGTCGTGTAATTTGTTAAAAGTTATAATAATAATATTATCTTAATATAGTCGAAAAAGTGCACGAAAAAATGTGTTTTATTAGTGTTCAATATCATGGGCGTATATAAGGGGGGGGTCCTGGGGGCCCGGACCCCCCCCCCCCCCCCATGACTATCCATCTTACTTGTCCAATCGACAATATATTATGTACCTACCGCACCGATTTTAATCGGCGACGTAGGTACATAATATTGTGTTTTTTTTTTATTCACAGTATAATAATTTATTATAATATACTGTGGAGTGTGTCCACTGTCCATAGGCAGAGGTACCGCGATGCGTTCGTAGTTCGTCGCAGAGGCGCCAGGAAATGGCTGGCTGGTGGTGCCACTGCACGGTGTGATAAAAACCTCGATTTTGTTTCACCGCGTTTTTCTTTCAAAATACTATAGTTGATAGCTACATAAACATTAGAGTAAAACTCCGAGATCGATATTCTTTGTAGTTTTTTTGTTAAAGAGTGTCAAAGTTGGCTTTTATCCGGGTCATAAGGTTGCATAAAAATTTAATTTAAAAAAAACTAATCAAGTAAAATTTATTTTGTTTATACCAATTGAATAAGCACTTAATACTATTCTTTTTCTCCAAATTTGGTCAACCTACGGTGATAAAGCAGGGAGATATTAATTGAGTGATCCTTTATCAATATTATTAAAAATCACAATCTAATAACTCCTGAATCAGAAGTTATATCCAATTCAATTTATATCCGTGTTATATCCGGATTTTTGTACCTAGGGTTGTCACAAAAGGTCTCTTGTTTGATTTATCCGGTTGATACGCAAATTCGCAATCGATATCCTATACGCAAATTATCAAGAACACGTTTAATAGTACGGAAGCCCTAGAACAATTTTTTTTTGTGATTAGTAATCCCAAAAAAATCAGCTGGTTAGGGTTCCGTTTTAGGGTACAGTAGTCAACCAAGTTTTGTTGATTACAGAACCCTAAAACGGAACCCTAACCAGCTGATTTTTTGTATATTAGTAGGTTAATAGTTATATAATTTAAGAGTAACCTTGTCCTACAAATAAAACAATCCATATTTTAGGACCATCAAGTCAAAGTATGAAATCCTTTCTATCTCTGTTAACTACCACTTTCGGGATTTTTCTAAAATAAAAATGTTGTTCGTCTTATCAAAATGTTTGTAGCTACTCACAAAAAATTAGCTTGTTAGTTGTCACAAAAAAATTTGTTCTAGGGCTCCCTCACTATAAGCAGGTGTAATAAAAAAAATATTCTAAAAGGTGAAAAAATATAACGTACATTAATGAATTTATACGCTACCTTCTGATGTAGTCGGGGAAATAAAATATCAACCGGATAAATCAAACAAGAGACCTTTAGTGACAACCCTAGGTACAAAAAATCCGGATATAACACGGATATAAAATTGAATTGAATATAACTTCTGATTCAGGCGTTATTGGATTGTGATTTTTAATAATACTGATAAAGGTTCACTCACAATATCGTATCATGCTTTAAAAAATTTCTAATTCATTCTAATCGCGAAATTAAAAATGAAAAACTAAAATTAATAAATTAATTAATATCTCCCTACTTGATCACCGTAGGTTAACCAAATTTGGAGAAAAAGTATAATATTAAGTGCTTATTCAATTGGTATAAACAAAATAAATGTTACTTGATTAGTTTTTTTTTATTAATTTTTTATGCAAATTTATGACCCGGATAAAGGCCAACTTTGACACTCTTTAACATAAAAACTACAGAGAATATCGATCTGGGAGTTTTACTCTAATGTTTATATAGCTATCAACTATAGTATTTTGAAAGAAAAACGCGGTGAAACAAAATCGAGGTTTTTATCACACTGTGCACTGCACATTTCCCGCGCCCGTGGCGGTGCATCCAAACTATGCAAGTTTAGATGCACCGCCGCCAACCGCACAGACTCACTCGACTGGCGGCGCAGCTTGATTCCGAAGAAATTATTAAGTAATCAATTAGCATAACGTAAACATTCATTCCGATATTCAAATTTTAAAGAAATATTCGGCCAAGTGCGAGTCGGAATCGCGCAAGAAGGGTTCCGTATCGTTATAGAGCAAAATAGGCCAAAAATTTTGTTTTCTGTATGCCCTTAAATATATATTTTATTTTAATTACATTATGTACTAATAAAGTACATATATAAAATTGAGGATTTTCTGAAAATTTCAACAGAAATACACAATCTGTGAAAATTTTAGATGTTGATGTTGATGATGAGCTATATCCTATAGCGGTTCTTGGGATACAGCCTGGAGACAGACTGACGGACAGACAACGAAGTCTTAGTAGTTAGTAGGGTTCCGTTTTTACCCTTTGAGTACGGAACCCTAAAAACACTTTTGATTTCCTAAACACGTTAACTATTTGCTGCTGCGGAACCCTTCACGGGCGAGTCCAACTCGCACTTGGCCGTTTTTAGGGTTCCGTACCCAAAGGGTAAAAACGGGACCCTATTACTGAGACTTCGATGTCTGTCCGTCTATCCGTCTATCCGTCTGTCCGTCTGTCCGTTTGTCCGTCTGTCTGTCCGTCTGTCTCCAGGCTGTAACCCAAGAACGGTAATAGCTAGAGAGTTGAAATTTTCACAAATTATGTATTTCTGTTGCCGCTATAACAACAAATACTAAAAACAAAATAAATTAAATATTTAAGGGGGGCTCCCATACAACAAACGTGATTTTTCAAACATTTTTTGCTCGGTATCAATGATGACAACAGGTAGGTACTTGAAATTTTCACAAAGGCCTTAATTATATGTGTTCCTTAATAATTAGTAATAATATTTAAATAAAATAAAAATTTAAGGGGGGCTCCCATACAAAAACACAATTTTTGGCCTATTTTTGCTCTATAACGGTACGGAACCCTTCGTGCGCGAGTCCGACTCGAACTTGGCCGATTATTTTACGTTAGGGCCCTTATCAAAGCTATACAGGGTGTAAAAAGACCACTTCCGATAACTTTGGGGTATTTTATACTACATTTTCTGACTACAAAAATGTAATTTTTTTTTATTTTTTTTTTCAAAAAAAAATACTTTTTAATATATTTTTTATAATAAATAACCTTTAGACAAAACGATAAACCATTTACAAAAAATATTTAAAATATTTTTTTTACTTTTATTTTTTTTATCCCGATACGTAATGTAAAAGACGCGAGTCATTGATATCAAATGTAGCGCGCTTAATAATATAAGGTCGTAAACGACCATACTGTACGGTCGCGGCAGTTTTTAACCTTATGCTCTTTCCAACCTATCAAGAACCATGACATTCAACTCTCTCAAGTAACTCAGAACTTTGACCTATGATCTCTTACCTAGGCTAATTTAATCCTTCAATCGCGGATTCTTGGAAATGCTATTGTATTCTAGAGTTGTCTCAATCACCGGTACTCGTATGGGCCTTAATGGGTTAAAACTTTAATTCTAACTCATGTACAAAACTGTAAGTAACTTTCTGAGCATGAGTAACAACTATTTATCGATTAGTTAAAAAGTTATTCGTAAGGAACAAAACCGATTTTGTGTGATATGCGGATGCACCGTCTTCCGCAATCTCAGGTATCAGGCTTTCTATCGAAATTACAGACGATGCATGAAAACTTCCGTACGTAAAACTATGGTAATAAACTTACGTGTAAAATGTTAAGTTCTTAAAGTGTTCTTATTTCTCTAGACTCTATGCATTTTGTAAGTATTCTTTAGCACTAAGCAATAATACCACCAACAACAACACGTTTCTTGCTAGAATTCTAACACAACACAAAGTTTAAACAAAAAAATAATAACACATTTTCCGTGTTATGCAGAACGATGATTGTGGATGGACAGTACCTAGATCTGCAATTATCGCTTTTTATCTACTACAGACGATACAGTATGAAAAAACTAGCAATTAATTACTTACGTGAAAAATGTTGAATTCTGATTTTTGAATGTGCTCTCTATGCATTTTGAAAATAGTCCATAACACCAATCAATAACACCACCAATAACAACACATCTCTTTTTACACGATATCTTACACGACACGTCTTATTTTTTTAACGCAAACAAATAAGAAATAATAGTTAATTAATTTACATTTTACACATTTAGTTATCACAATAATACGTTTTAAAAAGATCGTAATACGCTTATTAATTAAACATAACTCAACGGACAACCTTCAACCTCAAGATGCAAATTGGAACTAAAGTCTAATTATGCGAAAATCGTCTTTAAAAACATGTATCGACTTTCGGTAAATTCAAAGATACCGACGGGACGGCCAGACCGCTTGGCGGCAACGACAAAGGCGGCCGCACGCGCCGCCGCGCCGGCCGCTCTGTAGGTGTACGACGCACGTGTCGCTAATCCATTTCAAGGACAATCTAAGTGTTGTACCCTATAAATTCAAAACGATGTAGTCGATATTTAAATTACCAGTAAATAATAAAAATTATAACTATTATTTAGTAGGTCTACTATTCTCATTTTTAAAATTAACTCTATTAAGATTTTAAATTAAGGTTATAAATTCAGAAAGTTTTTGTCGGGATACATAGTCAAGTTGCATTCGATAATTTCGATACCGACATTACCGTGATAAAGTGATTGATAAGCCATGGTACGCGTTATGCGCGTCTACGTACGCAATGAAAATACTTTAATAATAAGTACCTAATTAATTAAATAACTTTTAATTATTGTCGCTATTCTTAACATTGAGTAGGTATTTGCTTATTTTTAGTTTGACTACAAATCAAAACGTAACTCGTATGTAAAACAATACGATTTATCGATAAAAATTAGCGATAACTCAAAATATGCACAGGGATACATCCCTATTATTTTACAAAGTTTTTTATTCAATTTTGTTCAGTCGGCTGTAAACACGCGCCGCGCTGTGTACTGTGACGTTTTTGTTTAAGTTTTGTAATTTTATGGATGTTTGTAATTAATATTTTTTCTATGTTTGTAATTAATAACGGGCCGTGACATGATACGTGTCCGATGAATGTGCGATGAAATGTGAATGAACTTTTAATACTCGTAAACCTTTATGGAACGGGGGTGAACATCGCGTCGTCGTCGATAGACGATAGTGCGGTTTAAACAGTGCAGTAAAAAGTGTTTAAAGAATTGGAATGTCTCCTATTTACTTTTGTTTCGTGTTGAAAAACTCTGCAATCTACATTGAGTTAGATGGAGCACAGCTCAAACTGCATTTCATAAAAGCAGACAGCTGATCACAGGTCAGTGAACATGTTATCAAGTATTTTTTCCATAGATAGGTGTAAGTAACTGTGTATTGTATTTTTACAACCTGATTCGGATGTGAATTATGATTTCTTTTCCTTTTTGACCGGAAGTAAAAACTGAGTATTTTTGAGTAATAAACTAATAACCTAAGAAACGGTAATTATTAAATTCTAACATTATGTTATCTAATAATTGGTATCTAATAATTACAATATTGGTGGTTTATTCACTACCTACGGGCTAGGGCACACCACGATCAGCTGTTTTGTCTAGCGCAGGGCCGCGCGCGCGGGACTCGGCGCGGGCCGGGCGGCGCGTGGGGGCTGACTCGGCCCGGGGCTCCACTGGCGTGCGATACTATCGCGCATTTACATCAGCGTTATATATTGCGTGTTGAAAATTTTGAGTATTTTAAAAACTGGCGATTTAAAGAAAATTACTTGCACCAATGGATATATCTCATGCCCTATAATAACCCCACGAAGTTATCGGAAGCGGTCTTTTGACACCTATATACGCCCGTGTTCAATATACACCATGTTTGTTGTTGTTAGGTGATATGATAACAATCGCCGAAATTGTTAGAAACCTGCAGCCATAAAACTTATTCTTAATTCAACAACTCTCTTTCAGTGTTGCTGCTATCACAGTGAACTCTACATATTATGGGACATTTATACATATTATATAAAAAACCAAATTATTTTCACCCATTTATATTACACCCATAACGAAGTTGTTAATTTATAATTCTGTGCACAGTAAAAATATTGCAGTTTCTTGATAAGTTTAAGTTCTGTAAGTAATTAACGAGCGGCGGGCTCACCTCGTAGTCGGTACTCGGTGGTCGGCAGTCATTAGTCAGGATAAACTTTAGCTATATTATCCTGCAGCACTCATAACTTCAAAAGTTTTAACTTACTATAGGAACTAGGTAACCTGCACTATCCAGTACCCAGAAGTCAGTAATAAGTTTATGATTTACTGCAGCTTGCAGCGTTTCGATATAATGATAATATTATGACAACAACAGAAAATCATTACTAAAAAGTAAAAGCACAGATTACTAAATAGTTACTTTACTACCTATTTAGAAATTAGGTAAGTCTACTGTATATTTAAATTTAGAAATTAGGTATCAAAATTAAAAAAAAAATGTTAATAATTTATATTATAAATAATTATCAATTTGATTTGTTTTGAAATTGTTCAAAAGAATTCTAAAACAAAACAGTGCAAAACAATCGAAAAACAATGGAATACTACTCTACACTCTTATTCACAAGTATTTAATGAAAATGTTAGTCGTACCGTACCATGTCGTACGTAGCGCCAGATCAGCTAAACAGTGAAAACGTAAGGACACCGAGTGCGGACCCGTGAGCCCATTCCCTGACTTGACCCGGTCACGTCACAGCCGCGACTCGTGAGCCGTGAGAAGTGAGCTGTGAGCCAGGACCGCTGAGGGCTCTACAAGGCCCTACACCCCGCAGCGAAGGGCACAAAATATGTAGCACAGTCACAAGGTCTTGCATAACACATTACACAAAACAAAGTAGGTAAGTTGTTATTCGCTTAACTTAATAGGACGTTATTGCAGTTATTCTATTCGATCCGTCCCATACTAATATTATTATTATAAATGCGAAAATTTGTCTGTCTTTCTTTACATCGGTCTATTACCTCTTCATGTCAAAACCACGGAACCGAATTTACTGGGTTGTATTGCTAATCGAATGCGACAAACGAAAATCTGTTTGTAGAACAGGAAACGGCTTCTTGACTTAATATTAACAAACCTGAAAGATTCTTCTGTAAAACAACCCCCCTTCCCTCTAAGTAAGTTAGACCCTAAACATCCTTGTTTACTTTTGAGTCTTCAACTCTTTGGCACTGAGTTATTGCAATCGAATTGTCGCAGAGATTACAACTTCTATAGGGCTGATTACACAGTCATTAATGAACATCTTGGTACGATCAAATGGGCCGATAATTTAACATGCTGTGATGATGTTGACGATATGGTCGAGTTTATTAATAAAACATTATACGAGGTATTTGAAACGCACGTTCCCAAGCGTAAAAGGGCGCAGTCACACTATCCGCCGTGGTTCACCAAGCCTCTCATTAAACTCAGGAATGAGCAAAATAAAATCAAGCGCCGCTACTTAAGATACAACAATCCCAGAGATAAGATTGAATTTGACATTATAAGAAACCGTTGTCATAAGCTTTTAAACAAATGTTACATGGATTACAAGAATAAATTAGATCATAACATACAAAACAATCCAAAGGCCTTCTGGAGTTATGTTAAGGCCAAACGTAAGGGTAAATCTAATATACTTGCTCATAATATGGTTCTCGATCAAAAATGTGCTAACACTGGTCCCGAAATTGCTAATTTATTCGCAACTCATTTTTCCTCTGTGTACGTTCCTAGTACTAATCTCGCGCAGCAACCGATTCCTTGTAATGGTCAAACGCTAGGTAAAATTATCATATCCGAAGCTCAGGTGCTTGCACAAATTAAGAAGCTTGATATACACAAAGGTTCTGGGCCTGACGGTATACCACCCATATTCATCAAAAAGTGCGGTAAAAACTTGAGTTCCCCACTCACTACTGTTTTCAATCGCTCATTGTGCACTGGGAAGTTTCCATCACTTTGGAAAAAGGCTCGTGTAATCCCAGTTCACAAGAAGGGCGATGAAAGCAATATTTGCAACTATCGACCTATCTGTATCTTACCGTGCTTCTCCAAGCTCTTCGAATGCATAATTTATCAAACGTTTTCACTTCATATCGAACCCATTCTTAATGACTTCCAACATGGTTTTAGGAAAAACCGATCAACTGAGACCAATCTCCTCGCTTATACTTCACACATCGCACGTGTTATTGATTCTGGCTCACAGGTCGATGCTATTTATACCGACTTTTCCTCAGCGTTTGATAAGGTGGATCATGCCTTGCTGTTGTCTAAATTAGAGGCGTGTGGTATATTTGGTACACTTTCGACGAAGAATACAATTTGTATGTGTCAATGGATTTGAGTCTTTGCTTTACGATGCTCCATCAGGCGTGCCCCAGGGATCACACCTTGGACCTGTGCTCTTCTCTATATTTATCAATGATATTGCTCTTGTAATAAGATACTGCCGTTTATCTATGTTTGCTGATGATTTAAAACTATATTTGACCGTTCACTCACTAAGAGAAGAAGCACTTTTACAAGCTGATTTAGATAGCTTGAGCAAATAGTGTTCTCAGAACAAAATGAATATGAACCCTAAAAAGTTTTAATATTAAATTTACAAAAAAGAAATTGCATCATTGCTCAAATTATGTACTAGATGGTCATGCACTCAAGGAAGTAAAAGAAATACGTGATCTTGGTATCACACTGGACACTAACCTTAGTGTTAACATTCACGTCGACATTGTCGTCAAAAAGGCGTCGCAAGCTCTAGGATTTGTAAAGCGCAACAGCAAGGGGTTTTCTATGAGCACAAAAATTTGTCTATACAACACGTTAGTAAGAAGCCATCTTGAATATGCTAGTACTGTTTGGAACCCTAAAACCACTATTCTTTCACAAAGAATTGAGGGGATACTTTATATTCTTTTACTAGACACCTCGCCTTTACTTGCAGCGGCATTTTACATAGGGCCCCTTATTCTCATCGCCTTGCCTTCTTTGATATGGCTTGCCTTAGGACTAGAAGAATAGTGCATGGTATTCTATTACTTCACAAAATAGTGAACGGTCATATTGGTTGCTGCGAACTTTTAGAATATTTTTCAGTGTTTGTACCATACCACCTGCCTCGACGACCGATAAGTAAGATCCTACGCGGTCCTCCTTGCAAAACTAATCTAGGTCTTAACGCACCAATTCTTAGAATGAGTAACGAATATAATATTGTTAATAATGATTTAGCTGACATAGATATTTTTCACGACTCATTCAACCAATTTAAAAAGAAAAATTTTTGTCACTTTTACGTTAAATGAAATGCAATATTTTTTATTGTATTGACTCCATATGGTAAAGTAATATTATATAATACATTGTCACTTTATTTATTTTTTATCTTTATCTTTATTTTTTAATTTTTACATGTTTTATTAATTCATAATTAAATATCAATGAAATAATTTGTTAATTTTGTATACATATTATCCATTCATATTATTGTCATTTTAGATTTTATTAATTTTAATCATTAATTAGTATTCTTTTAACTATTTTTATTTTAGATTATATCCTATGTGACTGCTGTTTATCTTATTTTGTGTTTTTTATTATTGACTTGCTTATTGTAAATGCTGTGTCACCTACTAAGGTACATGCATCAGCCCTTGTCGACTATTTATGATTATTTCTATAAGTTTTTAATGTATGTACCGTTTGGTGGCCTTACAACAATAAATAAATAAATAAATAAACGTACATTTCCCCAGAAAAACATATGCTATGTCCTTTCCCGGAAAATGTTTCCCTAGATTTGTTGTTGTTGGGTTTGTGTTGATGATTCTAGGGAAATATTCTATGTCCTTTACAGGGACTCCCTGTAAAGTACATAGGATATTTTTTATCCCGGGTTATTTGGGTGGGTTATACTAAATCAATGTTATTCGTGATCGTAAATCTGCCTTTTGCTTATGCATCTATTTCTCTGGTTGTACTTTTAATGAATTGACTTCGCTTAAAACCCTCATTTACTTATCACAAATTTCAATATCTAAGACTTAAGTTCGTTGTTGAGAGTTCATATTGAGAGAAGTAAAGAGCTTAACTTATCTACGCATGGACATGATGCACTTAAAGTATATAAGGTTAAAAAACAACCTAACGCGTGAAAATCAGCCGTTAGTGCTCACTATGCAATATTATGTGACACACGATTTATTTCTATTACTATCTAAACAAATTACGATCGAGTACCTATAGATAGGAGGAGGGTACAAGAAGTCATCTTGAAATTATGTCAAATTCTGACAAAATAACATATCGTATTATCCAAACGATATCACCACACGAGTCACGAGTGGAATTTAAAACGCTCCCGACGTTAAAATATGTGGCGGCTGCCAAATAAAAGTAAGCAAATCGTCTGCGACGGCGACCGCTAAAGTTCCGGAGACAAACGGAACGGAGAAAAACGGTTGGTACCCCAAACAAGTGTCTCTACAGTCTACACTCACAAACGCACTCACAAGTCACAGTATCATAGCTGTATTGTGCGCACATGACTCAGAGCCGGCTGGCACCGCGCGGCGGCGGCGCGGCGCTGCCAACTGCCTCGTCCTGCCAGACTCCTGGCACCGCTCACGTCCAATATCGTCTGTCAATCACTTATTACAGACAGCACGGAGCAGCTAACTACAGTGTGCACTGAGCGCAGAAATAAAATAATATAAAGAGTTAGTTTTCAGCGTTGAAATCTTATACATGGAAATTTCGTATCGCGGTGTTTGTTACTGGACTCCTTCAAAACGGCTGGACCGATTGAGTCGAAATTTTTTGTGTGTATCCTGTAGGTCTGAGAATTAGCCGATATCATATACCAGCAGCGTAATTTGTAGCAGACTGCGGGCGTCCTAAATCGCGTGTATCGAAGTTCCTGGGATCGTGATTCGTGAACGGATCAACTGTACAGTGTACACTGTAGAGTGTAGTCTGTAGCTGTACAGTGATGATAGCGTGGTAGTGTCAGTAACTCAACATTATTAGAATGTTAATTAATATCACCTATAATATTATAATTTACGTTTATTTTATAATGTATCGTAGAAAATGACCGGCTTTATTTATAATAATTATGACCAAAAAAGTAGCGATGGGCCATTGTCGATGTAGGTAACATTGACAAAATTATGACCCATCGCTACAAATCTAACGATGCGATGGGTCAGTATCAGTCAAATGGATTTCAACTTGCTACGCGAGTGTTCTTTGGTGGAGGGGATATTCCCAGACAAGGATTATGCGATTACATCGTAGCCGTGAGTACGGGCTAGTGATTCCACGTCACAGCAGCCCTGAGCTGTCTACGAGACACCCGGGGGCGCGCAGGCAATTCGATTGCCCCTTGCCCCCGACACAAGTGGGTTAAAGCAACGTTAAAATATATATAGGAATCTTTTAATTACAAATAATCAGCTTGACACATTCTCTCTATTTAATGTTGTTACGTCTCACTAGGTAATGGACAATAAAACAACACTTTTCAGTAAGTAGGTAAACACAGGCCAACTAGGAACGTCTGCCCCGCTCGGCAGTCGGCAGCTTGCAGCGAAGTGACGCGTCGCCCCGCCAGTTGAGCCGTGCTACCGGTTTATTATTTTAACTAGACATCACAAATGTTACTACTTACTATTACTAGGCCTCACGGGGCGCTCTATAATAATATGTATTGTTGCAGAAATGAAAAAGGTGGATGCCCGTTTAACAAATAACAAGTAAGGAGTATCTGTCTATTCCTGTATTACCTAAGTGAATTTAGCTTGCTATTTACCCCCGTTAATCCGACAAACGTTTTGCAGGGCCGTGTCGGATTACTGAATGTGTCGGATTAAAGAGTACTGCCTAGATTTTTACATAATAACTCTATTATCTGAACTACAACCTATACCTAGCCTAAAGTAACCTCGAGTACAAAGCTTTATCGTACCTAAATAATTGACCAGTGATAGGCATGTCAGATTACAAAGGACGCCGGACTAACCAGGGGCGGGAAGTCGGATTAGAGAGGGTCTACTGTATAATATTAATGAAGTAGAATGTTACTATAACTAATATCACAAGTCACAACATCAAGATTGGCAATGTTAATACAATGAAGGCATTCACTTCATCTCCAGTGTATTCAGTAGGTAATATTTTGCAATAAGCTTACAGGTAGGAATTAGGATGTTACGTCCATGATATTTTAAACAATTTTCTACAGTTTCTATTTACTAACACTCGCTTGGTTTTCTATGATTTTAAGAAATCTAATCTGTCTATTTTGTTCAAGTTACTTTTAAAGGATAAGGCCATACCTAAATTGCTGATTCAACTAGTGATAGTTAAATTATATTTTTACAGGAACTCTGTTAGATGAGAGACAAAATTTACTTAATATTATGATTTATGTAGACACCTAGTAAACCATCGTGTGGGGTGTCGTTGGAGAGACTTTTTTTTAAAAATTACGAGGATTCAAAGATCATTTTCCGATTTAGGGATCCATTTATGAAAGTGTAAAAAATCATTAGAGTCCAGTGTCCCTCCATCCCCCCCTCCCCCCCCTTCTACCAGCTAAACGGTTGCTTCTAAAAATGTGAAAAAATCCACGAGAGTAGGAAATACGCTGAATTTAAAAGGAAAGTCCCGGGACTATACCTACCTGGTACCTCGCATACCAAATTTCAGCAAAATTGGTTCAGCGGTTTGGGCGTGAGGAGGTAACCGATAAACAGACAGAAAGATACACTTTTGCATTTATAAATATTAGTATGGATTGTATCTAGGCAATTATATCTTACCACAAGTACAGATACATTATACAACTCAATACATAGGCTGCTATTTATGTATCCGGAACTGGCCACTTACAAGAACAATATTTAAAAAGTAATTACAACATTTGAAAATAGAACTCTTTGGTTGAAGAATACATTTTGTTTCATGTGACTGTCAATTATTTTTCCATTGTGGCGTCATTTTGAAAATTGCGTGTCTTCATTTGCCATGGATTTAACGCGTGAACATTTTCGTGCAATGATTTACTACGATTTTCGGCGTGGGCTAAATCAACAACAGTGCTTTATTCAACTCACTGCAACTTTTGGAGATGAAGCACCATCAAAAACCACTGCTTATCACTGGTACAGTGAGTTTAATCGTGGGCGGTCTATGCTCACGGATGAAAATAAAGAAGGTCGCCCAAAAACAGCTGTTGTCCCACAAAATATAGATGCTGTGCGGGAACTAATAATGAGTGATCGTCATGTTACATATCGCGAGATAGAGGCGTCCTTAGGCATAAGTATGACGAGCATACATAAGATATTACACGAACATTTGGCTGTAAAAAAAATATGTTCGCGTTGGATTCCGCACAACTTGACAATCGATCAAAAACGGGCTCGTGTCGATTGGTGCAAAAAAATGATAAAAAAATACAACCGTGGTACGTCAAAAGCCGTTTATATTATCTACACAGGTGATGAATCTTGGATCTATGCATATGACCCCGAAACTAAACAACAGTCAACGGTGTGGGTGTTCCAAGATGAGCCAAAACCAACAAAAGTTACTCGTGCAAAAAGTACTTTGAAGCAAATGGTCGCCTGTTTTTTTGGAATTAATGGACATGTGGCTACAGTGCCATTAGAGAATCGTAAAACGGTTAATTCTGAATGGTATACGACCATTTGTTTACCAGAAGTCTTTGAAGAAATAAGAAAGGACAACCGACAACGCAGAATCATATTACATCACGACAATGCTAGCTGTCACACCTCAGCTGAAACAACTCAGTTTTTGGAGGGTCAAAAGATCGAATTGACTGATCATCCGCCGTACAGCCCTGATTTGGCACCTAACGATTTCTTTTTATTTCCATACGCGAAGAACAAATTGCGTGGTCAACGTTTTTCGAGCCGCGAAGAGGCTGTTGATGCGTTCAAAATGCACGTTTTGGAGATACCTCAATCAGAATGGAAAAAGTGCTATGAAAATTGGTTCCAGCGTATGCAAAAGTGTGTCGATCATCGCGGCGAATATTTTGAAAAGCAATAAAACCATATTAAATGATATATGTTTGTTTCTTTTTTTAATTCCGGATACATAAATAGCAGCCCTCGTAGTAGGATCTTTCTCAAGAATAACTCTCACGAAGTTCGGCAGAGAGAATATAGATTTTGTGTTAGTACACGAGGTGCCCTCCGGAGCCCGGGCCGGGGCCGCAGCCCGGGGGCGCAGTCCGGGCCCGGACTAACTTCTAACAGCTAGTTACTCCACAAACCCAACTTTTACCTCGCAGTACCTGCTCTACGCATACATCGAGTATGATGTACCTACGAGTACTACTAGTTAGAGCTATAATAATTTTAAAGTAAGTACTGGTTTTTTACGCAATAAATTATTATTATATGACAAATATAATACAATGTTAAGTATAATCTTAACTCCAGAAAAACTTAACATTGTCCTTGAAATTAAACTCGCTCAATATAAAGATGTGTAATAAGCGCGTGCGATGTGATTCTGCATTATTTTGTTACTTAAAATTACATTAACTTAAAACTATATAAAGTTATAAGTTATAAATTTATAATATAATCTAAAATCTTATATTATAATTTTATACACAAGTCACTACTGTAAAAGTCTACTTCTACAGGGTGTAATAAATTAAAAAAAGTTACTCCTTCAGTGCTACTATTACCACAGCTAACTCTATACAGGGTGTAACAAAACTGAGTGATAATATGGGTCTGTATGTGTCCCTTGCATAGAGTTCAGTGTTCACTGTTAAAGTAGCAGCGCTGAAAGAGCAAATTTTTTGTGACTTACAATGTAATACTCTTTCAGAGACAAATTAGTCCACAAAAAGGGCCTATAATCCTTCACGTGGTCTACTTCTTATCTGTGCCAAATAACAGAAAAATTGCTCCAGTAGTTCGTAAGATAACCCCTTTCAAATAATTTCCCCCATTTTTTCCACATTTTCCTCTATTTCTTCGCTTTTATTAGTCTTAGCGTGATAAAATATAGCCGATCGATCGATCGATAAATGGGTTATCTAACACTGAAAATTTTTTTTTAATCGGACCAGTAGTTCCTGAGATTAGCGCGTTCAAATAAGCCCTTTCAAATAATTTTCCCCCGTTTTTTTCCACATTTTCCTCTATTTATTAGCTCCTATTATTTTTAGCGTGATAAAATATAGCCTATAGCCTTCCTCGATAAATGGGCTATCTAACACTGAAAGAATTTTTCAAATCGGACCCGTAGTTCCTGAGATTAGCGCGTTCAAACAAACAAACAAACTCTTCAGAATTATAATATTAGTTTCCCATAAAAGAGTTTAAAAAAGTTACTCTTTCAGCGCTACTTTCATAGTGAACTCTATAATTATAACGGACACGTATATACACACCCTAAAATATTATCACTTAGTTTTGTTACATCTTGTACTTACATACCTATGTTAATATGGTTCGGAATCGACAGAACTACTTTTGTTAAATACTTAGTACTTAGTATTTCTGGTACCCTTTATCTTAGAAGTACTAAGAACCTTGAAAGAAGGAACGAAAAGCAACGTTTGGAGACCTATACTCATGGTTCACGAGTAACTACTTTATCGTGTTATAAATTATTCGAAACTTCGAGCTTCGTCACCTAATCATGAAAATCGGAATTCTATTATTGAGGTTGTCCGTCTGTTCTTGTCTTCTGCGGAGAGTGATCATAATATGCAGAAGGCAACAAAATTACTCATTATGATTTTTGTTGCCGCTACAATAAAATAAAAAATATATCTTTTTATTATTATTAAAAAATTTAGTTTGCGAGTCCGACTCGAATTGGCCGGTTTTTGTCACACAGTTTACTCTCAATTAGAACTATTCTACTAAACTAGTATCTCACCTCGTCAGTCCGTCAAACGCCAGGACACACACACAGACACCCACCACAGACACTTCACAGGGCACAGAACACGACAACACACAGCGCGAGCGCCCGACGAGCTCGGAAAAGTTTCGAGTTTGGCGGCAGACGAGACGCGGACACGCGCCGCGCCGGGAACCGGGGTGCGAGCGGGACTGCCGGAGCCCGGAGCGCACCGCGCGCTGCCGGGCGCCGGCCCGCGGCGGGGCGGGGGAGGGGGCAGGACGCGGGGGAGCGGGGAGCGAGCCCCAGGACCCCGAGTCTCTTCGGGGAAATTTTGACGAACGACATTCCAAAGCACGCCGCTGCATTTCGCTAATTGCGCTTTTAATTAGTGCGTCTCGTAAAAGCAAAGACCGCGCGACAGTCGGGCTCCGTGGTGCTGCGCCCGGCCGCCCGAGGCCGTGCTGGACATGGACCTATAGGCCGAGTGCCGCGCCTAGCTTTAGCGAAGCTTGTATCCGCCCGTTGAATGTAACCGAGCATGATGATTGATGAACTCCAGCATAACTCATTTACATAGCTGCTGTTGTTTTTTACACCTCCATCGTGGGTATTCCAGACACAATAGATCTTCGATTGTTATGCGGCAGCCGGCTGCCGCTCGGGGATCGATGGGTTAAATAGCAGCTGACATAAAAGATTGAGACTACAGATCACTATTAGTCAAGTAGCGAATTAGCTCCAGTGAGCGTGTCGTCCGCGTTGATTTATATCTCAATCATCGCAGCCCATAAACCCGATGACACACATTAGATCACGCACCCTCGCCCCTCTGCCATCTCACTCTATAGTCTTACAACCGAACGCGGGAAACTCTCCCCGGCCGCCACTCGGCACGGCTCGCGAGATGTGCAGTTTGATCTGCAAACGCGACGCGTATAGAGGCATTTCTTTTGTATGGATTTGACAGACTTCAATTGCGTGAGACGTCAAGCAAATCTGTCAATTCAGTACAAATGAAATGCATCTCCGCGTCGCGTTGCAGTCTGAATTGACCCTCAGGGTTGATTCAGACCGCAACGCGACGCGTAGATGCATATCTAAATTTATATGGATTTGACAGATTCGCAAGACGCTGACACACACCGCTATCCTCCAATCGTGATACAATAATTCCATGAATCGTGCTCCCGGGCAATGTGCTTTAGGCTGCAGCTAATGGCTTCTACAGAATGCGCGAACCCGGTCTGCAGACCGCGTCCGTGAGGGACGCGGTCCGTCCGTGAAAGACAATTTTGACAGTTTTGACGGTTCGTCGTCCCGCTACACACTACACGAACCTCGTCCGTCAAATCGGAATGACATTTGGAAAATTGTTTTCGGATTTTTAACTCTATTACATTGCAATAGAGTTCCAAATGCCCAAAAGCTTCATTTTCGTAAAGTGTTACCAATTCTGAAAGAAATATTTTCCCCACACTGTATTTGTATAACTCCGGCCGCTGGCGTGATACAAAAATCACAGATTAAGGACAAAAATGTTTTTGTGAGAAGTAGAAAGGATTTTGATGCTGTACATTAACGGTTCGCTGCGAACCGTCAAAACTGTCAAATTCGTACGAAGTGAAGTAGCTGCATACGAGTTTGACAGCTGTCAAACTCGCCTACGCCTATCTTCACTTCGTACCGGGTTCGTCCGTCTGTAGACACCATAATAGTGAACAATATCGCTTAACAACGGTTCCCGAATTATAGAACGAAAGTAAAGGTCGTAAGTCCCGTAAGTCCCAAAACTGTTTTTTGATGATTACTTAAAAACTAAATACAATACAAATATTTCCTTGTAACATTATTTTATAAAGGCACTGATTTAAAGGGGCAGTTGTATAGTCCATCAAAAAAGTCACGACATTAATAGAGTCGCCACTTGTTTCCGGTGTGGCCTCTTATGGACACACTGTATCCAGTCACTATAAAAGATTTTGATACTTTATATTAAATACAGTTTAAAAAACACGTTGTAAATATTATGATTTATATATATTATTATGTAGTTAAGAAAATTTGAAATAATAATGATTTAGTTATAGTGTGTCTTTAATTTACGATATTACAAGAAACAATCTAATATATGTAAAGTATTATAATCGTTGTATAACTCACCTCATCACTAACTTACACGTACTGTAGCTGGTTTCGGTGGCTCTGGTAATGATCTTGTAATGCTATTAGGTGTATTTTGTATTATATTATAAAAGCATCACCTACTTTAAAAAATATATATATTGCCTGTTTACTTACAAATACATTATTAGTTCTGTTAAAAAGACTTAGAACATGTAACTTTATGTTAGTTATCACAAATATGTCATTAGCTGGTTAAAATTAATTGTATGTAGATACATACAATTAATTTTAACTAAATTGAGCAGTCTCTTCCATCATGCACATAGATATGTGCATGATGGAAGAGACTGCTCTCCACGACACAGGGAATCCTAGTGTGGGGAGCAGTGTTTTGTTTAAGATACTTAACATGTAAAATTCTTTTTTGAGGGAAATAAAGATTTGTTTGTTTGTTTGTATATGTCATAGTCTGTCAAGAAAGTGAAGAAATTAAAAAGTGGCAACATCGTAGTGTCATCCCTTTCAAATCAATCTAAGAAAAAAGGGATGACACTACGATGTTGCTACTTTTCAATTTTCTTGACGGACTATATAAAAATGCAATAACTCGATTAAACGGTTGAACCGATGTGGCTAATTTTAGTCTTAAAATATTCCTGGAAGTCCAGGGAAGGTTTCATAAGTGTTTATTATTTAAATAAATAAATAAATAAATAAGTGACACGAAGTTCACCGGCCACCGGGACATCAGCTAGTCACTAGTATTACATATTTTTATGAATTCATAACACCTGTTATTTAAGTACCCTCTCCCTGAGAGGTGCAGAGCTACTTTGATGACCAGTCAGAGCTGAGAGAAGCTCACTCCTGTTTTATTAAGGAACTACTTATTTAAAAAATACAAAAAAAAGACAGGGTTTTGTAATTTGTTATTTTAATAAAATATGATCAACCAATTAATAATATTATACAATGCAGCCGGAAACAAAATCATCGCCACTTTCTAGGTCCATGTAGGTAGTTACAGCAGTGGTGTCACAGTGAAGAGGCACTTTCATCTTCAATAATCAGCTCTTCAATATCCTAATAAAGGGTTAATTCCCACTCCTTGTATTTATTTTCAGTGTTTTTTTTTTCAAAATGATAGCATAAATTCTCCCAGTCATTTCGGTTATTTCATTAAACGCTTTTTCTGCTACCTGTAAACATAAAACGTAATACTTAATTATAATATTATAATCAGTGTTAAAGGAGTTAAGCACATACACAGTGACACGAGAATATTATATACATCTAAGATAAATAAATATTAATTACGCAAAGCACCTAAGTCAAAGTATCAATCGTTGTTAGGCGCGTTATATCATAGATTTCTTTGACAGTTCATTGTTTACGTAAACATAAGGTTTATGTAAAATTGTTGTTTTAATATACCACATAATACCTACTCAGGCTACTTAAAATTGCATTAGACTGTAAAATTAACAAACAGAATTTATAAAACAAACGCTTAATTACCTGCTACTATAGCGATTGAACGATCAGAATCGGAAATGTGGACGCGAGAGTTTCAGTGATATTTTCGCGTTTTACTATTTTTCTTCAATGAAAATCTTCAAATTTTCAGCACTCTGACACGTCTTTCACTTTAATTGTTAATATTCATCACAGTAACATGTAGTTTTCACATTGTAAAACTAAATTTAAGCAAATTGAAAATGTTTGTTTTGTTAATTTTATGTCATATATGTAGAGTATTTACTTCTTTGTTCTCGACACTTAATCGCGTCGCCGTTTCATATTAGTGAAGTCGCTGCAACTAAAATTGGGGACGAGCCGACACAGTAACATTCGGTTTCTAATTTACGTCGCTGTGTCGTAACAATGTTACCATAATGTAACTAGATTCCACAAATCATTCGTTCAATCGCTTGTTGTTGACATTGACTAGTGAAAGAATTAAAAATAAGAAACTGCCATCTTATCATCAAGGTAAGTAAACAAAGATTTTGTTTTTATTCATTATTATGGTTTTTTATGCCTGAATCTTAATGGGAAATTAAATTCATCGTGTATTTAGTGGGATAGTTCGAAATTTACCAACGCGCCGCATTATTATAATAATTTAACCATTCCTACGAAAATACATATTGTTGGTTTATAGCAATAATTTTATTTTGTATTCTCAAAAGCTTATATCCAATGCAATAATAAACTTGAATATTGAATAGCATACTTTTTTAGCAGCAATAAACCGTACAATCAATAAATAATGAAAAAAAATTTATTTCGTTAAGTGAAAAATTTTCTCGGCACAACTAGTTACAAAGTTACGATAACTATCGACACTGTGTGGGAATGTTACCTAAAGTAGTCACAAAGTTACTGTATTTTTTTGCAATCTGCATCTCCCAAATACCATTTGGGAGATGCAGATTGCAGAGCATACGTCGTAGCACAAACTACAATCAAACAGACTAAGGAATCTAGCCAGAAATAACTAAGTAATCGGCCAAGTGCCAGTTGGACTCACGAGTCACGCACATAGGGTTCCGTACCGTTATAGAACAAAAATAGGCCAACATTTAAGAGTGTTTAATTAAAACCTTCATTTCAAAAAGTTTTTTGATTTTAATTTATTTTATCTAGACACGCGGTAGAGTGTCAAGCCAAGTTCCAGCATAACAGAATGGCGAGCATGCACCGTGTGTAATATTACACGAACCATTTGGAGCCACTTTTGACCCCCTCATAATTCAAAAACTATTTAACATAAACGTTTTAAATTTAGCTCATATAATGAGACTTGCGAGGAAATTATATGCTCTAAATTTCATAAACAAATCTCAAACGGTTATTTAGATAATCACGTCCGAAAATCTAAATTTTTATCACTGACTGACCTATAGATCAAAATTCTAACCCACTTCCAGATGACCTAGAAGGCTGAAATTTGGAATCCAGCTCAGTAATTGTGTGTAAACGTAGGGAAAAATCCGAAAACAAAAAAAAATCGGTCAAGTGCGAGTCGTACAGAGCGAAAATTGTGTTTTTTTTATGGAGACCCCCTTTAAATACTTATTTTATTTTATTTTTATTATTTATTATGAAAGAAAAAATACAATTAAAGATTTTGTGAAAATTTCAAGAACCTATCGGCTCCCATTATTGATTTAGAGCAAAAAAGGCCAAAAAATCACGTTTATTGTATGGGAGCTCCCTGTAAACATATTTTATTTGTGAATTGAAAAAACTTGAAATGAATAGAAGGTGACTTTATGAAGTGTGTCTGTCTGTCTGTTACGTCTTCACGCCCAAACTGTTTGTGCCGATTGTTCTTGGTATGGAGATATAGTACTTGAGTCCCGAGAATAGAGATAGAATTATTTCAATATGTCTGTCCGTCTGTCTGTCCGTCCGTCCGTTTGTCTGTCTGTCTGTTAGACAGCTATAATAATAGCTACTTAACTTCCGCACAATAAGTTGTACACTATAGTTAATGGTTGGAAATACACTTGTGTTATACCGTATTATTCCAATGCCTTCTGATGGTAGCTGCATTTTCCATTCGCTTGGATTTTTAACCGACTTCCAAAAAGGAGGAGGTTATATGTTCGTCTGTTTATATATATTTTTTTTGTATGTTCAACCATAACTTCGCCGTTTCTGGACCCATTTTCATGATTCTTTTGTTGTTGTACAGGGTTGGATCCGAGGTTGGTACCATATTCACAAAAGTGGTGATCTGATGATGGTATCCATGAGGAATCGAAGGGACTCCTTGAAATTTGTATGGAAACATATAGTTATTTTTATTTTTTCTGAAGCGTTCGAGGTAAATGCTACCAAAAAATAAGACTTCACACCAGGTTATACCCTGGATCCGAAGGTACCAAGCAGAACTTTTGAATCCTTATAGATACAGGTTCGAGGATTTCAACGTTGTTTAAACAACTGAAAGCATAAGCCAACACATCAATTTTATTGATTATCATCATCACAACCATAATTATACCACTGGTCATCACACTATGACCCAATTATTGGTACTTTTCGTGATATTTTGCATCGAAGCAGATATTTTTGATGATTATTTCGCTGTTTGCGGACCGATTTTCAAAATTCTCGTGTTGTCGTATAGGACATAATCTTAATTTTGTATAACAATCACGAAAGTGGTGAGCTGATGATGGGATCCATGGGCAATCGAGGGAAATCCTTGAAATTTATGAAAACACTCATAGTGATTAAAATGTTGTTTCTAGTAACTTAAACATATGTTACGAATATGAGAAATTTCATACAAAGGTATCTCTTGGTCAGAGGGCACTGAACAGAACTCCTGAACCTTTGAAGATAATAGTTTGAAAATTGCAGCATTGCTTAGATAACTCCAAGCAATTGCCACAATTTCGCTTACATTAATATAATATGGATAGTTAATTTCGTAGTGGTTATCTACGCAAAAAGCCCTGCCTTGTAGATATCTAAAAAGAGTAAAATTATTATTTTTTAACAAAAAGTGAACCCGACTTCCAAGGAAAAAACAATATTCTTATAAAATAACCTAAAAAGTGTGAAATAATTCTTGTTCTTCATTAGTGCCGTTTTCAAAATTCGACTAAATCTCAACGAATTCTGTAAGTACTCAATTTACATTCGTTCGAAGCCGGTACTGGCTAAGTTCTATGTCAAGTATATCAGTTCTGGGCTGGTACCGACTTCAAACGAATGAAAATTGAGTACAGAATTCGTTGAGATTTAGTCGAATTTTGAAAAAGGCACTATGAAGAACAAGAATTATTTCATACTTTTTAGGTTATTTTATAAGAATATTGTTTTTTCCTTGGAAGTCGGGTTCACTTTTTGTTAAAAAATAATAATCTTTGTTTTATTCGTCTGATACTCAAGTCTCAACAAGGCTTAGGGACTGTTTCCCCACTTCCTGATAAGTTTCAGATAGGCTATCCAAAACTTATCTGATAGATGAATTATCTGCCAGATAAGTTGCGGATAGCATAGTGTATATTATAGCGGACACTTGTCGGGAAGTGGTGAAACGACACCTTAAGGTTGCGAATTGCGATTGAATACTTATAGTCGAATATTATGGATGTTTGAACTGGGAAGATGAAGGTGTCTACACTTGCTCGGAAAGTTTTCTTAACAAAAAGCATTGATATCCCACCAAAAACATAAATGTAAAAATGCTGAGCCAAGTTCCATACAAACATTATATTTCTTGTCTATGGACTTCGCCGTAAAAAGGATCCCACAAAAAACATAAATGTGAAAATGCTGAGCCAAGTTCCATACAAACATTATAATATTTCTTGTCTATGGACTTCGCCGTAAAAAGAATGGAGATCTAAATGAGTGCCAAGTTCCATGGAAAATCGAATTATGTACGTATAGGAACCAAATAACATTATGAACAAATAATAGAGTCTATTTCTTTGCTTTATTGAATATCTTTAACAATTGATGTTATTTAAATAATGTGAGATCTTAAACTAGATTAGATTTGACTTCGCCAGTTTTAATTAAGTACGTCAGTCATTTTTCATAAAGTTATTGAACATTTTATTTCTGATGAAAACTAGCCAAGTCAAATCTAATCTAATTTAAGATCTCACATTATTTAAATAACATCAATAATTGTTATAGACATTCAATGAAACAAAGAAATAGACTCTATTATTTGTTCATAATGTTATTTGTTTCCTATACGTACATAATTCGGTTTTCCATGGAACTTGGCACTCATTTAGATCTCCATTCTTTTTACGGCGAAGTCCATAGACAAGAAATATTATAATGTTTGTATGGAACTTGGCTCAGCATTTTCACATTTATGTTTTTGGTGAGATCCTTTTTACGGCGAAGTCCATAGACAAGAAATATAATGTTTGTATGGAACTTGGCTCAGCATTTTTACATTTATGTTTTTGGTGGGATTTTAATTAAACTATAAACTGGCAGTTATCACAACACACAGTTTTAGAATGACTGGGATTTGGTAACTTACATTTATCAAAGTTAGTGTTTAATTATTACGTAACTTTACTACACATGTTACAACCCAGTTACTACATATGTGGAAAACATGTATACACATTTTTTTCTGTAACAAGCGGACACGGTTACAACACGTAGAAGCAAACCCCCACACAGTCGCAAGGTGTCGTATTAGCTACGAAACTGTTACGACTTGTTACAGATTCACAAATCTGCGACCGAAAATGGCTATATGGGGGTGGGCATAGGCAGTAACAAATCGGAATTTGTCAGTAAGAAATCTCATTCTAAGCAGTTCTTTAAACAATGAGGTGGTTAAATATAATAAAATCGGGCAAGTGCGAGTCGAACTCACCCATGAAGGGTTCCGTACCGTTATAAAGCGAAATTAGTATAAGACGGTCGCCGGCTGCTGCCACAGCACGCTCGCTGCGCTCGCTCGGCTCCCTCTGTGTTGTGGTCTAAGTTCTAACCTAACCTAACCCACTCTTGGACTTTCCGGATTTCCCCCGCTTCCGTATCCGTAGTCAAGTAGGCCTTCTGTTAAGTCGTTGTCGAATAATAATAATAATAATCTTTATTTGCCAAAAATATGGTCATATAAGATGTTACAATTTTACAGTGTCTCACATATTTTGGTCGATTTTCTCGACATGCAAACATTCAAATATGAACATTGGTCAAGACTCAAGTTAGTAACATTAGTTTCATAATAATCATTACATTGTCATAATCATTACACCATTATTAATCGAATTTATAAGTAATTAAGTCATTACCGTATTGTTTAACATGTCAATTCATAAAATCTTAAAATTATATAGCAATGAGTACAGTAATCTAATTAAATTTATCGTCTAATTAAAAAACAAACCAAATAAGATGAAGGAGAAGAAGAAAAAAGAAAAAAAAGATATTATGTCAACAGTACACCGAACCGCTCATTCCATCATTTTTACCGCTCATTCATTTATCGAACCGCTCATTCCATCATTTTTACCGCTCGATTGTTTTTTTTATTACTGTCCATGTTTTACAGTCACAATAATTAATCAACCGCTATAAAATTAAATAACTACTCAATATTTTTTTCAACTGATCATAATAACATCTCAAATATTTAAATTACTGCTCAAAAAATTTGTTCCCTTTTATAAAGTGTGTGATTGTAGTAGTGCAAGTTATTTAATGATAGTAACTTAATAAGTGTAACAGATATTTGTTGAAAAGCCCAGAAAGATTCATAATTTCGAAAAATATAACTATCGAGTCAAAATAAGTGAATCGTGTTTTCCTTTTACAGAATATCAGATAAATATATACAATGATTAAATAAATCTCAATTTCATTTAAGTCAGTCGTCTTCTGGGATCGTAATAACTAATACCTATTAGAAAACACAGCAAAATTTTACAGCCCGCTCTTAAATAGAGTTGAATATGCTGCAGGCAAAAACATGACGCGTCGCGACGCTTTGACTACCCCCCAGAAAGAGTTGAGTTCTAAGACAGAAGCGTTCATGATCGTCGATTAATATCCACTTATAATACGAAGGCGCTCACAAAACTAATTAGATTAGATTTGTGAGCGCCTTCGTATTTAATTAAGAATTATCTTAACCCATCAAGCCCCACGTACGAGCACCGGTGATCGCGACAACAATAGAATGCAATAAATAGCATTTCCGAGAATCCCCGATCGAAGGATTAATTAATTCGGCGTCAAGACTCGACAAGAAAAATCCGTAAATGTTGTGTGATATGATCACTGATAGCTGGCGCCGGCCGCGGTGATATCGCGATAGCAGCCGGGATAGCTGATAATTCACTCGCTCCACGTGACCTTCACCGCACACTTCCTGATGTTTACGCAATTGCACAGCGAAATGTGTTTTTTCTTCATAATCTAAGATTACCTTATCTTCAATAACTCAATATTATAATGTATTTGTTTATTATAATGTCCTTCCAATGTATTTATTGTACTAAGCGACAAACAATACGGGTTCCGTAAGGGTCGCTCGGCTGGTGATCTCTTGGCGTACCTGACTCATCGTTGGGCTCAGGCAATTGAGTCGAAGGGAGAGGCATTGGCTGTTAGTTTGGACATTGCGAAGGCCTTTCAGGTTTGGCATAAAGCGCTGCTATCAAAGCTTCCATCATACGGGCTGCCCGAGAAATTATGTAAGTGGGTCACTGGTTTCTTAGCAGACAGAAGCATAAAGGTCGTAGTTGACGGCGAATGCTCGGAAACTCAGTCTGTTGATGCTGGTGTCCCTCAGGGCTGTGTGCTATCGCCTACTCTATTCATACTGCATATCAATGATATGTTGCAGACCAGCGGCATTCATTACTATGCGGATGATAGTACAGGTGATGCTGTATGTACCGGCTCCCCCAATATTTCTCGGCAAAATGTCACTGAGAGTCGAAACGAACTTGTGTCTAAGGTGGAGAATTCATTGGAGAAGGTCTCTGAATGGGGTAGACGAAACTTGGTCCAATTCAACCCCGCCAAGACACAAGTCTGCGCGTTCACCACTAAAAAGTCACCAATGGTCGTATATCCTCGTTTCGAGGGCACATCTTTAACCATCTCCCCAAGCATTGAGATACTTGGCGTCAACATATCGAGCGAAGTCCAGTTCCGATATCATCTAGAGGGTAAGGCCAAATTAGCCTCAAAGAAGCTTGGTGTTCTTAACAGAGCAAGACAGTACTTCAGTCCGGACCAACGCCTACATCCCTACAAGGCGCAGGTTCGGCCTCATATGGAATATTGTTCTCATCTCTGGGCAGGGGCGCCAAAATACCAACTGCTCCCTCTGGACCGTATCCAACAAAGGGCCGCTCGAGTTGTTGACTGCCATAGTGTTTCAAACAGCTTGGACCCCTTGGAATTACGCCGAGATGTAGCTTCACTCTGCATCCTCTATAGGATTTATCACGGGGAGTGCTCTGAGGAATTGTTCGGAATCATACCACCTGCAACTTTTCGCCATCGTCCCACGCGAAAAACATACCATCCTCATCACCTTGATGAGTGGCAGTCTTCCACAGTGCGTTTTTTGCGTAACATTCTGCCGCGCACTGTAAAACTCTGGAACGAACTGTCACCAGCAGTATTTCCGGACCTATACGACCTGCAAACCTTCAAGAAAAGAGCGTATTCCCTCTTAAAAAGCCAGCAACGCACCTGCAGCTCTCCTTTGTTGCGAGTGTCTATGGGCGACGGTAGTTGCTTACCATCAGGTGACCCGTTTGCTCGTTTGCCCCCTTATTTAAAAAAATATCGGTTGTCTGTAAATTCGGTTTACTGACGATAGTTGAACGTGACAACGTATGACGTTGTCACGTTCAACTATCCTTAACCCCTTAACCCTCGCTTCCGAATCTCTATAAATAGAAACATACTTTTTCGACTGGAACCTAAAGTTATTTCGATGTATTTCTTTCAAATGATTGTCTAAAAATATTTATAATGAGTAAAATAAACTATTCGCAATACAAAACGCTACATACATTCGAACAAAGACGAAATCCAGTAAAATCTTCGAACAAAGCACAAGTCATACCTTGACACGTAGGAAATAGAGCACAATTTTAAATAGCCGAAGTAATACTAATAGCTCACAGATTATTTATTTTTCATTCAGAGTGTGGTCAATGTATCAAAGGTCATAACTAACCAAACTTCTTCATACAAAAGTATTCTCTAAGTCATCGAAATACGTAATATAATCGAAACAAAGAGCACGACCCAGGTGGGTTGAGTACGGTTGCTGAGAGGATAAATGGAACGCCTCAGAGCAGCTGTCAGCGAGGCAACGCCGCATGAACTGTCATGTTTTTCGGGCGCGCACCCCATATCGAATTATAAGACGTTATCACGTCAAAAAAAAATTACTATGTACTTATAACTTATGTACTAAACGGTGTCAGGTTGTAATCGCCGCGTCTCTGTCACTTCAATCCGTATCATCATTCATCAGGAGGTGTATTGTGAGACGTGGACATCGCGGGAGTCGGGACACGGCGACATGAGACAGTGATAGCGCGCTCGCGGCGGACAAAAGAGTCATAGTTGAGCGCGTAATTGACAGGCCGTCGCGTGAGTGGCGGGTGACGGGCGGCTTGCGACCGCCGGCGGCGAACATTAATACCCGTCAGCGGGACAATACCTGTCAATAGTGGGCCCGGGCCGGGTCTAACGACGCGCCCTGATTGATGGTCGCGCGCCAGACAGCAGGGGGAAGCGGGGGGGAGCACAAAGGAGCTAATGCGCGCCGACGAGTGTTCCGCTTCCACGACGGTCCGCGGTGCAGTGGAAATTAGATCATTACAGGTAACTCATCAATCCTGCGGCGCTCCCGAGCGGCGACGGTATCGACGGCGCCCGCTACAAATCGCCGGGGCTTTATACTGCCGATGTGCGGTGTTTTATGACGTTTACAATAAAATACTCGCTTTGTATTTCACATTATATTATCTTGATTATTTACGTCCTATACGCTGTGCCGTTGCTACATAATATCGGAAGTTGCGGCTAGTCGCGGCAGAGGGCAGGAGCGCGGGACAAGCCAGCGGCGCATGCCATGAGGTGGGGGAGGCGGGACTGCTCGTAGAGGCCGGCGAAGAGCGCGTGTCGTGGGCCGCGCGCGAACACCGCCACGTCCTCCCCCCCGTGCGTCTCCGACTGCAGCGGCACCTCCGCGTGCGACCGCCACTCCACAGACCCTGCGCCAAGACAGTCACGTGTTACGTGCGTACTGTAGTGATTAGAAGCTCCTAAAGTCATAAGTAATATACAAATGTGCTCTCTCGCTGGGAGCATTCGCGTGTAATGTAAACACTAAGGGTGAAGCTAAACGAGCGTAATTTGTGAGTTGTGAGTCGCAGAGTTTCGACTGTCAGAAATTCTGCTGCATTCAGTTTCATACAAAAGTCCTGTTTGATTCACACCGTGTGAGCGTAATTTTGTGAGTCATGATTTGTATGAAAAGTAGTGATGGGCCGAATGTGGTTTGAACCGAATACGAACTTCGGCCGAACATTCGGTAAAAATGAAAAATTCGGTTCAATTTCGCCGCGCTTTTTCGTGTCGTGACTTGTTTACGCACTTGCTGCAAATATTGCTAGATGTGCCCCGCCCGCACTCCGTGCTTTCCCGCGGGGCCGTTTAGTGGAGTCGCCAGAGGTTTTTACCTCCGCAAATTGTAATAGTGAATGGATTTTTGTTTTTGTGGTGTCATTTTCTTTTTTACACTATACCTAACTTGCAAAGATTACAAAAAAAAAAATTTGTGCTTTTAATTTTTTAGTTACTTAATTCAAAATTAATATTTCACCATATAAAACCAGTCAAGAAAAAAAAAGTTTTCTTGATCCTGTTATTTAATGACTCTTATCCGATTGTTTACATTGAAAATTAACCAAAAACACAATTTTTAAAAAAGAAAGTTTGCTTTACTAAGCTAAATAAAAGTATAAGATTTTTGCAAAGTATTTAGAGATTAACGCTCGTCGTAACCAAGATAGAAGGGTTTGGGAGAATCTAAGGGTTGTAACGAAAAGTGTGTTACACGTAGTTATTGTGCGTATTTAATTTTTAAAGAAATTGTGAGTTTTAAGTACTTTAAAACGTTTTAATATCTCCAAAAATGTGTAAAATAGACCAAAATTGTTTTTCTACATTTGTTGAGAATTTATTTAAGTAAGAGCTAAAACGTTAAATGCATCGACAAACGAAAGGCTTTTTCTAGCCTTTGAAATATATTTAAACTTCCTAATAAAAGCCAGAAAAAAAATTGGGTGCTACCACAGACCTCTATCTAGTGTGGGTGCTACATATCTCACGTATGTACATACTAAAGACGCATGTTACGACCTATGTTTGGAAAATGTTTACCTGAATACAAAAAATATCAGTTCTTAGCCTAATTTGTATTTTTTTCCTTTAAGTATATTTTAGCGAATCTAATCAACGAAAAAAAATGAATAAAAAATAAATTTTATTGTGTTAAAACCTAACCAAAATAAAATACAGATTTTCTTCGAAATATACGCGAAAATTTTGTGCTACATTTTCGGAAAAGTTAATAAAGTAAGAGCTAAAAAAATTTACGCATTAATAAACAGAAGTCTTTGTAAAGCCTTAGAAATAATTTTAAACTTCCTATTTAAAACCAAAAAAATAGAAACGCCATTTATCAGGTACTTACTGCCGAAGCACACAACAAACATATTCGGAGGCATGCTTATCTAGATACAAAAATATTAATTTTTAAATCTAAATTATACATATTTTTCACTTATTTTCTTTTTTCGGAACATAAGCAACGATTTGAATAAAAAAAAATGATAATATATTTTATTATTTTGCTACATAACTGAACTGAAAGAAATGCACGTTTTCTTCAAAATTTTATAATTTATGAGTGTAGCTGAAGTGGTATAGAATAATTAAAAAATTAAAAGCACAACTTGAAAATAGGTAAACTTTTTGAAGTGAAAACTTCTTTAGCGGCGTTGAGCACTTTTGTGGGATGGGTAAAAACTGTGAAACTCGCGTCAGATTCTCGTGCTGATCGAAAAACCGTAAGACGGTTGGAGAGTAGTGTTGTAACATCGAAATCGATTACTTGAACAATCGATTGTTTTTTTTCGATTGTCGATATTTTTTAATCGATTGTAAGGGTTTCGATTAATTAAAAAAATCGATTTTTTAAAAATCGATTTTCATAAAAAATGGGTTAAAAATATAATCGATTGTAAGGGTTTCGATTAATTAAAAAAAACGATTTTCATAAAAAAATGGGTTAAAAAAATTGTAAGGGTTTCGATTAATTAAAAAAATCGATTTTTTAGAAATCGATTTTCATAAAAAAATAGGTTAAAAATTTGATCGATTGTAAGAGTTTCGATTAATTAAAAAAATCGATTTTTTAAAAATCGATTTTCTTAAAAAATGGGTTTAAAAAAATAAGGCACAACGATAATAATCAAGTATTCACTTCTGCCGACACTCCCGGAGTGCAACCCGTCTTTTTTATTTATGTTATCAGCTACACATTCCTTTTTTTCTTTTCAATTTTCATCTACTATTACGGAAATCGGAGGTTTGCACGATTTTTACGCTCTAGGCACTCCACTAGTTAGCCAGCTAGTCATATTTTTTAAAGTAAAAGTAAAGTCAAAATATTTGTTTTTTGATTAATTATGAGAGATTTCTTAGACTTGTTGAGAAGGGCGTTTTTGTTTTTTGATTAAGTAAGAAAGATTTCTAAGGCTGATTTGGTTAGTAAGAATCTGAGCGGTTTAATTTTGTGTTTTGTTTGTTTAAGTAACCAAAAATTTTTGAGACTGGTCGTTAAAAAGACCAATTTAAGTTTTTTGTTTATCACGTATGATTACTTTTTTCTAATTCAAATAAGTAAATGACTTTGAATGAGTATAGTTCTTGTATCAGACTTATTTTATGTCACTGTTATAACTACAGACATGTTTTTTTCATTAATTTCTATTATGATAGTGCAATATTTTTAGTGCCGAATGTTCGGCATTTTAACCGAAATTCGGCCAAATGACGAAGTTCGGTTCAAGCTGCCGAAGTTCGGTTAAACCGAATGTTAAACGAATTTCGGCCCACTCCTAATGAAAAGATATTTACGCGACCGAATTTCTGCAACTCACAACTCACAAATTACGCTCGTTTGTCTTCACCCTTAGAGCATTACATTACAACACTACCTCCCTGACCGACGAGCGTTCGCGTATAATATAACATATAAATTATAGAACATCGCATTGATGTTATGAGTTGTATCGAATGATTACACAATATTAATTATAAGGAGCGCATTGTAATGCTCGGTTCCCTCCTCCACCGATGTAATGCTCGACTCTGTAACGTTACATTACAAATGTTCCCAATAAGCGCCTTAATGATACTTTTTTAAACGACTTCCAATAAAATAAATTAATTAAAAAATCAAAAAACCCGACTGCAAAAAAAAAATCACTAAAAAGAACGAAACAAGACCTAATTCTGCCGGAGGCATCGAATCCATGTTTTAATTGAATTGACTCTTGCTTACGAGTTTCATGCCAGGGGAATAGAAGGTTACATAGAAAAATGTAGAAGAAGAAAGTGGATTATAAAGTGCAGTCGGAGGCAAAATATTTTATGATTTATGAATTAATGTTAAACTTGGTGCGACATGCCTCCGACCGCATTTTGTAGTCCACTTTCTTCTTCTACATTTTTCTATGTAACCTTCTATTCCCCTGGCATGAAACTCGTAAGCAAGAGTCAATTCAATTAAAACATGGATTCGATGCCTCCGGCAGAATTAGGTCTCGTTTCGTTCTTTTTAGTTAATTTTTTTTTGCAGTCGGGTTTTTTGATTTTTTAATTAATTTATTTTATTTGCAACTTTTTAGTTTTAGACATCTAACCATTTCGACAATCAATCTAATAAAAAATTGAAAAACTACCGTGCTGATATTTCTAAGTGTACATGTACTATACGTAGGTACATAGGTTTGGTACTGTTTCAATTTATGTTTCTGGTTTTAAGTACCTAATCATTGTTTTTTTTAATACTTTAATGTCATTGAATTTTCATCTTGTTTCAGTAATTTGAGTTTATTTTTAAATATTGTATTTATTCATGCAGGCGGACTTTTGTTTTTTTTTTTTAATATTTATTTTATTTATTTCCATTTAATATTAAAACTGCAAGTTATATACATATTTAGAATCAGTGTTTAAAATCCTTTATTTTGATACCCCACTCGATATGCTTGGTAGATTTTTTTTTTACCTCACAATATGGCGTCAAACATCCGCCATTTTGGTATTTTTTTAATGTCACCTATCTAAGAACACTTGGGCTATTAAGATAAATCTAACGATACCTCAAACGTGAAAATCCGTTTACCGGTTCTGGAGATACAAGGTAATAAAGAATATTACATACAAGATACGCGCTAAAAACATAACCCTCCTGGCAGTCGGGTAATAAAAAGGAGGAGGTTTCTCAATTCGACTGTATATAATATTATGTTCTTTTTTTATGTTTGTTCGCCGATAACTTCGTCGTTTGTGGACCGATTTTCAAAATTATTTTGCTGTTGTAAAGGATATAGTTGGAATTTGGTACCACGTTCACAAAAGTGGTGATCTGATGATGAAATCCATGAGGAATCGAAGGAACTCCTTAAAATTTATATGGAAACATATTATAGTGATTTTAACTTTTTCTGAAGGATTTCAAGTATATGCTACCAAAAAGTAAGATTTTGCACCAATGTTGCACCCTGGTTCCGAAGGTGCTGTACAGAACTCTTGACTCCTTATAAATAGATGTTCGGGGATTTCGGAGTTATTTAAACAACTAAAAGCAAATGCCAATATATCAATTTCATCAATCATCATCATCATCACCATAATTATTATGCCACGCACCATCATTATGAGCCTATTATTGGTACTTCTCATGGTATTTTCCCGCCGTTTCTTGTTTGATTTTGAAAATTTTATTGTTGTTGTTCAAGATGTAATCTTAATTTGGTACCATGTTTCCGAAGGTCATAAATCATAATAATACATTTCATATCAATGCAGCAATGATCGATATCAATCGATAGAGGGATATGAAATTTAATAGAATATAGTAATTGTGACGTAATTGTGACGTTATTTTAAATAACTCAAGCATAATAATATTTTGCCATTATGTAGAATCCCATACGAAGGTGTACCCTTAATATATTGGCACAGCACAGACTTCCGGAGCCTTCAAAGATATTATAAGTTTAGAAATTTGATGATTACTGCAAGTTATCATTACAATAATATAACCGTAAAATATATGGAAAATCGTAGTCTTTCTTTTTAAAAGATCTAGATTTGTAACTTTTTGAAATCCACCTAGGTATAGTTAACTTTTGTAGTAGTTATACACAAATTAGATAAAATTATGATATACAACTGACTGCGTATGATATGCATAATGGACATAATATTATACATTATAGATACTTAACTAAAAAGAGAAAAATAATTATTTTTAAACAAAAAATTGAAACCGACTTCCACACTAAAAACTACGGTGAATAAACTAAAAAGTGTTAAATAATTCTAATTCTATATTAATAGTGGTTTTTTTTAGGATTGGTAAGCCTCAACTATGTCTGTACTCAATCTTCATACTTTTGAAGTCGGTACCAGCCAGCTAACTTCTATGTCAAAAATCTCAGAAATTTTAGGAGCTGGTACCGACTTCAAAAGTATGAAGATTGAGTACAGACATAGTTGAGGCTTAGGCCAATCTTAAAAAAGCCACTGATATAGAATTAGAATTATTTAACACTTTTTAGTTTATTCACCGTAGTTTTTAGTGTGGAAATCGGTTTCAACTTTTTGTTTAAAAATAATTATCATTGCGTGCAACTGATTGCGGAGTACGTACTGAAGTCTGGGTCGGCGGTTACGTCCTGGCGGCGGTCCCCGCGCGGCGGGCGGTGGCCCGGGCCGTTGGCGTACGACAGCGTCATGTAGGGCACGCCGTCGTCGCCGACGTCATCGGACGGGCCGAGCACGTCGCCGCCGCGCCGCGTGTAGCCGTTGAACGCCATCACGTGGGCGTGGTCGGCCGTCACCACTATCAGCGAGTCCTCCTCGTCCAGCAGCTCGACGGCGCGCTGGACGGCGGCGCTGAGCTCGACGGTCTCGTCAAGCGCCAGCTCGACCCTGTTCTCGTGGTGGGCGTGGTCGATGCGCCCGCCCTCCACGAACAGGAAGAAGCCGCGGTCGTTGCGGTCGAGCGCGCGGATCGCGGCCTCCGTCATCTCGGCGAGCGTGGGGTCAGCGACGGGGTCGGCCTGCAGGTGGTAGCGCATGTGGCTGCCCTCGAACAGGCCCAGCAGGTGGTCGGGCGGGTCGGCGGCGGCGGCCAGCAGCCGGTCGCGGTTCCACACGTACTGGTGGGTGAGGTTCCGCGCGGTCTTGTCGGCGCGCCACTCCCGGATGAGGTCGCGGCCGTCCGCGCGCAGCCCCGCCGCCCCCTCCTCGTCCACCACGTCCACGGGCAGGAACTCGCGTCTACCTCCGCCCAGAATGACCTACGAAATAGGGAGGATGACTAAAACGTAACAAAAAGAAAAACAAAAGAGGGCGCATAATTGTCATAATGTCAAGTTTCACTGGCGATCTACATCGTTGAGACCACAGACATATTATCAAGATTAGATACCGCATGTGTATGTACTTCGCGTGCCACCGTGTTCCCAAACGACGAGCAATTTCAGTCTTTCGAAAGTCTGTTCTTTAGTCTGCGCTCCACCGTTATCGGAATCGGACGTCAATCGGAATTCTAAAACTACCTCATTGTGCCGTATTGGGCTGTGGAAATTCGAATAGAAACGTTGGCCTAAATTTCTTATCATCGGTAAGTAATTTTGTTATTAAATCACGTGTCCTTTATTTTAAAATCAATTATTTAATGTTAGTCGTGGGTGGTTGTAGTTTTTACCATGAAATCTACGTAACTGCGTGTGTACCACATGATTCATAATACATTGCCGCTTTAGTTAGAAAATTATAGAGCCCTTTCTGTTTGTCCGCTATTGAGCGCGCAATGGAAATAAAACAATCGATACTTTCACTCATCGCTTAGTTTCGAGGTACAGTCAATATTCTCATTTTTCTGTCAAATGAAGCAAATAGTGTTGTACATATTCTCGATTCTAATTAATCGATTTTCGAAACAGACATGAAACAGAGGAATGATAATGTTCGCTTTAGGATATTTTGTGACTCGGTAATTATATTTTATGTAATATGTATTTATGTTCCTGTTTAGTGATTTAGTTTAGAATAATATAATATATTACTAGCTGTCCTGGCAAGCAAGTATCTTTAGATTTATCATTCCTCTGTCTATGAACTCGAATAATAATCGATTTAAAAATCGATATACCTGTTAAAGTGGCAAAAGAGACGAGGCGCGGCGATGCCTTCGAATCGATTCCGCGCGTACGGGTATTCCCATCACTAAAGCGCTCTTGTGACGTCACAGTAGGTATGAAAAAAACGGTTGTCTGTAAAGTCGGTTTACTGACGATAGTTGAACGTGACAACGTGCCTCTTTGTCGCTCGTTCCGCGCTCTCGCTTGCACTTCAAGCCTTAAATAGAACGCTTTAGAGCGAGGTAACGCCGCATGAGTCATGTTTTTTCGTGCGTGCAGCCGGCTCCATCGAATTATAAGACGTTGTCACGTCAAAACTCATTTCCCCGACTGTACATTTCTGCTTAGCACAATTTTGCCCGACTGTACATTTCTGCCAAACAACTCATTTCCCCGACTGTACATTTCTGCTAAACAACTCATTTCCCCGACTGTAAATTTCTGCTTAGCACAATTTTCCCCGACTGTACATTTCTGCTAAGCAACTCATTTCCCCGACTGTACATTTCTGCTTAGCACAATTTTCCCCGACTGTAAATTTCTGCTAAACAACTCATTTCCCCGACTGTACATTTCTGCTAAACAACTCATTTCCTCGACTGTACATTTCTGCTAAACAACTCATTTCTCCGACTGTACATTTCTGCCTAGCACAATTTTCCCCGACTGTACATTTCTGCTAAACAACTCATTTCCCCGACTGTACATTTCTGCTTAGCACAATTTTCCCCGACTGTACATTTCTGCTAAACAACTCATTTCCCCGACTGTACATTTCTGCTAAGCAACTCATTTCCCCGACTGTACATTTCTGCTAAACAACTCATTTTCCTGACTGTACATTTCTGCTAAACAACTCATTTTCCCGACTGTATATTTCTGCTTAGCACAATTTTCCCCGACTGTACATTTCTGCTAAGCAACTCAAATGGAACGCCTCAGAGCGAGGTAACGCCGCATATTGCGTCATGTTTTTTCGTGCGCGCAGCCCATATCGAATTATAAGACGTTGTCACGTCAAAAGTGGTACGCTCGTTTTCATATAAAGGGAGCGACATGCGGCTTCTATCTTGATCTATTTCTGTGGTTGAGACTTGTGACGAATAATAAGAATAATTAAAGGAGCCGAGTTGGACCTTGAAGTGTGTGCCGGGGTATGTGTGCACGAGCTGCTGGGCGATGTCGGGGCAGGTGTGCGGGTCGTGTCCGGCGGCGCGCACGGCTGCGTCGCTCTCCCAGTCGCGGTCCGCCGCGCGCGCGTACGCGCCCGCCGGCGACGCGTGCGTCACGCGCGTCGTCGTCACGATACCTGCACATACACATTACACACCAGGTTTGTACTTTTCTATTATTCTATTTTATTTATTTTATTTGTAGGGAAAACTTACAGCTCGATTAATAATTAAAATAGTTACCACATGGAGTCGCTAGTAGGAGTCAATCACGAGTCTTCGCGACTCACACGAGTGATTTGCATTTTGAAAAAGAAAATATTATGTTCACTTAAAACTAATTATTATTATTAACTCTACCTAGCAGATTAAGTTACTGTAAAATTACTTATTAGTCTTAATTAGGCTAGATTGTAATAATATTATTATAAAATACTTATAAGAGGTATTTTATGAAAAAAAAATAAAAAAAAAACTTAAAACTAATCAATCTAAAAATTATGCGGAAAAGATAATATTTTACGCGTAAATGCAAATGATGTCCATATTGACATTATCTGAATGTCTGCAGTAGATAGCATCGATGTTTTCGATTTGCCTGTCGATACTACTGTCCGATGAGTGATCGACAATACCGATAGATTTATCTACAATTGGCTATCGATTGGAGAATAGATCGATACGACGAATGATGATAATATACTTACAAAATTTTATTTCATTTTATTTTGAGAAATAACATTATAGATACAAACACTAGGACGCGCGCACACACACATACATACACATACATACACATTTTCTGACACACAACACGTGTGTGTTGTGGGAGTGTTCCCTCTCTAACACGCACAACACACTCATAAACATTTGATATGATTGTGTCCCTAATATTATTAGTAAACATAACATTCAATCCTTCGATCGTGGATTCTTGGATATCTATTGTTATTCTATTGTGTCTCGCTCAACAGTGAGCTTATGGGGCTTGATGGGTTAAGTGATTAACAATTAAATGAGTAATGAATATTACCGGCGTCTCGGCCGTCCTCGAGCGCCCACGCCGCTATAGAGTCGAGGTGGTGCTGCGTGTCGGCGGCGGCGGCGCAGTCGTAACGCGGCACGGCGGCCGACACTCCCAACGTGCCGAGGTTCGCCTTCGCGCCGCACAGGTACGCCGTCGACGTGCACGCCGAGTCCGCGATTTGGGAGTCCACGCAGTACGTCTGAGTACCAAGACATAAAAGTAAGAGTGAGTAGTTTATAAGAACTATATGGTCACACATGGTATAGTATACACAGAATCATAAGGACCATATATGGTCCTTATGGTTCTGTGTATTTTTTACTTTATTTTATTTCTCCTGAAGGGCGCTGGAGCCGTTATAATGTGACGTCGTGTAGCCTATATCCGGCGGAAGATCTTCGAATTTCCATTCTGAGATTATTTCATTTCTCGAATTTCAAAATTGAAAAGGTGAGCAGACTCTATTTTGTTGCGCTACATTAACTCTAGTTACTTTAGCAGTTCACCACTAAAATTCTGTCTGTCCAGGCTAGGTGTTACCAGAGCTAAGGAGTACCTCGACTTTCAACAAACGGGCGATATACGCGAGTCGGGCGCGACCGTCACTTTAAACATGTTCCACAATGCTGAGTTACGTATTTTCGAGATCTCCTCTGAGTCGGCCTACTCGTTACTTCTGTTTACTCTGGTGTTGCCCTTTATGGATCTCAAAAGAAATTTTATCCTCACCTTCGCGAGGCCGACGGTGGGGAAGGCCTCGAAGGCGAGCTGCGACTCCTCCCCCGTGGCGCCGGCGCGCTGTCCCCGCAGCGTGCGCGCCGCCGCCAGCGTCGGCACAGACATGCCGTCGCCCAGGAACATCACCACGCGGCGCGCCCTCCCCTCGCCCCCCGCCGCCCCCCACCGCGCCGCGATCCCCGCCCGCGCTTCCGCCGCCCAGTACTCGGGGTCGGCCTCGGCCGGGTTCCCGCCCGCCCCCCGCCTGTGCGGGTTTCTCGCGCTCCGGTGGTACTCGTCGTCCGCTGTACGAAAGATATAATTAATGTTAAGCGTCGTGCCGTTCGTTACAAAATAATAATCGAGTATTCGACGATAACTCACCCCGAGTAAGTTGCAGCGCGAGCAGCATCAATAATGGGTATACCGCCCTCATAGTGTTCGCTGTAGGACAACCGTCGCTTCAATGGAGGTGCGATGCCTCCTTATTCCGATCGAGATCGTTCGAGACTGGCGTCACAAGATCGTCTTAAATATTCAAAGGCGAGATAAGCGCGAAGATTTGACATCGCTTAGATAAAACGACAAGGAAATATCAATTTGTTTTGTTGACACGACGTGTTAAAATATTATTATTTATTTCCCTGTAATACGAATATTTACTCCGCGGATAAAAACTTATGGAAAGTCGCCTTTGCTACACACAACGTATCGAAGGTGGCCTTCCATAAGTTTTGAAAAGTCACTGAAATAACTAAAACATAAGCCTTGTATAAGACAGTCGGTGTGTAACTCCATGTTATAAGGTGCGTCTGTCTCTGTGTGTTACATTTTAAGCTTGAGCCGCTCAACCGATTCTGACATTTGGTATGGAGATACTTTGACTTTCAGGAAAGGATATAAGATAATTTTTATCTCAAAAAATGTACGGTTCTCGCGCGACAAACGAATTTCGGCGAAACAGAGTAACGTGCATTAACTAGTATTAAATATGTATTTTTAAAATCAGCAAGGACTAAGGATCATAATTATTAGGCGCTTAACTTAAATAAAAAAAAATGAGAATAAAACAAAAACTACAATTAACAATGAATATTATAATAACTAATTGCAAAGAACAAAAATGCAGTCAGCTTATTTAGCAATGCGCAATAAAAATGATAAACGCATAATCTCAGTGATTGAGTAAGGCGATACACATGATGAGCAGGGATGCGGCGGCGGTGTGGGCGAGGGAGGCGGGGGGAGGGGCGGAGCTGCAGGCGCGCTCGCCGGGGCCGACGCACGCGGCGTACGCCATGCGGTGCGGCACGTGGCTCTGCTCGTACAACCCCGAGAACAGCGCGTGGTGCGCGCCCCACGCGAACACCGCCACGTCGTCCCCGCCGTGCGTCTCCGACTCCAGCGGCGCGTCCGAGTGCGACATCCAACCCTCCGCACCTGACACAACACGACTGTTATTATCGTTCGTTAAGATGAAAAGAAATAAAGTGCCAAATACAGCTGTCATCCGAGTAGGTATATTTTTAGCGAATATGTACCAGAATAAAAAAAACTCTTAGTGGATTCCTTAACCACCACTAAGTAAAAATGTATTTTATAAAGAAATCAACATAGCCTATATAGGCTATGTATACATACTCATGCGAATGTTATCTAAGTAGATAACATTCGCATGAGTATGTCAGGATGCAACAATACTTACGGTAGTTAGACTCCTGCGTGACGTCGACGCGGCGGCCAGCGACATGCGGACGCCAGCCCGGGCCGTTAGTGTAGGACAACGTCATGTAGGGCACGTCCAGCTCGTCGCGGTCGTCGGACGGGCCGAGCACGTCGCCGCCGCGCCGCGTGTAGCCGTTGAACGCCATCACGTGGGCGTGGTCGGCCGTCACCACTATCAGCGAGTCCTCCTCATCCAGCAGCTCGACGGCGCGCTGGACGGCGGCGTCCATCTCCAGCGTCTCGTCGAGCGCGAACTCGACGAGGTTGTCGTGGTGGGCGTGGTCGATGCGCCCGCCCTCCACGAACAGGAAGAAGCCGTTCTCGTTGCGGTCGAGCATCTGGATGGCCACCTCGGTCATCTCGGCGAGGGAGGGCTCGGTGGCGGCGCCGGCCTCCATGTTGTAGTGCATGTGGGTGCCCTCGAACAGGCCGAGCAGGTAGTCGGGCGGGTTGGGGTCGGCGGCGGCGGCGAGCAGGTCGGCGCGGCTGGCGACGTAGCGGTGGGAGAGGTTGCGCGCCGCCTTGTCGTCGCGCCACTCGCGCACCAGGTCGCGGCCGTCCGCGCGCCGCCCCGCCGCCCCCTCCTCGTCCACGGCGTCCATGGGCAGGAACTCGCGCCGCCCGCCGCCCAGGATCACCTGTGACAGGTTCGCTATCAACACTACGCCGATTCGGTGCTCCGAAAACTTAATTGTCAGTGTAATGAAAAATATTTTGTGCAAAATCTAGGTAGACTATAATATTTATTATTACTACAATTGATATCCGGTATAGGTTTGTATTAACATTATTTGCGTTATTTTTTTTATTTGTCATCGGATGTTATTTGAAAATTATCAGAAGATAATTGCAGCTATACTCCTATCTTATCTAAATCTAGCGGCACGTACGATTGTTACTTTACAAGATACACAATGTAAACAGTCGGTATTGAACATTCGATATCCGTATTGAGAACATAACTCCCTCGAATGACTATCAAGGACGAGGGCATTATAAATATAATATATTATATTTAAATGTCTCAGTATAATTTTATTGTTTTCATTAGTAAATAAAGAAGCAAATCAAAATGTTTTGTGCGATACTTAGTGGCCAGATAAACTGATCCGGTTTATGGCGCATTTGTAGTGATTTGAAAAATTTTCGGACGGAAAAAGTCGGACTCGCGCACGAAGGGTTCCGTAGGGTTATTGAGCGAAAGTTGGCAAAAAAATGTGTTTTTTTTTATCCCTTAAATATTTATACATTTGTATTTTATTTTATTTTTCGTATTTGTTGTTACAGTGGCACCAGAAATACACAATCTGTGAAAATTTAATAAATAGCGGTTAAATAGCGGTTCTTGAGTTACAGCCAGGAGAGAGACGGACAGACGGACAGACATCGAAGTCTCAGTAATAGAATCCCGTTTTTAACCTTTGGATACGGAACCCTAAGCAAAAAAAATGTGATATTCCGTGTGTGCGGAGAGCGACCTTGAGCTGGTTGCCGGGGCTGCGGTGCACGAGCTGGTATGCGATGTCCTCGCACGTGGCGGGGTCGCGCCCGTCCGCGCGCACCTCCGCGTCGTTCTCCCAGTTGCGGCTCGCCACCTTCGCGTACACGCCCGACGGCGACGCGTGCGTCACGCGCGTCGTCGTCACGATGCCTGCACAAACACAATTCTATTAATTTTAGGTTACTACAATATTGTAATGATAATAGGGTTGACGACGAGGTCAGCTTTTGGCTGTTTTTCTAAATAAGTTGTACGGAGCGTTTTGGGAAATTATATTTTATTTATTTATTTAGGTAACAAACAGTCTTTATCCAATATTTATAAATGTTTTACTACAACTAGGCCTAAAGTACCATAACATTAATACAAAATATTAACATTCAAAAAATACAACTAATAAAATTATTTTATATAATATATAAGTACTACTATACATATAAATATATCCTAGAACCTATACACAAATACAATGATAATACATAAATAAACTTATTAATAAGTATTTTATGAACCAAATATTACCTCATTTAATTCTTTTTTGTATTGTCTTAAATTTTTTTTAAAAATATCAACAGAATCCAGATCACTATTGTAGCAGGAACATGATCGCCTGAAGAAGGTATTTCTCGCGTAGTTTGTATGATAGGGCGGGACATAAAACGTGTCCTTGCTACGTGAAGATGGTCGCGGAACTTTTAAATAAATTTTGCTTAAGTTTTGCTTAAGTAAATTTTGCTTAAATTTTGCAAAATTTACTTAAGCAAAACACACCTCGACCCTTTTTTAGTACCTGCGAAGTAGGGGCAGATGGCGTTGATAAGTATATTGAGTGGTCTTAGTATTCCTGTGCGTCAACTAGATGGCGTTTTTGAGAATAAACAGCGACATCTACCGGACGTTTAAATAATTTTTATTACAATTCCACAAAAGGGTCGTTGCTAGTATTTCTGGACGTCAATAGATGGCGTTTTTTATAACTTCGTTCCATCCGGGTTTCCCTTGACACCTCGCAAGTTTTTTTATTTGTTATATCTTGGAAAGTAATTAAGCTAACGGCAGAGTACACAGAATTATAGAGTATGCCGACTTAGAACTGATATTGAAATTTTTAAATTTGACGTATTATGACGAAAATCGTCGCTAGGGTTGTTGGCTTGTTACCTACGAATTTAAAACTATGACATTTTCGCTGGATGTGTTCCTCTTTGGTCGTATTGTTGTTTGTGTTTTGGCACATGCGATTAAAATTGTCAGAATCCAATTTTGAAATCTTTATTTTAAATATTTAAAAATAAATTATATCAGCCAGCGCGAGGCACATTCCGTTCATAATCCTAGTAAAACCCGACGAATTTGACAGATATTGAAACCTGTCCGTTTCTTTACAGTCGAACTACTGGTAGTTATGTCTATTGTGCTAACAGAGTCGTTCCTTCACCAATACTTCTATTTGATAGATCCTTTAATTACTGATAAGAAACAAAATCCATCAAACATAATATCGTCGTAACTATTATATTTGTATAGGCCTACGTAGCCTGGCTTAAATAAATAAAATTAAATGACCTGCGTCCCAGCCCTCGTGCAGCGCCCACTCGGCGATGGACTGCACGCGGTTGTCGGGCAGGAGGGAGGCGGTGCAGTTGTAGCGCGACACGGCGGCCGTCACGCCGGTCGTCGCGTAGTTGTTTTTGACGCCGCACAGGTACGCCGTCGCCGTGCAGGACGAGTCCGCGATCTGTGCGTTCACGCAGTACGTCTGCACAACAACACACACTTGTAATATACGTGTTTTTATATGTTTAAAAAACATTTTAAAGTACAATTTGATGTTCTAGTACCTAAACTAGGCCTAGCCTGTATTTTAAGTACTGTTTAGTTTATGTGTCTCAACACACCATGCCGAAGTTCCGCGGCGGAAGTTCGGCATGATTCCGCCTGCAATGTATTTTAAATTACCGATGACACATTAAGCCGAACTTCCATCGTGTTGTATTGTATGCGTTTGACAACACATTAATTACATCATATTATAATTCTTTTCAACACGACAACCAAAATTACGATATCTACTAAATAATCAGGTAGGTAGCTATAGCTATCTAATCACTTTTAATTTTACATTTAATCGCTCAATTAATTCGGATTACACTTTTAATCGGTCTGCTACACGAATTCCGCAGACATCAGCAGCAGCACAGTGCATATGCACTGTATGAATTCACAGTATGCACTACACTTCACTACACTACACAGTAAGATTTATGTGAGGTTAAAAGTACTCGTATGTACCCTGATTTATAGTTTAATCTCTAACCTGAGATACGGAAGATGAGTTATATTATACCTTAGCGAGTCCGACGGTCGGGAATCGTTCGAAGGACATGCGCGACTCCTCCCCTGGGCGGCCGGAGCGCTGTCCCCTCAGCGTGCGCGCCGCCGCCAGCGTCGGCACCGACATGCCGTCGCCCAGGAACATCACCACGCGGCGCGCCCTCCCCTCGCCCCCCGCCCCGCCCCGCGCGCCCGCCAGCCCGCCGCCCACGCGCGCGCGGATCTCCGCCTGCGCCTCCTCCACCCAGTACGCCGCCGTGCGCTCCGCCGCCTCGGGCTCCGCGACGACCGGCGGCAGCGCAGACCGCCCCGCGCCCCCCTCAATCCGCGCGCGCTCGTGCGCCGCCCCCCGCACCGCCCCCGCTGCCGCCAACACCAGCACCGCACACCACGCTGCTCGCATCGTGCACCGCTACTACTGAAAACATAACATCCAAAGCGTGTTCATTTATATTCAACATTTTATCTATTTTTTTCTCTGCATTTAATAACGATTATCTAGATTCTAGAAGGTTTATTACTCGTTATCGATTTGGAATATTAATTTTATAATCGTGTTTGATAAAAAAAAAACACCAAGGAGCCTGAGAAAGCGATGCATAATATTAGTTGTATAATGACTACTATAAAGTACTCGCTTATGAATTTACAATAGGTAGGTATGTGACACTGACCTGACTAGTTTCCTTTAACTTCGAAGATAGTGTACACGTTTCTTTGTCTGCACATGAACACGAATACTAGAAGTGGCATCGTCGCATCGATGTTTCCCCATAATATCATCAAATACGGTTTTTATCCATCGGACCGTTTCCCGGGCACTATCGCCCGACCGGTTATAAACTATTTACTCGACGTGAGCCCAAATTGTTAGTCCAGCGGGATCAAATGTAAGGATGGTCGGGGCCCGGCGGGGATCCCAAACGTCTGATCCAGCAGTTTTGAAAAGTGAAAAATTGGGCTTCAATATTCATTTTTTATAAATGCCGCTCCGCATGTTCGGACTTTTAATTGTTCAAATATGGACGTTTCTCCCTCTTCGCATTCCATACCTTGTGAATGTGGACTCGTCCGTCCGAAGAATTTATCCTGTATTCGCCATAAAACTTTGTGAATAGTCGCAACTCGCACGCGAGGCCGACCATCCTGGAGCTGCAGTGCGGGTTTCTGGGCGAGCGTCTCGGTGCCGCCGCCGCCGCTCCGTGTTGACGCCCAGTGGACACTCTCCTGAACACGCCGGTCGCGGTACGCCTGTGTATAGTTTTAAGAAATCAGGATTGTTATTTAGGTACTAGTACAAGAAGTAAAAGAATTTATTTCATTAATTTTGTTCTTCTCAACCAAGTACTTGATACAAATTTTTAGCATGCCAGTTAATAGTAGTAATTATGCACCCGGCTAGTATGTTGTATGTGGCAGTGTAAAAGAATGGGCAAACCTGTGCAAGAAGCGGCACCAGGGCCAGTCGACATTGTGGAGCTTGAGGTTGTCCATGGTGTACACTGTACATGCCGTAGCCGGTAGCCCAAATTGCAGCATTCACTCCCGCTCCTAGAAACTCTCGTGGAACGTGATCTGACCGGGAAAGAAAACTTTACATTAAATATAATATTATAATGATACTCTATGGTTATTTTGTGGTGCGAGTGGACGCAGCTTCTAGACTGTCCTCGAAGGGACTGTCTACTTGTGTGTTTCTGAAGTGTGAAAGTAAACAAATAAAATAATATGATTGTTTTGAAACTAATAGCCTGGAGACATACGGACGGACATAATTGAAGTCTTAGGTCCCATTTTTACCCTTGCAGTTTAGAGCTCTGACAAATAAATTAATATAATATTATATTTTCTCCTTTTTTGGCTAAATTAAATAACTGAAACATTTGGCAAAATTCACTTTTTTGTTAGTTTAATACCTATGATTCTGTCTTTATCTCGTAGAAACTTGCAATATGTCTGATATTATATTATTTTGCAAAAATTAACAAACATTAAATTATTATTACAGCATCTTCTAAAGTCCTTTGTCAATGTGAAACAAAGTCGATTAGTACCTAAGGGCGCATTTTCATTAGTCGTTAACTCGTACGGTATACAGCATGCGGGGAGTCTATGACAACTAATTGACAACTAATGGCGCATTGTCATTGGACGTGGCATGCGTTTCAGAAATCTCCCGCACCCCGCATGCGGGCCCTATCGACCAGTGAAAATGCGCCATAACTTTGTTTAATTCTGCCACAAAACATTGCTACACTGTTGTCAGTTGTGGTTGTGGTAAAATTAAATTAGTCATGCTTACTCACTGGAAATATTTGTAATTGTTATTGTTATATTTAAATATAAATTGCATATTTCTTCTATATCCATTGTTGATAAATACTTTTATTTATTATGTCAATACAGGTGATCTACCTAATGTTAATCTTAAGTGATGCATAATATTATTATAATATGTATTAATCCTTCAGGCCCCACGCGAGCACTGGTGATTGCGAGAACAAATTTCCTAGAACCTCCGATCGAAGGATTAATAACTTATAGTCAGAGAAGTCATTAGTCAAAATATGTTTTAATTGAAACATAACTCAAACACAAACTCAAAAACATAACAAACACAACAAACCTCTAATATTTCAATTAGTGTTATTTTATATTTGTAATTTAAGTAAGTAATAAGCATTTACATTAAATTGAATGTGTACAGAGTATTTAAAACAATGATCTTCCACCTGGCTGACCTCACAAGTACTTTCTGGAGGTGAGCATGACAACTGTATTACTATGACTAGAGTTTGAGGACAAAAGATCAGTTTCGTTAAATAAAGGTTTTAAATCTACTGTTATTAAGTATTATAATTATAAGAAAATTGATGTAAGAAACCAAAGTATGATTCTGTAATTTATACAGAGTGTAACAAAACTTAGTAATAACTAATAACTATGGTGATAATTACTTTGCCCTATATTCAGATTTCAGATAGCTGTGAAAGTATCAGCACTGAAAGAGTAACTTTTCTTAGCCCATAAAAATAACCAAAATGATGTGCTTTCATCTCTACCACTTTCACAGTGAACTCTTTAACTCATCAATCCCCAAGCGGCACCCGGCTGCCTCATAACAATTAAAAATCTATTGTGTCTGCGTTTCCCATGGTCGAGGTATTAATAAACTCTGAAGCATTATCACTTACATCTTACTATAGTTCTGTTACACCTTGATTAAGAAAAAACCTGCTTATAAAATCTTTCTGGTTACAAATGAAAATGTAAGTGGTTGAAGCGGGCAACTAGCAATTTGGAAATTTATGGTTTTTTGCATTAAATGGATTCCTCAGGCCGGAAACAGATTTAAAATAAAAAATGAGTCAGATGATAAAGAAAAAAGTATTTATGACCATTATAAAATGTTAATCACCACTTCATCTACTCAAATCTTTAATAATATAAGACTTACTTAGCTCACATATTTTGAATCATAGAAATAAGTATTATGAGTGACAGCCAACAACGACAATGAATTATTATCTTTCCTGAAGTCTGTTCAATACATACCTACTGGTCACAAAAATCTAAACAAAATAACACCAGTTCGTTTACACAGCTTGGCAATGCAAGGTTCTCTGACTGAAATGTTTTAGTGACTTTATTAATTACTGTTATTTCTGATTAATATCTAAATGTATTTTACAATTTACTTGGAAAGCGTATTTAATAAGTTTCAGCATAATATTCTCAAGTTGGAGCAATAAACCGAATACAACTACTTATAATACAAAATAAGTCTTACTTTATAATATATAATACCAAATAAGATACCTGACTAGATAAATATTTTAATTTTATATTAAACTTGTAACTTACATTTTGTCATAATATGAATTGTTCCTTCCTTGAAAATTGTTTTAACGCCTTACAGGCGAGACATTCTTTCCAATTTTTCTACAGGCTGCGTTCATTTACTCAGTCGAACCTCCCTGTACGTTATGTTTTGGGTTGTCTGGATTGTGAGGTTTTCCTTCTATCTCCATTACGCTTCACGAGGCGACGTGTGGTCTTCGTCCTAGCATGTTTAGATATATTCACATTATATAATGTGAAGAAACTTTTTACCCAACCTATTAATATAAGATGAGAATTTACGTTATTATACACGCACTTTTGGCAAGTCTACATAATTCTAAGCTATAAATAAAATCTTGTACCTTTTAAAATAATTTCTGCAAAATTTAAAACAGTTAATAATATCAACATGCCCATACAACGTCCATTTTCATACACACAAAAAAAAATCTTATAATAAGCACAACGATAATTTACTTTCTTGCAACAATATAATAAGCTAATAACTGGGGCCTTGGGGTGAATTAAAATACCAAAATAAAGACAATTATATAATAAAATATCACGGAATACATTGTTAACACTATTAAAGTGTAATCAATAATCATAAATGCGATATTAGAATATCCCGTTACGAGAAAATTGTTACGTAGTTGAAGAACTAAATTAGAACATTTGTTATTAAAAATAACTTTGGTATATATTAAAAACTAATAATAAAATATGGGTGGTGGTAAATATTTTAACATTAGTATATTAAAATAAAATATATCCGGCTTGAGAATTTATCGCGTGGAAGACAATATGATTTCACCAGAACATATTATTCGCATGGACGTATAAAAAAAGGCGGACGGAGTCCCACCATACACAAAACTGTGTCGTTCAGAGTCGGCCAGCTGGCTGTATGTACACGGTCCGCACGCACACATTCTTGCGCTAGTCCATACCATTTGACAGGCGTCAGAATGTGTGCGTGGCCGACTCAGAAGAAAAGTGAAGACACAGTTTTGTATATGACAAGACTCCGTCCGCCTTTTTTTCTACGTTCATGATTATTCGTATAAAAATTCACCATCACCTAAAGCCTAATTTCACCGAGGCCTCAAATTTAATCGTTTATCAAATTGACTGAATTGAATTAACGATCGCTTCGTCTTTCAAATTACGTATATGTGAAAGAGAAAGCGCGATATTCAACAGGCGTAGGCGGTAGGTGTAATTGGGAGAAGATCGTTTCTGAGAATCAAAGACAATGTCAGATCTTAAATTATTATACAAACTTAATAATATACAGGCTCGAACACACTAGTGTTATTGTCTAAATAAGGCATACAAATCTCAAGAATAAAATAGTCTAGTATGGCGCTAAACTAAACTAAAACTATGTAAGTAACATCGCGAGGTAAGCGACAATTTTGTTAAGTAATACATATTTTATTAATAATTATTCATTATAAAACATTAACGCAACGGATACCCTACTCAATGTCATCTTCATAATGAAAGATAGCAACATTTAATAGATTATTCGAACATACAAGAGTTTTAAAAATAAAATTCTTATATCAAAATAATAGCGGAGCCTCGAAAAATACCTATTCAATAATATTTCAGGTTTGGCATTCAACGTTAAAAATATCACACAATCAGGTGTTAGATGAAAGTTACCGAAATTAAAGCATTACATTATTTAATGATTATTTTGATCTTTATAAAATATTTTGTACTTTTACAAATATAGTGGAAATCATTTAGGTACGATGTTATTCGTTAAATTGTTAATTCATTATAAATTAATGTATAAAACTTTTTTATGTTATACAAAAAGTTGTTAATAATTATGCTTGTAACTCTAAATTAATAAATCGGCCGACAGAACTTTAATTGATCCAAATACATTACGTTAGCTGTGTTCTCTTTCTCGGCTAACTTTGGAAGCAACTTTTTCTTCTATGGAAGCAACGCACGATGTTATCAAAGAATCGCCTATGTATTCTCTGATAGTACTTACAATCACAAAAATTGATTCATAAGCAGATAGTGATAGAATATAAATCTAGGCAATTATTATTAATCTGGCAGAATAGACAAAGGTACAAAACCAAATTCATTACAAAAACTATCATTACGTCCCTAAAACCTGCCAGCATTACATATGCCTAACACTTATTAGACACCCTCCCTCGTCTAAAACGCGTCGTGTCTCACAACGCCACGCATAAAACTCTTAAGGTGGTTATCCGATCCCCGCGGCACACGACCGCGACTAACAAAAGTTCAAATTAAATTCCACTTTATGTTTTGAACTAAGCTATAGGTTTTATATTACTCATGCGGGATAAGTGGTATCTTTGCGCTCGCTGTTTGGATCGAAAAGACGCTGTTTGCAAGCTGTTTGCCTATCATATCAATTATTTAAGTGCAACAATTACTAATTAGTAAACTTGACTAGTCAGATTTGAGTGCAACAAGTAAACTTCACTTGTCAGATTTGAGTGCAACAAGTAAACTTCACTTGTCAGATTTGAGTGCGACAAGTAAACTTCACTTGTCAGATTTGAGTGCGGCAAGTAAATTGACATTATAGGCAACTAGCGGCCCTTCGACCCAAACAGCGAGCGCCAAGCCCCAACCTGACCTAACCTATCCCGCATTCGTAATAAAAAAAGTATGTGCAACTAGTGTGATATGGTCGATTGACAACTTATCGCACTAGTTGCCAATTGAGTATTTCAACAAAAATTTTTTTGTTGATAAATGGAAAGATATAAGTTTTATAACAAACAAATTTTGTTTTTTTGTTTTTCGCAATAATTCAAAAGTTATTTCAAAATAAAAATAGTAAATACCGAAGACACGCCGACACTCCGGCACGAGCGCGTGTGACGTCACAATGTTAATCTTCACCAATCACCACAGAACTTTAGCTACGTATATTATAGTTAGCGCAAACAATTTTGACCTTAATAATTAACGAAATAAGGGTAATATTGCCGTATACTATTGAAATGTATTTAACATTTTAACGTCACATCTCAATCATGGCGCGTTTATAAGTCACGTGACTTTATTTAAATTTCATGAATTTTTAATTGCTTATAATTAATTGAAAAAACATTTTTTTAAGGTTTTTGCATTAAATATCAATATTATTAATAATAAGGTTTTAAAATACATTAAAAAAATCAATAATTATTTTTTTTAAATACTCAATTATACCTACTATTTTTTTGCACTACGCCACTCCTAAGCAGTGACTATCATGATACAATAGCATTGGTCGCTAGACCAATATCAGCTGAAAATGAAACACAGTGGCTTTTATTTAAACTTTTGTCGATCGCGTGCCGCGGGGATCGGAACACTAACTTCTTCTCGTCTAAAACTCGTCGTGTCTCACTAGCGCCTCGCCGAAGTCGGTCGCCTGCGAGCCGACGAAGAGGTCGTATTTGGCGAGTATCTCGTCTCTCGTCAGCTTCTCGTCGGCGTCTGTGTCCGCCTCGAAGACGAGATGTCGAGCCTCGGCCTCCGCGTGGTCGAACTCCGGCGGCACTATCCAGTTGCGGACCTCCTCTACATCCATAAAGCCGTCCTTGTTCGTGTCCCTGGAAATGAAGATTAGAGTAATTAAAACAGTTTAAAAAAAAACTAAAAAATAATTAAGAGGTGTCAAAGGACATCCGGTGTAATAAAATGTACATAAACGTCCGGTAGATGTCGCTGTTTGAACTCAGAAACGCCATCTAGTTGACACACAGGAGTACCGCTCAATATACTTATCAACGCCATCTGCCCCTACTTCGCAGGTACTTAGAAAATGACGTGTCGAGGTCAAGTGTCGTTCCGTCTAGCCTCCTTGCGCATCGCGCGAAAAGGAACTTCGTTCCAAAAACGCTTTTTTTATTTTAACAAATTATTGCATTGTCTTTGGCTCTTAACACGTATGCAATGTTTCGAATTAATTAGACTACTGGAGACGGGTAAAAATCATGCTCAAAGATTCCGTTACATACACACAGCCCAAGCTAATAAAAGCGTGTTAAAAAATCGTCCTTCTCGTTCACGCGTCATTCATATTATACCAGGTGAATGACGCTTTTGGTTTTTCGTAGCAGCTAGGCTCGACAAATGTATATTTTTAAAAAGCGCTACAGTAGTCCGCAGTAATAGCATTGAATGCACACTTGTTAAAATAAATTAAATCTTATTGAAAAGAATACATCTTTATCACAGACGGACAAACGGACAGACAGACAGACAGAAAGACTACAGGGTGTAACAAAACTAAGTGATAAAACTTTAGGGTTTGTGTGGGTCAAGGCAAGCACCCGAGAGTCATGAATTTTCCCATACAAAAGTTACTCTTTCAGCGATGCTACTTTCACAGAGAACTCTTTATAAGGGACCCACACAATATAGATAGATAGTATGTATAAATATGTACTACCTGTATCCGGAGAACTGCTCCCTCTCCTGCTTGACCCAGTCGGGCTCATCGTCTTGGCTCTCTCCTTCCTCGGGCCGGTACATGTCCCCGATGTACTCCTCCAGGGACAACTTGCCGTCCTGACGGAAATATTTAAGTATACACTCATTTGAAAAACTAAAAAACACGCTTTAGATAATACGCCATCTTGGATGTCCGCCATGTTGGATTTAAGTCACGTGACTATTTTTTCGTATTCCTGACAGCAAACCCTTTTATTTGATACCCATATTATCATGGGGGTACATTTCAAATAGCCTGTCCGCCATCTTGGGGAGGCCGTCATATTGTATTTGAAATTACGTTTCTTAGATAGTCATGCATATTGTCATCCTAATCGAAGACCGCGAAGTGGGTCGAATTAAGATTCCAAGATTTTCATCCATACTGTATAGTTACAACTTACAAGTGAAGCTATTAACTGATGAATGAAGCTAAATGATGAAAAAAGTGAAAGTAAATTGTTTTTTTATGAACTGGCTATCATAGAGAGGAAGTTAATTTTCTTTGTTGCACTTACTAGAATAAAATGAGTCTCGCCATATACTTTCGTACGACTTAGTTTATAAAGACAAACAAGTACTTTTTATTGCTATATATTTTTTGTGTCTGTAGCCCTTACCTCTTTACGCTACCACAAAACCGATTTATAATAATAATAATAATAAAATGCTTTATTCACACATTAAGACAATGCACAGCACACACTAAAACAAACAACCAAGCAATAAACCAAAAGTAAAAAAAAAAAAAACTGCTTAACTAAAATAAACAAACTGTAGTAAAAGTAAATATGTAAAAGCATACCAAATAAATCTACAAAAAAATGGCATCATTAAGCAGTGCATTGCATAATGCCGAAAAGGATACCCACTCAGGTGCATTACCACGACACAGACACTGCACCGCGGTACCTGATCTTCCGTGGTTCCTATACATTGCGCATGACGCACGACAGATTCAACATTATTAAGGTTTAACATAACTAATAGTATACATATAATAATAAAATAAAATAATAAAAAATCAAAGAATACTTAAATAAGTTTAAAACGGTAGCTGCTATTTACGATACGGCACGGCACAATGCACCGCACCTGTGAGTCCTGTGACGCAACGACATTCCAGCTTCAGGAATCACGAGATACCTATTTCCCGCGCTTCAGTGTCTGAGACGAAGTCATGAGGGGAGCTCGCGCCGACCGCCTGTGACCTACTTAATATAATATTATGTAGGTCAAGTTCATAGCAACTACCGACTACAGTGCTATTATTAGTTAATATACATAATATAAGATAAAGGGACCATTATGAAATTTAATACTTATAGTGCGGATTATACTATAAGAAGAGTATGGTAAGTGTATCTTACATCAATTTATTATAGTGAAAGTTATTATTACTGACTTGAAATATCTTACTACTTTATTTATTCTGTTTACTCTGATATTTTATATAAATAACAGAACTGTAAGTGTACAAACCGTCAACACTTTCAGGGACCGAAAGTGATATTGTGAACCCATTGACTCGGTAGCCAGCAACAACATAAATTATTTGATGCCAAATTTTAAGCTGGTATACCTAGCAAGCATCTGCAACTTCCTATATCTCCCGGTTTCGGCTTAAGCCACAAACGGTAAGTGATACCTATTAAATATTATATTGATATAAAAGATTAATACAATCATAGACTAAGGATATTTTAAAATAATACAATCGTAGACTAAGGTAATGTTACTAAATTGTATCATAGATTAAGGAATACCTTAATCCATGATACAATTTAGTAACATATTAACACATAATATAATCTATATAAATATAATACAACATAATTTTATATTATTGAATTTTATTAAATTATAATACATATATTAAATAAGTAAAGATTAATTCTTTTTATCATAGAGACTGTAGTTGCTCGTGTAACAAGAGTGTTTTCAATTTTAATTTAAACGTATTTTTTGTTTTCAGAGCTCGGTAAGATGGCGGAAGAAGGTTGTTCCAGATCTTACTTGCCAGGTATCTGAAGCTACCTCTAAATGCGGAAGAATGATGACACGGAGTATCAAGCAGATATGCTGAGCCTCTGGTAATAGCCTGTCTCTCACTAGTCCAGTGCAGTTTCTCAAAGAGGTAGGAGGGAGTTTTTGATTTTATTACTCCGAATAATAGTGTAGCAAAGTGCAGCTTCCTACGGCCATCCATTTTAAGCCAACGCAAGTCATTTATAAATGGCGTCACATGTGCTCGTGGTGGGATATTACAACAATATCTAGCACATGCGTTCTGTACTTTTTGTATTAGACGCTTGGACCTTGATAGCAAACAGGGACCTACGGTAGCATCTGCATAGTTAAGATTGGAGAGTACTAGAGACTCACACAGGGTAATGCGTAGACGTTCCGGGATAAAGTTCCTTATTTTATATAACATCTTTAATCGGTAAAAACATCTACTAACCGACTTTGCCACGTGTTTTTCAAACTTAAGACCCTCATCCATCAGCACCCCTAAATTTCTCGCTTCAGTAACTCGCTCAATTACTTGATCATGTATTCGTACAATAGGTGAAACAGTCGTGAGATTTTGCACCTGATGTCTGGTACCTAATATCATAAACTTAGTCTTGGCAGGGTTAGGAATCATTGCGTTGTTTTTCGACCATTCGTGTATACGCGCCAGATCCTCATTTAGTTTTTTTACGGCTACGTTAACATCACACAGTTTAAACGTGATGTAAATTTGAATGTCGTCCGCAAATATATCAAAATTACAGAACTTTATACATTTTGCTACATCAGCACTGTAGATTGAGAACAGCTTTGGGCCAGCCACCGTACCCTGAGGTACGCCTCTTGTAACTTCTTGAGGATCTGAATGTACAGTTTCACCGTTATTATTATTAATTTCTACTGTTTGTGATCTGTCATTAAGAAAATCAGAGAACCAGGATATAACATCTTTATCGAAACCGTAATAGTGTAACTTTGCCAAAAGCAGGTTTATATTTATAGTTTCAAAAGAATATAGAATTTCATATGAAATTTAGATGAAATTTCATATGAAGAAACTTTAGAGTCTGGAAAGGGTTAGTTTTTACAGCGATAAAATGTGTTCTCTTTTGTCCTTCAGTACCTTGTTAATGTCAATGTCCTCTAAGGTCTCCAACACAACCACATCCCTCATGCTGTCGTGGTCCTCAGGGTGCAGGAACCACGCGAACTCCGTGCGGTTCAGAGCGTCGTTCTTGTCAACGTCTGAAAAATAACAACAAAATTGAAGATGTGAGTAGAAGCACCACTGCCAAAATTGCCGTTTTTTTGCATAAATGGAGGCTTTTGGGCCGGAAAAATTATTTAATAAAATAAAAAAAAGTTATATATTAGCCAGGTGAGGAAGTAGATAACTTACAAGGTTTGTTCAAATTATAAGGGAAAAATGAATAAATGTCCGTATGTTACAAAATGTTAGTTATCTTGTTCTTTAACAGCTCACGTCTTTAATTATAAGAACCTAGTAACCAGAGTCCAGACAAAAAATAGAAATATGATACACAAGTAGACTTATCAAAATTATTAAATATGGCAATAGAACTCCTATCACATGCGTATGTGAATTTTTATGACGGAAAATGTACGGTTCCCGCGCGATAAACGAATTATGACGCAACGGAGTTGCGGGCTTTGTCAAGTAGCTAAATATTCGTCCGCAGGTAACAGAGAGAACGTGAAGCATGTAGAGATCCCTTCCCCTGATAGGTTGCATAATTAAAATGCATAGAGTATATTAGTCACAACTCACAAGTGACCAATAAACATGCAAAAGACAAGTTTATTGTCCCCACGAGCCCCACGAGGGCACTTCCACATAATATTATCTAGTCCACGTATGATAATATATTGCAAACTTGAGCGAATAATTTTATTCGCTCAAGTTTGCAAAATAGCATTACTATTCGATTGATATCAAACAAGAGGTCTTGACGTCACAACCGTCAAGACACTGAATACATGCCTCCGTGTTTTTAATGGATATTATTTGCTAAACAATGTTTTAAGTCAGTTTGTGATGTGTATTGTGTGATTTGTAACTCGCTGGAGCTGTGTTAGTGTTTGTCTAGTTGTGTTCGCTCTCAACTAATAAAATAATCAATTAACTGTTTTGGTCATACGCTACTTTTTTGAGTGTGAGGGTAGTTTGAGCGTAAAGTAACCAAATAACTGCATATTAGCGACATCTAGTGTTTATTAGCTGTATCTCTACAGTCTACGCACTAGTGACCTTGTAGAAATAGCGCCATCTGTTGGTGAATAGACGAATTAAAAATAACCCTCAAAAGCGCCATCAGTTTAAGCTATCCCAAAACAAGCCACTAAACCCCGAGGATTTTCAAACTTTTCCCCAATGGATAAAACAAAATGTGGCGCCTGCTTGAAATCCTTCGGAAAGTCCGCGACAGTGGCCTGTAGTACGTGCTGCACAAAGTTCCACAAGACTTGTCTCGCATTACGTTGTAGACGACTGGGCCTGTCCCATTTGCAAAAAAACTGAAAGGCGTGGTGACAATAGCCTGACGCACACATAACTGCGAATTCGTGCAAATTCGCTTTTTAGTATGCGTTTTGTCGCATACATTTGCGATGCGATGCGAATTCACAGTTTTGTGTGGAAGCCCTTACTATAACAAGTGTAATGGAACTAATCTATACTAATATTATAAAGAGGTAAACTTTGTTTGTTTAATTGTAATGAATAGGCGCAAAAAGTACTGGACCGATTTTAAAAATTCTTTCACCATTCGAAAGCTACATTATTTACGAGTAACATAGGCTACTTTTTATTTTGGAAAATATAGGGTTCCGTAAGATATTTGGGTTTTTCTGACACAAGGTGAAAAAAAATCAACCAGAAAAGTTACTTATTTTGCGTACGCTGCTTAAAATATAAAAGATAGAACCATACAATGTTCTAAGTAAATGTAGATCTTTTAAATATCTACAAAAATGTCCGCGACACACTATACCTATTTATGTCAAGTGAGGCACAACGACCATTTTTAGGATTCCGTAACCAAAGGGTAAAAACGGGACCCTATTACTGAGACTTCGATGTCTGTCCGTCTGTCTGTCTCCAGGCTGTAACTCAAGAACGGTAATAGCTAGAGAGTTGAAATTTTCACAGATTATGTATTTCTGTTGCCGCTATAACAACAAATACTAAAAATAAAATAAAATAAATATTTAAGGGGGGCTCCCATACAACAAACGTGATTTTTCGAACATTTTTTGCTCGGTATCAATGATGACAACAATTAGGCACTTGAAATTTTCACAAAAGCCATATAATTAATATGTACTTTAATAATTAATAATAATATTTAAATAAAATAAAATTTTAAGGGGGGCTCCCATACAAAAAACGCAATTGTTGGCCTATTTTTGCTCTATAATGGTACGGAACCCTTCGTGCGCGAGTCCGACTCGCACTTGGCCGATTTTTTTATTTAAAAATCTTGATTTCTTTTTGGACTACATTCAAACGCATTTATTTGACTCATGCTGATAATCCTTAACAAAATAAATTATTTCATCACTAAGTACAGTTTGTGTAGATAATATTTGATCTTTGAATGATTAAAATTGGACGTTTGGTTTAGAAGTTACGGCGAAATAAAAAATTGCGATTTACGCCCGTTTCGAAGTGGGCGCTACCAAGGCGGAGGTGCGCAGTAGCAAAGATTATGATCGGCCCTGCAGCTGGTGAATTAGCTCATATTATACCAAGAATACCAATGATCCCTACTGATTTGCCTATACCCTGCAAAAGGCTCCAATTTCCTGTAAAAATTTCTTTTGCGCTAACAATAAATAAATCCCAGGGCCAAACATTCAAATTAGTAGGAATAGATTTACCAAAAGAATGTTTTACGCATGAGCAACTTTACGTTGTCCTATCACGAGTCGAGGCTCCCGACCATCAGTATATTTTGTTACCTGAACATAACTTAACGTCAAATATTGTTTATAGAGAAGCTCTACAATACTCGTAATCGCTTTAGTTATCTATCCTAAAACAACGGGTTGCACTCCGGGACTACCGTCAGAACTCAGCTAAGTGAAAACTTATTAACATCCACAGAAAGACAATCTGTGCAGCCTGCCAAAATGACTGCGTCGTCGATGTTTCTGTGAATTGACCTGTAGCCCTGTAGCATGGCCACCAGTAGAAGTATAGACAAACTGTGGAGATAAACTTAAGGTGCCGTTCCGAAAAATACATTTAAAATGCCACTTTATGACAGACTACAGTCCTAAAAATTCAAATAATATCCTACTTTATGGCATATAACCATAGTTCGTCTTAAAGTGGCATTTTAATTGAATTTTTGTCGGTTGCGATTAGCCGCGGTAAAGATCGTAACGGCACCTTAAGTTTATGTCCACAGTTTGTCTATACTTTTGCATTTCTACTGGTGGCCATGCTAGGGCTACTGGGAATCATTTTGCTGACCGTGTCTTTCCTGGGTAGGCTTTTTGTAGCGGTAACCGACATCCACGCGGGCGGAGCCGCGGCCCGCGGGCGACCGCAATAGTTAACTACTATAGTTAAATTTATTGTTTTTACCTTGGAAGACGGTTTTAATTTTTTGTTAAAAATAATAATAATATGTATAGATTCTCGTGTCACAATGTTAGTTACCGTACTCCTCCGAAACGGCTTTACTGATTTTTACCAAATTTTATATGCATATTCAATAGGTCTGAGAATCGGCTACTGGCTAAGTGCATTTGTTGAATAAAAAATAGTAAATTATTACAACTCGAACTGACGGCGACCATTTTTTGTGCGACGGGATAGCGATGGACGTTGCCATGGTGACATACTTATTTAGTCACTTCAATAAAATTATATGGGCGAAAATCGAAATACTTTATATGGCATAACAACGTTTGCCGGGACAGCTAGTGGAAGTATAAGATAATTACCGGCATACGCCCAGCGCCTTCTGTCTCTCTTGCGTAAGTTAGTGTATGTAACACCTTCTGTAGACATCTCGTTGGGATTCATGTCATCCATAAAACCGTACACCTCTTGTCTGTAACTCTGTAATGATAAATAATCACAGTTTTAAAGTCGATTGAAATGTAAAAAAATATTTGTGTTTGCTTGTTTGCATTAAGAAACTATTGAAATAACCATTTTGATCAAACTTTGCACAAAAAGGCTTCTGCCGCATTCTTTAATTAAATTAAGAGTTTGATAAAGGGTTTTATTTCGAAATCTTCCACCAGAGTAAAAAACCATTAAAATCAATAAAGTATTAATATTGTAGGGAAAACACATACATCCCATGTGATGACCTCCTGATCATCATTGATGGTAGTGCGATTGTGCTGCTTCCAGTGGCGCTCAACGTCCTCCAGTATATACCTCGTCTGTGTGTACCTTATCCAATCCTTCAACTCCACCATGCTAATGTAACCGTCTTTATCAGCATCAATCTTGTCGACTATTAACCTGGAAAAGAATTCAGGTCGTTGAGATAAAAAGGTTACCGAACTCTTTTAAAATTAAATATTGATGGTTAATGATAATGAGCCATATATAATCATCCTCATATTATGAATTTTTAGATGTTTCCTGCAACTACACAATATTAATACTTAACCCTTTCTGGGACTCAATTGTCAAAGTAGTAATTCTATACTAAATTTCATAAAAATTGGTTAAGCCCTTTAATTGTAAACATGTCAACAGGCAAACATGATAATGATGATGACTGAATTTGTACACAGTGTTATAATTAAAATTAATGGGATGTGGTATGAATTCTCATTGTTTGTGCCTCATATTATGATTTTAACAATATTATAGTAATAATTAAATTTAAACAGCCGGTTACTAAAATACTATCAGAGAAGTTGATTCATAGGCAGATGACGGACCTATGTAGTTTGGTAGCGTTCTGTCAAACCCAGCCTACAGATGACGACATACATTAAGGTGGTTCGTTTCCCATACAAAAAACCAATCGACATTAATTATTATTTCACACAGAAGTCACATTTTTATTGATTTTTTTATAAAAAGTGACATAAGCCACAAATGTCACTTTTTATAAAAAAAATCAATAAAAATGTGACTTCTGTGTGAAATAAAGTATTTTAAATATATCTCACGAAAATGGTATTGCAAAATAAATAGATGTGCAATGTGCATATAAATTTATGTAGTAATAGTATGAAATTAGCTAATTAATGTCGATTGTTTTTTTGTATGGGAAACGAACCACCTTAAGGGCTGGTTTACACGTATTAAGTAGATAAGTAGTTAGCTAAATTTTAACTTAATTTTAAGTTACTTATTGCATGTAAACACAAAATTTAGTAGTAAGTAGCAAGTTAAAATTTAGTTAAGTACTAAACAAGGAAATTAGAATTTTGGCTATTTTCTGTTAAGTTGGCAGACGGGGCTTGTCACTTAACATATTTCGGGCAGGCACTTCAAATTAAGTTAAAATTTAGTTACTACTTATCTACTTAATACGTGTAAACCAGCCATAAGTTGACATAATCTGACCAAATGACGTAGGTCCGCCAACTGCCTAGTAATAAATTTCCTCAGTGGCATATGTATATGTTTTATGTAAACAAAACTAGTGTTAAGCCAGGGGGGTTGCCAAATGTTGGGAGAATTATTTCAGTAAAAAAAAAGGGTGAAAGGGGGTTGCAAAATATTTATAAATAAAGGACATCAGGCAATTTCCATACAATGTTGGTCTAAAAAAGGAAGCTGCGCCGCCAGACCTAGGATTATTTAAAATAGATAGGCCATATTAAGAACTTCAAAAAAAATATGGACTTAACCCTGAAACTGCTTTTTCTGGGTAATAATTATTTAGTTAGGAGAAATATTAAAAACATTACATTTAAAGGGGTCTTATTGGGAAAGGGGTCGTACTGGAAATGGGCAATGGCATCGTACTAGGAAAGAGGTAATACGGGGTAAGGGGTCATTTCCTAGTAAGACCCCTTTAAATGTAATGCTTTGAATATTTTTTTCCTAACTAAATAATTACTCAGAAAATGCAGTTACAGGGTTAAGTCCATAAATATTTTTTTTGAGTTCTTAATACGGCCTAGCTATTTTAAATAATCCTAGGTCTGGCCGCACATTTTATTTTTTTTAGATCAGAATGCCTGATGTTCTTTTTATTATATTATGAAAATTTAAAACGGTTGAAACACATGATGTAGACAATACAGATTTTATGATTGTAGTCTTCTGGATAATGTAACTAACAAAGTGTGGTTAAGATAATTGATAATACCGTATCCTCCCACATGTTAGATAACACTGTATCAAAGTTATCAAAGTATGTAGGTTAATATACCACAAAACATTATTACTCAAGCTGAATTTAACTCTTATGACAGTGGAAACCTTAGTATAGCTTTTAGTTTTACTTCTCAATTGCTCAATATTTAAAAAGCATAAAATCAATGATCCTCGGCAATCATGTTCATTTGACCTACTTAAGCCAAGTGAGATAGTTCCTTCTTTAGCACAGTATATTTTGTTCTTTCCAGAATGGAATATGGCACACAATTTAGATATTCCAAACTAAAATCAAGAGGTTTTAAATATAATACCTAATGAAACATCCAGTTATTGAATGCAACTTTGTTGTGCCAAAATAATATTGTGGCTTATACCTACATAGTACACTTTTACAGCATTTACATATAATAAAACTATTCTTTGTCCTTCCCTGGAACTAAAAGTCGTGTGAATTGTGATACTGAGTTCTGGGAGGTTCCATCAAACTCAATCAAATACTATTCACCGTTTTCAGCATGAAAAGTTAACAGGCAGAAAGTATAGAGTATAGACAGTCACATTTTGAATTCATAGTATTAGTATGGATTTCAATTAAATAATTATACACTTTTCTTGCACTTATTCCACTTTATTTTAATATATTTATCACAAAATTGTTATTTACACAACTGGTTTTGAATAAATCATCATCAGGTGTACTGTAGGTAATTTTAAATTTTTTTTTAATTTGTTTTTTTTTTTAATTTAAAATTACCTGCAGTACACCTGATGATTTATTCGAAACCGGTCGTGTAAATAACAATTTTGTGATAAATATATTAAAATAAAATGGAATAAGTGCAAGAAAAGTGTATAATTATTTAATTGAACATGAATTTCCACCAAGAAGTGACAGTACATTCAATATCATATTAGTATGGATTTAATAGACTATGATAATATTATGCTGATCTTCTTAGTCATGATGAAGTACTTACCCTAGTCTCCTCTTACTTTCTTCAGGCGGCAACTGATCAAAGGTTTTGGCTTGATCCTCACCAAGAAACGCGTCGTGATCAAACTGGTTGTTGTGTTCCTCGTTTTTATAATGCTCGGCACCAGAAAGATGCTCCATCATCCGCTTAGTTTCCTCTGGAGTTGGAACTCCAGCGAATACGGCTGATATAGCCAACACCACGTATAACGTAGTCAGCATACTTGCTATATGAAAGGTTTAAATTAAAATACTTGCTATAAAAAAGGTTGAAATTAGAAGATATTGTTTTCAAGTAGCCGGTTAAACTATTCTTGTCTATATGACTTTATTATCGTGTTTCAAACGCAAGATATAGGTCGACTTACCAAGAATTTAGCTCAATGATGAAACAAATCATAAACGGCCACGTCACTAGCGGTTTATATTTCCCGTGTTCCCTTTGCTTTGTCGTCCACACTCCGCTGATTATTTTTAATAAAATTGTTCCCAATTTCTTGCGATAGCGATTGCCGAGCACAGATCACAGATTATTATTATATATTTGTAGACAGATAAGCGTCTTAGAAGAGTTTGACGGCTCACGAATTGACATTTGATGGGACAGCTAGCGCCATCTAGAATTGGTTCGATTAAAACTCCATAGGTGTGTATGTGTGCGTTTATGTTTGTATGTGTGTATTAGGATATTATGGGGATAGGATATCCTTGTCAGATTTTTATGTTTCAATAAACTTGAATTTGTAAAAACTGAGTTTGTTATGTTTAGTTCACATAACAATACCCAATTTTCACAAAAACAAAGTCTTTGAAACATAAAAATCCGACAATATAAAACAAATAAAAACAAAATTTTGACGAATATGATTATTTATTGTTTTTACTTTTTGGTCAATATAAAGTCCCTGCCACCGGTTCGCTGACCCACCCACCGAGAAGAACCGGCGTAAGAAACTCAGTGAGTCAATTTTTTTAAACAAACAATGCTAGAATACATACATCATACACACTCTGTTTAGATTCAATTAAATTCGTAAAATAAAAGTTAAAACATTTTGTTATGCATCACTCAATCAAAACTAATTATTTACATTCAATTGAAATTAAACTGAGTTTACAACGTTACATTCATAACACTATTCAATCAAGTGTTTTAAAATAGTTACAGAAATGTTATAATTATTCATAATAACGGGTTTTTTGTTAATCTGGCTCAATCCATAATTTACTGCTAAGATTTAGAAAAATATATATTACGTTATACATGTTTGTACAATTGATAATAAATAGTCTGAAGATTTTTTTTAACAATCAATCTACAGTTTGCATTTTTTCCGTAAAACATTTTGTCATGCATCACTCAATCAAAACTTATTATTCACATTCAATTGAAATTAAACTGAGTTTACAACGTTACATTCATAACACTATTCAATCAAGTGTTTTAAAATAGTTACAGAAATGTTATAATTATTCATAATAACGGGTTTTTTGTTAATCTGGCTCAATCCATAATTTACTGCTAAGATTTAGAAAAATATATATTACGTTATACATGTTTGTACAATTGATAATAAATAGTCTGAAGATTTTTTTTAACAATCAATCTACAGTTTGCATTTTTTCCGTAAAACATTTTGTCATGCATCACTCAATCAAAACTTATTATTCACATTCAATTGAAATTAAACTGAGTTTACAACGTTACATTCATAACACTATTCAATCAAGTGTTTTAAAATAGTTACAATAATGTTATAATTATTCATAATAACGGATTTTTTGTTAATCTAGCTCAATCCATAATTATTTACTGCTAAGATTTAGAAAAATATATATTACGTTATACATGTTTGTACAATTGATAATAAATAGTCTGAAGATTTTTTTTAACAATCTATCTGCAGTTTGCATTTTATCCGTTTAATTTTTTTAATGAAGAATATTATGAATAAACTAATTATTTACATTCAATTGAAATTAAACTGAGTTTACAACGTTACATTCATAACACTATTTAATCAAGTGTTTTAAAATAGTTACAAAAACGTTATTAATTATTCATAATAACGGGTTTTTTGTTAATCTAGCTCAATCCATAATTTACTGCTAAGATTTAGAAAAATATATATTACGTTATACATATTTGTACAATTGATAATAAATAGTCTGAAGATTTTTTTAACAATCTATCTACAGTATGCATTTTTTCCGTTTGATTTCGTTAATGAAGAATATTACGAATAAACTTATTATTTATATTCAATTGAAATTAAACTGAGTTTACAACGTTACATTCATAATACAATGAAAATCGTTGGAGCTGATTCCGAGATTTAAAGATATATCGTTTAAAGATATTATAAGATAACGGGTTTTTGTTAATCTAGCTCTATCCTTAATTTACTGCTAAGATTTAGAAAAATATAAATGTTATACATGTTTGTACAATTGATGATTGTATTATTGTAATATTCTTCATATTACGAATAATAAAAACTAAGGAAACGTAACACCCACACTTCAACCGTTTTGAATTTAGTTCCTTTTCGTACACTAAAATATGACAATAGCATCATGTATGTATTCAGTTCTAATTTTGTAGACTCATGGATTTTTAGGGTTCCGTACCCAAAGGGTAAAAATGGGACCCTATTACTAAGACTTCGATGTCTGTCCGTCTGTCCGTCCGTCCGTCCGTCTGTCTGTCTCCAGGCTGTAACTCAAGAACCGCTATAGCTAGACTTCTGAAATTTTCACAGATTGTGTATTTCGGTTGCCGCTATAACAACAAATACTTAAAAAAATAATAATACTTAAGGGTGTCTCCCATACAAGAAACGTTATTTTTTCGGCCTTTTTTGCTCTATATAAAAAATGGCAACAGGTAGGCACATTATATTTTCACGAAGACCCTTATTGTATGTCTACGTCAATAATTAATTAAATAAAATAAAAATTTAAGGGGTGCTCCCATACAAGAAACAATTTTGGCCTATTTTTGCTCTCTAACGGTAAGGAACCCTTCGTGCGCGAGTCCAAATCGCACTTGGCCGATTATTTTGATACAGTCACCCTTCCTTAGGTTTTATTGTCTGTAAGAATAATATATTATTCTATTCAGTAGCGCATTTGATGCGTAGGTCCGCTTCGGCGTTGTCATCCTTTCTCCAAATCAGTATTCATCTCCTCCCATATCAAAACTGTTGGTTTCGTTTTCTGCATGTCACTGTAAAATTAAAATGATTTATTTTAACGTACTGTTATAATATTTGTTTTTTAAATAATACCTTATCTAGACCCTAGAAAATAACTTCAAAAATTATTTTAATCGCCAAATCTCACGGAACACATCGTTTGCGTCCTACGCATAAAAAAAATCTATTCAATAAAGCAAAGAAATAGATTATTATTTGTTCATAATGTTATTTGGTTCCTATACATACATATTTCGATTTTCCATGGAACTTGGCACTCATTTAGATCTCCATCCTTTTTACGGCGAAGTCCATAGACAAGAATAATGTTTGTATGGAACTTGGCTTTCCATTTTTACATATTTTATGTTTTTGGTGGGATCGTCCTTTCTTTTGCTAGTCATCTTCATTATTCTATACATTCTATCCCATAAGCTTTCCTTGTTTTGTGATGTACAGAATTGTTTCCAGCTGGCGGTCTTTGTGGTGAGTATCAGGTCTTTGTACTCTTCTAGTGCTTTTAGGTAATTATGCACCACCATCTCTCTTCTGTCGCTGTTTGCCTTATTGATTTTCCGTCTTAGTCTTTTTACTTCATTTTTCTTTTCTTTCAGTTCTGGAGTTATGAAATTTGGCACACAGGTCGTGTGTAATGGAGGCACTTCACATGGCTATTTGTATTTGCTATTGCCTATTTGTTGTATTTGACAACATTATTGACGAATACGCAAACAAGCAAATAAAGGCAAATACGACCGTCCACACATAGACATTGGACGTCAAATACCAAACTTTTTCTTGATTTTCTTTACTTGCCTATTTGACTCCTTTGATGTGCGTCAAAACCGACAAAGGTACGGATACGTGTATTTGGAATTGATCATATTTGTCAAATAGGCAAATAAGGCCAATATTTGTCAAACATACCGTCTACACATGGTGATTGTTTGGCGAATACATCAAATACGCAAATACAAATAGCCAAGTGAAGTGCCTCCATTATATGTAGATTAACAAAAAATTAAGAAATTTTAGAAATCGGTCAAGCGTGAGTCGGCACATCTACGAACTTTAGAGGCTAATTCCAAATGCCCAAGCGTTATGAAATTTGTCACACAGGTCGTGCTCGTGTGTTATATATGTAGATTAACAAATAATTAAGAAATTTTAGAAATCGGTCAAGCCTGAGTCGGCTTATCTACGAACTTTAGAGGCTACTTGCAAATATCCTAGCGTAATGTAATTTGGCACACAGGTCGTGTGTTATTATGTTGTATATATATATATATATATATATATATATATATATATATATATATATATATATATATATATATATATATATATATATATATATATATATATATATATATATATATATATATATATATATATATATATATATATATATATATTATAGTTGGAGTTGGAGTTGGAGTTGAGTTGGAGTTGAGTTGGATTTGAGTTGGATTTCGAGTTCGAGTTCGAGTTCGAGTTCGAGTTCGAGTTCGAGTTCGAGTTCGAGTTCGAGTTCGAGTTCGAGTTCGAGTTCGAGTTCGAGTTCGAGTTGACGTTGACGTTGACGTTGACGTTGACGTTGACGTTGACGTTTCGGTTTGAGTTTCGGTTTGAGTTTCGGTTTGAGGTTCGGTTTGAGTTTCGGTTTGAGTTTCGGTTTGAGTTTCGGTTTGAGTTTCGGTTTGAGTTTCGGTTTGAGTTTCGGTTTGAGTTTCGGTTTGAGTTTCGGTTTGAGTTTCGGTTTGAGTTTCGGTTTGAGTTTCGGTTTGAGTTTCGGTTTGAGTTTCGGTTTGAGTTTCGGTTTGAGTTTCGGTTTGAGTTTCGGTTTGAGTTTCGGTTTCGGCTTCGGTTTCGGCTTCGGTTTCGGTTTCGGTTTCGGTTTCGGTTTCGGTTTCGGTTTCGGTTTCGGTTTCGGTTTCGGATTCGGTTTCGGTTTCGGTTTCGGTTTCGGATTCGGATTCGGTTTCGGATTCGGTTTCGGTTTCGGTTTCGGTTTCGGTTTCGGATTCGGTTTCGGTTTCAGATTCGGTTTCGGTTTCGGTTTCGGTTTCGGATTCGGTTTCGGTTTCGGTTTCGGTTTCGGTTCCGGTTCCGGTTCCGGTTTCAGGTTTCAGGTTTCAGGTTTCAGGTTTCAGGTTTCAGTTTCAGGTTTCAGGTTTCAGTTTTCAGGTTTCAGGTTTCAGGTTTCAGGTTTCAGGTTTCAGGTTTCAGGATCCAGGTTTCAGGTTTCAGGTTTCAGGTTTCAGGTTTCAGGTTTCAGATTTCAGGTTTCAGGTTTCAGGTTTCAGATTTCAGGTTTCAGGTTTCAAGTTTCAGGTTTCAGGTTTCAGGTTTCAGGATTCAGGATTCAGGTTTCAGGTTTCAGGTTTCAGGTTTCACGTTTCAGATTTCAGGATTCAGGTTTCAGGTTTCAGGTTTCAGGTCTCAGGTTTCAGATTTCAGGTTTCAGGTTTCAGGTTTCAGGTTTCCGATTTCAGGTTTCAGGTTTCAGGTTTCAGGTTTCAGGTTTCAGGTTTCAGGTTTCAGGATTCAGGTTTCAGGTTTCAGGTTTCAGGTTTCAGGTTTCAGGTTTCAGGTTTCAGGTTGAGGTTGAGGTTGAGGTTTGAGTTTGAGTTTGAGTTTGAGTTGGAGTTGGAGTTGGAGTTGGAGGTTGAGGTTGAGGTTTGAGTTTGAGTTTGAGGTTGAGGCTGAGGTTTGAGTTTGAGTTTGAGGTTGAGGTTGAGGTTGAGGTTTTTGTGCTATACGTAGCACTACATTAATTATATAATTAGATAATATTTATAGAATTTAATTAACCTACCAAATTTAAATTAGAAGTATTATGGATCAGGCTGTTGATGAAGATGATTATGATCGGTGAAGTACATCTGAACTTGGCATTGGATTAGATTTCAACTCTTTTTTTAGGCCAAAAATCAGCCTATAGGAACTAGGCCCTATTTTAACAGGTATGTTTTTGATGGGATTTTATTCAGCAGCGTCGCGTTGTTAATATTTTAGCTATGGTCAATCAAAAGTGTTAGCTGATATTCTTTTTTTTTAATGCGCAGGGGAAACCCGTCATGGGTCCTCTGGGTTGGGGATGTGCCTCAGTTAAGCTGAAGCACCCCGGGGGTATGTGGGACTCTTACCCACTAAAACCACCTGCGGTTTGCCTTCAGACGTATACGGAGGGATGTCCTGGATCTGTCTAACGCAGGACTCCCTCCACAACTGGCCGGTCTACCTCAAGAGGGACCGGACTTCCACCAAAGTAAGGGAACGCTCCGGCAAACTGAAGCGTTCCCCTCGGCGCCGGGACTAGCTAAGCCGGGCAGGTTTCCATCCTTGCCCGGAGCCCCGGATTAGACGGCAGTTTGGAGGTTCGCGTAACGAGTTAGCTGATATCCTTTAATTAACATTAATTAACACATATTATGCTAAATTTTACTGCATTTCACATTGATACTTTGAGGAAAAGACATAGGATACTTTAAATCCCGGAAAATGGTGCGGTTTCCGGGAGATAATCGAATTTTGGTGCAACGGAGTTGCGGGTCATCTGATATATTATAAATGTACAAGATTGTCTCCTTTAACCCATCAGTCGTGGCAAAACGAGACACAATAGCTTTTTCATTGTTATCGCGGCCGGATGTGGCCGCTTGGGGCTTCATGAATTAAAGGCGATTTAGGGCGACCCCCAATGTAAGTGATTAACGCCACAATAGACATAACTACCGCAAACTCACGACGTCGACTCACGACGACGTTCGACTGCAAAGAAATGGACAGGTTTCAATATCTGTCAAATTCGTCGGGTTTCACTAGGATTATGAACGGAATGTGCCTCGCGCTGGCTGATATAATTTATTTTTAAATATTTAAAATAAATTTCAAAATTGGATTCTGACAATTTTAATCGCATGTGCCAAAATACAAACAACAATACGACCAAAAAGGAACACGTCCAGCGAATATGTCATAGTTTTAAATTCGTAGGCAACAAGTCAACAACCCTAGCGACGATTTTCGTCATAATACGTCAAATTTAAAAATTTCAACATCAGTTCTAAGTCGGCATACTCTATAATTCTGTCTACTCTGTTAACGCTACCCAAAACATCAGCCAATCCCTGTATCTAAAGGTAGGTAGCTCCCTCACCCGCGGGAGCATTCACGTGTAATGTAACATTATACGAGTATATTCGTTTTTCAGCATTACATTACAAAAATACCTCCCTGACCGACGAGCATTAGCTATGTCCGCTATGTATGTAATGTGTATATATTTATTCAACTTTCGTTTGGCATATTCAATAATTGAATGCGTCAAAATCCACCCGCGTTGAAAGAACAGTGTCAGTGAAAGAACAAAAAAAGGCCCAGTGTGGACAAAGCTATTCACCTGTAATGTAACATTAAAGATTCGACTTCAAGCATTACATTAAAATACTACCTCCCTGACTGACGAGCATTCGCGTGTAATGTAACGTTCGACTTTGAGCATTCCATAGCTAGTTGATGTTACAAGTTTTATCAAGATATTACACACTGTATCATTACAAGGTGCGCACTCGAATCTCCTCTCTCATTGAATGAATGCTCGAAGATTTTTTTTATTTATGCCCTAGTGCCTAGACGATAGCTATTAATATACTTTAATCCCTCGATCGTGGGAAACGAGACACAATAGATATTCTTTTTTTTCGCGGCCGCATGTGGCCGCTTGGGGCTTGGTTTGGTTAAAATAAATTATAAATGTGCTGCTTACCTTTTTATTTTATTTTCGATACAGCTCACAACGCCCACAATTGAATTGCAAAAAGTGCCACTGATAGCACCTTTTAACACTGAAAAATTTAAACAAGAAATTAAAAAAAAAACATAAAATAAGCATGTTCAAGGAATATTTTTTTATGTTATTTCGTTAATATCAGGAAACTGCAGGCAATATTCAATACTTATAATTATTATGTGCCTGCTTTTTTAGGGTTCCATACCCAAAGGGTAAAAACGGGACCCTACTACTAAGACTTCGATGTCTGTCCGTCCGTCCGTCCGTCTGTCTGTCTCCAGGCTGTAACACAGGAACCGCTATAGCTAGACTTCTGAAATTATTACAGATTATGTATTTTGGTTGCCGCTATAACAACAAATACTAAAAACAAAATTAAATTAATAATTTATTGTGGCTCCCATACAACAAACGTGATTTTTTCGGCCTTTTTTGTTCTTCATCAGTAATGGCAATTGGTAAGCGCATGATATTTTCAAGAAGCTTGATTGTATGTCTACTTCAATAACTCATAATAATATTAAAATAAAAATTTAAGGGGGGCTCCCATACATAAAACACAATTTTTGGCCTATTTTTGCTCTATAACGGTACGGAACCCTTCGTGCGCGAGTCCAACTCGCACTTGGCCGATTTTTTATTAATATTTAATGCGTTAAGTATAGTCTGTCAAAAAAGTGAAGAAATTAAAAAGTGGCAATATCGTAATGTCATCCCTTTTTTCTTAGATTAATTTGAACACTACGATGTTGCCACTTTTTAATTTCTTCACTTTTTTGACAGACTATACTGACGCATTAAATATTAATTTAAAAAAGTACTAGCTCGATATACCCACCGCAGCGGCGCTGGTCCAACGATTTTAGAAATTTTTACTTATAAAATAGTTATTTTTAGAAAAGACTGCTTACCTTCGACGTTTCTTGTCGTCTGTTTTGATGATTAACTACAACTGCATGCGTTGTTTTTTTCATCCCACGAAGAAGGATGCACGATGATATTAAACGAATCGCCCACAAATTACACTGGAAAAAAAAACGTTTAAATCTTTGTTCGCTGCAAAAATAAATAAAAATCAACATGAAACATTACACTTCCCTCGGCAAGCAAGCTCTCACTCACTTGAGACATGATAGTCTTAAGACACAGCTATACAAATCACATGAAGATTTACACAAATCTTCATGTGATCCTCAAGTGAACAAGAGCCGTTTTCTGCTTTGAACATCTTCTGCATCTCTCGAAGAAAACTGTAACAAAAATCAGAATGTTAAATGGATTCAATACTCAACGTAAGAAAGTTATCTGACATGGTGATCTAGTAAAAAAAATATTAATAAACTTGTATTTCAAAATTGTAGGCTAAGAATTTTGATACTTGAAATTTAATATATTATGTCAGATAAGTTTCTTGCGCTGCTTATAAGTCCGACTGCATGAATTTTGTCACTTTATTATGCTAGATACCTATTATACAATAAAAAAATTAACAGAATTTTCGTGATATGTATAATGGAGGCACTTCACATGGCTATTTGTATTTGCGTATTTGATGTATTCGCCAAACAATCACCATGTGTAGACGGTATGTTGGACAAATATTGGCCTTATTTGCCTATTTGACAAATATGACCAATACACAATACACGTATCCGTACCTTTCCACCACAAAAGAGTCAAATAGGCATGTTTAACAAAATCAAGTAAAAGTTTAGTTTTTGACGTCCATGTGTGGAAGGCCGTATTTGCCTTTATTTGCTTGTTTGTGTATTCGTAAAGTACATTATGTGAATAAATGATTTGATTTGTGATGGTATGATAATAAATTATTACTGGACTCAATAATATTAAGATAATTTATAAAGTCATATACTTACCAACTGGTAAATGAAGTTTTGGAACTGCGGTTCTTTTAAGGCGACTCCCAGCACCATACTTTGCTTTTGCTTCTGGTTCAAAATGTCTATCGCAAACTCTATATTTGCGATAGTCGAAATTTTCCTTATCAAATTTGCTTGGGATGAGTTCCAACCAAGCTCTATATACTAAAGGAAATTTCGGTGACGGAAATCTATGTACGGTCTTCGATCCTAAAAAAATATGGATTATGGATATCATACAGAAAAGAGTCTGAATCATATGATAGAATCAATCAGTCTTGTAGAATAAGAAATCTAGTAGGTATTGTATACTACGTAGTATGTAATACTATGTATTACGTAGTGTGAAATACTATATTATATTATGTGTATTCTTAAAGGTAAAACGAACAAATTTTGCTGATCTGATTTTATTTACAATTAAATACCGTTTATTATTATAATACGAGGTAGCGAGGTTATGAAATTTATATTTATGTTTATATTCCAATACTTACTTTCCTTTCGCGAGCAGCCAAAAATGCAATAATTACTCATTCTGATTAAATAATATCACTGTTAATATAAAATTAAGAGCAATAGACTTTTTTGGAAAAAAATATTTAGAAACCAGCCGCCTTATCGGCAACCATTTTCTAAAGAATGTTGCATAGACTATACACTAAGAATGTTGCTAGCAATATTAATGATTCAAAGGCCTAAATTACACGGTCAATATTATCACGATTCTAGTATCACGGGATTCACAAATAGTACTGCGATACTGCGATTCGCCCTATTATATTGATGCGTGTAATACCTGCCAACGCGATACAAAACGCGCCTAATGTACTCACCCTTTCTTCGTTGTAGTCCCCGCTGTCATCCAACATTGTGGCACGATACATTTAAGTATTTTCATCACTAAAATCGGTCGTTTGTATCGCCACAATATCACGTTTACATCGCTATAAAACAATAACCGTGTGCTAGAGCCCTTTTAAATATTTTTAGAAGTTGGTATCACTTGTGATCAAAGGACTAGTATCCAGCTATTAAAAACATATTTTTTCTTTTTTCTTAGTAGCCATATATGGCGAGATCGTTCATTGGTGGAACACCGTTTCCACGGCTCTGTCCCCCCCGTGGCACAGATTAATATATTAGGGCACAGATTACTAGTATATATTTGTAGACAGATAAGTGTCTCACGAATTGACATTTGATGGGAAAGCTAGCGCCATCTAGAATTGGTTCGATTAAAACTCCATAGGTGTGTATGTGTGCGTTTATGTTTGTATGTGTGTATTAGGATATTATGGGGATAGGATATCCTTGTCAGATTTTTATGTTTCAATAAACTTGAATTTGTAAAAACTGAGTTTGTTATGTTTAGTTCACATAACAATACCCAATTTTCACAAAAACAAAGTCTTTGAAACATAAAAATCCGACAATATAAAACAAATAAAAACAAAATTTTGACGAATATGATTATTTATTGTTTTTACTTTTTTGTCAATATAAAGTCCCTGCCACCGGTCACCCACCGAGAAGAACCGGCGTAAGAAACTCGGTGAGTCTATTTTTTACACACTCTGTTTAGATTCAATAGAATTCGTAAAATAAAAGTTAAAACATTTTGTTATGCAAAACTAATTATTTACATTCAATTGAAATTAAACTGAGTTTACAACGTTACATTCATAATACAATGAAAATCGTTGGAGCTGTTTCCGAGATTTAAAGATATATCGTTTAAAGATATTATAAGATAACGGGTTTTTGTTAATCTAGCTCAATCCTTAATTTACTGCTAAGATTTAGAAAAATATAAATGTTATACATGTTTGTACAATTGATGATTGTATTATTGTAATATTCTTCATATTACGAATAATAAAAACTAAGGAAACGTAACACCCACACTTCAACCGTTTTGAATTTAGTTCCTTTTCGTACACTAAAATATGACAATAGCATCATGTATGTATTCGGTTCTAATTTTGTAGACTCATGGATTTTTAGGGTTCCGTACCCAAAGGGTAAAAATGGGACCCTATTACTAAGACTTCGATGTCTGTCCGTCTGTCCGTCCGTCCGTCCGTCTGTCTGTCTCCAGGCTGTAACTCAAGAACCGCTATAGCTAGACTTCTGAAATTTTTACAGATTGTGTATTTCGGTTGCCGCTATAACAACAAATACTTAAAAAAATAATAATACTTAAGGGTGTCTCCCATACAAGAAACGTTATTTTTTCGGCCTTTTTTGCTCTATATAAAAAATGGCAACAGGTAGGCACATTATATTTTCACGAAGGCCCTTATTGTATGTCTACGTCAATAATTAATTAAAATAAAATAAAAATTTAAGGGGTGCTCCCATACAAGAAACACAATTTTGGCCTATTTTTGCTCTCTAACGGTAAGGAACCCTTCGTGCGCGAGTCCAACTCTCACTTGGCCGATTATTTTGATGCAGTCACCATTCCTTAGGTTTTATTATCTGTAAGAATAATATAATATTCTATTCAGTAGCGCATTTGATGCGTAGGTCCGCTTCGGCGTTGTCATCCTTTCTCCAAATCAGTATTCATCTCCTCCCATATCAAAACTGTTGGTTTCGTTTTCTGCATGTCACTGTAAAATTAAAATGATTTATTTTAACGTACTGTTATAGTATTTGTTTTTTAAATAATACATTATCTAGACCCTAGAAAATAACTTCAAAAATTATTTTAATCGCCAAATCTCACGGAACACATCGTTTGCGTCTGACCCGCACTTGGTAGATTTTTTTTATTTATGCCCTAGTTGCCTAGACGATAGCTATTAATATACTTTAATCCATCGATCGTGGGAAACGAGACACAATAGATATTCTTTTTTTTCGCGGCCGCATGTGGCCGCTTGGGGCTTGATGGGTTAAAATAAATTATAAATATGCTGCTTACCTTTTTATTTTATATACAGCTTTTATATACAGCATTTTCGATACAGCTCACAACGCCCACAATTGAATTGCAAAAAGTGCCACTGATAGCACCTTTTAACACTGAAAAATTTAAACAAGAAATTAAAAAAAAAACATAAAATAAGCATGTTCAAGGAATATTTTTTTATGTTATTTCGTTAATATCAGGAAACTGCAGGCAATATTCAATACTTATAATTATTATGTGCCTGCTTTTTTAGGGTTCCATACCCAAAGGGTAAAAACGGGACCCTACTACTAAGACTTCGATGTCTGTCCGTCCGTCCGTCCGTCTGTCTGTCTCCAGGCTGTAACACAGGAACCGCTATAGCTAGACTTCTGAAATTATTACAGATTATGTATTTTGGTTGCCGCTATAACAACAAATACTAAAAACAAAATTAAATTAATAATTTATTGTGGCTCCCATACAACAAACGTGATTTTTTCGGCCTTTTTTGTTCTTCATCAGTAATGGCAATTGGTAAGCGCATGATATTTTCAAGAAGCTTGATTGTATGTCTACTTCAATAACTCATAATAATATTAAAATAAAAATTTAAGGGGGGCTCCCATACATAAAACACAATTTTTGGCCTATTTTTGCTCTATAACGGTACGGAACCCTTCGTGCGCGAGTCCAACTCGCACTTGGCCGATTTTTTATTAATATTTAATGCGTTAAGTATAGTCTGTCAAAAAAGTGAAGAAATTAAAAAGTGGCAATATCGTAATGTCATCCCTTTTTTCTTAGATTAATTTGAACACTACGATGTTGCCACTTTTTAATTTCTTCACTTTTTTGACAGACTATACTGACGCATTAAATATTAATTTAAAAAAGTACTAGCTCGATATACCCACCGCAGCGGCGCTGGTCCAACGATTTTAGAAATTTTTACTTATAAAATAGTTATTTTTAGAAAAGACTGCTTACCTTCGACGTTTCTTGTCGTCTGTTTTGATGATTAACTACAACTGCATGCGTTGTTTTTTTCATCCCACGAAGAAGGATGCACGATGATATTAAACGAATCGCCCACAAATTACACTGGAAAAAAAAACGTTTAAATCTTTGTTCGCTGCAAAAATAAATAAAAATCAACATGAAACATTACACTTCCCTCGGCAAGCAAGCTCTCACTCACTTGAGACATGATAGTCTTAAGACACAGCTATACAAATCACATGAAGATTTACACAAATCTTCATGTGATCCTCAAGTGAACAAGAGCCGTTTTCTGCTTTGAACATCTTCTGCATCTCTCGAAGAAAACTGTAACAAAAATCAGAATGTTAAATGGATTCAATACTCAACGTAAGAAAGTTATCTGACATGGTGATCTAGTAAAAAAAATATTAATAAACTTGTATTTCAAAATTGTAGGCTAAGAATTTTGATACTTGAAATTTAATATATTATGTCAGATAAGTTTCTTGCGCTGCTTATAAGTCCGACTGCATGAATTTTGTCACTTTATTATGCTAGATACCTATTATACAATAAAAAAATTAACAGAATTTTCGTGATATGTATAATGGAGGCACTTCACATGGCTATTTGTATTTGCGTATTTGATGTATTCGCCAAACAATCACCATGTGTAGACGGTATGTTGGACAAATATTGGCCTTATTTGCCTATTTGACAAATATGACCAATACACAATACACGTATCCGTACCTTTCCACCACAAAAGAGTCAAATAGGCATGTTTAACAAAATCAAGTAAAAGTTTAGTTTTTGACGTCCATGTGTGGAAGGCCGTATTTGCCTTTATTTGCTTGTTTGTGTATTCGTAAAGTACATTATGTGAATAAATGATTTGATTTGTGATGGTATGATAATAAATTATTACTGGACTCAATAATATTAAGATAATTTATAAAGTCATATACTTACCAACTGGTAAATGAAGTTTTGGAACTGCGGTTCTTTTAAGGCGACTCCCAGCACCATACTTTGCTTTTGCTTCTGGTTCAAAATGTCTATCGCAAACTCTATATTTGCGATAGTCGAAATTTTCCTTATCAAATTTGCTTGGGATGAGTTCCAACCAAGCTCTATATACTAAAGGAAATTTCGGTGACGGAAATCTATGTACGGTCTTCGATCCTAAAAAAATATGGATTATGGATATCATACAGAAAAGAGTCTGAATCATATGATAGAATCAATCAGTCTTGTAGAATAAGAAATCTAGTAGGTATTGTATACTACGTAGTATGTAATACTATGTATTACGTAGTGTGAAATACTATATTATATTATGTGTATTCTTAAAGGTAAAACGAACAAATTTTGCTGATCTGATTTTATTTACAATTAAATACCGTTTATTATTATAATACGAGGTAGCGAGGTTATGAAATTTATATTTATGTTTATATTCCAATACTTACTTTCCTTTCGCGAGCAGCCAAAAATGCAATAATTACTCATTCTGATTAAATAATATCACTGTTAATATAAAATTAAGAGCAATAGACTTTTTTGGAAAAAAATATTTAGAAACCAGCCGCCTTATCGGCAACCATTTTCTAAAGAATGTTGCATAGACTATACACTAAGAATGTTGCTAGCAATATTAATGATTCAAAGGCCTAAATTACACGGTCAATATTATCACGATTCTAGTATCACGGGATTCACAAATAGTACTGCGATACTGCGATTCGCCCTATTATATTGATGCGTGTAATACCTGCCAACGCGATACAAAACGCGCCTAATGTACTCACCCTTTCTTCGTTGTAGTCCCCGCTGTCATCCAACATTGTGGCACGATACATTTAAGTATTTTCATCACTAAAATCGGTCGTTTGTATCGCCACAATATCACGTTTACATCGCTATAAAACAATAACCGTGTGCTAGAGCCCTTTTAAATATTTTTAGAAGTTGGTATCACTTGTGATCAAAGGACTAGTATCCAGCTATTAAAAACATATTTTTTCTTTTTTCTTAGTAGCCATATATGGCGAGATCGTTCATTGGTGGAACACCGTTTCCACGGCTCTGTCCCCCCCGTGGCACAGATTAATATATTAGGGCACAGATTACTAGTATATATTTGTAGACAGATAAGTGTCTCACGAATTGACATTTGATGGGAAAGCTAGCGCCATCTAGAATTGGTTCGATTAAAACTCCATAGGTGTGTATGTGTGCGTTTATGTTTGTATGTGTGTATTAGGATATTATGGGGATAGGATATCCTTGTCAGATTTTTATGTTTCAATAAACTTGAATTTGTAAAAACTGAGTTTGTTATGTTTAGTTCACATAACAATACCCAATTTTCACAAAAACAAAGTCTTTGAAACATAAAAATCCGACAATATAAAACAAATAAAAACAAAATTTTGACGAATATGATTATTTATTGTTTTTACTTTTTTGTCAATATAAAGTCCCTGCCACCGGTCACCCACCGAGAAGAACCGGCGTAAGAAACTCGGTGAGTCTATTTTTTACACACTCTGTTTAGATTCAATAGAATTCGTAAAATAAAAGTTAAAACATTTTGTTATGCAAAACTAATTATTTACATTCAATTGAAATTAAACTGAGTTTACAACGTTACATTCATAATACAATGAAAATCGTTGGAGCTGTTTCCGAGATTTAAAGATATATCGTTTAAAGATATTATAAGATAACGGGTTTTTGTTAATCTAGCTCAATCCTTAATTTACTGCTAAGATTTAGAAAAATATAAATGTTATACATGTTTGTACAATTGATGATTGTATTATTGTAATATTCTTCATATTACGAATAATAAAAACTAAGGAAACGTAACACCCACACTTCAACCGTTTTGAATTTAGTTCCTTTTCGTACACTAAAATATGACAATAGCATCATGTATGTATTCGGTTCTAATTTTGTAGACTCATGGATTTTTAGGGTTCCGTACCCAAAGGGTAAAAATGGGACCCTATTACTAAGACTTCGATGTCTGTCCGTCTGTCCGTCCGTCCGTCCGTCTGTCTGTCTCCAGGCTGTAACTCAAGAACCGCTATAGCTAGACTTCTGAAATTTTTACAGATTGTGTATTTCGGTTGCCGCTATAACAACAAATACTTAAAAAAATAATAATACTTAAGGGTGTCTCCCATACAAGAAACGTTATTTTTTCGGCCTTTTTTGCTCTATATAAAAAATGGCAACAGGTAGGCACATTATATTTTCACGAAGGCCCTTATTGTATGTCTACGTCAATAATTAATTAAAATAAAATAAAAATTTAAGGGGTGCTCCCATACAAGAAACACAATTTTGGCCTATTTTTGCTCTCTAACGGTAAGGAACCCTTCGTGCGCGAGTCCAACTCTCACTTGGCCGATTATTTTGATGCAGTCACCATTCCTTAGGTTTTATTATCTGTAAGAATAATATAATATTCTATTCAGTAGCGCATTTGATGCGTAGGTCCGCTTCGGCGTTGTCATCCTTTCTCCAAATCAGTATTCATCTCCTCCCATATCAAAACTGTTGGTTTCGTTTTCTGCATGTCACTGTAAAATTAAAATGATTTATTTTAACGTACTGTTATAGTATTTGTTTTTTAAATAATACATTATCTAGACCCTAGAAAATAACTTCAAAAATTATTTTAATCGCCAAATCTCACGGAACACATCGTTTGCGTCTGACCCGCACTTGGTAGATTTTTTTTATTTATGCCCTAGTTGCCTAGACGATAGCTATTAATATACTTTAATCCATCGATCGTGGGAAACGAGACACAATAGATATTCTTTTTTTTCGCGGCCGCATGTGGCCGCTTGGGGCTTGATGGGTTAAAATAAATTATAAATATGCTGCTTACCTTTTTATTTTATATACAGCTTTTATATACAGCATTTTCGATACAGCTCACAACGCCCACAATTGAATTGCAAAAAGTGCCACTGATAGCACCTTTTAACACTGAAAAATTTAAACAAGAAATTAAAAAAAAAACATAAAATAAGCATGTTCAAGGAATATTTTTTTATGTTATTTCGTTAATATCAGGAAACTGCAGGCAATATTCAATACTTATAATTATTATGTGCCTGCTTTTTTAGGGTTCCATACCCAAAGGGTAAAAACGGGACCCTACTACTAAGACTTCGATGTCTGTCCGTCCGTCCGTCCGTCTGTCTGTCTCCAGGCTGTAACACAGGAACCGCTATAGCTAGACTTCTGAAATTATTACAGATTATGTATTTTGGTTGCCGCTATAACAACAAATACTAAAAACAAAATTAAATTAATAATTTATTGTGGCTCCCATACAACAAACGTGATTTTTTCGGCCTTTTTTGTTCTTCATCAGTAATGGCAATTGGTAAGCGCATGATATTTTCAAGAAGCTTGATTGTATGTCTACTTCAATAACTCATAATAATATTAAAATAAAAATTTAAGGGGGGCTCCCATACATAAAACACAATTTTTGGCCTATTTTTGCTCTATAACGGTACGGAACCCTTCGTGCGCGAGTCCAACTCGCACTTGGCCGATTTTTTATTAATATTTAATGCGTTAAGTATAGTTTGTCAAAAAAATGAAGAAATTAAAAAGTGGCAACATCGTAATGTCATCCCTTTTTTCTTAGATTAATTTGAACACTACGATGTTGCCACTTTTTAATTTCTTCACTTTTTTGACAGACTATACTGACGCATTAAATATTAATTTAAAAAAGTACTAGCTCGATAGACCCACCGCAGCCGCGCTGGTCCAACGATTTTAGAAATTTTTACTTATAAAATAGTTATTTTTAGAAAAGACTGCTTACCTTCGACGTTTCTTGTCGTCTGTTTTGATGATTGTTTGAACAACTGCATGCGTTGTTTTTTTCATCCCACGAAGAAGGATGCACGATGATATTAAACGAATCGCCCACAAATTACACTGGAAAAAAAAACGTTTAAATCTTTGTTCGCTGCAAAAATAAATAAAAATCAACATGAAACATTACACTTCCCTCGGCAAGCAAGCTCTCACTCACTTGAGACATGATAGTCTTAAGACACAGCTATACAAATCACATGAAGATTTACACAAATCTTCATGTGATCCTCAAGTGAACAAGAGCCGTTTTCTGCTTTGAACATCTTCTGCATCTCTCGAAGAAAACTGTAACAAAAATCAGAATGTTAAATGGATTCAATACTCAACGTAAGAAAGTTATCTGACATGGTGATCTAGTAAAAAAAATATTAATAAACTTGTATTTCAAAATTGTAGGCTAACAATTTTGATACTTGAAATTTAATATATTATGTCAGATAAGTTTCTTGCGCTGCTTATAAGTCCGACTGCATGAATTTTGTCACTTTATTATGCTAGATACCTATTATATAATAAAAAAATTAACAGAATTTTCGTGATATGTATAATGGAGGAACTTCACATGGCTATTTGTATTTGCGTATTTGATGTATTCGCCAAACAATCAGCATGTGTAGACGGTATGTTGGACAAATATTGGCCTTATTTGCCTATTTGACAAATATGACCAATACACAATACACGTATCCGTACCTTTGTCGGTTTTTGACGCACATCAAAAGAGTGAAATAGGCATGTTTAACAAAATCAAGTAAAAGTTTAGTTTTTGACGTCCATGTGTGGACCATGTGTGTGTGTTTGCCTTTATTTGCTTGTTTGTGTATTCGTCAATAATTTTGCCAAATGCAACAAATAGCCAATAGCAAATGCCTCCATAAGAAATTAAATTCTGACAGAATTTTTGCAGTAGAACATTCAAGCGTGCCAAGGGGCGAAGATACAATAATATTTTATGTATCGTTAATACGATAAACGACACCATGTAAATGCACATACAAAATAGGTATTAAATCACTTGACAATTTATATCTTTACTTATAGAAAATATTGTATCTTCGCCATATGTGACTCGCTTTAAGGCATGAAAGCAATAAGTACATAACGACACCTCCAAACAATAACCCAGTAATCACAAAATTCAAAATGAAATTATCATTTGATGTATTAAACATAGCATAATAAAGATTCACTGAAAATAAATAGCTAAAAAATACGTATATGTTCTCCTGAAAATTTTGCGATTACTGGCTTATTGCTGAGGGGCGTCGATATAATAGTTTTTATTTTTGTATTATAATATTTTATTATGAAAAAAATAAATACTATTTTAAGCAGGAACTGTGGTATTGATGAATCAGCGCTAGAATTATTTCTGATATAATTGGTTGAAGTTCTTACGTTTATTGTAATATTCTTCTGTCTATCTATAGGTCTGTTTCATCAATCTTAGTGATCCTACCAACCAGGATTCGATTTATGTTTTTGCACCAAGTGTGAATAAAAAAATTAACCGAAGAATCTATAAAAAAATTACTAAGACATCTTTATGTGTTTCACATTTAAAAGGGAACTCAACAAATATATTTATATATGACTTAATTTTGAATCGCAATCCACTGGGAGTGATGCCACTTTTTAAATATGAAAGACATAAATTTTGAATTTGCCTGAAGCATTCTACAATGGCCGGACTTGGGTAACAAAGCCATTCTTTATCTTGGTAATATTCCTTGATTTTGAGGAAATTATTCTTATCGGAATCTTTGCTACATGTTTAAAAAAATGGTTTTCTCTGCAATCTTTACATTGTTTAACTATTTTGCACAAACATTTCCTCACGACCCAGCCGCAAACATAATTCAAAGGACCATCGTCCTCACTAAGAGGTTTATCAAAAGTGTCAACTATACTACTATCAATCAATATAATATTATCATCACTTCCTTTAGTAACATTAGAAGTATCTTGCGTGTTATCCTTATAATTTTCATTGAAAAAAACTCTAAAATCAGGTAGAAGCAACGTATCTGGATCCTGTTCGCAATTAGTGTTACGCGATTGCGGAACGGTGCGAGTATAATTACTCAAAAGTAGAGCTTTATATGCTTCTTCAAATGCTATACAATTAGGTGCCACGTTTCTTGCGCCATAACTTCTGATACTACCAAAGAAATTTTCGAGTGGGTCCTGATTTATATTTCGTGTTAACAAGGAATCAAAGGAATATTTCCTTGATAATATCCGCCAAAGGTACTGAACCCCTTCTATTGTCTTAATAAAATTTTTTAATGATGGTGGAACATATTCTTCACCATTGGGCTTGATAAATTTACAGCTTCTAAAGAATTTAATAGATTCCTTCCAGAAGGCATGATGTGCTGAATTTCTTTTCACAAGATTTTCCCGCAAATGAACTTACATTTAAGGAGTCAAATATGTTATCAATTTATAAACAAAAGGTGGTAATGTTAATGAATTCACTGGGAACTCTTTTATTTTCGACTAAATGAATAGCGCATGCAGCTACGCGTCTACTAAATAATTGGGTAGCCAATTTTACTTTCATTTTATTCATTTTACTAGGAAATATATGCTGCTCGGTAATGGTATCTGCGAGCCGCAAAACATCGCCTTGATGAATTACTTTTGCATCCGCCAAATACAATTGTTCAAAGAAATTCCACTTAATAATTTTTTCTTTATTCTCGACGAAATCATAAAATTTTAAGTCTTTGGTTATCAAGTTATTTCTTAATCCTTTTATAAGATGGGGTGTATCATATAAAGGGATATTTTTTTTTTGAATCAATAGAAAAATGATCCCTTTTCATCCCTATATTATTTCTAAGCAAATTAGCGCGAGTGTCCTCCACTAAACTATTAATTGTAGCTACATTAGTGTAGCGCTTTGGTCACAAACGGTACAAACGATTGTATATCCGGTCTCATGAATCCTGGTAATCACATCTGTAATATATTTTTTTAATTCAAATCTACTTAAAGAATTCGTAAAATAATAAGCCACTGGCTGCTTAAAATGGTTTTTTATAGTTTTTATCATAAACACCAAGACATGATTAGCCAATTTACAATCCCTTGTATCTAAACCTTTTAATTCATCTCTAAAAGGATTAAAGTGCAACTGTGGCGTTATAGACATTTCGTCGAAAATCAAGGAGCAAAGACGATCTTCAGAAGCTGATAAAGAGGCTTGTCTTTTTAAATTTTTAAAGATGACATGACTATCCGTACCAGGGCTTAGTTTCACTTGTGAGAGAAGCCTTTTTAAGGATTTTGCAGAAGGCAATGTAAACATTTTATATAACAAAGATTTATACGTCTTAGGACTTTTTTTATATAGAGCCAAAGATAAAAGTTTCTCGTCAAAAGTAAAACGACGTCCTTTTAGTTTTTTATTACATTGACTAAATTGCATTTTGCAAAATACTTTTACGGGTTTAGTCAGCTCATCAATTTTATCAACAATTCTATCAGCTTCACTTAACCTAGTTTGATAAGATGGACATCCCTTACGAAAATTCCTTACTGTACGACGAAGGGATTTCACTTCGGCTGCTAGATCTTTATATTTTTGAGGCAGCTTTGACCCTGAAAAGCAAACATACAAGTTACAAGTAATGAGCTATAAAAGCAACTTTTAACTAATATTACAAGTCTACAAGAATACCAACTTTCTAATCTACATTTATTATAATAAAACCGATTAGAAAATTATAGTTCTTAGCTATATTTCTTTTTTAGGATTCCGTAGTCAACAAGGAACCCTTATAGTTTCGCTCCGGCAGTCCGTCTGTCCGCGATTTTGCTCAGAGACTATAGGACCTACAAAGCTGTAATTCGGCATGAATGCACATATTAATGATGCCGACAAAATGGTATATAAAATCTTAAAAATATATATATATTTTTATGGTACCTCCCCTACGCATCAAGCGGTGATGATTTTTTTTTTCGCGCCCACCCCACCATGTGGGGTGTCGTTGGATAGGTTTTTAAAATATTACGAGTATTCAATGTTCATTTTCGGAACCCTATATTGCGCGTGGCCTGACACTCACGTGGCCGGTTTTATTTATTAATGACAAAGGTAATGTGTGAAAAACGATCTATTTCTACTTATACGAAATAATAATAATAAGCAAATAATCCATTCACAACACAATAGTAAAGCTTGTCAAAAAATAGTATACACCGAACATAATTATTTTTTAATACATAAAAATACAAAAACCTTGTTACTGCAAATAAAAAATGTGTCAGAGCCTACCAGAGCGTTAATATTTAAATTGTGCAAACGTTCTCTATGAATATACAAGGCGCAAAAACTACCATTTGATCGTGATTCGTGACTGTGTTTCGAAAATTTATTTCAGCGTCTAGTCTTTTTTGACAGACTGTATCGCTAATGATAACAAAAAAACTACAAATTCATGAAGCCCCAAGCGGCCACATCCGGCCGCGATAACAATGAAAAAGCTATTGTGTCTCGTTTTGCCACGACTGATGGGTTAATAACACTACACTACCTACGAACCAAGTAAACTAAAATTTGTTAAACTGTGAACTAAAAAAGGCCTTTCTTTAGTTTTTAGTTCACAAATTAACACGTCTTGGATTTCTCTCCATTCGTGCTTATTCAGTATGAATAAAGCACGAGTGGAGTGGAGATAATATTATATTACAGTAGTTATTTAAAAAGTTCTACTCTAATAATTATTACATAATTTTTATCTTACTCTTAGATTTTCTATTTCCTCCCTGGCATAAGCCCGAAAGAAAATAATTATGCTCTAAGCTTATGCGTGTTGAAGATGTTAAAGCAGCTGTAAAAATGAGAAGCTATTTTGTTACCTGCACTACATATTTGTTGCCCGCGACTTCGTCCAAGTCAACATTTTTTTTCGTAAAAAATATTTTTTCAAAATAAAAAGAATCCTATATTACTTCTGGTATCTCCAAGAGTATGTGTATAAATTTTCATGATTTTGCGTGAACGCGTAACAAACATACACGCTTTCACATTTATAATATTAACCCATCAAGCCCTATAAGGACACCGGGGAGTGGTGACCGCGCCAACAATAGAATACAATAGCATTTCCAAAATCCCCGATCGAAGGATTAATAATGAATAATGATTATATTAAACATAAAAGAGATTTTATGATGGTCAAAGAGATTACTTACATAGATGTAACAGCTCACAATTACTATTATCCTCTAGCTCCTTAGTTCCATAAAAAGGTTGTACAATATCCTCTGGTCTAGATAAATGAAATTGAGGTACGATTTCTCCAATACAGCCTGAAATAATATTGTTAAACGGAAATTAAAATTCGAATATAAATATTAAATAAATCAGCCTGGCTTGCATGCACCAGGGAAGAAGGAGAACAGCGAGGGATCCCCCCTTCCCTGGTCGTGAATCGGGAATTCGGGAATTCTGTTGGGGCCAAGTTGTAGATCTCTTCGTCCTGATTAAAATGAGCCCTCACTCGGGGGGTCCAGGACTAAAGATGGCCGAGTTATGAGCCGAGGGGTTTTCTTCCAGCGGGGGGGGAGCAAGTTTCACGAGAGTGATGTTGGTGAAGTCTTGAAAGTTTGCTTGCCCGAAGGTACTTGTGCGGTAGCCGGGGGGATCCCTCGCTGTGAATGCAAATAATGCATCAACTAAAGTAATGCATTATTTGCAACTCTGCTTGCATGTTGCTGAATTCATTTTAGTTTGAATTTTGGAGGGATTTATTAGAAAAAAAATCAATTGTATTTACATTTTTTAATTTCCTTGCAATCAACAACACTTAGGGTGAAGCCAAACGAGAGTGAGTTGTGAGTCGCAATTTCGGTTGATAGAATTTTTGCCTACTTCATTCACACGAGCGTAATTTTGTGTCATGATTTGTATAAAAAAATATTCTGAGGCTCACGACTCACAAAATTACGTTCGTTTGGCTTCACCCTTAAAGGCCAATCATATAAAAATCGGCCAAGTGTGAGTCGGACTCGCGAGTCGCGCACGATGGATCGCGAAATACACAATATGTTAAAATTTTAGATGTGTAGGCAACCATCCTTTATTCTTATTTTACAGTACCTTCAACTCGTATTAACAATCACCACTACCCTGTTAAATCGAGTTAAGGCAAGTACTTACTAAGAATTGCACTTAGAGCAAGCACTGTTAAATATTATACAAAAGATACTCACCAGAAGCACAATCAATTTCTCCTACATAGGGTATAGATTCATCATGTATAAGACGACCCCAAGTACCTGATAAACAATAAATAAGAAATCTTTAAATTATTTCCATTTAAATTTGGGAAAAAAGTCAAAAATTTAACTTGTCAGGGTGGAGGTTTAAAAGTCCTTTGATAGTGGACGCCCATATTATAATATAGCCCTTACCATAGCACATGTGAAATTCGACGTTTTTAGCTCTAAAGGCTTGGCCTGCATGTTGATGTAACATCTGTCAAATTTTCCGGTTAAAGTTAAGGTTAAAGTTAAAGCTAACTTTAACCTTAACTTTACTAAACCTAAACCTTAACTTTACTAAATTTTGCACTGTTGTCAAAGTTAAGGTTAAAGTTAAAGTTACAGTTAAAGTTAAAGTTAGTTCGTGCAATCCACTCTAAGAGTGGGTTGCACGAACTAACTTTAACTGTAACTTTAACTTTAACCTTAACTTTGACAACAGTGCAAAATGTCAAATCTCTGGTTAAAGTTAAATATGGCGTCCAAACACCCCATATGCTCATACGACATCTGTCAAATTTTCCGGTTAAAGTTAAGGTTAAAGTTAAAGCTAAAAGGACGCCATATTTAACTTTAACCTTAACTTTAACCTTAACTTTAACTTTAACCACGCCTCTGGTGCAATGCAGCCTTAGAGTGGATTGCACGAACTAACTTTAACTTTAACTGTAACTGTAACTTTAACTTTAACTTTAACCTTAACTTTGACAACAATGCAAAATGTCAAATCTCTGGTTAAAGTTAAATATGGCGTCCAAACACCCCATATGCTCATACGACATCTGTCAAATTTTCCGGTTAAAGTTAAGGTTAAAGTTAAAGCTAAAAGGACGCCATATTTAACTTTAACCTTAACTTTAACCTTAACTTTAACCACGCCTCTGGTGCAACGCAGCCTTAGAATATAGTCGTGTTCGTTTGCTTTTTCAACTGCGCATGCGCGGCTTTTTTGTGTGTCAGTGTGAGTGTCATATTCTAAAATATCTTGTCATGTTCTAAAATACCTGTCAGATTTTCTAAAATTTGACAGAAATTGATCGGTATTTTAGAATATGACACTCACACTGATGACACTGACACACAAAAAAGCCGCGCATGCGCAGTTGAAAAAGCAAACGAACACGACTTTTGACAATCACACTGACACACAAAAGCCGCGCATGCGCAGTTGAAAAACCAAACGAACAAGGCTCATGTGTGGAAGGCCGTATTTGCTTGTTTGTGTATACGCAGTGCCGTAAATAGCCTTTTTTGCGCCCTGTGCGAGCTTCTATAACTGCGCCCTTGTTTTTTTAGGGTTCCGTAGTCAACAAGGAATCCTTCTAGTTTTGGTCTGTCCGTCCATCTGTCCGTCTGTCCGTCTGTCCGTCTGTCTGTCTGTCTGTCTGTCTGTCTGTCTGTCTGTCTGTCCGTCCGCGGTTTTGTTCAGAGACTATAGGACCTGCAAAGCTGTAATTTGGCATGAATGCACATATTAGTGATGCCGACAAAATGGTACATGAAATCTTAAAAAAAAAAATTTTATGGTACCTTCCCTACACATCAAGCGGGGATGAATTTTTTTGCGTCCAGCCAATCATGTGGGGTGTCGTTGGATAGGTTTTTTTTTTAAATATTACGAGTATTCATAGATCATTTTCCGATTTAGGGATCCGTTTGTGAAATATTAAGTTTTAAAGTGGAAATAATCGTTAGAGTCCAGTGTCTCCCCCTTCTACCGGCTAAACGGTTGCTTCTGAAAATGTGAAAAATCACGGGAGTAGGAAATCTGCTGAATTTAAAAGGAAAATTATCACGGCTAAGAAGACTTCAAAAGTTATCTATCTATACTTAATATTTAATATTATAATTGGGAAGAGTTTGTTTGTTTGTTTGAACGCGCTAATCTCAGGAACTACTTTTTGAAAATTTATTTCAGATGATTTGAAAAATTATTTCAGTGTTAGATAGTCCATTTATTGAGAAAGGCTATACTCACTATAGGCTATTTTTTTTATCACGCTAAGACTATTAGAAGCGAAGAAATAGAGGAAAATGTGAAAAGAACGGGGGAATTATTTGAAAGGGCTTATTTGAACGCACTAATCTCAGGAACTACTGGTCCGATTTAAAGAAATTCTTTCAGTGTTAGATATTCGATTTATCGAGGAAGGCTATAGGCTATATTTTATCACGCTTAGACTAATCGGAGCGAAGAAATAGAGGAAAATGTGGAAAAAACGGAGGAAATGATTTGAAAGGGCTTATCTCACGAACTACTAGAGCATTTTTTCTGTTATTTGGATCAGCTGATAAGAAGTAGACCACGTGAAGGATCATAGGCTTTTTTGTGGACTAATTTTTCTGTGAAATATCTAATTTACGCGGGCGAAGCTGCGCGGAATGTCTAGTTGAGTAATATTCGATCAACTAAAAAAATGTATTCGGCGAAGTATAAAGGAACTTTTCGTTCAAATTCCTTTGAAAGTAACTGAGATGATGTTGTTAGTAGTCTCAAACACGTTATAAATATACATTCATTGACCATACAAAAATTAAAAAAAAAACTAGCGGTACTACGGAACCCTATATTGCGCGTGGCCCGACACGCACTTGGCCGGTTTTTTTTAAATATTATAGGTACCCAGAGCAATCCTTCCAGGGCCACAGGCCTCCCTGGTCTGGCCATTCTTGCGCCCCCCCAGAGTCTGCGCCCTGTGCCTGGGCACCGGTGGCACCGCCCTATTTACGGCACTGTGTATACGTAACGTGACCATTTACTTTTTTTGTCAGAGCGGGACACCTACGGATCCCCCCCCCCCCCCCCCCCCCCAATAAATGTTATTTTCATTTTATTATTAATTATGAAAGTATAGAGGTACCTAAATACAATTGTTTGAGTATTTTGTGAATGTCTAGTGCCTGACTGTTGCAAAATATGGCAGAATAACCACATACATATAATATGTTCCAGTGGCGTGGGGTGAAAAAAAGTAAAGGTAAAGCCGGACCAAAAAACGGCTAACTCGTGAATAAGCAAAATTTCAATTCTTGTAAAAAAAAAACGTGCAATAAATTACATACCTGTATTAGGTGTGTTAGTTTACCTTTTCCATAACTACTAGGGTGCTTTGCTTGCATTGTGTGCGTTGCATGCAGTGTTAGTGTTGTTAGTATTCACCACCTTCACCATACATGACATCACTGGTATTATATGAACAGTGCATGTCGAGTATGATAAAAGTGGCTTTAAAAAAAGCCGTTTTAAGCACACGTCACTCACACTCACACACCAAAAATAAGTGAATCCTGACTTGCCAGTGTAGATGTTTGTTACTCAATCATGCAAAAACTGGATTTAGATGAAATTTTGCATGCATCCCATGTCAAACATGGAAAGGAACATAGGCTACCTGTCTGAAGTCCACGCAGACGAAATCGCGGGCAAAAGCTAGTAGCAAAGAAATATCAGCAGAAATACGTACCTAAATGTTTAATTTTGTTATTTGTCGTCTGTCGTCGTTATTTAATATTCCTATTCTACAACCTGAAAAATTACCTAAGAATTATTATTTATATTCTAACATAATTCTACGGTTTTTCTTTACGAAATGTGCCAAAACATTATCATAAAAGTCGCTTTTTTGATGCAATTTTAATAATACATGTTTTTCAATTGAAATTACACCGAGATTTGACAATCTAGCCTCACTTTGGCTGTTTCGTGTATAGGTATGAATTCGCTTCAATGCCGAAAACGACCGTAAATGTTTTTCGGTTTGAGTATGTTTCCTAGCCGAATTGGTCAAATTATTGATGTCTGAGAAACCCGTTTTATTCCAAGCACTATTTGTATCGGAAAACAGCAAACATGGAAAACAAAATAACTTATTTAATTTGCAACTGCCCGCTATCCAATTATATTTATCATACACTGAACTGTGAAAATGTTTGAAAAACCCATCCTTACGCCTATAATCAATTTTCATATCGGGACGCGCCCGTCCTTGTTTAATGATATGTTTTTTATTTTCGAACGATTGTTTTGAGAACGAATTTAAGTCATTTAATAGGTAATCCGTAAGACAACAGTCAATTTGTACTAATGCTGCCATTTCTCACCTAAACGTGTCACGACAAATTACAAAGTAAGTAAAACAAACCAACCTTTACGATGTAACAAACAAAAACACAAAACAACACTTGGCAAGTAAAATTTCACTACTTTCGATTCTTTTAAACTATATAATATTACAATCAAGCTAGCCCACTAACTTAATAAACAAAATTTTGCATATTACAATAATAACAGTACAAAATGAGTGCAAATGAGCGCGTAATATAATTGTTTAAGTGAATTGAAATGACAGCACGCGCCGGTCGGCCGCTGCAATTAGCTCTGTTGTGATTGGACGAAATCTTTTAAAGCGAAACATGCGAAACTAAACCTTAACACATGACAAATAAAGACTAGGTAGGCTATGTGGGATCGGCTTGTTGTTCGACAATATCGACGAGTCGTTTGCATGTAGTAGTAATGTGTATGTGTGCGTGAATTTCATACATTTCAAATGTTTGGATTCCCGATGTTTTGAGCGAGTTCCCCGGCCACCGCGCGGCCGCCGCACACTATGGAGCAGTACGTACGCGTTCTGAGTGCGATCGTAAAAACGGGTATGTGTGCGTTTGCGTGATTTTAAATACATGGCGAATTATTTTTATGAAATTGTAGGAAGCGGGGTAAGCTATAATTATTAATAATAAAAAATGTATATATTAAAATTGGCCAAGGTAAGCCGGTAGGAATCGTGTTCTATGGAGGCTTCGCCACTGATATGTTCTATGGGAGTTACTTCCTGCAGGCATTGCACGGGCATTTCAAACATATAATAAAAATACTTTAAAATTGTCGTTTGGTCTATTTGCTAAAGCGGGACAATTTCGGCCTCGCGGGGGACAGCGGGACAGACTGCCTGAAAGCGGGACTGTCCCGCCCAAAGTGGGACGTATGGTCACCTTATGTATACGTCAATAATTTTGCCAAATGCAACAAATAGCCAATAGCAAAAAGGAACAAATTTTTTTGAGCAGTTATTTATATATAACAGTTATTATTTAAATATTTGAGATGTTATTATGATCAGTTGAAAAAAATATTGAGCAGTTATTTAATTTTATGGCGGTTGATTAATTATTGCGACAGTAAAACATGGACAGTAATAAAAAAATAATTGAGCAGTCCAATATAAAATATTAATGAATGAGCGGTAAAAATGATGGAATGAGCGGTAAAAATGTTGGAATGAGCGGTTCGATATAAATAGTTCGGCAGATCCACGGCAGATCATAGCGAGTGGTGGAAGGGAGAGTTTTTTTTTTTAAGTAGAAATTAGAATAATTGTATAATTATTAAGTGTAAATAAATATTTCTATGTACATTTCATTTTTATTTCATTTCATTATTAATGAAAAGACTTAACCGAAGGCCTACTTAACCACGGATACTGAAGCGGGGGGACGGGGGGGCGCAGCCCCCCACCAAAACAAAAACAAACACAATCCAGAAAGTCCAAAAGTGGGTTAGGTAATAGGTTAGGTTGGAACTTAGACCACAACACAGAGGGAGCCGAGCGAGCACAGCGAGCGTGCTGTGGCAGCAGCCGGCGACCATCATACTTTCGCTTTATAACGGTACGGGGTTCCATGGGCGAGTTCGACTCGCACTTGGCCGATTTTATTTTATTTTACCACGGTCTCATTGTTTAAAACTGCTTAGAATGAGATATCTTACTGACAAATTCCGATTTGTTACTGCCCACACGTAATCGCTCATTCATTAATTTTTACCGCTCATTTAATTATTTTACTGTTCAATAATGTTTTCAATGATCCATTTCATTATTTTTTACTACTCATTTTTGTTTACTTTACTGCTTAGTTTAACTGCTAAACTATATAGCCATATGAAGACGGCTGGTTTACACGTATTAAGTAGATAAGTAGTAGGTAACTAAATTTTAACTAATTAAAGTGCCTGCCCGAAATGTGTCAAGTGACAATCCCCGCCTGCCAACTTAACAGAAAATAGTCAAAATTCTAATTTCCTTGTTTAGTACTTAACTAAATTTTAACTTGCTACTTACTACTAAATTTTGTGTTTACATGCAATAAGTAACTTAAAATTAAGTTAAAATTTAGATAACTACTTATCTACTTAATACGTGTAAACCAGCCCTATGTGAAGTGCCTTCATTATGTCAATGCACTTATGCATTGGAGCCGATACCTGTAGCCTTTAGCATAACAAAAAGAATAAAAAGATTAGTTGTCATAAATTGACACTTGTCAGTTGTCGATTGTCATTTTCTGCAAATTGAAATGACAGTTCACAGTTGCTGCATAGCGCTTGTGATTTGTGATTTGTGAATTAAATTAAAAACGCTAGACGTCTTTTTAGTCACAGAAAATATAAGCTGCAAGTATGTTAATGAAGAGCTGCTTTTCGGATTTATTTTAAACAAACAAAAACCAACTGCTGATCGCGTATAACGCCTAGAACATTTCGAAACCAGATTGCAAATGTCAATATGCCAGGATCTCGGTCTTAACTTCCAACAGAGAATGGTAAGAAATGCAGAAGTATTATTTTTCGCTATAAAAATCCTCAGAAACGATATGTCTGTAATAACTTCGCATAAAAAACTTTACCGGTTCTAATAATTACAAGTCATGATATCGTTTCCCAGATGATATCATTTTAGTTTTTCGTTAGGTAAATGTCTTTTACACGTTAGGAGGCAACAAATAATTCCAACACATACATTCGCCATGCAAAATATTCCATGACTTTCTATCTGTGCTGTATTATAGTACTTTTATAATTAAGTCAACCTAAAACACTGTTTCAGGGTGCAAATATATCACAATTGGAGAAAGATATTGGGTCTGAGCAGTTTCCACCGAATGAGCATTATTTTGGTTTAGTCAATGTAAGTAGTAATATAATAATAATAATAATAATGTATTACATATAGCTGGCAACAGAGATAAACAATACTCAAAATCTCCTCAGCTGTACAAGATAAGATAACTAATAAATAATAATTTATTCTACAATTTGTTTGCTTGTTGTAGTTGTTGCCAAGTTCTAAATGTGATATAAATATGAAAAAAAATCTTATATAAAATAAAGAAACTCTAGTGCTTACTCAATACTCATATTACAAATTTTAAAGAAAGACTAATATTTATTAACTCAAGATTTTTTTACTGTATCATATTAATTCATGAAGCCCCAAGCGGCCACATCCGGCCGCGATAACAATGAAAAAGCTATTGTGTCTCGTTTTGCCACGATCGATGGGTTAATCCTTCAATCACAAATTCTTGGAAATCTATTGTTTACGTGGTTGAATTCGACCGCTTGGGAGTTGATAGGTTAACAAGAAAATGTTTTATCTATATGTATATTTTTGTAACTACATTATAAAATTGTCTTTCCAGTTTGGTAACACTTGTTATAGCAACTCGGTTTTACAAGCTCTCTACTTCTGTCGTCCATTTAGAGAGAAAGTATTGGAATACAAAGCAAAGAACAAGAGAACTAAGGAGACATTACTCACATGCCTTGCAGATTTATTTTATAGTATAGCAACACAAAAAAAGAAAGTAGGATCAATTGCACCTAAAAAGTTTATAGCAAGGCTAAGGAAAGAAAAGGGTAAGTGTGAGTGTTTTAAGTTAGATACAATTTTGATTTCTTAATCTATACTGATAATATGAGATATGTAAAAGTGTCTTTTACCCCTTTACACTTAAAACTTTATTCCTTAAGTCCTTGGAAAGGACATACAACAAGTTTTATCAATAAAAATTGTACAGTTCCCCCGCAATAATATTTATTTTGACAAAAGAAGTTGTGGGAAAAAAATCGTTTCATATAAATAATCTTAAATTAATAGAAAAATGCAGGCATTTTAATTTATTAATTTACCTTAATCTTTCACCAAACAGTCAATGTTTGCACATTTACATTTACAATTTTATTTGTTTTACAGAGGAGTTTGATAATTATATGCAACAAGATGCCCATGAGTTTCTGAATTTTCTAATAAACCACATAAATGAGATTATTTTAGGTAAGATATCGCAAATACTGGTTAAATCTGCTTAGAACAATAAAGTATCCCTTTGAATGACAAAATAATACATTAAATATAACTTCACCAATACATTCCATCAGAAAAATTGATTATTATGTTATGTGAAGCCAATATCTTGACCTCTTGGCACTTGACATCAATGTCCTGATTAATAATTATCTAGATAACCAATGAATTGATTTCTCTGATATCACTATTAAGAAATCTTCCTTTCTTTGGAAAAAAAAAAATGTGCACATCGCAAAAATAAATTATTATCATTATTGCACTGTGTCATTTTAAAATGAACACAATGTGAGGAAGATTCCCAGGTGGAGGAAAAATATAAATAATATTAAGTCGATTTACTAATTCATCTATTTGTACTTTTAGCTGAAAGAAATCAAAGTACTTTGAAAATCCCAAAGGCGAATGGGTCCGGCGAAAATGTCACATGTAACGGGACCACCCCGCAAAATACAGAACCAACTTGGGTACATGAGATTTTCCAGGGTACGCTCACGAGTGAGACGAGATGTCTGAACTGTGAGACTGTTAGCAGCAAAGACGAGCATTTCTTTGATTTGCAGGTACCATAATCTATACTAATATTATAAATGCGAAAGTATCTCTGTCTGTCTGTCTGTCTGTCTCGCTTTCACGCCAAAACTACTGAACCGATTGTAATGAAATTTTGTACACAGATAGTCTAAAGTCTAACAAAGGGGTTGTAAGGGGGTGAAAATGCGTAAATTTGTTCAAATTAAGTTAGTTCCAAAAATTCATAATAGATGGCGCTGTGCGTCTCCTACATCGCGCTATTGCTTACACAAACGTCTTTCTTTATGAGGTGGTATCATCTTATATTAAGTTTCGATTTTTTCGGTTGTTATTATGTACTCTTTTACGTTATTAAAAAACTCAGTACTTTATCTATGCAGTGACGTAACCTTAAACCTATCAATGATAAATAGTTTATGGCAAAAGTTGTGTAATTGGGGGGCTAAATATACTTTAAAATTTGGCATAAATAAAGTATAATTTTAAAAAATCGGTTGTCTGTAAAGTCGGTTTACTGACGATAGTTGAACGTGACAACGTATGACGTTGTCACGTTAAACTATCCTTAACCCCTTAACCCTCGCTTCCGAATCTCTATAAATAGAAACAAACTTTTTCGACTGTAACCTAAAGTTATTTCGATGTATTTCTTTCAAATGATTGTCTAAAAATATTTATAATGAGTAAAATAAACTATTCGCAATACAAAACGCTACATACATTCGTGAAATCCAGTAAAATCTTCGAACAAAGCACAAGTCATACCTTGACACGTAGGAAATAGAGCACAATTTTAAATAGCCGAAATAATACTAATAGCTCACAGATTGTTTATTTATTTTTCATTCAGAGTGTGGTCAATGTATCAAAGGTCATAACTAACCAAACTTTTTCATACAAAAGTATTATCTAAGTCATCGAAATACGTAATATAATCGAAACAAAGAGCGCGGCCCAGGTGGGTTGAGTACGGTTGCTGAGAGGATAAATGGAACGCCTCAGAGCTGTCAGCGAGGCAACGCCGCATGAACTGTCATGTTTTTCGGGCGCGCACCCCATATCGAATTATAAGACGTTAGGTATCACGTCAAAAAATGAAATAAGTTATGTGCACACTGCACAGCTGTTTTTTGGGTGTTTTGATTTAAGGGGTACCAGGGTTTTTTTATAAAAGCTTTTGACACCAATTTTGTTGACATCGCGCGCTATAAACTGAAGTCCACGCGGACGAAGTCGCAGGCAACAGCTAGTAAATTATATTTTAACTTTTGCATTATATATTAAAACGATACTTAGGCCGTATTTCCACTGAGCGGGGCGGAGAGGAGCTTAGCATGGCGGTGCCGAATTGACCAATCACCATGCTCGAAATCTCCGCTCCGCTTCGCTGTTATTCTGCTGGAATGCACGATTGGTCAATTCGGGCACCGCTGAGCTCCTCTCCGCTCCGCTCCGCGTCAGTGGAAACGCATCTTTAATAAGGCGTAGTTACTAAGCGAAGCGACATGACATGTCTGTATTATGTGACAAGCCAAAAAAATTCTGAAAAACAAAAAATTATTCACATTCAAATAATTTCTTAAAGCTGGTTTCAGACTACGCTATAACAGCATATATAGTATATAGCTAATGGCACAAGAATATCGCGCACCATACATAGCGTATTTAAGCGTATAGCAAGCCAATAATAATATATAGTACAGTACAGTGTGAATGTGTCCATAAGAATGTATGGTGCGCGATATTCTTGTGCTATGAGCTGTACACTATATAGTATATGCTATTATATTGAAACCAGCTTTAAGCATAGCTAGATATAAACTACGATAACATGGCGCGCCCCTCCAAATTACTGTTTCAATCTGTGCAGCTGTGTAGTCACATCCTTTTGAAAGAGTTTGTATGTACCTAGTAAGTATTCAACCAATCTTACCAGTACTCGTAATATTTCACTTAATGTCACTTTGATACAAGATTTGTTGGTCAACTAATCATAACTAGCCGACCGCGCAAGACAACGCACTTCAAACGTTTTAACAACACAATTTGTTTTGAATTTTGGAGGGGCGCGTCATGTTATCGTAGTTTATCTCTACTATAGCGGAGCGACATGTCAATAATTGTCATACATGTGACAAGCCAAAAAAATACTGAAAAACAAAAACTTATCCACATTCAAACAATTTCTTAAACCAATTTTCTCATCTCTGAACATGCTTAAAAAATTTAATTTCTTCCAGGTGGATGTTGACCAAAACACTAGTATAACACACTGTCTCAAATGCTTTAGTGACACAGAAACCCTATGTAATGACAACAAATTCAAATGTGACAACTGTAGTAGTTATCAGGAGGCGCAGAAGCGTATGAGAGTGAAGAAACTTCCACTTATACTAGCATTGCATTTGAAGAGATTCAAGTATATGGAGCAATATAATAGACACATAAAAGTCTCGCACCGAGTGGTGTTTCCTTTGGAGTTGAGGCTTTTTAATACAGTAAGTATATTTTTGATGTAAAAAAGTAACTTTCGTTAAGGGCTGTCTATTAATGACGTGAGATCCAAAGGACGAGAATGAGATGGGAAAAAGGAGAAGGGTCAAGGGACCAAAAAAGTAACATCACATTTATTTATTTTCGAAAGTGAAATACATGTTCATTATAATTTTATTTTTCCAAAAAAATAGACGCGATCTTAAGCGACGTTTACATTAATTTCCCTGAATACTTCTGCCGCAGTAACGACGCAAGTGAGCGTTTACACTCAGCCCTCTACATACTTGCCGCGTCGGGAAATAACTTGTGGTCTTACATAATGATTTCATAAACTTACGGGAATACTGTTCATAATGTTTATTATGGAATAGAAAAAACCGTAAGTGACATTATTTAACTTGTTTTCTTTTGAAATGTTGCAGTCGGACGACGCGGTGAACCCAGACCGCCTGTACGACTTAGTAGCGGTGGTGGTCCACTGTGGGTCCGGGCCCAACCGGGGTCACTACATCAGTATCGTCAAGAGTCACGGTTTCTGGCTGCTTTTTGATGATGACATGGTCGATGTGAGTATTGTAATTAGGTTAGAAAGTATTCACTAAAATTCAAGTTTTCAAAGTTTGGTTGAATAAACAGTTTTTTTTTTTATATTTAGCACTAGCTGTTGCCCGCGACTCCGTCCGCGTGGACTTCAGCTTATAGCGCGCGGTAGTTCCCGTCATAGAGTAACTTATATTAGTTCCTGTTGAACCATGTAGGCTACATTACTGCAAATTGCAAAATTTGCTCGACAGAGGTGCTTCCGCGGTACGCTTACTTCGAACTTCAATGTTTACACTTAAAGTAGCCCGCAAACGATCAAATTGTTTGTCAAATTTTACGTGTTTGTCAAACAGTTTGATAGTGTACAGCTTTGTTTGAAGTGTTTGTCAAACAAACTACGTGTTTGACCTGTTTGAAGAAAATTTGGATTTGCATAGCGTTTGACAAACGTGTTTGAACGTGTTCTGCTGTATTTTTCAAACAAGACGTCATGATCTCATACCGATTGTAGCTAATTGTTTGACAAACTTGTTTGATGCACGTTTGTTCGTCTGCGCTGCTGTTTGATGAAAACGTAAATTACATCAAACATGTTGTCAAACAAATTTGATCGTTTGCGGGGTACTTTACAGACAGACAGACACGTCACACATAAAATGCGTCACAAAAATTTTTTTGCGTAGGGGGTTAAAAACTGGGGAGTGGGGTCGAAGTCGAACATCAACTCTTATAAGCTCCGTTTATACCAAACGAGCGAATGCTCATTCTAGTAAAGCTCTTTTGATGTAAACTAACAACGAGCATTCTTTCGTTGTTCTAGTGTGTTCGCCACGTGTTCGGCGGTAAATAGGTAGAATGCTCTAAGAATCTCGCTCGTTTGGTGTAAACGACGCAAGAGCGCTCGAGCAGTTGCCTAGAGCGTTCTTTCGTGTTCGGACGTGCTCGCTCTTCGAGGCGGTCTCTTCAAAGGGATTCTAGTGTTCTTGATATTTTTACTTTTTGGCGGCTGGTTTTAAGTTAGTTTATCAAAGGTTATTTCGTAAATATGGATTGGAGTAATGAAAAATGTTTACAAATGATAGAATTATACCATAACAAAAGATGTTTATGGGAACCTTTGAAGATTATAATTATTAATTATCATATTAATCTTTCAGGCCCCGCGCGAGCACCGGTGATCGCGAGAACAAAAGAATACAATGGGAATTCCTAGAACCTCCGATCGAAGGATTAATTCGTAAGATTATAAATTGACGAATGAGCAATGAGCATTCGCTCGTTTGGTCTAAATGATTCTCATCTATAGAGAAAATTTCTTATTCTTGATGTTCTTGTTGGTTCGATTGGTGTAAACGATGTAAAGTATGTTGTAACGAATTATAGTTTACATTAAACGAATACGAAAGAATGTTCTTGTGCAGTTCTTGTTATATGTTCTTTTGGTGTAAACCTTAAATACTTCAAAAAAAACCTAAAAGGAATCTTCATCCTTACCACCTCTTATAAGCCGCGTACTCACCAAGCGAGCCGCCTCGCCGCGGCAGCCTCGCGCGCATTTGCTCGGTCGGTCAGTACGTGTTAGTGCGCGGCAAACGTCAGAGGCGCCTTTGAGCATCGACAAAAAACCGACAACTTTTGGCTCGGCCGCGGCACGCTTGGGCGAGGCAGCGCGGCGGCTCGCTTGGTCAGTACGCGGCTATAGAAACACGTTTGAGCAAGCGCTTGTGCGATGTAGGAGACGGCACGGCGCCATCTATTAAGAATTTTTGGAACTAACTTAATTTGAAGAAAGAATCATGGCCAAATTTGTATAGGAGCTGGACTCTACTTTTATTTTTGATGTCCCAAAATAAACTATAGTTAGATTTGGTTGTTCTTATGCTCTAAACATAATTCCGTTTGAGAATTGTGTCTAAATAGCCACGGTTTTTTACAATAATTAATAACGTTAACAATTATTTTGAGGTTAGACTTAAGAACTACCTTTTTCCCGACTGTGGTGTAGCCTACAAGTGTATATTTGGCGATCTCGTTTCTTATTATTTTAATTTGTCCTAGAGTATTACCAAAAAAATAGAACGAATGCGAATAATCGCCGACTGTCAGAACATAACGAAACTAAAATATATTAATCTTTTTTTGTGGCTATTTACAGACACATTTCTAATATTTTTCGATGCCTTAAAATATTAGGGAATTTTTGCTACCAATGGCATATCGGGGCGCCACCGCTCACATTTTATCATCTGGTACGATTTGGCCATTGTTCTTTACGCATTTTCACCCCCTTACAACCCTTTTTTCCTGTTAAAAAGTAGCCTATTGTCCTTTCTCAGGCTTTAGACTATCTTTGTACAAAATTTCATTACAATCGGTTCGGTAGTTTTGGCGTGAAAGCGAGACAGACAGAGATACTTTCGCATTTATAATATAGCATAGATTTTCATATTTTGTTAAAATTACTCTTTCAGAAAATCGACGCGTCAGCTATAGAAGACTTCTACGGCCTAACTTCAGACATCCAGAAGTCATCGGAAACAGGATATATTTTATTTTATCAATCTAGAGATGCTAGTTGTTAAATTTCATTTATTGTATTTAATTTATAAATAGATTTAGAGATAAACAATGTTAATATGCCTCGTTGTTAACGTTGGAACGGCATAATTTATTGTAATATTGTTTGATTTGATCATTATTTTATTTCATTTCATGAAATTACCAAATTGTGTAAATAAATCATTTGAAGATGGTAATTTTTTTATTTCTTAGTATTTACTTAACTGTATTTAATGGAATTATGGAACCCATTTGCTGACTTGTGTCACTGTCTGCAGTTAAAGTTTCCTTATAATAAGCCGTATGAATTTAATTACTATATGGTAGACGAATTCTTAAATAGTACGTACACAAAGTAGCCATTATCAAAAAGAAGAAATAGTACGTAGCGCAAAATCGAGTTTGATTCATTGTAATAAAATTAAAGCAATAGAATTATTTCGGAAAATCAGGTTTGCCGGTATATCATCAATCATTCATGGTCGTTTTGAAAAAAACTGTACCACAAGTTCTAAATAGCAAGTAACCTGCATTACATTACTCTACGCTATATATAATAATAAATATTATATCATAAAAATTTTGCTTTAATTACTTTTTATGCAACTAAAATCAAAATGATAATAATCTAATTCTGGCCAAAAAATTAGGCTGCCTTAATTCTATGGCTGCCTTCACATAAGCCCGCAACTTGCAAGAGAAGCGCGACTGCCGCGCTTCTCTTCTAATAAGAATATTATATTATACTAGCGACCCGCCCCGGCGTCGCACGGGTATAAAATATATAGCCACTGAAAAAATGATTAAAATCGATAGCCTATGATCCTTCACGTGGTCTACTTCTTATCTGTGCCAAATAACATAAAAATTTCTCCAGTAGTTCGCAAGATAAGCCCTTTCAAATAATTTTCTCCCATTTTTTGCACATTCTCCTTCTAGTCTTAGCGTGATAAAATATAGCCTATAGCCTTCCTCAATAAATGGGCTATCTAACACTGAAAGAATTTTTCAAATCGGACCAGTACTTCCTGAGATAAGCGCGTTCAAGTTAGCCCTTTCAAATAATTTTCCCCGTTTTTTCCACATTTATCTCTATTTCTTCGCTCCTATTAGTCTTAGCGTGATAAAATATAGCCTATAGCCTTCCTCGATAAATGGGCTATCTAACACTGAAAGAATCATCAAAATCCGTTGCGTAGTTTTAAAGATTAAAGGAAACAAAGGGACATGAGGGAAAAAAAGCGACTTTGTTTTATAATATGTATAGATTCAGTAGGTCTGAGAATCGGCTACTGCATAGACCAAGAAAATAGTATGCCTGGTCTCTAGGCTACTAGCCACTTTTTATATTGATAAGTGCATTTTTTGAATAAATAATAGTAAATTACTATACAACTCGAGAGTGTTGGCGACCATTGTGCGACGGGCTAGCGACGAACGTTGCCATGGTGCTATACTTATTAATCACATCAATATAATACTTTATATGGCAAAAGAACGTTTGCCGGGACAGCAATGATTATTATAAAACTTAATAACATTTTTTCGAAACATGAACATTCCTTCTTACATCGCACCGCGCACGTCTGCGTCATACGGAGAACACTTCCCCAAAATTTTCAGTCTCTACTATCAGTGGTTTAGGTTTTATCGTAATTCCATTTTCATATCTAATAATTGTTTTAAGATTAGATTTAGCCTAAAACACAGGGTAAACTAATTCTGGCAACACTGTAAACTAATACCTCACCATGTATATTAATTATTATTAATACTTAAGTACTGAAAATTATTAAGTAAATTATAATGATGTGAATTTTCGAGCAGATCGGACTAAGGAATCGAGTTGTCCCATACTAACTTCATCCCCCCTTTTCACACCCTTAGGAGAGGAATTTCTAAAAATCCCTTCTTATCACACGCCTACGTCATACGAAGAACACTCCCTCCAAATTTCAAGTACTTACGATCACTGGTTTAGGCCGTGGCGTGATTCCATTTTCATGTCATTCAGGACAAAGCCTTTTATACATATAAAATTCTCGTGTCACAATGTTAGTCCACGAACTCCACGGAAACGGCTTTACTGATTTTTACCAAATTTTATATGCATATTCAGTAGGTCTGAGAATCGGCTACTGGGTACTTTATATATTGACAAGTGCATTTGTTGAATAAATAATAGTAAATTACTACAACCTAAGACTGACGGCAACCATTGTTTGGTTGCTTGCGACGAGATAGCGATCGACGTAGCCATGGCGACTTACTTATTTAGTCACTTCAATAAAATAATATGGGCGAAATACTTTATAATATTATGGCAAAGCAACGTTTGCCGGGACAGCTAGTATATATGCACTGTTTTTGCGCGAACTCAAAGACGGCTCAATTGATTTTATCAAAATTTTGTATATTCAAATGTTAGGTCTGAGAGTTTGGTAATAGCGGAGGTATAACTGTCAGGTAAGCCGGTATATAGTAAAAATTCTCAGGGATAAAGTAACATTACAATAAAACCAATAAATTAAACTTATACTTTATTCACATTAGGCTACAAATTCATATGGGATTGGAGCGAGAAGGACAGGCTCCTCAAGTCCTTTCACAATATGTGCAGCTCTGGGTGGCTGGGGTTGTCTCTTGAGGTTGACAGTCTTGCCTGCAGCTTTTGCCTCCTTCAACAGCCTCTCGTTTTCTTTGACTCGCTTGAGGAAGTCTTCCCTGCACTTTGAGTGTTTGACATGCTCAATGCGGATGTTTATTCTCTTGGGGATGATTCTGCCTCGCACCCTCTTGTTTACGATGACTCCGAGAGCATGTGCGGTGACATTGTATACACGGCCAGTCTTGCCATGGTATACTTTGTGTGGCATACCCTTTTGAACTGCACCATTTCCCTAAAAATATAAAAAATATATTATATTAATCCACACAAATGGCACTGAAAATAAATAGGCACTTTGAATAAAAGTAAAATAATATCGACTTTTTAGACTACTTTATAATTAAAAAACCATTAACAATGCAACTGTAAGTATGTGATATTAGGATACTGCAGTGAAATGCAAAAGGTAGAGACCAAGAATTATAACTTTTGGGACTAAAGATAGACATGCCCAGTAAGGAAGATTCTATTTATTTATGCTAGCCTTTCTAAAATTATGTTGAAATCTTTTTAAAAAAGAACGAAATTGAGAAGTATTAAGTATGAAATAGCACCAATACTCACTCTGATGTCAACGATGTCGCCGACTTTGTAAACTTTCATGTAAGTGGAAAGCGGGATGGTTCCATGGGTGCGGAACCTGCGGGCGAACAAGTCCCTTGTACCTCGGCGGTAACCCTTGGAATTGGTCATTTTTATTGCCTGTAAAGTACAAAATAATTGTCAGAGGGAACACACGCACGTGGCGAAACCGCAAAGTTGCAAATGTCAACAATACACTAGTTTTTTCATAAAATATGTAAAGATACTTTAAAATTACACCTTATTTTATCCCTGAATAACAAATTTATAGATTAAAGAGCGTAGAAAACTAATAATTCGGTAAAATCTCGATATTCACCTTCGCTTGTCAGAGCTTGGCTTTTCAAAAGAAATAGGTTATGTCAAACCACAGCAGGGTGACCATATTTAAATTACAGATCCTGCCTTACTTTGGTCAAAAAACTGCCAAATCCTGCCAAAGCCTGTAGTAAAAAATGCCCAAATACTGCCATCTTTATTTACCGTTGTTTTAAAGTAAGAAAATTAAAAATACACATAATAAAAGCTCATTTTGGGTAACTTTGAATTGCAGTATAACTTTGAATAATACAAAAATTGACAAAAATGTATTGTTCAAAGCCTCTCAATCCCCGGCCGAGCACCGGTGCTTGGGGTCACGTGACACATCGTAATTCCGTCAAACCCCGCGCGAGCACCGGTGCTCGGGCTGTTATCGGGCTTTATATACCGTATTTGGCCGACTTAGAGACTACTTTTGTATGAAGAAGTTTGGTTAGTTACGATCAATGATACATTTGCCACATTCTGAATGCAAAATATTATGACAATCTGTGGTCGACGAATATTTTTCAGTCATTAGAAAATCGTGAATTTATTCGTGTGTGTTTCGTCATATTGTGTGTTTTTTGTGAAATAATTGATGGATTTAACGAATGTAAGTAGTAAAATAGTTTACTTTAGTAACAATAAGTAATTTTAGATACTCATTTGCAAGAAATAACTTGTGAAAGTTGAGAAAATAGTTGTGTATGTTATTTTTTGCTTCAACTTTGCTTCATATATTTGTAAATTAATTACATAAAACGCTTAAAGAAGTTATAACAAAAGGTCTATAAGACTATATATATCGATAGTATTTCTTACGTTTCTAAAACAAAGAGTTAAAAGTTCGCAAGTAACCGCCATATTCTGCCGGCCGCGGCCATTTTGAACTTTATTTGTAAAGCCCTAATGACGAAGTTTGCTTGTGGGTAATACGAAACTCATTTTTTCGGGTAAGATTTATGACCCTTTTTAGGGTTCCGTACCCAAAGGGTAAAAACTGGACCCTATTACTAAGACTTCGTTGTCTGTCCGTCTGTCCGTCTGTCTGTCACCAGGCTGTAACTCGAGAACGGTAATAGCTAGAGAGTTGAAATTTTCACAGAATGTGTATATCTGTTGCCGCTATAACAACAAATACTAATTAAAAATCAAAAACCCGACTGCAAAAAATGTTAACTAAAAAGAACGAAACAAGACCAAATTCTGCCGGAGGCATCGAATCCATGTTTTAATTATTGATACGACTCTTGCTTACGAGTTTCATGCCAGGATAAGTAGAAGGTTACATAGAAAAATGAAGAAGAAGAAAGTGGATAATAAAATGCAGTCGGAGGCATGTCGCACCAAGTTTAACATTAATACATAAATCATAAAATATTATGCCTCCGACTGCATTTTATTATCCACTTTCTTCTTCTACATTTTTCTATGTAGCCTTCTATTTATCCTGGCATGAAACTCGTAAGCAAGAGTCGTATCAATTATTAAAACATGGATTCGATGCCTCCGGCAGAATTAGGTCTTGTTTCGTTCTTTTTAGTTAACATTTTTTGCAGTCGGGTTTTTTGATTTTTAATTAATTTATTTTATTTGCGACTTGTAGTTGTTGTTGTAGTCATCTAACCATTTCGACAATCAATCTAATAAAAAATTGAAAAACTACCGTGCTGATATAACCATAATATATCGTAGGTACACTTAGAAAAGTGTAAGTACCTACAATACGTTATAATAGGTACATAGGTTTGGTACTGTTTCAATGTATGTTTCTAGTTTTAAGTACCAAATCATTGATTTTTTTTTAATACTTTGTCATTGAATTTTCATCTTGTTTCAGTAAAGTCAGTTAATTTTTAATTAATATTGGATTTATCCATGCAGGCGGATTTTGGTTTTTTCTTATTTTATTACTAGCGGTCGGCCGCGGCTCCGCCCGCGTGTATGTCGGTGAGCTCTGCAAAAAGCATACTTACCCAGGAAAGACTCGGTCAGCAAAATGATTCCCAGGTCAATTCACAAACTCCGACACTAACATTGACGACGCAGTCATTATACGTAGGCTGCACCCTGCACAGATTGTCTTCCTCCCGCACGCGCAGTGCGCACCCGCCTTGGTGACGCCAACAGCTATCGTAATATTTTAATTTCGCCATAATTTCAAAACCAAATGTCCAATTTTATTCATTTAAAGACCAAATATTATCTACATAAACTGTACTTAGTAATGGAATAATTTATTTTGATAAGGATTAAAAGAATGAGTAAAATAAACGCGTTTAAATGTAGTCCAAGACAATTTCAAGATTTTTAAATAAAAAAATGGTTATTGTGCCTCACTCGACATAGATAGGTATAGTGTGTCGCAAATTTTTTTGTAGATATTTGTAAGTTCTACAATTACTGAGAATTTTATGGTTCTATCTTTTATAGTTAGGCAGCGTATGCAAAATAAGTAACCTTTCTGGTTGATTTTTTACACCTTATGTCCGAAGAACCCAAAAATATTACGGTACCCTATTTTTTCCAAAATAAAATTCAGTCTATGTTCAGCAAAAATAATGTAGAATTCCAATGGTAGAATAATTTTTCAAATCGGTCCAGTAGTTTCGGAGCCAAACAAACAAAAAATCAAATCTTTCCTCTTTATAATATTAGTGTACATTTATTGTTCTATTTAATATTAAAACTGCAAGTTATATACATATTTAGAATCAGTGTTTAAAATCCTTTATTTTGATACCCCACTCGATATGCCTGGTAGAATTTTTTTTTTTTTTACCTCACAATATGGCGTCAAACATCTGCCATTTTGTTTTTTTTTAATGTCACCTATCTAAGAACACTTGGGTCACTAAGACAAATCTAACGATACCTCAAATGTGAAAATCCGTTCAGCGGTTCTGAAGATACAAGGTAAGGAAGAATATTACAAACATACAAGATACGCGCCAAACACACAACCCTCCCGGCAGTCGGGTAAAAACAAAATAAAATAAATATTTATGGGGGGCTCCCATACAACAAACGTGATTTTTTTGGCCTTTTTTGCTCTATATCAATAATGGCAACAGGTAGGTACTTTTTAACAAAATCCTTACTTATATGTGTATTTTAATATTTAATAATAATATTAAAATAAAATAAAAGATTAAGGGGGGCTCCCATACAAAAAACACAATTTTTGGCCTAATTTTGCTCTATATTGGTACGGAACCCTTCGTGCGCGGGTCCGACTCGCACTTGGGCGATTATTTATAAGCATCTCGAGTAGTAACGATGATCGTTTATGTAAGAGCAAGAGTATGTGAAATAGTCAGAAAAATATTTTTCAAAATATATACTTCTGAAAAGAATATTATATCAGACTAAATACTATATTATGATGGCTTGATAGATAGAAAATTTATTAGATATTATAAAATTCTTTACAAAAACATGAAATATAGTAATGTTGTAAAGATTATATTATTTGTACAAATAGGGTAGGCCGGCGCCATTTTGTTTTGGAAAAGGTCTTTGGAAAATCTAGGCATCAATTTTTTTTTCCGATCGAGGGGTTAAACCGCAATTCAAAGTTACCCAAAATAATGTAATATATTGCATTTTTTATTAGATTATACATTCGCATCGTCTTCTTCCATTTCTTCATCTTATACATAGATTTGTTCATGCGATTCAAAATTTATTTTGTAGGTTTGAAGGAAAATTTGCAATCACTATGCTCACCAATGCCTTGCTTAACATGCAACATGTTTGTTTATAAAATTGGCCAAGTGCGAGTCGGGCTCGCTCACGAAGGGTTCCGTACCGTTACAGAGAGAAATCAGAAAGTAGGCAAAAAATTGGTTTTTTTATGGGATTAAATATTTATTTTATTTAAATTTTATTATTAATAATTAACTTACAAATATAATTAAGGATTTTGTGAAAATTTAAAGCGTTTAGCTGTTGCCATTATAGATTACGAGCAAAAAAATCACGTTTGTTGTATGGGAGCCCCCCTTGAATATCAATTTTATTTCTTTTATTTTTAAAATAAAAAATACACAATCTGTGAAAATTTCAGAACTCTAGCTATAGCGGTTCTTGAGATACAGCCTGGAGACAGACAGACGGACAGACAGGTGGACAGACAGACGGACAGACAGACATCGAAGTCTCATGAATCCCTCCGTTTTTACCCTTTGGGTACGGAACCCTAAAAACGGTTCCGAGTTTTTGTATTGATTTGGAAGAACATTCTTTCGCATGAAGCGTTAGACATTGGTAAGCATAACAATCCCTTTGAAACATTTAAAATTAAACTGTCTATTAGAATTTCGCATTTTGCCTATTGGACCCCAAAAATTGTCTACACTTAAAACAGAATTTGAATTACATACTACCACCAGATTCTAATAAATCACTGACTTCTTTGATGCAAAAATAACATTTATTTTTCATACCCCAATCCTGCCAAAACCTGCCAAGTTTTTAAAACTTGACGTTTTATCATCGATCATGCCATAGGCCAAAATAAGACGCCAATCCTGCCAAAATGGCAGGAACCTGCCACCTATGGTCACCCTGAACCACAGATTAAATATATTGTCAAACTGTCAAAGAATAGACATTTTATTTTTTAATTCGTCCCGGTCGGGACAGGCAAAGGGAGTGTTGCTCATACAGCCATACATAGAATAGACAGTAGACTATCCAACCAGAGAAAAAATATAATGGTGTCTACAGACGGACGAACCCGGTACGAAGTGAAGATAGGCGTAGGCGAGTTTGACAGCTGTCAAACTCGTATGCAGGTACTTCACTTGGTACGTATTTGACAATTTTGACGGTTCGCAGCGTACCGTCAAATTTGACACGTGGGCTTAATGCTGCCAATTTATTAAATATCTGCCTATACATAAGGAAAAATATTTATTGTATTAAATTTAACGCAAAACTTAACATTACTTACGGCTCCTGTCTTTACTTTTAAAATAATTGGGGTTAATTCTTCTTGAATAGTTAATTAATATTTTCGATCCAGCTCTAATGCGACCAAAATTTTAATTGCAAACTAAGGATATTTTCCACGATAATAATTAAAACCACTTCTAGATACAAGTTTAACAACCATGTTACAACCGATATATTCTCAAAAATAAAATTCAAATAATTAATGGACAGCATCAAAATCCTTTCTACTTCTCACAAAAACATTTTTGTCCTTAATCTGTGATTTTTGTATCACGCCAGCGGGCGTATTATATTATATAGTAAATATTTTCCCCACACTGTATACAAATACAGTGTGGGGAAAATATTTCTTTCAGAATTGGTAACACTTTACGAAAATAAAGCTTTTGGGCATTTGGAACTCTATTACAATGTAATAGAGTTTAAAATCCGAAAACAATTTTACAAATGTCATTCCGGTTTGACGGACGATGTTCGTGTAGTGTGTAGCGGGACGAAGAACCGTCAAAACTGTCAAATTTGTCTCTCACGGACGGACGGCGTCCCTCATGGACGCGGTCTGCAGACCGGGTTCGCGCAATCTGTAGAAGCCATAATAAATCAAAAAAGTTTTGTCTATGTCATCTCAGGCTCCCGCACCCATGGAATTTATATATACTACGTATAACTGGAAAGCTCACTGTGCATCTAAGCACGTGCCGAGTGAGAGGTCATAAACCTTGGTCCGTCTCTCTCTAACTAGTGTAACCATTCCTTTGACCTATCTGTAGGACATTCAATTATAATGCAAGTGCAATGCAGTGCCTATAATTGTCCTATCGGTCAATCTCGGCGATAGCGGCTACGAATAATGAAGTTTTTATTATTCGTAGGGTAGCGGTCAATAACCCTCAGTAAATTTTTTTCATATTTCCTAGTTTTCTATACAAACCACGATTGACAATAAAGTGACAAAATATGTTTCTAGTTGGGGTTATATTGTGTTTTGCTTAACTCGATGTGAACTGAATATGAAGTTACACTTCGAACTTATAAAAAGTTGGAAATTATCATTTTAAGAGTTACCCATTATAGGCCATAGGTTTTTCTTTCAATCTATAATTATAGCCTGTGTCTCTTTAAGAGTAACATTTTTGGTTAAAGTTAACAAAATACAGTGAAGGCATTTTCCACTTAGCAACTAGACTAGTAAGGTCAACAACCGCTACCGCCAACTTTGAACGATTTGAAATGAAAATACGACTATTGAAATTAAATAACATTAATATAAAGCAGAAATATATGTTTTATTTACTTTGAACTAAACAATTATTAATTTTTAATTTTCATTGGAAAAAGGCAATTTCATAAATAAAGGTGAAAAATAATAAAACACAGTAAATAGCATAATATTTAATTTTAAAACATAATACATTATTTTTAATTTTGAAATCTCTTCTTTAGATTTTCTGTTTAAGATTTTTTAACTCACGCTTTATTTTTCTTGGGGTTGCAACTTGCAAGCAAAGTACCTAGATGTTTGTGTATTTACGTAAATTTTTATTTATTTTCTTCCTTGGAGAACTTTTAGAAGATCCAGGTTGTGTGTTTTCTAAAGTATTGAAGCGTATAATCTATAATGCTTAACACTTTAATTTTATTTTCGGGAAAAATCTGTAATGCAATTACATAAAAATAAGTAGGTATTGTTACAAATTGCTGTTCAGTAACTTTTTATTAGGATACAATGTTGCTCATTTCAAATATTTTTAAATTACCTTTGGAAAGATAGAAGGAGTCAAAGGTTTCAATCTTTTCCGATGTTCTGTTCGATAATCTTCAGGTTAGAAATGAAGTGAACAAACTACAGAGCTTTGACGTAAGTTCCCGGGTATCACCTCTAACCACTTTTTCTTTAGCTCTAAATCTGAAGGCAAACTGGAAATATAAAATTTATATTATATTAATCTTTCAGGCCCCGCGCGAGCACCGGTGATCGCGAGAACAAAAGAATACAATGGGAATTCCTAGAACCTCCGATCGAAGGATTAAATACCATTTTCTATTATACTATTTAACTATTTGGTTTTGTTTGGCGTAGTAAAGAATACTCATTAAAGCTTCTACATGCTTTTTGATGCAGAAGTACATGCAAATAGTGAATTTCCAAGGTATTTAGTGACACAACAATTAGTGTAAATTTAGTACATAATTGGGTAATAACAATAACAAAACAAAAACGTAAAGTTCAAAATACGTGGTCACCCTAGTTCATACTGAATGTCAAACTTACCTGTGAATAGATAATCCAGTCAGTGTACGATTCTTTCACACAGCCATCACAGCACATACATTTTTAACAATTTTACAATCCAATACACTATTTTTAAGCTTGGAAAGCATTAATAATAACTCCATACGAAAACAAAGAAAACGCCATATTGTTTTTGTCGTTTGACGTTTGTGGTGCTTTATACCATTTTCCAAGTGTTGCCTAGTGTAAATGTAATAAAACTACCTACCATAATTTTTAAATGTCGTGACTCGTGAAACATAACATTTGGATATATCTGGACCTACAAACTTTTGCATTCAATATTTTTATTAGTATACAAGTACAAACATACAGCACGTGATATTCATAAACAAAATATTTGTCTTTGCTGCGAAAGAACTGTTCTTGAATTTACTACCGATAAACTTAAAATATTTTACATGGCAATTGTGCGAAAGAGACACACCAAGAAAAAGTTTGTCTCACGTGGGCACACTTCCCAGAGTAAATATTAGTTATTAAAAAATACTTTATTCTCTTGATAATAAGGTTCATTTTGACACTCAAGAAGATAGCAAGTGATAGCATTCCTGTTATACGTAGTAACTAGTATATATTAATTCCATGCCCGCACCATTTCCCGCACACGGCACAGTGCACACTCGACACCACAGATACTTGACACAGCCCACAGGTGCGTTAATATCGGTCGATAATAGTCGTGTTTTGGCTCATAAAGTTGGTGTCACCTTTAAACTCAAAAAGGAGTTTTGGCGGGCATGTGAAAGAGTGCTGTTGTGTTTTTGCATTATTTTCCTAAAATTGTGTTAGCTGGGTTTTTAATGTGTAATATTGGTAGAATATTAACCATTAGATATTCGTGTTCATGCACAAGTGTAGGAAAGTGATGTAATATCCAGAAACGTGCTATTTTATGTTCCCTCCAAAACTCCATCGAAAGTTTCAGTAAAGCGTCTACCACTTTACTGAATCGACCGACTTGACTCCTGTGACTGTATTGACTTTTACTTAGACTTTGACTAGACTTTAGACCTGACGATACATGAAAACGATGATAAAAATTATAATAGGAGGAATATGGTTTTCCCGCCATATTCCTTACCTTTTTACCTTGTCTGTGGCACAACACACACATCCTTTGTGTCAAGTTGCCAAAAAAGAAGAAAAAGAAAGAAAGAAAGAAAAAGAAAGAATAGTCGTGTTCATTACGTTTTTAAACTGCGCATGCGCGGCTTTTTAGTGTGTCAGTGTGAGTGTCATATTCTAAAATACCTTGTCATGTTCTAAAATACCTGTCAGATTTCTGTCTGATCTGACAGAAATTGATGGTATTTTAGAACATCAACCGTGTAGACGTTTGTTTTTGGTTGACCAACCAAATTACCTTCGTAGTGAGCGCATCCCTCACTACCAATGTCAAATAGAGAACATTGAGTTGAAACGCGACCGTGTAGACGCTTGTTGGCGCTCAGTCGCACATTGATCGCCGGCAGCGTTGCATGTGGTGTGTAGCGCTAGCAACTGAAAATGGCGGCGCCGGCGCGCAATGAACGCGAAATGTTGACTGAATTTTTAGAAATGTATAGGAATTTGCCTACGCTATGGGATATTGGTTCCGATCTTTATAAAGATCGGGACAAAAAGAGTCAAGCGTGGCAGTTGCTTGTCGAAAAATTAAAGGAATATGACCCTGAGGCTGATATGTCGATGGCAAAAAAGAAAATTGAACACATGACATGAGGTTTAGATAGTGGTCCCATTGCTCACTTTTCCACAGCCTAGCCAAGACTGACGAGTTGATTTACGTGTAGATAGAGATTCAACTTTGTTGACCCAACCAAGGTGACCTCTGTTGGTGGTTGGAACAGATCGTGTAAACGGGCTTTAATAATTAGAAGCTTCTTATTCCACTTGTCCTAATTTAATGACTAAATCAGCTGTTATCATTTTGGTCAGACGTCTTAATGGCTCCAGTTCTATCAAAGCAACAAAAAATTGGTCTTCTCATAGGCTTAGCTGTTGGCTCAATGAAAATAAAAATAAATAAAAGGCGTAAAAGACGGTTGAAAGAATTTTTGCTCCACGTAAAATTATGAATTATGAACTTTCTGAACTACTTGGAACCAGCAGACTTAAGAAATTACCTACGAATGGATTCCAGATCTTATAACATAATATAAATTGAATTTAATACAGATTTAGCAGTTCCCACTACAGATAAAAGGTTGAAACCATCTGGCAACACTGATTTAGTCAGTTAGAAGCCACATTTTTTCCGATTTAGGATCCTAGCTAGGATCCTAGCTTTCTAAATGTTATTCCACTTGACTAAATTTTTTAGGATCCTAGCTAGGACTTCCTAAATAGGACAAGTGGAATAAGCGCTTAAGCAATTCTCAAAATGACCCATCTTAAAAGGTGGGTCGAAGTGAACTTTTTTACATAATATTATGCGATATAATTAGTTCATTTGAATTTGAACAATAATAATAATAATTATAAAACTTTATTTTCTCTAATTATTATAATAAAATATGAATAAATAACAATAATAATAGTACTAAAAACAAATTAAATTTAAATTTAGGCTGCAAAAATTTTACTCCCAAAAATATCCCCAAAAAATTTTAGCTCCTAAAACCCACAATACTTATTTATTTTTTCCCACTAATTTAAAAAAATAAACCGTACAGGAAACACTGCGTTATTGTGATATACTTCCAATGCAGCGTTATTATCGCAGCAGTGTGTAACTATATCATATGACCATCCCCGGTCCCATACAAAATGTACTGAAAATATAGGGAGTGCCTCCGCTGCCGGCGCCGGCTCCCAAAAATATCAGTAATGGGAACCGGCGGTAAGTACACTGCCGGCATATAAAACAACGGCTGCCGGCGCTGGCACTCAAAATAGGAGCCGGTGATAATGCGTTAAGCACTAGGTTCCAGTGCCGATACACAAATTTTAAAAAGAAATAATTCTAATCTCAAATATTCGACTTTACCGACTTTCAAAGGTGAAGGTCAGGTACCTATTTGTTCGGCTGTGGATATTTTAGTTTTTTGTGATGCATTTTCTTAGCTTAGCTTTACCTTAGCTACCTTTTTTCAGCTACCAAAAAGTAAGTTTTTTCACCACAGCTACAGTTATAAACCCCGTGGTACCTATACTTCCGAAGGTACTGAACAGAACTTCAGATTCCTTATACGTGTTAGAGAGTTTCAGCGTTGTTTAAACAAGCAAAGATATTGTATTATGCTACTATGCAGATCACATTTATCAGCATCATCATCACCACCATTAACCCATCAAGATTCAAGCCCCATACGAGCACCGGTGATCGCGACAACAATAGAATACAATAGCATTTCCAAGAATCCCCAATCGAAGGATTCAAATATGCATCCTTACAATAATATGACCATTTATGACCTTATTATATTTTGTACTTTTCATCGGCGTGCATAAGGTTTTGACACTGGTAATGCAGCGATATCGGTTCAGTAGTTTTGGTGTGAAAGCAAAACAGACAGACAAACGGACAAAAATAGATATTTTCGCATAAATTATAATAATAGTGTGGATATAATTTCTAAACTATTAGTATAATTACGTTGTTATGAAGAAATAAAAAACGCCATCTGTTGTCACGCGTTGGAACTACAATGAAAGTTTATTTCATCGATGTTTCCATGGAAATATACCAAAATTTACCATACAACATAATATTTTGCACTAAACTAAAATAAATAAAAACGCCATCTATTGTTACGTATTATATACGCGCCGGTGCTCGCCTCAGCTACTGCGGCAGGAGTTCGCCTATAATATAGCATGTCTGTGTGCGTGTGGGAACTGTTCACGGACACAAAAATCTTTACGCACACATGACCCCAGAGCCTGCCGCACGAGATCTGCTTGCCTTGAGTCATGTGGTTCGCGCGTGTACCTAACTTAATGTTTAATTTCTCGCAAATTGATTGTTGCTATTTTATAAATGTGGGCCTTTTAAATGCGTTCATTTTTTCTATTATATTTTTTACTATTAATATTTAATAATTAACGTCATAAGTCATCTAAAACGTACGAAAGTTAAATTAAAATATATGTGTATGGCAAGTCATGCATTAGGTAGGCACTGCATATTTGCCTTCATGGTATGCACGCCCATGGTACTTTTCATAGTCCTTTAGCTCAAGACTGATGTTTTTGATAATTATTCTATCATTTGACAAGCGATGTTTGCCGAATAGGCGCCGGAAGCCTATTCGGCAAACATCGCGTGAGTTCGGCAAACTTCGGAGTTCGGAAAACGGCGCCGGCAGCCATTTCAGCAACCGGCGCCGGCAGCCATTTCGACAACCGGCGCCGGCAGCAGAGGCACTCCCGAAAATATATATTAACGCGCGTTATTATCGACCGATAATATCGCTCCTGTCTGCGGGAGGCTTAACGCATGCGTTATGGGAAGTTTTCTTATTTTGAATCTCCACCAGACGGCGCGACGAAAGCCACTTCTAGATTTTCTATTGGTTCCCCACCGATCTGAAATTATTTGCAGGTTGGCATCACTGACTACATATGGTCTGTGTTTCCAAAAAATATCAGTGTACTGTCAAGTCACGAAGAGCATACGCCTAAGCGATCATTGGCCTAAGCGATTAGGCCAGTATACTGGTAACAGTTTAGGAACACGCAAATTGTCAAACTGAAAATTGACAACTGAAAGAGGGAGTTTTGCCGGGAATGTAAAAGGGTGCTGTTGTGTTTTTATATTATTTTCCTAAAATTGTGTTAACTGGGTTTTTAGTGTGTAATATTGGTAGAATATTAACCATTAGATATTCGTGTTCATGCACAAGTGTAGGAAAGTGATGTAATATCCAGAAACGTGCTATTTTGTGTTCCCTCCAAAACTCCATCGAAAGTTTCAGTAAAGCGTCTACCACTTTACTGAATCGACCGACTTGACTCCTTGACTGTATTGACTTTTACTTAGACTTTGACTAGACTTTAGACCTGACGATACATGAAAACGATGATGAAAATTATAATAGGAGGAATATGGTTTTCCCGCCATATTCCTTACCTCTTTACCTTGTCTGTGGCACAACATACACATCCTTTGTGTCAAGTTGCCAAAAAAGAAGAAAAAGAAAGAAAGAACTGAAAGAGAGTTTTGGCGGGCATGTCACTTTCAAAAGTTCTTCTACTTTTTATTGTTGGTGTGGTTTCTATTATTTTTTCCCAAATTGTGTTATTTGGGTTTTTGATGTTCATTATTGGTAAAATATTAGCAATTAAGGGCATTTCTCCAGATTTGGATTATTTAGTTGATTCCCTGGTACATTTTTATTTCTGCATATTTTTTAAAATCAATAATCGCATATTATTCTTCAGTGAATTATAAAAATAATTATCTATTTGGGCCCTTTTTCACTTCACAATTTTAGAAGATATTTTGATTTAAATTTTTCTAACCTAGGGAATCAACCAGTGAACTTTAAACTACAGGAAGAGTAACTCCGTCAAAAAACATGCTCCAAAATACTTGTCAAAAAAGTGTACCTTAGGTTCACTTTTCATACATTTGCAATATTTAGGTGACCTTGAGCGGTATAAAAGCTGACGTTACATGACAGTTCGATTGGAACCAAATTTAAAACTGTATTAGTATGGGAGTTACGTTTCCGTAGTTTTGTTATTCGTAGGAATCAACAAAGCTAATAGAAAAAAGCTTTTTCAGCTAAAAAAAATGTTCAATTTAAATATAAACATGTATAAAGTTGACTACAAACTAAACTTGTTCGTTATAAAACCAAATACAATGAATGAAAAATGAATTTATTTGAAATATTTTGACTTTAAGAAAATTTCTTTTTATATATTTTACTTTTTGTTGTCATTTATTTGTATCAGTATATGAAGAGAATGTAATTTATTTTAATAAAAATCAACAGATATGTACCAATTAGATAAATAAATGTAAAATATTTTGATTCCCTACTTAAAATACCCAGGGAATCATCAAAATGTATGTATAGGGAATCAATAAAAAGATAGTTTTTCCTGAGCTATACAAAAACTGTACATATATATTCAATTATAAATAGGCTAACTAAAAACCATACTCATTATCGTCGTATACATCGTGTCTAAGCAAACTTAACTTTGGAAATGACATTGAAATTAGCGAATAGGAAATCAATTGTGTAAGGAACCAAGGTTGAAGGAATCAGATATTTTCCTTTGTAACTCGGAAACGGAGCAACGAATTGTGTGACCTCCTTCCATGATGTTTAGAGGGCTACCGAACCTCCCGCCCTGCGCACCCGCAACCACGTGCTACTTATAACTAGGGAGGTACGAGCCTCCAAGTGAAGCGTATAGAGAATCACTATGTGAGCCAGGACATAACTTTGATTGGTTTTTTCTATTTATTTATCGATATATACGTTTATATACAATTGTTTTATAAATATTTTGCTTATACTCTTACGATTTATTTACTTTGAAATTAGAATTTCATCGTATTTGTGGGATTTTTTTGGGAATTTATAGTGAATTCTGGGGACAGGACACGTCCAGGGAATCAATTTTTCGACCTTTAAATTAATTTTAATTATATTTACAATTAAGTGTTTCTAAAGAGCCTAAGTGGACCAGTTAGATCACACCTTATACTACTATAAAAAAAATACAAAGGTCTACATATGTAACTCTGCGGGTAGTTTATACGTCCGGACAACTAAATTTTACGGTTTGGAGAAATAGCCTTAAATATCCGTTATCTTGTACAAGTGCAGGTAAGATGTTGTCAAAACCAAAATGTATATTTCCTGTGACATTTGGTGTGAATATCGGTAAATAGGGCTATTTCTTCCGTGAGTTTTAACTAAAACATCGTTATAATAACTCTATTATCCTACTCTACTCATATTATTGCGCCTTTTTCAAATTGAAATGTATCAAGTTTTACATTCTTTTGCCCAGTTTTGTAGCAATTATTGATGGTATTCCCTGGTATTACCGATAGTTGTCTACCCATACGCCATCTAGTTACTAAAATGGAAACTGTTTGACAATCAAATTAAAAAGTTAAGAAAATGCCTCATTGCGATGTCTGTTTTCAGTACCTACATTTTGTATTAGGATGGTCATGTAGTTACACACTGCTGCGGTAATAACGCCGCAATGGAAGTATATCGCAATAACGCAATTTTCTTGCATACATGAGAGAGAATATGGTATAATAGTGCCGTCGTGGCGCGACGCTCACTCGTAAGAAATGTCGGACGATAAAAACGCAACTGTGTGCAAGGAATTGGGACGCATAACGCATTATCGCAATACCGCATATTTATTATCGACCGATATTCGATAATAACGCGCCTGTGTGCGGAGCCTTTATGGCTATAATTTTTTTTATAATAATCTAGATTCTAGACTCCTGACTCTTGTATTCACAAATTTATGTAAGTACACAAATTTGTGAATACAAGAGTCAGGAGTCTAGAATCTAGATTATATATTATCTAGTCTGATTTCTAAAATCTAGGTATGATAATTGATTCAATCAGACATCACTCACAAGAGTCACAAGTCACATCAGTACCTATCACTATCAAGCATCAACTTTAATCTATAATATGTTATATTAAATAATGATTATATATATCAAATATCAAGTATCAATCAAGCAGGTACTCTTTAAAAAAATTGGCAAAGTGCAATAATTTTTTTTAGTACCACCTTATAAAAAAAATATTTGTCTATGTTCACGTCACCAGTCACTTGTTATTTTTGTGGCCTCCCTTTGTTTTTATTTGATTTTCATATTTCATCTACGAAATATAAAGTTATTTTAATTAATAAATTACTATGATATGAATATGGCGTCTGTAAATGGTATTTTTCTTGATTCATGTCAATATACTCCGATATACTTTGTGGAAAATCCTAGCATCACCCAGGTAAACTGCAGTAAAGCTACAAATGTATATTAAGTTCATAACGTTTACAAATAATATAATCCGTTTTTTTCATAAGGGTTTAACTTTTCAGGCTAATTCGTATATCGTCACCCCAAATACTCAAGATGTACAGAAACCCGTGAGTGATAACCTTAAAAAGTTCTATGAAAATAGCGGCAAACTAGAAACTAACCTATGTACCGTAGAATCGAACAAAAAACCGACTATTTTGAAGAAACCTGACAGTAATCAGGTTGGAAACAACTTGAAACTTGCAAGTTTTCTTTTGCCTAAGCCCGAGCCAAATGTTTGTGGAACACAGATGACGGTACCAGCCAGCAATGTACTGCTGAAACCTGTATACATAGCTAACACTCCAAACATAGTCAATAACACTTCCAAACTCGACGTTCAAAGTAAGATTGTTCAATTGAAGGAAATGACAAACGTAACAAGAACTCCAAATGGAAAAATAGTGCCAAAGACAAAACCAAAAGAAAAGTAAGTCAAAGAAATAAATATCATTTGATATGTTGCAATGTTATGCTTCAAGCCCCAAGTGGTCGCATGCGACCGCAATAACAATACAAATCTATTGTGTCTCGTTTTTTCCACGATCGAGGGATTATATTGCATTATAAGCTGATAATGTATTGTTTTCATTTTTAGTGTATCAAAAGCCAAGCATACCTCAGTTCAGTTGTTAAAGTTAGGAGACTCGTATCACAGGTAATAACAGTTTCATTCTATTTCTGTGGATGTGGACTTTTATTCAATCTCTGTGTGGTGGACAGTAAAGGCGAAGCCAAACGAGTGTAATTTGTGAGTTGTGTGTCGCAGAATTTCGGTTCGGCAGAATTCTGCTGCATTCAGTTTCATACAAAAGTCCTGTTTGATTCACACGAGCGTAATTTTACGAGTCATTATTTGTATGAAAAGATATTTACGCGACAGAAATTCTGCGACTCACAAATCACAACTCACAAATTACGCTCGTTTGGCTTCACCCTAAGACCAATGTTTAACCCTAGATCCGTACCCATCTTAAACTTTATCTAACGGTACCCTGGGGTACTAGCGCACCCCAACAATAATAACACATTTTTAAAAAGATATTAAAGTTTTTATAATTAAATCAACTTACATAGACTTTTTAACAATAACCTCAGTCTTTTTGACATAATTAAATCGCATTAATTAGGTACTATAAAACAATTTTGGCATATTTTGTTCTGGTGAACAGTACAAATGAAAGTTTTGCACGTCTCACATTGCGTACGTGATTTGCGGTCTTTGGACCTCGGGAAGACAAAACACCTTCCAGATTTGAAATTTGGAGAAGCTATAGAAGGCGTTGGGCGTTTTTTTCCATGGGTATATCACCAATACTTATTTGTAGATACGTTGGCAAAGTTCGGTATTGAAATCTGTCTTCTAGGTGCGGTTTTATGTGATCAAAAGCGAGAGTCTTCAGGTAAGTGTGCCTATTCTTGAAAAATCGCTCAATAGCAGCATCTGAAGAATGTAACAGTATCATAGAATTGATCCCCACAATATTTAGTATTCCATAGAACATACAGAGGCTCCTGCGGCGAGTTTTGCGCGACACACTGTAGATATGACTGCTTTTCTGTTTTTTTCTGCCTCTACCACGTAAAATATATGGAACGCTGAGGACAGTAACTGGTTACGCATTAGAACAGAACTGCAAAGATACTTCTTCTATTTCTTCGTCTGAATCAGGAGGTGACTCTACTTCTAAACAGTGAGGACTCTGAGATAAAATGACGTCATCGTGAAAATCTATGATAACATCATCCAGCTCTTCATCAGATGCCTCACCTAAAAACAGATCTTATCCTTTTTCTTCTTCCGATTCCAAAAGAATATTCTCTAGGTAGTTAATTTTCACTCAAATTACGTCTAGACGCTATCTGAAATAAGTTAGGAGTTCGTAAACAATCCTATAATGCCATCAAAAACAAATAAACCCACAATATAAAAACTGCTTGACGATCTCGATAAATTTTGTCGGTTTCTTCAAATTCATGCCCACAAATAACCAAAAAAACAACAAAACGATGAATATGTTCAAACAATAATACTTACGTTTAAAGTACCCTGGGGTACCGCAGTACCCCACAAGCAAAGTACCGCTTCTACTTGCAAGTAGGACCGTTGCCCGACTGAGGTTTCGGCGCGTCACCCCGCCCCACGTAAATACACGGACGCGCGAAACAAACCGTAAAAAAAGTATAATGAAATTTTTGTTTATTTTTTCATTTGTACCCCAGGGTACGGTTCTAGGGTTAAATGTATTTAAAAATGTCTGTGTATAACAACATAATTTTCATTTTTAACAAAACCCACTTGTTTCCAGCCTGAATAATTTAAGCGAAGAACAAATGAAGATTGTGAATCACGCTTTGAAGATGTTCAACAATCCAAAAGATGTGTCACAAAAACCCAAATATGATCCAGTTACAAACACCAAATTTATTTACAAGTAAGGTTTCAATTGAATATTTTTGACACCTTATTTTGCACCATTTTGTACATTTAAAAAACTGTTGTTATTAATAATTATAATATGATACATTCCGTCCAAAATACAGACACAGTTCGGACACAGATGACTTACATTTAGTGTACATTATTAAATATCAAAATGATTATATTGTCAAACTTATACCTGTAAGTGTTTTTGTGTGCAATATACATAATTAATTTTGATGATAAATCATGTTTTTTTTTAGTTAGCTATAAAGTTTAAACCAATCACTTTCAGAGTAGTGTCATCAAAGGATGTGGCTGTTGTTGGAGACAATAATTTAATATTTACTCAAAATAAGCCAGAAAATGTTGTAAATAAAAACATCCAGCTGCCCCAGAAAAGACCAGCATCACACAATAAAAATGGCTTTTTAATGACTAAAAAGATAAAAGAACCAATGAAGCAAGGTAAATTGCTAACACAGAAGAAAATTGAACATGTAGGCAAAAATGTCCTACTTTTAGCTCAAAAGAAACAGGAACACATAAAAAATGGATTATTACGAGCTCAAAAAGGTACCAATGTAGCCAACAAGGCCAATGGTTTATTAAGACAGGAACGAGTGGAACTCAAGCCGGAGAAAATTAATGTATGCACTCAGAAACCTGAAAATAGTGCAAAGGGTAATTCATTATTGAGTATGAAAGCATCGCACACAACACCAGATGCTAAGAAAATGGAAGTGAAAAGGAAAATAGTTAAAGAAGATGAATTTTGTGAAGAAAATTCAAATATACCTATATTTTTAGAGGTAAATATATATCTCATGATGAGATGAGAGATGAGATTCTCATCATTATTCTTCTCATGCACAACACATTTAACATATTTGCTATCTTTATTTGATGCATTGCTGGAATGCAAAATGCATTCCAGCAATGCATCAAGTTGATGTGACCGTGTTATAATATCTTATTACAGTTTGCTAAGAGACACACTAACAAATATCAGGTAGATAATTTTGTTATTTAATCCTTCGATCGGAGGTTCTAGGAATTCCCATTGTATTCTTTTGTTCTCGCGATCACCGGTGCTCGCGCAGGGCCTGAAGGATTAACATGCCGGCTTCATAATAACGTAATCAATGATCAAACCATGCGTCGAGTTAATTTGACCGTTATAATATGATTATAATTTTGTTTGCAGCAGCAGAAATTACAATACCACCAAATACACAAGTCAATGCATATTTTTAGATTTTTAAAAATGGTTTTTGTATATTGTGGTTTCAGAATGCAGTAACAAGGAGTGGTAGAAAAGTAAGAATTTCAAGGTATATATTGCAAGACACCCTTGACAAACCAAAGAAAAAGGTGTCATATGTCGCATCCTGCCCTCATTGTTTACTAGTGAGCATCTATTTCTTTATTATTTTCTTAACTTCATATATAAAATCGGAAACTGAAAGTTCAATTTGAAACAAAGTGGTTTTGTTTTTTTATGTCTGTTATATTGTGTAGGGTTCTATTTTCAGCACTCCTTTTTATCTTATTTCATTTACCTCAACCAAAGAGAATTTGGATGATTTAGTCTCAGATAGCATTTCTAACCAATACAATCTTTTATTACAGAAATTCACCAGCACCTACAAATTACAAAGACATTACGAGTTTAATCCCACACATTCACCAGAAAGGGTCCACATAAATCTTTTTCAGTGTTTCCTGTCTATCGTAAAAGGGTCCAAGGCAAATGGTGCTAATGTATTTTTAGATCAATTAGAACAATTTATTAGCAAATTGAGATTGTGTATACCTTGTCTAGTTGAAGATGATGATGGTACTGACAAGAGCAGATTTATCAATGATGATATAAGCAGGTAAACTGTTTTATGTATATGTTATTATCCATTCAACTAATCTGTCCTGCTAATTGAAATTTCATATCTTGGTTTATATAAGAATGATTTTGGTATGAACAAGATAAAATATTCCATATGTTTTTCATAAATTTTGTTTGTATATAAATTATTTTATATGTTTTAGATTATTGGGTATTAGCCCTGGTAAATACAAAATAAAAACAAGTGGGCTAGATTGTATGAAAGATAGCAATGGTCACTGTAAACACAGCTGCCCCCAACAAAAAAGCGATGAAGAACCTACTCGGAGCGATCCTGGTCAAGAAAAAACTAAAGTTAACAATGTGGCAGTACTTGAAGATGTTAAGTTGCCAAGTAAAAGAAATGACGTAAAAACTGAAGAAAATTCCAATGTGAAAAAAGTGAAACTAAATCCAACAGATGAAGCATCAGCTATTACAACTGATGATCTTGTAGCTTTGTTGAGTGACAACATAAAGTCTGATAGCTTAAAAGAATCAAATAGTATTGTGGATAATAAACACGAAACAGATACGCCTAAAACTTTAGAGCATCCTAAGCCTCATCACATTCAATTCTGCAGCACACATTTCGATATCCGTTCTTCACCAATCAAAACCTCTACAAGTAATTTTAGTAAATTCCAAATCAACACAGAGAACATGTCAAAATACAAGGTTCAAATTCTACAACCATTTAAAATAAATCAAATGTGCAATAATATAGATAATTCAAACAGCTTACCAAAACAATTGTTTAACGACAATGAAAGTAAAGATTCACAAAGTACAAAACAAATTAGTGAGGTAATACCAAATAGCTGGTCGAATGGAAGTATTGATGAGGAAGACTTGTCAAATAATATTTTAAGAAGAATATTAGAAGACAATGTTATTAAACAATCACTTATAAACGTAGATGACATCCCTGGCCCCAGCCAAGTGTATGAAAACAATGAAATTATAAAACAAGACCAGATTTTATGTGATCAAGATAATGCAATAGATGCATTAAACTTTTTAGAATCATTAGGCAACGAATGCATTTACTCAGAGACTGAAGTTAGAAATAATGTAATACATGACTTTCACTTGGATTTATTTTGATTTTGTCTTTTTTTTGACTTAATTATAAATTAGTTGATTATATTTATAAAAGTAAGATTAATTTTTATATGATTTTTTTTACAATAAGAAATAATAGTGTTTAATTTTTAATCTCTATTAATAAGGGATAATAAGATCTATTCTGAATTAAAATTGTTTTATTTTGTTACATTATTAAGGTTCATAATGGATACTTAAATAATATTTACAGATACTTTAATTATATTATACCATACTATGTATAATAATATATTTGTTTTATGATATTAAATTGGAAAATATAATGTGATAAAGCTTGCTATGCATCGGCATGATCATACCCACGGATTCTTGAGATTTTGGGTTTTGACATTGTTAAAGGTGCTGCCATCATGCGATGCATTATGCATTTTAACAAATTTTCTATCAAAAACTTATTGAAAACTTAAGCTTGTAAAACTGGTCTTTCATTCTTGCTCTCCAGGTTTTGATTTGTTAGTGCATATCCAGTACCACCTCTTTGTAAAGGTATGATGTCCTTTTCCTTTAATTTATCTCCAGTCAAGGGATGAAGCCAATCCTTTTTGATTATCTTTTCTACACACTCCATTGTAACTACATGTCCCGTAGTTCTGAAATGTATAAACAGACAAACCAATAATTATTAATTCATGAAGCCCCAAGCGGCCACATCCGGCCGCGATAACAATGAAAAAGCTATTGTGTCTCGTTTTGCCATGATCGATGGGTTAATATATGTTTTGATCAACATACTACCTAGGCAATTCTTATATCTTAGAATAGTTACCTGATAACAGCACATGGGACAGCATTGTTTAATATATCATGTGTCACTGGACACATGTATCTGTTCTCTTTAGCTATTAAGGATTTCTTTTCGTCGGGGTCATCAGGCAGTGTGGTCCACTTGACTTCAATGAGGTCCTTTACTTTCAATGGCTTTCCGCTTATGGGACAGTACACTGTTGAGTCCGGCTTCTGTATTTTTGATACTTTAGCGTCTGGCAGCTCAGAAGGTATCCAAAAGCTAGGCAGTTTCTTGTCTTTCCCATTTGCTAAGTTTGAAATTGAGCTGGTTGACGCCGACGTATCAGACTTGCTATTGGAAATATTCTTTTCCCTGTTCATAAACTTAATTAAATTTGCTTCTTGTTCTGCGGCTGCGAGCTCCTTTTTCTCTTCCTCTTCTTTTTTGAGCTGTTTTTCGTATTGTTTTAGTTTGCGAGTGTACTCGTTCTTCTTAGTTATGACATATTCTAGAATAGCTTCCTTGTCGAATAAGTACCCTTCTTTCGTCACTACAGGGTTTCTACACGGTTGCAAAGTTAAACTGCAACAATCAAAGCTTTTAACTGAATCTTTCCCGACTCTTTCACTTTGTGTTCCATAGCCAGATGCTGCAGCATCCTTTTTCTTTTCGTGATATGTATATACAGCCCCGGCTGTACAATTTCTTGCGTGGCGTGTCATACTCTATACAGTGCTGAAAAATAATATTATTTGCACAACGTTATAACATTTGCGACCAAACTTTTTAATAAATAGGTAAAATAATTAATAAGAAAACATCCCATTGACAAATTTTCTTCTCCTACTTCTTTATCTTTTAACGGCTGTCAAACCCGAGTTTTGACGGCTGTTAAACCCAAATATTAGTCAGTGATACCAACCTGCAGATAATTTCAGATCGGTGGGGAACCAATGGGATGTTTTCTTATTTTTAATCTCCACCAGACGGCGCGACGATAGACACTTCTAGATTTTCTATTGGTTGCCCACCGATCTGAAATTATCTGCAGGTTGGCATCACTGACTACATATGGTCTGTGTTTCCAAAAAATATCAGTGTACTGTCAAGTCACGAAGAGCATACGCCTAAGCGATCATTGGCCTAAGCGATTAGGCCAGTATACTGGTAACAGTTTAGGAACACGCAAATTGTCAAACTGAAAACTGACAACTGAAAGAGAGTTCTTTCTTTCTTTTTCTTCTTTTTTGGCAACTTGACACAAAGGATGTGTATGTTGTGCCACAGACAAGGTAAAAAGGTAAGGAATATGGCGGGAAAACCATATTCCTCCTATTATAATTTTCATCATCGTTTTCATGTATCGTCAGGTCTAAAGTCTAGTCAAAGTCTAAGTAAAAGTCAATACAGTCAAGGAGTCAAGTCGGTCGATTCAATAAAGTGGTAGACGCTTTACTGAAACTTTTGATGGAGTTTTGGAGGGAACACAAAATAGCACGTTTCTGGATATTACATCACTTTCCTACACTTGTGCATGAACACGAATATCTAATGGTTAATATTCTACCAATATTACACACTAAAAACCCAGTTAACACAATTTTAAGAAAATAATATAAAAACACAACAGCACCCTTTTACATTCCCGGCAAAACTCTGAAAGAGAGTTTTGGCGGGTATGTCATTTTCAAACTACTTCTACTTTTCATTGTTGGTGTGGTTTTTATTATTTTTTCCCAAATTGTGTTATTTGGGTTTTTGATGTTCATTATTGGTAAAATATTAGCCATTAAATATCCGTTATCTTGCACAAGTGCAGGTAAGATGTTATCAAAACCAAAATGTATATTTCCTGTGACATTTGTTGTGGATATCGGTAAATAGGGCTATTTCTTCCGTGAGTTTTAACTAAAAGATCGTTATAATAACTCTATTATCCTACTCATTGGAATATTATTGCGTCTTTTCAAATTTAAATGTATCAAGTTTTACATTCTTTTGCCCAGTTTTGTAGCAACTAATGATGGTATTCCCTGGTATTACCGATAGTTGTTTACCCATACGCCATCTAGTTACTGAAATGGAAACTGTTTGACAATCAAATTAAAAAGTTAAGAAAATGCACAGATTAAGCATATATATATAGATGTAACCTTAGCCCGTCATCGCGTGGCCATTTTGTGCTTATTTTTATACAAGTAGTGTGCGTTTATTTTCTTGAATATTTCTATTTGTCGATCATTTCGAAGCACATTATTATACAGAAAAGAAAGTCATTTAGTTCATGATATCGATAAACTATAGTTCAAGTGATGAGAATCCGTAAACACACGTAAAAAGCTATGAAATTTTTGTAGACAAATTATTAATTGATGTGACATTTTTAGCACTAATGCCTTATATAGCACGAATAAGGGATTATTAAACTTATAAATTATCTTTTTAGCTTACAAAAATACCGATTGAAAAGCCCAAAAAACGTTGTTCAAAACTTACGTATTTAATGTTAAATACACGTGTTTGAGGCATTCTTTGGCCATTCTTATGGTTTATTATTTAGCGGAACCACAAAACTCAACAATATCTAACATAAAGTGTTCACTAAAAACCTTTATTAACACTTTTATTACATGAAATAAGCAGACCGATTCCTTTGTTATGTCCGAGTAAGTAGGGCATAACATTACACGCTTTTGACGCTTATACACCGATATAAGGCTCTCTCCTAGTGTATATTATCTCAATGAGAAAATGCCTCATATAAATAGAAAATCTAGAAGTGTCTATCGTCGCACCGTCTGGTGGAGATTTAGGCTATGTTCCGAAATGTACTGCGACCACTGCACAGTGCTATCACTGTAGAAAAAAATCGTTCCGTAATGGAGTTGCAGTACACTGCCGCAGTACCCTAGTGAAATATATGACGTCATCAATCGTCGCCATATTGTACTGTGAGCACTGGCGTTTTCGAGGTAAGGCACTCGCAGTACTTTGATCACGTGATCAGTCAACTGTCAAGTGTCAAAACCACTCGAGTGTCTAACGTTTTAAAACAATACCTACAGTTTAATCCCAAAGTTATAAATTTCTGTAATTAATTTGGATTTTCTGTAATTAATTTGGATTATTAATAATAAAACACTGGAAGAATTGCAAAAATTAACCTTATTAGACTGTGTTGAAAATGTTCAATACGAGCTGTCAAAAATGCGGCTGATAGTATACTGGATTGCGTTCCGTTTTAAATAGTAACCAGTATAGCATCAGTATACTAACTATAAAGGAACGGCTTCGCAGTATATTAAAAGGGAGTGCCTCCGCTGCCGGCGCCGGTTGCCGAAATAGCTGCCGGCGCCGGTTGCTGAAATGGCTGCCGGCGCCGTTTTCCGAACTCCGAAGTTTGCCGAAGTCACGCGATGTTTGCCGAATAGGCTGCCGGCGCCTATTCGGCAAACATCGCTTGTCAAATGACAGAATAATGATCAAAAACATCAGTATTGAGCTAAAGGCAAAAAGTACTATGAAAAGTACAAATACATAGGCTGCTATTTATGTATCCGGAACTGGCCACTTACAAGAACAATATTTAAAAAGTAATTACAACATTTGAAAATAGAACTCTTTGGTTGAAGAATACATTTTGTTTCATGTGACTGTCAATTATTTTTCCATTGTGGCGTCATTTTGAAAATTGCGTGTCTTCATTTGCCATGGATTTAACGCGTGAACATTTTCGTGCAATGATTTACTACGATTTTCGGCGTGGGCTAAATCAACAACAGTGCTTTATTCAACTCACCGCAACTTTTGGAGATGAAGCACCATCAAAAACCACTGTTTATCACTGGTACGGTGAGTTTAATCGTGGGCGGTCTATGCTCACGGATGAAAATAAAGAAGGTCGCCCAAAAACAGCTGTTGTCCCACAAAATATAGATGCTGTGCGGGAACTAATAATGCGTGATCGTCGTGTTACATATCGCGAGATAGAGGCGTCCTTAGGCATAAGTATGACGAGCATACATAAGATATTACACGAACATTTGGCTGTAAAAAAAATATGTTCGCGTTGGATTCCGCACAACTTGACAATCGATCAAAAACGGGCTCGTGTCGATTGGTGCAAAAAAATGATAAAAAAATACAACCGTGGTACGTCAAAAGCCGTTTATAATATCTACACAGGTGATGAATCTTGGATCTATGCATATGACCCCGAAACTGAACAACAGTCAACGGTGTGGGTGTTCCAAGATGAGCCGAAACCAACAAAAGTTACTCGTGCAAAAAGTACTTTGAAGCAAATGGTCGCCTGTTTTTTTTTGGAATTAATGGACATGTGGCTACAGTGCCATTAGAGAATCGTAAAACGGTTAATTCTGAATGGTATACGACCATTTGTTTACCAGAAGTCTTTGAAGAAATAAGAAAGGACAACCGACAACGCAGAATCATATTACATCACGATTCACGACAATGCTAGCTGTCACACCTCAGCTGAAACAACTCAGTTTTTGGAGGGTCAAAAGATCGAATTGACTGGTCATCCGCCGTACAGCCCTGATTTGGCACCTAACGATTTCTTTTTATTTCCATACGCGAAGAACAAATTACGTGGTCAACGTTTTTCGAGCCGCGAAGAGGCTGTTGATGCGTTCAAAATGCACGTTTTGGAGATACCTCAATCAGAATGGAAAAAAGTGCTATGAAAATTTCAGCGTATGCAAAAGTGTGTCGATCATCGCGGCGAATATTTTGAAAAGCAATAAAACCATATTAAATGATATATGTTTGTTTCTTTTTTTAATTCCGGATACATAAATAGCAGCCCTCGTAATAAGGTCATAAATAGTCATATTGTAAGGATTTGTGGCGGTACCCACAATTCGCCTAACATTCCTGCATCGCGCTATCGAAGTTTTCTGAGCGCGTCGGTATATATACGACAGCTGACATGTATCAAGTGGGCTTCGGCCTGACCGGGCATACCACCTCGCTCGGTCGGAAGATCTTCCTTTGGCCACCACGCAGATTCCCACATTGGTGACCCTCGACAGAACACGCCTCCTTCATCATCATCGCTCCCCGCCCCTCCGCACCGCGCCAGCCAGCATCGCCTCATCGAGTACATCGTCCACTAGCCGCAACGTACCGCGGCCTGGGCGACTCCGCATCGGCATCATCGGGCTTTCTCACTACACCGACCGGTCAGCAAGCAGAGCACATCTCTCCTGGTCAGCACGTAGCATCGGCCCCGCACGGCAGCTTATCCGACTCACTGGATCCCGTGCAGCAGCTTACAGTTCCGACTCACTGGGACTCACTGCAACAGTTCCGACTCACTGGGACTCTCACTGGCACTGGCGACTAAAGCGAACAAGGCTTCAAGATTCGACCTCCGGTCTTCGGGGGGGAGTGATGTGGCGGTACCCACAATTCGCCTAACATTCCTGCATCGCGCTATCGAAGTTTTCTGAGCGCGTCGGTATATATACGACAGCTGACATGTATCAAGTGGGCTTCGGCCTGACCGGGCATACCACCTCGCTCGGTCGGAAGATCTTCCTTTGGCCACCACGCATTATTCCCACAGATTCATATTTGAATCCGTCGATCGGGGATTCTTGGAAATGCTATTGTATTCTATTGTTGTCGCGATCACCGGTGTTCGTATGGGGCTTGAATCTTGATGGGTTAATGGTGGTGATGATGATGCTGATAAATGTGATCTGCATGGTAGCATAATACAATATCTTTGCTTCTTTAAACAACGCTGAAACTCTCTAACATGTATAAGGAATCTGAAGTTCTGTTCAGTACCGGAAGTATACCACGGTCCACGGAGTTTATAACTGTAGCTGTGGTGCAAAATCTTATTTTTTGGTAGCTGAAAAAAGGTAGCTAAGGTAAAGCTGAGCTAAGAAAATGCAATCCAAAAAACTAAAATATCCACAGCCGAACAAATAGGTACCTAACTTTCACCTTTGGAAGTCGGTAAAGTCGAATATACACTATCGGTCAAAAGTTTTTGCCCACAACATAATTCATTGATTAAATTAAAAATATATACAAGTTAGCAAATGTTACTTTAATATTGGCCAACGAAGGTTAAAACGATGTTTTTAAAATAAAAAATAATTGTGTACACTATTTAGTATTTGTATAATTTTAATCGAGCGCATATTTACATTTTGTAGGATAGTGCGAGAAATTAAATTTTACAAGTATGGCTGATTTGTTTAATATTCTTCAACTGTGAATTATTTCTTCCATGTTTTTTATTAGAGTTTACTTTCATTTAGCCCTGTGAGTCGCAAGAATCAAGCTTTTATTTATACTTTGTGCACCAAGACACTCTTTTGTGGAGTCTTAACACTAATTGTTTTCGTTTTCGCAAAATTCAGAGTTCAGACATATTATAAGCTTTAAAATAGATATAACCAAGGAAGTATCGGTTTGGACTCGTGCATTTATCGTAATTCTACATAACTTACGCAAACGAAACGTTAATATTGCCGTCAAATTAAAAATACGTCGAAAAATCGTGGATTACACTATGATATAATATTATAAAAAAAAGGTAGATATCGCACTAGCGCGTAGAATCTGGGGCAGGTGTTTTACGAATTAGTTGCATGTTGGCAGCGAGCGAGTGACGACGAGTGACGTTTTTGATTAAAAATGCCAAATCGTGTATTCAGAAAATGCAAAAATTATAATACAAAGGTAAAAAAGGATGAAAAGTTCCGTACCACACGGAATTACATGAAAACTTCTAGTAATTTACATTTTATGTGAATATTTTCCAAAATTTTTGAAAAAATATTTAATGCTTTATTTTATACTGAAAGAGGATATAGAATACGGACGACAACTGTAGCGAGATAAGGACACGAACACGTAGGCATAAACTAATAATTGCATAATATTGTAAACATGTTTTCGTTTTAATATTTTTTAATTTCAAACATGCGTGCGCCTTTTTAACTTTCTAACTAGCCAAATACTAATTTTATAAATTCAAAAAATGGATAAGCCGTGTAGTACGCCACGTGCCGTCGGTTTTCGGGGCCTGTCCATAATATACATAAATCTATACAATAATATATAGCCACGCGCCGCGCCGCTCCCGCCCCGCTGACTGCTTGTTTGAAACTCCAGTCTTAAACCACCTTAAACGTAATTTGAATATTATTTGGATATGAGTGTTTGCTTCTTTTACATTATAACAGAAGTATGCCTTTATAAATAAGTAGCCATGTAGATATTACTAGCTAAAAGCTGAGCTTTGTGAGGACTCGCGTCGTTTTTCTGTGTGGTGTTTATCTATAAGGCAGTTTTTTTTTATATATTTAGTAACCAAACCTTGAATGACCGATGATAACACATCTACATAACATCTGTTGAGAAATTCAACATTTTAGTACTGAGTGATTATAAAAGAAAAAATACGTGTATTTTTATTTTTAACAAGGATCATTATATCAAAATTTGGCAGGAAGGTTTTATTGCACCCTGTATATAAAATATGAAAATTACTATAATATGTTAAAACACAAATCATTAGGCGTACTTACTTAATAGTTTTTTCGTAAAGTGTACCACAAAAGTGCTCAAGTTGTTGGATATACTATAGGGCTCGCTTCGCTCGCACTGATGATTTGCAGGTTTCCGAGTGAAGAGCTCATAAGCCATAAATAGGTCGACAAAGTACGGGCAGAAAGGGGTGAGCATAACTGGATGCCTACAAAAAGTACCTACTTTAAATTTTACTACTATTTAAACGTTTTTTGGACACCTGTCCAAAAAACTTTGCAAACGTTTAAAATGTGAAACGTGTCGTTCATGTTTGTTCACCGACGAAAAATTGTGGTTTCACAAACTGGTCACTTTGAAAGATATGCCCAGGTTTATGTTTCGCTTCACCCAATGTTTATTTAGTTTCCTATTTAGTTTTATATTTAAAAAAGGCATGCAGTACGTTACGAATCTAGCCCGGACATACATACAGACAGACAAAAATTCTAAAAACTATATTTTTGGGTTCGATATCGATTGTTGATCACGGTCCAGGTATTATTTAAAATATATTTAATGTACACTTCTTACGATTTTATTATATAACTAGCTGTTGCCCGCGACTTCGTCCGCGTTAACATAGTATAATAACGGAATTGGATAATTTTCTCCTTTTTAAGGTCCCTTACTCAAAGGGTAAAAACGGGACCCGAACACAAAGATAAAATATTAGCTTTTGCGCATATTAATCAAATGACACTCGAAAACGTCTACGCCTACGTCATAGTTACTTTACGCATACCTACACAGTCTCAGCCCGATCGGTCTAAAATTGACAAAAATTCATGCAAAATTTCATCCCTTATTTTACCCCCTTAGGGGTGAAATTTTTTAAAATCCTTTCTTATGAGATGCCTACGCCATAGAAGCTTTATGCATGCAAAGTTTCAGACCGATCGGTTAACATTGACAAAGTTTCATACAAACTTTCAACCCCAATTTCACCCCCTTGGGGGTAGAATTTCCAAAAACGTTCAAATACGTATCCATTCATTTTAAATCAGTAGCCAAAAAATAAAGTTTCATGTTTCTAACTCAGGAAATAACGGACTTTCATTCAAACTTTCAACCCCAATTTCACCCCCTTGGGGGTAGAATTTCCAAAAACACTTAAATATGTATCCATGCATTTTTAATAAATAGCCCAAAAATAGAGTTTCACGTTTCTAACTCAAGAAATGACGGACTTTCATTCAAACTTTCAACCCCAATTTCACCCCCTTGAGGGTAGAATTTCCAAAAACTGTCAAATACGTATCCATTCATTTTTAATTAATAGCCTAAAAATAAAGTTTCATGTTTCTAACTCAAGAAATGACGGACTTTTATGAAAACTTTCAACCCTTATTTCACCCCCTTTGGGTTAAAATTTCCAAAATTCCTTCCTTAGTGGGTGTTCACTTTATAAAACAACCCTACTCACCAAATTTCGTGGCTGTAACTTGAACAGTTTTTGCTCAGCGATGATGAATCAGTCAGTCAGTCAGTCAGTCAGTCAGTCAGTCAGGACATGTAATTTTATAAGTACTTATAGATATATGTATAAGCAGATTAATAAAAAATAATCTAACAAACAGTTTTATTCAATGTCTCTTCTGTTCAACAATAACAATAAATTCTCTTGATCTTTGTCGCGCATGCGTGCCGATGCGCCTGTCAAGTGCAACTCAAAACCATCTCAAAACATATAGCTATCCTTTTCTATATCATTCGTTACGTATTATCTGTCGCATTCATTGTTGTAACCTAGGTAACCTATATAAATATGACAGAGGTAAGTACGTATACGTCGTTTAGGAACAAAATCTGAGGACCAATTTGTATGAACATACGCCATCTTTATTAAAACATCATTGGGATTACATCGTGAAAAATATGCATCCACCAGGAGTTTTAGCGATAGCAAGCATTCAGGACAGCCTCGCAAAGTCACAACAGTTAAAGGTAAGGGTAGTGTATTGACCAGTTAACGTGATCGACGACTCACGGGTCCAGTGATTGCAGATTTCCCTTTGAGTACTTTTACAATGAAAAACAGTGTAAAGGAGATTGAGAGGAGCTGGCCTTTTTGGAAGAGTGGGAGTGAAGAAATCTCTTTAAGAGGAAACGCGGGTACAGGAGAATTTCAAAAATAGGTATTTGAAGAAACTATTGCCATCGCGCTACACCCTGCGCGGGCCCGTGTATATGTGTGTGAGTGTTCTATGTCTATGTGCGTACGCCGCTACCGCCCACACGTCTCACCCCGTGGGCCCCTCGTTCCCGCGCAGCTCGCAGTCTGCTTGGAGATAATAATATTCCTTCGAGCCCCAAGCGGTCGCATGCGACCGCGATAACAATAGAAAGGCTATTGTGTCTCGTTTTTCCACGATCGAAGGAATATTTTGTGGATATTATAATTTACGTTAGCGTTAGCGTTTGCAAATTGGAATTTTTAACTTTTCTCGTCCTCGGTCCTATTAGCATTTGACTCTGGCTATTGTTTACGGACTTGATTCTCAGCTTTACGTTTTGTACTCTGCTTGGATTAGATTGGGGATTACAATCTGGATAAGTACTTAGAAATCCGAAAAATCCAGACAATCCAGATTTTTTGGGGATACGAAAAATTCGAATTTTTGTTTTAGAAAATCCAGATTTTCTTTTTTTTTATTAGTAGATAAAATTATGAAAAATAAGCTTTTACGTTAAGTATATAAAATAACTGTATTTTAAAAAGATAAAACCGACTTTAAAATTGTACGTAAGTACTTGAGAATTAAAACTCCCTATCTCCAAAACTGCTGAACCGATTTTGATGAAACTTGCACTATTCCCTAAGTTGAACAATACTTAGTACAACGAAAAAAGAATTACTGAAATCGGAATGGTAATTCTAGATATCCGAACACAAACATAAAAACATACATACATACATACATACTTACATACATACATATTACATACACTTTTGAAATTTGGCACATTTGTTCAGACGCTGATATAGACTAACATAATATTTATACGAAAATTGAGCAGTTCTGGAAATATCACATAATATTACATACGCGTCGAATTGATAACCTCCAGTCCTTTTTTTTTTAAGTCGGTTAATTAATTAAAATGAATCGTGTTTTATCTTTTTTTATGAAATAAGGGGGCAAACGAGCAAACGGGTTACCTGATGGAAAACAACTACCGTCGCGTCGCCCATGGACACTCGCAACATCAGAAGAGCTGCAGGTGCGTTGCCGGCCTTTTAAGAGGGAATACGATCTCTTTTTAAAGGTTTGCAGGTCGTATAGATCCGAAAATACTGCTGGTGACAGTTCGTTCCAGAGTTTTACAGTGCACGGCAGAAAGTTACGCGAAAAACGCACGTTGGAACTTGGATTGGAAGACTGCCACTCATCAAGGTGATGAGGATGGTATATTTGGGATGGCGAAAAGTTGCTGGAGGTATGCTTCCGAACAATTCCTCAAAGCAATCCCCGTGCTACAACCGATAGAGGATGCAGAGTGAAGCTACATCTCGGCATAATTCCAAGGGGTCCAGGCTGTTTGAAACACTATGGCAGTAAACAATTCGAGTGGCCCTTCGTTCGATACGATCCAGAGGGAGCAGTTGGTATTTTGGCGCCCCTGCCCACAGATGAGAACAATATTCCATATGAGGTCGAACCTGCGCCTTGTAGAGTTGTAGGCGTTGGTCCAGACTAAAATACTGCCTAGCACCAAGCTTCTTCGAGGCTAACTTGGCTTTACCCTCTAGAGTCTAGACTCTAGATGATATCGGAACTGGACTTCGCTTGATATTTTTACGCCAAGTATTTCAGTAAAATATAATTATTATTTATTATCTTCGTATTCCAATTTTCAAGAAAAGCAGTACCTACGAAAAAGAGTATAGAGAATATGGTCGCCGAATTAATAAATTACTAGTATGTAGTACAGAAATATGTAATAGGAAAATAACAGCAAAGCCTTTTACTATAAATATTTTAAAAACTTCAAAAAATCCCGGATTATCCGGATAATCCGGATTTGAGGATATTTTTTATAAAATAATAATGAATAATAATAATTTATTTGCTAGAGTGAAATGTACAATGATAATAATATGGTCTTCATGATAAAATACAGGATCATAGCACTCAACTAAATTAATAGTATGCAAATTAACTACTAATAAGGGGACAAACGAGCAAACGGGTCATGGACACTCGCAACTACGGAAGAGCTGCAGGTGCGTTGTCGGCCTTTTAAAAGGGAATATGGTAGGGGATTGAGGGGATTCACGCCGGTTTTCTGTGAGCGCATGGTATTTCTCCGGTTGAGCAGGCCGATTCATGCTGAAGCATGGCTCTCCCACGGTTTTTAAATTCGGTTTTTGCAATCCCTAGGTTGGATATCAGTAAAATATATTATCTTCGTATTCCACAAAATTTACCAGTACGAGAAAGAGTAGAAAATATGGTCGCAGAATAAATAAATTATATGAAAGACAAATTATATTTTATGATAGCTATTAGCTTCCTGAGTCCTAACCAAGATTTTATCTGTGTGCATTTCGTAACTTTGACAGTTTTTTTGGGAAAAAATAAGTTGTTTTCGAATTTCAAGCGATGAAAAAAGTTTGACACACCGAGAAGCAGCAGGTAAAAGTTAGTTTTATGCGTAAAATTCATAATATTATAATAGGTACGGTTATATATACTGGTAAGAGAATGTACAGTTATTGTACTATGGTACATAAACTGTACATTCTCTTACCAGATTCATACAGTACTTTACGCTATAATATCATAAATCGCCAGGCAAACCCGCGCCAGATCGTAGTATGCAGCGATGTAAATGTATATAAGTATACATGTATACAAAACACTGTAGCCACTGACAATACCCCCCTCACTTCCTGCCTTCCCCCGCAGATTGTGATAGAGACAGATGCAGCTCAGGTCCATTTTCCGACAAATTTTTAGCGTAAATCGAGGTACCGTATTCCTCTGTTTCCTCCTTCAAAATAGTGTCTATCTAATTATTTTTTCATTAAATATCTGCAGGAAGAGTGCCTCTATGCCTGTACGTTTTGATTTTTTCTTAAAGATCTTTGAAATTTGTTTTATGATCGGTCGATTGGCGGGGTATGAGGCATTCATTTTTTGTGAATTTCGAAGGGTCATATTTATTTATTTATTAGTAAATTAAAAAAAAATCGAAAGTACAGGCATAGCTTTCACAGATCCCAATATTGTATAAAAAAATCATTTGTCTACACGCATTTTCCAGGGAGTAAATTGGGGAATACGTTTGTATGGAAAAATTGTGTTAGCGTATGGTCTAAATCCCTCGAAATAACGTCAAGAGGTTGCAGTGGGCTAAAGTACATAAAAATTAGCGCATGATCAGTAGGAGAGAGTTTTATAGAGTGATGAGTCAAAGTTTGAGGTTTTTGAGTCTAAGAGAAGAATCTTCGTGTGCAGGTCAAAGGGAGAACGGATGTTAAATTAATGTGTAATCCCGAATTTAAAACACGGTGGAGGCTCGGTGATGATTTGAGGATAGATTGGAGGACGGGTGACTGGAGAACTGGCAAAAATTGAAGGGATTTTAAAGAAAGAAGGAAGAATTGAAAATATTAAAGAAAAATGTAGTGCGGTCTGGTCAAAGCGTGATCGGTAGAAATTTTATTTTCCAGCATGACAACGATCCCAAGCATTCATTAAAGCTATACAAACAGCATTAAGAAGAATTGGAAAGGAAGAATGTACTGAAAGTAGTGAAATGGCCACTACGGTCGCCCAACCTCTACCCGATTAAGTTGTTGTAAGCTCAATGGGACATGGATATCAGAAAGAAGACAATAGGACACTCCTATTATGATAACACATCTTTGACATATCCTGAGAAATTGAATGGGACCAAATAGAAATCAATTATTTGTCGAAATGTTACTAATAATGCCAACATTGTGCACCGAAATATTAATGGCAAAAGAAGGTAATATGAATAAATTAAAAATTTTAATATGGAACTATTGCAGCTTAATTTACTTATTACTAAATTGTGATCCAAATAATATGTTCTTTAAAATATAATTATCAAATCGATCATATCGTTTTTATTTTTTATGTATCGCGCAAAATATAGGGTGGGCAAAAACTTTTGAACGGTACAATCGTAAGTATCCCTTAGTAGTCTGTGGGTACAATATTTGAGAAAATTATTTCTTTTTAAAATTTGTGTATCGGCACTGGAACCTAGCGCTTTACGCATTGGGTGTTTTCACACTGCGACGGTAACGACACGACACGATACAACAGAATAGATAAGGGCCACCGCACATATAATAAAATTTCAAGTTGGCCGACTATCGTACAAACTAAATTGCGTAGTGTCACAATTTAATTGGACAACTTCATTGTGTACGCTGCCAGCCGCAGACTTTTAGATTTAGTTGGTAACGGTGTTGCTAGCCTAGCAACATGCGTGTTAAAATGCGTCAAAAGCACGCTTTTATTGTGGCACTAATAAAACGAAGGCGAAAAGAAAGGAGAATATTTTGGGTGCATTCAATGTTAAGTGACAGAATATTAGAATTAGTACGATAGTCGGTTTGTACGATAGTCGGCCAACTTGAAATTGTATAATATGTGCGGTGGCCCTCTATTCTGTGGTATCGTGTCGTGTCGTTATCGTGCAGTGTGCAAACGCCCATTATCACCGGCTCCCATTTTGAGTGCTGGCGCCGGCAGCCGTTGTTTTATATCTCGGCTGCCGGCAGTATACTTACCGCGGACCGCCGGTTCCCATTACTGATATTTTTGGTAGCCGGCGCCGGCAGCGGATGCACTCCCATACTAAAATGACGTCACGAAAAATAAGAAAACATCCCATTGAAGTTCGCGCCTAAAAGGGTCCATTCACTATCCTGCATTGCAGTCCTGCTGCAGTCCGCCGTGCAGGCCTGCATTCTGCAACACCATTCACTATCCTGCATAAGCCGGCGGACTGCACGCAGGATAGTGAATGGTGTTGCAGGCCTGTACGGCGGACTGCAGCAGGACTGCAATGCAGGATAATGAATAGACCGTTTAAGCACGTATACCAAATACATGCAAGTATTTTAAAACCTGGTTTTGGACCCTTGTATTTTTACGTACTCGTACTTAGAAGCTCTGGTAATGAATTTTGCAAGTATATCACATGACACATCCCTAGATGGACGGCAAAGCAGGATAATGTGTGAGCTATGTCCATTTCGCAGTCCTACACGGCGGACTGCCATGCAGGATAGTGAATGGATCCTTTTATTGCGTTAATTTAGGCTATGTTCCGAAATGTACTGCGACCACTGCACAGTGCTATCACTGTAGAAAAAATCGTTCCGTAATGGAGTTGCAGTACACTGCCGCAGTACCCTAGTGAAATATATGACGTCATCAATCGTCGCCATATTATTGTACTGTGAGCACTGGCGTCACAGATTAACTGGCGTTTTCGAGGTAAGGCACTCGCAGTACTTTGATCACGTGATCAGTCAACTGTCAAAAGTCAACTGTCAAGTGTCAAAACCACTCGAGTGTCTAACGTTTTAAAACAATACCTACAGTTTAATCCCAAAGTTATAAAGAACAATGGCCAAATCGTACCAGATGATAAATGGCGTCCCGATATGCCATTGGTAGCAAAAATTCTCTTATATTTTAAGGCATCGAAAAATATTAGAAATGTGTCTGTAAATAGCCACAAAAAAAAATCAATAGGTATATTTTAGTTTCTTTATGTTCTGACAGCCGGCGATTATTCGCATTCGTTCTATTTTTGGGTAATACTCAAGGAAAAATTTAAACAATTAGAAACGAGATCGCCGAATATACACTTGTAGGCTACACCGCAGTCGGGAAAAAGGTAGTTCTTAAGTCTAACCCCAAAATAATTGTTAACGTTATTAATTATTGTAAAAAACCGTGGCTATTTAGACATAATTCTCAAACGGAATTATGTTTAGAGCATAAGAACAACCAAATCTAACTATAGTTTATTTTGGGACATCGAAAATAAAAGTCGAGTCCAGCTCCTATACAAATTTGGCCATGATTCTTTCTGTAATTAATTTGGATTAATAATTATAAAACACTGGAAGAATTGTAAAAATTAACCTTATTAGACTGTTTTGAAAATGTTCAATACGAGCTGTCAAAAATGCGGCTGATAGTATACTGGATTGCGTTCCGTTTTAAATAGTAACCAGTATACCAACAGTATACTAACTATAGGTCTACCAGAATCTGATGGCAATTTTTGACAGCTTTCAAAAAATATCCTTGATCATTGGATAAATTTTTATATTTGCAAGTTTCACAGACAAAATAAGCCGCTAAAGAAATAAAAAAGGATGAAAATGTTTTATTCCTATTACTGCGGTATTGCTAGAGTCAATTTATTTTCTCACTTTTTTTTGCCATCAGATTCTGGTACACCTATATAAAGGAACGGCTTCGCAGTATACTAAAATGACGTCACACTCTGCAGTGGTCGCAGTACATTTCGGAACATAGCCTTAAAAAATTGCTTAGACATCTGCCATTGCTAATGACAAATGACAATCATTGTCAATTGATGAGGTAAACATTTTCGTCAGTCATATTTTTTGTAATTTGTATTTTACTCAATTTAACTTTGTGTATCTCAGCGCTGTGGACGTGTGATTAAAAATATTTTGGAAGTGAAAAGACAAGACGGAATCGTATTGAGCAGATAAAAACAACTGTAAATTCTGATTTATTTTGCGCGATAATAAATTATACGAAAATGTTGTGTTAAGTTTTCGTGGCGTATGTGTAACAATCAGCGGCTCAGTGAAGTGATTATTGTGTGTGTTATTCATAAATTTATTTAACATAATGAATTTGTCTTTCGCTGGTTGTGGTTTTCTTGGTATATATCACGTAGGTGTTGCAGTATGTTTAAAGAAGTATGCTCCACATTTGCTGATTGGGAAAATATCAGGGGCCTCTTTTGGGGCCCTATCTGCATGTTGTCTTCTTTGTGATCTACCCATAGGTAAGTGTACACACAATAATTATGTTACACTTTACCTATCTCTATTTATTTCCTAATTCCTATTTCTTTATTGTTCAGTTAAGTGTCAATAATAATTGTTATTTTTAAATGCATATAAACGCTGGTTCCAACTTTGTTATTATATATTACAAATTTGTTAAAGGGTTAAAAGGCCTAGTCTGGCCCATTTTTCTCAGAAATTATATGTGGATTTTTTGTCTTTATTCCACTGATGTCATCTGGGCTTTGAATGCTTATAAATTCAAAGGTGTTTTTAAATGAAACTCAATAGTTTTTAATGAAAAAAAAAGTGTATTTGTACATAATATTAAATAATAATCCTTCGATCGTGGATTCTCGGAAATGCTATTGTATTCTATTGTTGTCGCGATCATCGGTGCTTGTACGGGGCTAGATGGGTTAATCCCTCAAGCCCCAAGAGGTCGTATTCGACTGCGATAACAATAGATTTCCAAGAATCCGCGATCGAGGTATCAATGGCTTTACTGTAATTAACCTTTAAGTGATTTTTCAAAATACTTATGAGCATTCCTCAATAAATATAAAATTATTGTGTTAAAATATATTTATACATTTTTGCTGGTTATTAGGTTAATAAGCCGGCCTAAGATGCGTAAACGAGAAAATCTCGAGATATTATCTCACTCTCGTGTGTAGTTATATTGTCGATAACGACATAATGTCAAAATCATTTTTTGACATTATGTCGATATATTTTGACGACAGATCTACATGAGAAAAAAGTATGTCATGTTATGGTCAATAGAGATGAAGAGAAAAGCCATCAAACATCAAGAAAACATGTAGACAAAATTTTCTCGTTGGCGTATGCTAGAGGGGCAGTATTCATTTTTTGTCTTAGATAAAACACTATCACTTGATAATTTGATAGCATATCAACAACCGCTTTGTTTAATCATTTAAATGATTTATTCAAAGAAGTTTTAAAACGATTTTAAATTAACTTGGTATTTTTTAGGGTTCCGTACCCAAAGTGTAAAAACTGGACCATATTACTTAAGACTTCGATGTCTGTCCGTCTGTCTGTCAGTGTGTCAATGGGCTCCCATAAAACAAAGTGTGATTTTCTTGCTGCTTTTGCTCGATATCAATAATGGCAATACACAGGCACTTGAAATATTCACGAAATACTCAGTTTTATTTGTACTTTAATAATTTATAATAAAATTTAAATGAATGAAATAATTAAGGGGGGCTCCCATACAAAAAACACAATTTTCAGCCTTTTTTTTGCTCTATAGTGGTATGGAAGCCTTTGTGCGCGAGTCGAACTCGCACTTAGCTGATTTTATTTAAATAGATATATTATATTATATTCTATATTAATTAACATTATTTTATTAAGACCAATGATACTAAATATGTACCTACAGTACAGTATAAGTATCTGTACTGTAGTTGAATTCCTCAAGCTCTGATAAAATGTCCCACATCAGTTTAAGGTTAAAGTTGTAAACAAATAATATCTAATCTTCATTACAAATGTATTTAAAATTGTCATTTTCTAGGGTTACATAATTTAATGGGGAATTTCTTTTAAATTCAATTCTTTAGCAAATTTTTATCCAATCTCAATACAAATTGTGTTACATAAATTTATATTCTGATATTAGCTATCAATTGAGTTTATACATTTTGACAGTTTGTGTATATTGTATTTGTTTGTAAACATTGGATAATTTTTTAGGTGAACTCACAACAGATGTCCTACGGGTCGTAGGCGAGGCGAGGGCAGGCTCCTTAGGGCCTTTCAGCCCTTCCTTTAGTATACAGAATGTCCTTTTGGAGGGCATGGATAGGTACTTACCAAAGGATGCCCATAAGATAGTCAGTGGCAAGCTCCACATATCTCTTACCAGGGTGTATGATGGCAAAAATGTTATAGTCTCCGAATTCCCTACAAGAGAAGATCTCTTACAGGTACATGTAACTTATTTTGCAATATTTTTTAAAAATATTAAAAGCTTACCTTATAAGTTAATATCTCATTGTGACCTACAATCCTAAAATGTCATTGAACTAAAAGAAACATTTAAAATTTAAATTCTTTTATTTTGTTTTTTGTAGTTATTGATAGTTGTGAACTATTCTTTATGAATTATTCAATAGTTCCTATGATTCAGAATTATATTAAAATTATGTTTTGCTGAAATTTACTTGTACAATACTAGATTTACTATTAACATCAGATGGAAAAGGCGTAAGTTTTTCTATACTTAATACCTTCCCAACATGTAGAAATACAATCAGCATTTTTCATAGGCTCTCCTGGCGTCATGTTTCGTACCAGTTTTCTCGGGCATGCTGCCTCCGAGATTCCATGGGGTGAGATACATGGATGGGGGCTTCAGTGACAATTTGCCTGTGCTGGACGAAAACACTATCACAGTCAGTCCGTTCTGTGGAGAAAGTGACATTTGCCCGCGAGATCTAAGCTCACAGCTGTTCCATGTAAGTGTACTTGTCGCAAGTTTTTCTGATGAAAATTCATGCTTTCATTCTAATATTATAAATTCGAAAGTCTGTCTGTCTGTTACACTCTTCACGCCCAAACCGCTGAACCGATTTTGAGTCCCGGGAAAACATTTTGTTCTGGAAAAATTTACAGTTCCCGTACGATAACGAATTTTGACGCAACGGTGTCATCTAGTAAATTATAAATGCTTTTAATAAACGAGGATTCAAGTTAGTATAATGTGTAGGAAAGCAGAAATAATATTTTAGTCTCTAGACTCTAGAGGCCAATAACAACATGCGATTTATTATTATTGGAAATGCATTGTTATGTGCGTTAATCGTTATTATGACGAAATGTCTCAAAATCCCTGTGTTCAAGAGTTATGGGCTATGACGCATTGAAAACATGTTACCGTGTGAACGAAGACCTATTATGCTAGACGAGATGGTTATTTGATTGCCAGTACATATAATTTAAAGGCAGATTTACATTGAATCAGTAACTGATGTCACTCCACTGACGTGCTGACCTGGCACTGCCATAGTGTAAAGGCAGATTTACATTGAGTCTAGATCTTATTTCTGTGAGTCAGGGGTTCTCGTCAGTGTACTGTGCTGAAATCAATTTACACTATGGCAGTGGCCAGGTCAGCACTGACGCGGCAGTGGACTAACGTCAAATACTGACTCAATGTAAATCTGCCGTTACATAGGGCCTCGTATCGGCTATTTTAACCACAAAGCTTTTCTTGTGTCTAACTTAATTTTTTTACAGGTAAACGTAGCGAACACGAGCATAGAATTGTCTAGACAGAACATGAGTCGGTTCGCTCGGATACTGTTCCCGCCAAAACCGGAGGTGCTCAGCAATATGTGTAAACAAGGCTTCGATGACGCCCTTCGTTTTCTACATAGAAACAACATGATCACTTGTACAAGGTACGTGATTATCTTCTGTATTGTATTGTTATTTTGTGATTAAAAAAAAAAAACACGATCGTTCAACTATCCGTGACCGTACATTCATTTATTTGATTTTTGTAGCAAACGAACGTTAATGGGCTTATTACCACCTTACTAAATTTAGACGTCCTAATTAGGATCCTAAAAAGAAGACTAATTAGAAGCTCTGATTCCACCAATCAGAAGCCACACTTGTTCCGATTTAGTACGCTAATAATTAGGATCCTAACTTTCCAAATGTTATTTCTACAGAAAAATACTACAGGGCAATTCCATATGTGACTGACTCTACATTTGATACGACTTGCGTTTTATTTTGTCATATATTATGGTTACTATCATGTTGTTAATATCAATTTTAAGATGGCTTTGGAGCAGATTAAACAAGTTAACTTATGTAGAAAAATGGTATACACTGTTGTTTTCAAATAGCATTTTTTTAGTCAAACATAAACGTGACCGACACTACATGCAAAAGGAAGTCGTTTCCGAGAGTGTTTGTAAACACCAATAATCTTCCTCTCTGTGTGCTAAATAACTCGACTTTGTATTTTTATTGAAAGTGCATGAAACAAACTATTATAAAATGGTTACCTATAACCTGTAAGTTATTTAAAAAAATATTTATTAGCAAAAGAAATTGTGACCGACACTACAGCCCAAAACGTGACCGACACTACACTCACTTTGTACAGGTAAAAGTCGGTAGTTTTACATGAAACCTTAAAATTTATATATCTCAGCGCGTACAATACTAACTCTAAAATTATATAAAAGCAAATCAGTAATTAGTTAATTCATGAAAATGCTTTTTTTGAGCTTAAACATCACAAAAACGAAATCACTAATCAGTCAAAAAATAACTCAACACAAAATCTTCTCAAAAACTATTAACATAATAACCCAAGAGCCAGCGATAGGCAGACTTTCGTCATTTTCTTAAGCTAAAAATTTTCCTTTATATGAGCTCTATAGAGGTAAGAACGACCAGACACTATGGAGTTTCGGTCGTTATTACTTTAGAAGGTTTCCAGTTCTGCAGGTCTACCTTACGTTCAATAAAGTTTAAAGATCAAGAATTTAATCTTATTTTTTTGCGATATCTGCAAGGATCTCATATTCTACTGCCAGATTTTTGTGACAATTGCTTCCCATTTCCAGACGTCGCTAAATTTTGGATTTTATTTGACTTTGAGGTGGTCTGGCAGGTTCTTAAAATAATTATTTAGCTTTCGACTTCTCTCTCTGCTTTCTATAGCTATTTTCGCCATCTATCAGCAAAAATAACAAACAAAACGCTACTTTTGGGCGTGATCGACTCTATAATGTGACTGACACTACAATAATATTTTTTAGAGTTTAGGTGTTATAAAAAAGGATGACAAATTTTTAATGCCGGTATCATTTGAGTAACGCCGCACAGTAGTCCGAAATCGCTAAATAGTGGACATTCGCAAAAAAGTTCGATTTTGGTGTGGAAAAAAATACCATCCGATAGATTTCAAGAGGAGTAACAATAAATCCTCTTTAAGTTTTTTATAAAAATGTATATTTAAGGTGAAAAAAAAAAATAATTACGAAAATGTTGTATGGGAAAGAATCTATAAATAGATTTTTTTGCAAAAACTACTAGGTCTTTCTGGTTCATTTTTGAAACAAGTAAAGTTCTAGTAGTATATAAGGTTCACAAGAAAAAATACGAAAATTTACGTGCAGCCTTTTGCAGTAGAGGGGTTCAAAATTTTGAAATAATTTTACTAACTTTTTAGGTGTGAAAAAAATACTATTCGATAGATTTCCTAAAGAGTAACAATAAATCCTTAGTAAAAAATACACACATATATATATATATATATATATATATATATATATATATATATATATATATATATATATATATATATATATATATATATATATATATATATATATTCTAAATCTATTTTCGTTATTTCAGATGTTGTCCTAAAATCCTGAAAAGAGAGAGATTTTGAATTAATAAAGAGATTATACGTTGTATTGCAGACAGTTTCTTCTGGGAAGCTTATCAATATAGATCACTTTCGAAATTATTCTAGGGAAACAGCATAGCTGTATGTAAAGCTTTATCCGTGGCACTACATGCCTGCAAGTGTTCATAAACTTCTTATACATGGTGCTGATATTTGTAAGCATTTTGACTTTATTCCAATTGGCTATTTGAGTGAAGAAGCTTCAGAGGCAAGGAATAAAGAATTTAGAAATACTAGAGAGATGCATACTAGAAAGACGAGTCGAGCAGAAACTAATAAAGATTTGTTGCACAACTTCTCAATAAGCTCTGTTCCATATTTGTCTCACATTCGTCCAAAGTTGTCTAAAAATAAACACCAAGAATTTCATCCAGACACAGTCGACCTGTTGCTTAAAAGACCTCTTTTATCAGAAGATTACGAAGAAAGTGAAGTTGTGTCATTACAAGGCGATGATAGCATTGGAGATCCACTATGTTTGTAAAGCGCGTTGGTTTAATTGATTATTATTTATTATTGTTTATATTTTATAAGTTTCATTTGAAATTGTTTGAGTAATTATTTTATTATAATTACAATAGTTAAGTCAGAAAGTAGTTAGTTTTAGTTTAATTTTGTTTTTGCTATCCATGTTTGTAAATATAAGTATTGTTGCTATTTATGGACTCGTTTTATATTATATATATAGGATTTACGTCAGACATATTAATAAATAAAATGACACTTAAATTTCAAATTATAACTCTATTTTAAACAATCATTCAACAGAAATTATAATAGTAAGTAATCTATTGTTATATTATTTCTAATTTACACAAAGTAATTAGAATAATTAGAGTCAGGGATAAGCTAGCAAGATACAACTAGTGCACCGAGCCTCGCCAGAGCCGAGACTGCCCGCGCAAGGCTTGCTCCGCCATTTATAACGATAGACTCAGTAGTGGGGAGAGTGGGGAGACTTGAAGAACCGGCTATGACGTGCTCGGTGCAGGTGTTGTTTACACAAATTCTTGCTATAGGCGCGTACGGCGGTACAGGCGCCGTCACGGCCATACTGACATGCGTGCGTCCTCGCACGCGCCTCATCCCATATATCTGTTACATCAGTTACCTGTGGACACAATAAGTATAGTTCGTCAATCCTGACATACACTAACCTCATTATTACAATTTTACACTAGTCACTGACATAAATTAAGCTGTATAATTTTGGTCTGGCTCAAGGCCCTGCAAAACTATAACAATCAGTAATTTCTGCTAGTCCGGAATTTATATTCCCTGTAGCCATAGCCATTATGATTTGCTATTTTTTTTTTTAAATATAAAAACCCCTTTTTTTTTTTTTAACATGTGCCCTGCAACATTATTGGACCGGCCCCTACTTAAGCCCTTCAATAATGTTGGACTGGCCCCTTTTTTTTTTTTTTTTTTTTTTTTAAGACTCATTAGGCCTATGAACATCTGCTTGTACAACTATTAGGTGTTCAGGTTGTACAGTGCGTAAAGGAGAGTTAGCTGGCATAGTACCTGAATTAGCAGATATAGTGTTTGAGTTAGCTGATATTGTGTCTGAATTAGCTGATATTGTTTCGGAATTAGCTGATATTGTGTCGGAATTAGCTGACAATGTTTCTAAGTTAGCTGACATTGTTTCTGAGTGAGAAGATATGTTATCTAAGCTAGCTGACATGGTATCCGAGTTAAACGATACAGTATCAGAAGTACTATGCAGGATTTCAGAATTATTTAAAGGGTCATCAATTTCGTGAACAATATTTTCTGAATGGTCCGCCGTCACGTCGTCATCACTATAACAGTCTTCGGCAATCTCAAGAAAATCTGAAAGACCTCGAGGTACTTCTCGTAAATGTTCGTGGGAAAATTTGTACAACCGATTCGAACCGTTAATGTGTTTCAATTCATAACGATCGTTGTCTAAAATAGCAACTATTTGAAATGGACCTTTAAATTTTCTGTTTAATTTAGTTTGGTGTCTTTCCTCAGATTTTACGAAAACAAAATCGCCTATTGTGAAGGGGCGTACTCTTGCTTTGCCTTTATTAAATCGGATAGTGTCAGCCTCAGAGCATTTAGTAATGTTATTGGAAGCGCTAGAACGAATATCAATAAGGTTTTGTCGGGATGTCTCGTCATCACTTGTATTATAACTTATTCTACTGAGCCCTAAGGAATGTCCTTGGATACCAAACATCAGTTCGAGCGGGGTAAACTTTGTGACTCTAGAGCGTGTACTGTTAAGGGCTAATTGAATTTCACCTAATTGATCTTGCCATGAGCTACTGGAATCACATTCTATTATGGTTAACAAATTTTTTAAGGTACGCATTATTCTTTCAACCTGACCGTTGGCTCTACTGGTTCCTGTGGCGATGAGATGTAATTGAATATTATGTTCCTTGCAAAAATTCTTAAATTCAGCGTTATCATAAGAGCGACCTCGATCGGCAATGATTCGTTTTGGTGCTCCAAAAAGATTAACAAAATTTTTAACTGCCTTAATGGCATGAAATGAATTTAAGGTAGTAACATGTTCTAATACTACAAATTTTGTAAAGGCATCGATGGCCACAGAGCAATATTCTTTTCGCTCACTTTTTCCACTTAGTTTGCCTGACAGGTCTAAATGAACTGTATGCCAAGGGATGGCTGGTTTTGGAATAGGATGCAATTGAATCTGTTGGGCACCAGAAGGACCTTTAGAAGCCTTGCAAATAACACAAGAGTCAACATATTTTTTAACAAATTTTGCCATATTAGGGAACCAGTAGAGGTCATACAGTTTATCAAGAGTCTTTTCATACCCAAGGTGTTTCAATTCATTATGAACATGGCCAATTAGGGTCCATATCAGAGATCTAGGGATTATAGGCAACCATTTTGAATGTTTTCCTCGTTCAATTTTTCGGTATAAAACGCCCTGTCTTATATCGTATGTGTGTGATATTTCAGTGGAAAAATTATTAGATCGTAGTTGGGTAATAGTATCTAGAATTTCGGGATCCCGCTGTTGCTCTACCAGCAACCATCCCTTTTCTAATTCCGTAAAATTAACAGTTATTGGAGCTTGATGTTTTTTTTGAAATAATTTGTCTTGTGCAAAATTACGAGATAAAAAATCGGCATGAGCCATATTTTTTCCAGCTTTGTAAATAACTTCAAAATCATAGGATTGAAGGATAGCCCACCACCGGTGGACTCTTGGGGTTAAGTCTTTTTTTGAAAATGAGGCTTTCAAGGAATTGCAGTCAGTGAAAACTGTGAATTTACGTCCATATAGGTAATGCCTGAAATGTTCCACGGCTTTAACTACTGCTAGAGTCTCAAGCTCATATGAATGGTAACGACTTTCTGCATCACTTGTTCGATGACTAAAATAAGCTACAACATGAGGTAAATTTTTAACTTTTTGAATTAACACTGCACCATAACCTTCACTGCTCGCATCTGTATGGAGCTCTATTGGTAAAGTAGGGTCAAAAATTTTGAGAACAGGTTCAGATGTTAAACAATCAATAATAGTTTTGAGAATTTTATCGTGATGGGGTTCCCATATTATTTTACCTTTACCTGCAGCGGTTAAGGGATACAATGGCTTTAACAATTTTGAAAAATTTGGAATAAACTGACGAAAGTAAGACGCCAAACCAATTAACTGTCTAACTTGAGTTACGGTACTTGGGGTCGGTAATGATTTTAAAGCTTCTATTTTACGTGGATTTGGCTGAATCTGTCCTGATGATATAACGAAACCTAGATATTCGATTTTGGTTTTCATAAAAGAACACTTATGAAAATTGAAGGAAAATCCAGCTTTTGAGAGGGTTTCTAGTAGTTTATCTAATCTGGCTAATCCTTCAGCGATAGATTCTGATGCAGAAAGTACGTCATCCATATAAACGAGAATTCTATCGTCATTAAGTTCCTTAAGGGAATTATTTATAGCTCTCTGAAAGACTTGTGGAGCATTTCTAAGGCCAAACGGCATTTTTAAATACTCGAACTGCCCAGTAGGTGTAACAAATGCGGTTTTTTCGACTGAATCTTCATGAACTTTAATTTGGTGAAAGCCAGATGCCATATCTATGGTGGTAAAGAATTTAGCTCTGTGTAACTTATCAACTTGGTCACTAATAAGCGGAAGTGGATAACTATCGGGTCGTGTATTTCTATTTAATTCCCTATAGTCGACACACATACGATCGCTACCATTTTTCTTTTTTACTAGCAAAATAGGGCTTGCGAATGGTGATGAACTTTCTCGGATAATTTTAGCATCTAGAAGTTCCTTAATTTTTGCGTTAACAATTTCTAATTCGGTTGGAGAAAGTCTGTAGGGACGCCTATGGACTATTTTATTAGGATCAATTAAATCAATTTTTAAGACACCCGTACTAACTTCTGTAGTTGGCAAATTATCAATAAAGTGGTCTGAGTACTTGTTCAATATGTTAATCAAGGTTTCCTTGTCATCACCTGTTAAGTCAGTATCTATAGACTGGAAATTATTATTACCAAGAGTAGAGCTAAAATTATTGCTTTTGGACCTATAAAATATTAGTTTGTCATTACTAATTTTTACAGAAACACCGTCACGCAATATATCACGTCCCAATAGAAAATCTTCGCTCAAGCATTTATCTGGTAGAACATGAAATATTACATCTAAGGGAAAATTTTGAACTAGAATTTGACATTTTACTTGTAAATGAGAAATTATGTTATTGCCGCCTATGCCTCTCAGAGTAATTTGTTCACGAAATCTTTGGCCCACCAATAACTCACACTTAGTTTGACTTACGAGACTACATTCTGATCCTGAATCAAAAATAAATGAAAATTTCATACCATTCGTTTCTAGGATACCATGCGCAGTTTTACAGCATAAGTTGACTTGCTTGATACCCGAGGAGTCGTCTTCTTTCTTCGTATACCGCTTGGGGCAGCTACTGGCAATATGGTTGGAGTCTTGGCAGATGTAGCAGTAGCTCTTTGATTTTGAAGTATCCAATTTAGCTAAAACAGAACCACTTTTATTACCGCGCTGTCTGCATTCACTACCCCGATGTCCAATTTTCCCACAAACATTACAAGCGCCTCTAAAAGGACGGAACTTTTTCCGTTCTACTTCAGTCATAGAAGAATCTTCATGAGTTCTTTTAAGCGTAAAGCTTCGTAAAATTCGAAACAGTTGATGTTTGCTGTTTATAATAGCTGAACTCAGTTCGCGACGTATTTTGTCGTTACATTGAGATAAAACAGATATTGCAAATCCAGTTGTAACATTTTCGGGCAAATTTGTGTTCGGAATTTTTTCTATTAGCTGCCATAGGCGCATGCCTGCTTCAGCTGGAGTTTCATCGTTACCAAGGCGAAACTTAATGACTTGATCAAAATAATCTTGCATCATCATTGGTTTTGCAAAGTTCGAAATTAATATTTCCCGAATGCTCTGCCAGGTCATTTGATTAGGCTGTATTTTCGTGAGACATGTCGCGGCGCGACCCTTAAGACAGTGAGTAAGAGCAATAATTAAATCAACGCCTTCTAAATTTTTCTTCTCAATAATTATGTCATTTAAAGTGCACCAATTAGTTATGTCTGAATCGGTTTCATCCGGGTCAAATGGCACCAACTTGATAGGTATTGATGAATCCACAGATTGAGAATTTAAACTGTCTGCAATTTTCTTAAAAATGGCTTCCATGCCAGAAGAGAAAAGAGACATTTGCTGTTCCATTAAATTAACGGAACCCGGGTTGTGGGGCGGATCCGATCCCACTTCTGATATAGGATTTACGTCAGACATATTAATAAATAAAATGACACTTAAATTTCAAATTATAACTCTATTTTAAACAATCATTCAACAGAAATTATAATAGTAAGTAATCTATTGTTATATTATTTCTAATTTACACAAAGTAATTAGAATAATTAGAGTCAGGGATAAGCTAGCAAGATACAACTAGTGCACCGAGCCTCGCCAGAGCCGAGACTGCCCGCGCAAGGCTTGCTCCGCCATTTATAACGATAGACTCAGTAGTGGGGAGAGTGGGGAGACTTGAAGAACCGGCTATGACGTGCTCGGTGCAGGTGTTGTTTACACAAATTCTTGCTATAGGCGCGTACGGCGGTACAGGCGCCGTCATATATTATACCCATACAATTTTCGTAATTATTTTTTTTTTCGCCTTAAACATTCATTTTTGTACAAAACTTATCAAGGATTTATTGTTACTCTTCAGGAAATCTATCGAATAGTATTTTTTCCACGCCTAAAAAGTAAGTAAAATTATTTCAAAATTTTGAACCCCTCTACTGCAAAAGGCTGCACGTAAATTTTCGTATTTTTTCTTCTGAACCTTATATACTACTAGAACTTTACTTGTTTCAAAAATTAACCAGAAAGACCTAGTAGTTTCTGCAAAAAATCTAATTATAGATTTTTTCCCATACAATATTTTAGTATTTTTTTTTTTCACCTTAAAAATACATTTTTATAAAAAACTTAGTAAAGATTTATTGTAACTCTTTAGGAAATCTTTCGAATAATATTTTTTCCACACCTAAAAAGTTAGTAAAATTATTTCAAAATTTTGAACCCCTCTACTGCAAAAGGCTGCACGTAAATTTTCGTAATTTTTTTTCTAAACCTTAAATACCCCTAGAACTTTACTTGTTTCAAAAATGAACCAGAATTACCTAGTAGTTTTTGCAAAAAAATCTATTTATAGATTCTTTCCCATACAAAATTTTCGTAATTATTTTTTTTTTCACCTTAAATATACATTTTTATAAGAAACTTAAAGAGGATTTATTGTTACTCCTCTTGAAATCTATCGGATGGTATTTTTTTCCACACCAAAATCGAACTTTTTTGCGAATGTCCACTATTTAGCGATTTCAGACCACTGTGCGGCGTTACTCAAATGATACCGGCATTAAAAATTTGTCATCTTTTTTTATAACACCTAAACTCTAAAAAATATTATTGTAGTGTCAGTCACATTATAGAGTCGATCACGCCCAAAAGTAGCGTTTTGTTTGTTATTTTTGCTGATAGATGGCGAAAATAGCTATAGAAAGCAGAGAGAGAAGCCGAAAGCTAAATTATTATTTTAAGAACCTGCCAGACCACCTCAAAGTCAAATAAAATACATACTACTAGAACTTTACTTGTTTCAAAAATGAACCAGAATGACCTAGTAATTTTTGCAAAAAATCTGTGTATAGATTCTTTCTCATACAACATTTTAGTAATTATTTTTTTTCACCTTAAAAAATACATATTTATAAAAAAATTTAATAAGGATTTATTGTTACTCCTCTTAAAATCTATCGGATGGTATTTTTTTCTACACCAAAATCAAACTTTTTTGCGAATGTCCACTATTTAGCGATTTCGGACCACTGTGCGCCGTCACGTAGAAAAGTTTCTAATTTTATTGATGTAAAAGTAATTTTACTGCAATTAAAGACAAAAGTAATGTTTTTTATGTGACCGACACTACAACTCGACACTGTGATCTTACAAGCCTATTATATCTTTATAAAACTGAATTTACTCGAATCTTAAAAGCTATATCGGTATTTAATTGTTTGAGCAATCAGTGTGTAACAAAATATTACAAGAATTTAAAATACATAACGTGAAAACTAAGTCAGAACTTCATCACTCAAAACCACACTCAGCCGAGCTCACGACATCATCTCATAAATGGCAGCTTTGCTAGAAAAGTAATGCTTAGAAATTGTTGCTTCTATAAAATCTTAATAGTACCATAATGCTGTGACTATAATCAAGTATTTTTAATACCAAAATCAGGTATTTATTTTCTTAGTTTATGGTAGACTTTTACATGGAACTGCCCTACAGAATCTGTAGTATCGTAAACGTCTTAAGCTGTGCCCTATTTCAATGGCTATGCTCGAATTTCGATCATACATTTGACACGTTCGTTATCCCCCAGATGTCTGGCGGTACAGACAACGTACCAGTTACAGGATGTGCTTGATGACAGCAAGTTTGAATACGACCCCGACTGCGAAGAGTGCAAGACACATAGACAGGTGAGTCACAACTCACAGTCACATCAAAACGACCGACGAACGGCAAAAAGGGTTCCCAATATCGCATCGTAAACAAAGTCCCTGCTCACAATAATATGCGTTGTAGCCATGTAATAAAATTCGCTAGTCAATTAGGCGCCTAGACCCAGGGCCGGATCTACCATGTCTATATGGCTATTTGGGCTTAAGCCCATGGCCCCATGAGTTCAAGGGCCTCCGCCGCCCAGCTAAGTCAAGTCAAAAATAGACGATAATGCGAAAGAATTCATAATTTTATTAATTTTTTGTTGGTATCCCTGAGAATCCTACGATCAAGGTTTAGGTGTTGGTACTACGAACTGACAGTTAAAATGTTGTAGTCCTAAGTAGTTTCAGCACTTTCAGCCCAGGGCCCCATAAGCTCACGGTCCGGCCCTGCCTAGACCGTGCGTGAAACACTAATTTAGATGAACACATATACATTCAATAGCTGTGACGCTACGCTCAGTCATGATATCATGCCCCCTAAGTTGCCAGTTTAAGGGCCTGTTTTACAACTTTCTGATAAAGTGCCGAATGCTCTATTCACAACTTTTTTGACAGATTCTCCATACTTGATCTGTCAAGTTATTGTTGGATAGCCTATTCGTCACTTATCAGGAAGTGGTGAAGCAGGCCCTAAATCCGTTAAAAACAATATCATTTATCTCTAATGTTCATTTTAGGACGCACTTGTTGATGACCTGCCTGACACTGTGATGACGATATTCGAAAACGCTATCCACTCAGCCAATAACGGCCTAGTCAACTGGGTGATGCGGCAGCGTGGCATGCGATACATCTCTCTACTAGCGCTGCCGTACAGGGTGCCTGCTGACGTCATGTACGCCACGTTCACCAAGTGAGTAGTTCATTCACTCATCAGTTCATTATATGACTAAGTAAACCAGATGATGAGATAGCGTGGTATTCGTTAATCGTTACAATAAGCGCTACCGTACAGGGTGCCTGCTGGTGTCATGTACGCCACGTTCACCAAGTGAGTAGTTCATTCACTCGTCAGTTCATTAAACGGCTAAGTAAACTAGGTGATGAGATATCGTGGCATTTTTTAATCGTTAAAATAAGCGCTACCGTGCAGGGTGCCTGCTGACGTCATGTACGCCACGTTCACCAAGTGAGTAGAAGTAAACTAGGTGATGAGATAGCGTGGCATTCGTTAATGACTACGATAAGCGCTCCGTACAGGGTGCCTGCTGACGTCATGTACGCCACGTTCACCAAGTAGTTCATTCACTCGTCAGTTCATGAAACGGCTAAGTCAACTAGGTGATAAGAGAACTCGTAGCATTATCATTTTTATTCCATTTATTTAATATTCAAGGTCAACTTCAACAAGTGATAAAAATAAATTTAAAGATAAAACTATACTTGTATTTTCAATTGTTTCCTATATCTGTGGTCAGTAACTTTATATACTAGGCCAGTGTTTCCCAAACTTGTCGGGACCGCGACCCATCTACAAGAAAGTTTTAAGTTCGCAGCCCACATTGTGTCATGAAGACAAAAAAGCAGCGGTTTGTTGCTGCCGCAGCATTTACCATTCTTATCGTAGTTCACTGCCATAATATCATCATCGTCAGCCTTACTTACTTACAATAATTACGTTTGCGTTCGAATGCCCCGCCCCCATCCCGCACGCACCCACGACGACGAACGAACGAGTAAAATGACAATCGAACGAGTACGACAATCGTCCTTATAGTTTCAGGGCCCACCCAAAATCTAGCCGCGACCCACCAGTGGGTCGCGACCCACACTTTGGGAAATACTGCACTAGGCAATCGTTAAGCTAACAGTTTACATAAACTTAAATTGTTACAATAATTTTATCAAATTATAAACAACTGTCTTTATTGTGCAATATATAGTTCTACTTACTCCTTGGAATAATAGATAGTAGATACTCAGTGTTCAATGAGCGTATATTACGCATAATTTTTTGTCCTAGGGCCTAGGCTAATGTACCATCGAGGAAATTTATTCCTAGGCATTTGACGGACCTACGTCATGTGGTCGGCTTATATCAATTCAATGTTAGCTGCTGTTCGGTCGGATGGGTTTGATTTAACGCGACCAAATTACTTAGGTCCGCCACCTGTCTAGAAATCAACTTCTCTAATAGTACAAAACGATTTTGAAGTTTCATATTGGCCAAGAACCTCATAGGAGCATAGAAAACTAGATGACGCCCACAACTCCGTTCCGCTATTTGTTTATCACGCAGGAACCGTACATTTTCCGGGATAAAAAGTATCCCCGGAACTCAAATTAAAAAAATGGGTTTAGTGGTTTGGACGTGAAGAGATAACAGGCACACTTTCGAAATTAATATAATATTAGTATGGATTAGGTCATTACACTTAGTCCAATCATAAATAAATTGTATATTTAAATTTTAAATACCCTCTGTATATAAAAGCATAATACTGGCACCAGTAGTCAGCCTTTTAGTGGAAAGCGCAAGTTTAAATGTGGATAGAAAATTATTTAAAATAGTACCTAATCAAAAACCTTTTGTACTCATTCACTTAATCATTTATTAAACTTTGTTATGAAATTAACATATAAGATAAATTTTCTTAAGAAGTATTGAAAATAAAGTATTTTTCAAAATAAGGCACATTTCCCCAGTACTCAGCCGTCACAACCCAGTTCTCGGCCAAATAGCTACCAGTAGTCAGCCTCTCCTTAGATGGGCCTCGAAAGAGACCTATGGAACTGAAACAAATAAACAATGCATGTCTGGTCTCTGACAATGCCAAAAAACTAAGAAATTACTTGGTAGGTAGGTGCTTCATAAATAAATGAATAAATTAAGCAGTGTAAGTTATTAATGGCTGAACACTGGGTATACCTAGGGTTGCCATCACCCGAATTGCCTTCGCCGGTCAGGCACGACAAAATTCCCGGACATTTGGCCGAAATGTGGTTATTTCCCCGGACACCTCATAAACAGTAATTGACGATAACATCTTGCCAATTTTTGCTTTTTCAACAAAAAATTGTAAAATCTGACTAACTCAAGTCCGTGCAGGAAACCGTGTCAGTTTTCATCTTTTGTTTATTGCTGCTGGCTGCATGACTTAAAAGTAAAATTTCTCTCAACAAAAGTGTCCGGATTTCACCCGGACACTTTTCAAAAACCCGCCCGGACGCACCCCGGACGCCCTTCAAACTAGGACAAATCCGGGGAAATCCGGACGGATGGCAACCCTAGGTATACCTCACCAGTACTCAGCCGTGGTTCGACCGTATCTAGTTAGGCGGCCGACTACTGGTTTTTATATGGAATTTTGTATGACCAGTACTCAGCCGGGGGTGGCCGAACACTAGATAATGTACAAGAAACGCATACCCAGTAGTCAGCCACCTCATTATTTAAATAACTATAAAGAAACTGTTCTATAACTCATTTGATTTAGACGTAAAAAATGTAATAACAATATATTTTAATAAAACATGACACAAAAATTAATAAGAAATCACAATAACTCACCTTTTTGTCGGGCACTTCCCACTAAGAAAATTTTGGCGCGCACGCCGCATCTTGGCTCGACTAGTGACAACGTCGAATTGGAATCAGATTACCATTTCTTGCAGCCACTCAGCGTCACTGTGACGTTCTGAACTGACCAATAAGAAGGCCAAGCTTTTTTTAAAAGTAATTTGATTGGTTAATTTGCAATAGAACGCTATTTCTATAGGTTTTTAGCTGGAAAAGGCTGACTACTGGTGTGGGGCTGACTACTGGCGGCCTTACCCTAGCTGAAATAAAAGCTGCTAAATGATTTAAAATTTACCCTTTTGCTACTGTAGCGCCACCCTAATTTAACGCATTTCAGCGGACACTTTTTACATACAGAGATAGTTCTCCTCCATCTACACTCCATAACACGGTAAAATAGCAAATATTAATAATATCTGATAATATTAAAACAATTGCATATTATGTTTGTTGTCAACAAATAAATAATATCAAAAATTAGCTATGCTTTCTTCCTTGTTCAGTGACGTGACTTATCATTAGAATACATATTATTTATCAGTTAATAATGTTTTGACGGTACAAATCTATATGCAAGTCAATATTATTGTTACTTACACATTAATTTCTATTTATGAAAAACGTACGATAGTAAAAACATCTGGCAATCTTCATTGGTCCTACGATCAGCTGTCTGTTTAAAGATAAATAATTATTCCTAAAAAAACCTATTCTAACCCCATTCCTGTCATTTACTAATGCATGCTGGGTTTTTAGTTACTTCGGTGATAAAGTAGAGAGGCACGCGGTCCAGTACTCTGTGGTGGGCAGTATTCACGTGCTTAGGAAGCGGTGTATTCGGCACAACAACGTTATGACTAGGTTAGTGCAATGCTACGGTGGTGGGGCTTTTTTTTGACCATAGACTAAGGAGATCAGTGAAACGGTGGTGGGTTTTTTGACCATAGAATTAAAGAGATTCGTGCAATATGCTATTTGTTGTGGGCACTTTGATTATAGACAAAAGACAGTGCAAGTGCAACGGTGGTTAGTTAGGTTGGTGCAATTTATGCAATTTATTTTATTTTATTTATTTACCATTTATTTCAGGAATCTTGTCCCAAATTATAAACTAGATGTACCACGCGGCTTCGCTCGCGTAAATTAGGAATTTTACGGGAACCGTACATTTTCCCCGCAAAAAAAAATAGCTTATGCCCCTTCACGTGGTCTACTCTATATCTGTGCAAATATTGCCATAAAAATTGCTCCAGTAGTTCGTGAGATAAACCCTTAGGTAAACTAATATTTCCCCCGTCTTTTCCACATTTTCCTCTGTTTCTTTGGTCCTATTAGTCTTAGCGTGATAAAATATAGCCTTATAGCCTTACTCGATAATTTTTTAAATCGGAACAGTAGTTTTCCTGAGATTAGCGCGTTCAAGCAAACAAACAAACAAACTCTTCAGGTTTATAGTAATCATGATGATGATGATGATGAATGTAATTTGCATAGTAGCATATGCTTTCCGTTCTTAAAACAACGTCGAAACTCCCTAACTTGTATCTATAAAGAATCAAAAGTTCTCTCAGCACCTTCCGAACCATGGTATACCTCGGAGCAAAATCTTATTTATTGGTAGCATATGCTTAGAATACTTCTCACGAAACCGAAGTCACCACATGTTTCTACATAAATTTTGAGGAGTTCCGTCCTCCGAAGTCCGAAATTTTTACGATGCGGTATTTAATTAAAAATGTATGGAAGAAAAAAAATGTCTTTCAGTGCTGCTACTTTTGCAGTAAACTCTATGTAAGGGACACATACACACCCTAAAGTATTATCACTTATTTTTGTTACACCCTGTACATACATTACAAAAAAAAATATACAGAAATTTTAATAGAGTTGTGACCTTAAAAATACCTTTAGGCATGTGAAATGCAAAAACAAAGTATGGATAATGTCGATGATTTTTAGTTTCAAGCGGCTTGACTTATTAAAAAAAAAAAAATATTTTCGGACAACTTATAGGATCCATTAAATGTTAGTATAATCTTATATATAGTTTTGTTAGTACTTATATTTAACTAGGGACATAGTTATATTCATTAAATTGCCGACAAACGGACATCTCCCGCCATCTGCTATCTCCTTCAGAAGACCGTCACTGCTGCCCCTTATGCGATGTAGCAATGACGCCGCTTTTCTGCGTAAGATGGCGCTAAAACTATCTACGTCAGCGTGAGCAAACATAGAGGAGGTGCTGCAAAAACGGGGCAACTTTAACAGTGCTCTGAAAGCATTATTATACTGGACCCGCAAGGCGCTGTACGATTTCTGCGTGTACTTGACCCACAGACTGCTCGAGTAAAATGATGTGCAATTTGCTTTAAAAAGCGTCACTTTAACTGCGATGGAACATCGAGCAAATCTGCGTGCCAACATATTCGCTCTTACCGAAAGCGCCCTGCGTTCCCTCTCCATGTCAACATCATCTTTTAAATCTTCAGTCACATAATGCCCCAGATATTTAAATTGCTTAACCCTTTTTAGAGGCTTATCATATAAATTTATTGGGGGTATGATATTTGGACACTTATTACCAGCTTTAAACACCATGTATTCACTCTTTGCGACATTATACACAAGTCCATGGATACCAGCATATGATTCGCAGATTCTTAAAAGTTTTCTGAGCGCGCTTACCGAGGGGGCCAGCAGCACCATGTCATCTGCATAACTTACATTATTCACACATACGTGGCCAATGTGACAACCAATACGTGTGCTGCTGAGCTCCTCGATCAGCTCATTTACGTACAGGTTGAAGAGGTTTGGCGAGGTTAACCCCCCCTGCCTCACCCCACACTCCATTTTGTAAGGCTCAGAAAACTCATCCGCCCATCTAACAAAATTTACTTGACTGAAGTACCAGTATTAAAAGACTTCCAATAGGTCCCTCGACAAACCCGTCTTTTCTAGCTTATCCCATAGAAGATTTTAAGCAACCAGGTCAAATGCCTTCGATAAATCCAGGAAACAGGCATACACAGGAGTACGCCTGTCAGTGTAGTATCTGACAGTGTGCTTCAAGCTGAGGATGGCGCTCTCTGTGGACAATCCACGCCTAAAGCCGTGTTGTCCGTAATGTAATTTAAGAAAAGCGTCCAACTGAGAATTAAGCACACTGTCAAATACTTTGGCTATAACAGTCGCAAGAGATATTGGCCTATAATTAGTTCCATCCGATATGTCCCCCGTCCTATTTTTGACTACTGGCACTACCAATTGTTTTCAGCATCTCATCGGGCAGGTAAGAATGAACTAAGCACAGATTAATTAATAGCAATGCCAATACCCTAGGCAGATGAAAACCAGCGTGCTTTAGGTGCTCAATGCTGAGACCATCGTGCCCAGGTGACTTACCTTTTTTCATTGATTTTATTATGGACTCAATCGTCTTTGCCTTAATATGCGTGACAAGGTGACCTGTTCGCGATGGTCCAGCATCGAGCGATCCTATTGACTGGCCTAAACGAGACTTAATATTAAATTTATCTTTAAAAATATTTGCAATATCTTTGGGGTTGCTAATACCATCGACGCTCACAGGGAGACCAGATCTAACATTTAAAATGTTAGTGGCTTTCCAAAAACGTCGAAAATCACCCTTAGAAAAATGGGAAGCTAATGTATCCATTTTTAACTGCTCCTGGTTATTTTGACACCACTTAAGTCTTCCTTTAAAAATCTTTCGACTTTTTACCATCTCATCGTATTCTTTCCCATGTTTAGGTCGACCAAACCATGTCCAAATAAGAAATTTAGACTTGGCCTCCCTGTGTGCATCTTTGACATATTTATTCCACCCCATAATTTTTTTCTTACGAGGACCACCATTATTAGAAGAGGTCTCACTAGCAGCAGATATTAAGGTTGATACAATTTTGTTATAAAAATTATCAATTATATGTTTATGAGAGGAATCATTACAGAAGTCGAAACAACATGTAGTAAAACTGTCAGGAAAATCTATTAATTTTAATTTTTCATTACATAATTGTAAGTATCTTTTTATTTGATTATCTGATCTAATCCCCCATATTGCACTGTTAATCTTGTTATTTTTGTACATCGTTTTCTGTCTAGTAAGATTCAAGTTACAATTAGTTAAGAGTGGAAAGTGGTCAGACCAGTATGTGTCATAAAGGACCTTAGTTTCAACAATTAGTTCCCGGGCTGCTTCAGTGACCACGCAATGATCTAACCACCTTTCACTCCCATGGGCATCACTAATATAAGTATAAGTACCAGAATTTAAACCTAATTTACTTATATCACTGCATATCCACTTTTGTTCATAACAGAAGTCCAAAAGTTCATTGTAAAATAACTCACCGGGGTGTGCATTGTAGTCCCCCAGAATAAATACCGACTCCACAGCACTTTCCTCCACAATAGCATATAAAGAGCTAAGGCAATCCGTAAAATCAGCGAGGTTCTCCGGCTTATTGCAAGGCATGTAAACACTGCAAAACATACACGACTGACCACTAAGTTCTACTTTAATAGCACATATTCTGGGGTTATCACTTGGTATTACTGAAACACATTGGAATACACTTTTTCTCCATAATATTGCTACACCTCCATGTGGTCTGCCCACCAGCAAACCCTCTGATGTATCAACTGCAGAAGTTCCCGTACTCCCAAAATCCTGATGCACAGAAGATAAAATAGGCAAATCATGTGGTAATAGCCACGTTTCCTGCAAGGCCAATATGTCAGCTTCTTCACATAGCTGTCGAATATTCTCAATTGATCTTTTTAGGGATTTACAATTGAAAGTAACCAATGAAGTCAAAACTTTTGACCTTTTGTCGACGTTATTATGAATAAATCGCCGAAACAAAATACCCTTTGGCCACAAGTTTGCTTCTAAAAATAGATTTAACTTATATATTGGCACAAAAAGCTTAAAAGCATTATATCTCCTTTCTATTCGTTGGGATAACTTCACCAAAGAAACCTGCTCGCCAGTTCTATCCTTTATGTAGTTTATAATGTCCTGTTCCTTAGTTTCCCTATAAACATTTGTAATAAATATTGGGACTTTGCTATCCGCTGCTTTAAAGTTTTGCACATCTTTCGCACAACCTGACTTGCTAGTATATCTCCGATTTTTCTTCTTTTCGACCGTCTTCCACTCATTTTCTTTCTCATTTTGTATGTGGACATTCTTAGAAATATCATCACAAAATATTACCGAGCTGTCACTTCTATTTGTGACAGGCCGCGGTACCTTAGCGACGCCCGCAAATGATAACGACGTGCATTGTATAGAATCAGTCAGCTGATCGACTGTACTCGTACTTAAACCGGTTGTACACGTCGTAAAAGTAGCCGGTGCCGGCTCGAACGCGGCAGCGCCGCTGCTTTCTGGGCCTACCGTCTTCATTTCATTTTGCGGCACATTTTTACTAATTTGCACATGTGTGGGTAGCACCTGAGATGATAATATATTTGATTTTTCTACATCTGTCACACTGCAATCATTTTCGCATTGCAAAACATTATTGCAACTGTTTTCAGGGAGAATCCCCATCGGGCCGCTATCACATAATGAATCGTCTAGTCGAATGCGCCTCTTTTCTTGTTCACATAGCTGAAGTTATTTATAACAGCTACCGTTTTCAAATTTTCAAGATCGTTTTGGAGTTGTGTCATTTGTTCAATGGTAGCACAGGAATTACGAAGACTAACGATTTCTTGCCGCATATGTAGCATATCTTTCAACAACTTTGATGCATCCAGTTAATCAAATGTCACCGGGGGTAACTTATTTAAATTCCTTGCTACAAATACCGGTATGACATCAGGATCACTTGCTTTCAACAACCAAATAATATCTTCAATGTCACGCTGAGACTTCCCTTCACCTTTTCTATTTATCTTTCTAGTATTGTTCGGAACGGATTCGAACAATAAAGTTTTAGCCACAGATATTTCCTCCGACGAAAAGGAATCTATACATATACGTTGTAAGCTAACTTCATCCATAACTTCTACTTTATTTTGAATGAAAGTCAATAATTCCGAGATCACGACATCACAATTTGCACACTTTATAATCTTTGTGGTAGCCATATTGTATTACTTCGACATCAAAATACGATACGTCACCGCATGTTATGACGTGCTCACGCGTTGACGCGCGCGAGCGGACTCTTATGCTGCTTCTAAATAATAAATATTTTGTCGATTTTGCATTGCAGTTTTAATAAGGCCATTTAAATAATTATGTATTTTAATATCCAGATGTTTCCAAAAAGTAATTGTCGTAAAAAATATGTAGGTTATTAAGATAATGTGGCCTTTATCAAATTGGGTTTCCTGTTTTTAAAGTTTCTTGTATACAACATTATGATTCTGGAGTCCACAACATACGAGAAGTGGATGAAAACCTGTATTTTTCATCACGCTATAAAAAGCAGATTTCGTGTAGACTTTAGGCGACATGAAATATGTGACACAATTAAAAAATTCAATACTGCTAACAGTTTTCACAATTTGTCTCACTATAATTAAATATAGACATGGCACGTTTCATAACACTCGACGTGCTATTAAGTTTAATGTTATTATTTATGATGTACAGTTTAACAAGTCGACTTTCTCCTTGGTGGAAGTTTCTAGAAAACCGGATTAGTTTAAAAGGAAACCTGTCCGGTATTGCACTTACTGAATAGACGATTGCCAAATAGCTATAGTACGAGTTATTATGCATTGTTGAGTCTAAATAATTATTATTACCTAATTTAAGCCTAAAGAACCCCGGTTCGTTTGCAAACCTCGAAAGGTCAAGTCTCGGAAAACCAACTGTTGAACTTACGCTTAGTATTAATAAATACGAAGACAAGTTAATTGAAATAATGCATGTTTAACAATTAATAATTATGACCTATCAGTTGTTTTTTAGACCTTGTTAAAATTTTCCTGACCCCACTTAAAAATTCTTACCCTGTCTTAGCTGCACCAGATAGTAGGTTTAATGTCTCCAAACTTTTGTTTATTAACTACGCCGAGTAACAGAAGTCCCTAAATATTTGTCAGTTGTCTCTATGTAGAATGACTTCACTTAAAAGTTAGCGTCCGGATTAGAAATCTAGGGATTTGAGCGTGAAATAAAGTTCATTGTTCGACATTGTGTGGGATCGAAATTTTCTTAGACAACGGTTACACGGTCAATTTGGCATCAGTTCAGTCTATCAATCTGTGATTGACGCCAGACTGATGACCGAAAAGTGCATAATAAAAAAATTATCAGTCCATCAATCCGTTAGACGTTCAGTTTCGCGTCAATCTTTACCAGATTGATGGACTGAACTGATGAGAAACTGAGCGTGTAACCTACGTCTTAGATTATTTTATGAGCAGCGGCTGTACCACGAAACTGTTTTGAGACTCAAACAATCGAACGAAAATGCCGCGTCCTACTCTAACAAACGTGAAATGACGCTGTCAGAGAAGGACGTGGCATTCTCGTTCGATTGTTTGAGTCTCAAAACAGTTTCATGGTACGGCACCAAGTTCTGGATGCTAATGTTGGTCCGTTTGCAGATTTGTTGCGTGCACACCCAAGATGAGCAAGTCCCTGTGGAAGCTGAGCTGGCAGGTGCTCAGTCAGCTGCACGCGTTCCTCTACTCCGCACACGACCGCTCCGACCCCAGTGTGTTCTACAAGCTGGGCATCGAAGACAGCTTTGATAGAAGGTGAGATGAACATTCTAATTTGCTAGAACTATCCGCCTTAGCGGGCCCCTAGACGATCAATTTTATTGTGCGTAATATTATTGAGCGTCTAGGGTTGATATTGAATATCGCGCGCCTTCAATCTAATTGTCTAATAAACTGTTCAATAAAATTGAAGCGTGATATTGCACAATAAAATTGATCGTCTAGACTCTAGGTCTAGGGGCTTGATAAGAACAGTGTTCGGTGGTAGTCGTTCATTTTTTCATGATGATAAGTATTCTCTATAGATTACTTTTCATCGTACACCACAGCGAAGGGCATATTGTGTTCTTATCCTGGGTCTACTGTCCATGCCAATCATAATCGGCCCAGTCGTTTCAGAAGTGTAAACGTCTTGGCGGGGGCACTGTCATGCCCCCAGATAGTACCTAGGTCATAATATTGTGCTGATTTATAAAACAATACTCGTTTTGTATCTCCATGAGGCGTAAACATTTTCCTTGTAATTATCGTTTATCTGCCGAAAAGCTGGAGTTTAAAATGAATGCAACTGGCTTTTGGATTAATTTGCTATATTGTGATATCGTATGTGGCAAAATATGCAATAATATTTACTATTTAGTAAGTAATTGCGATACAAATTGAATTGTGATAAGGTTATTTGTGTGTAGCTGTGAACAAAACAGTGTTGTAAACGTTATCGCTCCAATGTCGACCAGTAAACAGCTGCATATAAGTCATACCCAATTATATTTCTACTAAATATTATAATACTCGTAAGGAATGATTCGTTTCTGTATGCAAGGAATAAGTTACTAAAGTATTGAACTGATTTTGATGTAATTTGGCTCACGTAGAGTAGATCTCGTGTTATAACAAATGTTTTTTTAATCGTTGGATTATAATTTATATCCCATAAAATACTCTATGCAGACGGAACTATCGTACGACAACAGTAAAAAGTCCGTACAGTTTATCGAGACATGAAATATTTATAATAATCGGCCAAGTGCGAGTCGGACTCGCGCACTAAGGGTTCCGTACCATTATAGAGCAAAATTAGCCCAAAAATTGTGTTTTTTGTATAGGAATTAGGAGCCCCCCTTAATTTTTTATTTTATTTTAATATTATTATTAAATATTAAAGTGCACATAAAACTAAGGACCTTGAGCAAAATTCAAGTACCTACCTGTTGCCATTATTAATATAGAGCCAAAAAGGCCAAAAAAATCACGTTTGTTGTATGGGAGTCCCCCTTAAATATTAATTTTATTTTGTTTTTAGTATTTGTTGTTATAGCGGCAACAGATATACACAATCTGTGAAAATTTTTATAGTATAAGTTACAGCCTGGAGACAGACAGACGGACAGACAGACGGACTGACATCGAAGTCTCAGTAATAGGGTCCCGTTTTTACCCTTTGGGTACGGAACCCTAATAAGTACTAGCTGTTGCCCGCGACTTCGTCCGCGTGGGCTTCAGTTTATAGCGCGCGGTGTCAACAAAATTGGTGTCAAATTTAAAAGCTTTTTAAAATCCTGGTACCCCTTAAATCAAAATACCCAAAAACAGCTGTGCAGTGTGCACATAATATTTCATTTTTTAAAATTAAACTTTATTTATACCAAATTTTAAAGCTTATTTAGCCCCCCATTACACAACTAACCTACCAATGATAAATAGTTTATGGGTAAAGCTATTACCCATAAACTATTTATCATTGGTAGGTTTAAGGTTACGTACGTCATTGCATAGATAAAGTACTGAGTAATGAGTTATTTATCAACGTGTATAACAATCGAAAGAATCGAAAAACCCAACTCGACATGGTACCACCTCTTATAGAAAGACATCTCTGTATTCTGAGAGAAAGACGTATGAGCAAGCGATAGCGCGATGTAGGCGACTCTTAGCGCTATCTGTTATGAATTTTTGGAACTAACTTAATTTGAACAAATTTACACATTACCACCCCCTTACAACCCCTTTTTCCAGTTAAAAAGTAGCCTATGTCGGATGTCCTTTCTCAGGCTTTAGACTATCTGTGTAGAAAATTTCATTACAATCGGTTCAGTAGTTTTGGCGTGAAAGCGAGACAGACAGACAAACAGACAGACAGACAGAGATACTTTCGCATTTATAATATTAGTATAAATAATTTGTAATGCCTCATTGCCACATCGGTTACCGTAATGAATGACGCCCACTTCCATTGAAACAAAGTTAGTTACGCAGGAGTATTTTTATAGTGTCCAAGTGTGTGTGCATGGATTATCAGCATAATGCTCAGCCTGCATTATCCTAACAAACTCCGAAACATATTTTTTTAACCAAAGCTTATATCGTTAAAAAGATATGGATATTTTCTGCTTTATCATATATAGAAAATAATATAATAAAGCAGAAAAATTAAACTATTTACCTGTGTAATCTATATATATATATATATATATATATATATATATATATATATATATATATATATATATATATATATATATATATATATATATATATATATATATATATATATATATATATATATATATATATATATAGATTATATTATATATATATATAATTGATTTTCAATTGTGTTAGTAACGCTATAACTCGATAATGGCTAAACCGATTTGGCTAATGTTGGTCTTAAAACAATCCTGGAAGTCCAGGTAAGGTTTTTAAGTGACACGAAGTTCACCGGGACAGCTAGTAAACTATTAAAAATCTTTTACGGCCGTTCCCAATATTCAATCTATCTCTGGTTTGACATGCTAACATTGAAATTTGAATTGACATAAGTTAGATAAGTGTTCCTATCTCTAGTAGGGCAAAACCAGAGATAGATCAAATATTGGGAAAGGCCGTTAATCAGCTGAAAAATTATTTTAAAGTGTAAAGAACATTTTGGAAATCAAAATCTGATATTCTACAATCTAATCAGAATGTGACCTTCACGCAATTATAAATTTTATCGATACTTACATTGATACTCACAATGTATTCTTTATTGGATGACGTAAGTTAAAAATCGACGACCCAGGAGGTTTATCCAGGGCCCCCTTAAGGGCTACTGGCGCCTGTGTGCAAAAAAAGGATTTTGGCGCCCCTTTAGGCAAATTTTTTGGGACCTTGGTTTTGGCGCCCCTAAAGATGGCAATTGGCGCCCCTAGAGGATGGCGCCTGTGTGCATTGCACACATTGCACATAATATGGTAGCGGGGGCCCTGGGTTTATCACATTAAAGAAATGATAATATTGATAACCTAAAGCTGAATCAAAATACATCTGAGAAATTTAAGATTAATTATTGTATTGATATTGTACCTGATAAAAAAGTATTGAAATAGACCTTTTTAGGGTTCCGTAGCCAAAATGGCAAAAAACGGAACCCTTATAGATTCGTCATGTCTGTCTGTCTGTCTGTCCGTCCGTCCGTATGTCCGTATGTCACAGCCACTTTTCTCCGAAACTATAAGAGCTATACTATTGAAACTTGGTAAGTAGATGTAGTCTGTGAACCGCATTAAGATTTTGATACAAAAATGGAAAAATTATTAAAAATTTTAGGGGTCCCCATAGGTACAACTGAAACAAAATTTTTTTTTTTTCATCTGGCCTATGCGTGTGGGGTATCTATGGATAGGTCTTCTAAAATCATATTGAGGTTTCTAATATCATTTTTTTCTAACCTGAATAGTTTGCGAGAGAGACTCTTCCAAAGTGGCAAAATGTGTGCCCCCCCCCCCCCCCCCTCTAACTTCTAAAGTAGGGGCATGATAATTCTAAAAAAAATATAAGATGTACATTACTATAAAAACTACCAACGAAAATTGGTTTGAACGAGAGCTAGCCAGTAGTTTTTTTATACGTCATAAATGATAAACCTTAATTTAACTTTCATTATATCAAAAGTGAAATATTAAAATAAATCAAAATCCTTACAATTTCATAGAAATAATTCCTGTTGCTGCTGCGGAACCCTTCATGGGCGAGTCCAACTCGCACTTGGCCGGTTTTTGTTATATTTAGTTAGACAGTTCTGAAAACCTTTTTCTGAACTGTCGAAACGTAAAAAGGTCGATATATGAAAAGATAAGTTCTGTAGGATTCAAAATTCAAATTCCATCCAAGCCATATATTTTGTTCCCGAGTCCCAACTACTCCCAACGCATTAGTGTTTTAATACCACGGACAAATCTGATAAAAAAAAAACAAATCATAAAAAAAAATCAGAGGGCAAGCTCATTGTTTTTTTTTGCAGGACATAATATTATATTATTACCGCTTAAATATATGCTAAAAGGTATCAGATATGCCAATTGTCTGATAACTGAAGCTCTATCGACTAGTTGATAAATGAAATAGGACAAAGAAACATAAATTATCACTGATAAACTATTAACATAAAGGCTCCTGCGTGGTAACAAAGATCAAGTAGGAAGCGACGGCTATGATCGCATCGTATCGTTTAATCCATAGATATTTTAAATGCGACCTTTCTTCTATATCTAATTATTATCTACGGTAATTTTCCGTATCTACCCGGAACTTGGAAATGTCTTATCGATATCGATAGATCGTTCTGGACATCTCTATCACAAAGTTCTAAAAGGATACTTTATTTTTTTATTATTATTCCTTTAAAATGGTGTATTTCTTCAATTAAATAAATGCTAATAAATTATTCTGAAAGTGTATCTGTCACGGGTTGCCACTTCACGCATAAACCACTGAACCAATTTAGATGTTTGATATGGAGAAAATTGTCCTCGGAAAAGAAAAAAAAAGAAATTTTTGTTTTCCCTGAAAAATTAAAAGTTGACGCGTAATCAACGATTCAAAAGTTTCGTCTCGTATTAAAGTTGCGAGCAACATTCAGTTAAATATAATAAAGTAAATTCAAATTTTAAGCTGACAACATTTAAATCAAGATCTGTATTTTAACCAATTATTGTAAATATTATTTCTATTGTCTGTATTGATTCATAATAATATTCACTTGGCGATTGTTTTGAAATAACGCACATCGCACCCAGTGTACCTTTGATGTAACAATTTTTACCAAACTTTAATTGATAACCACAAAAGGTGGCGGTTACGTATTCGCCTTTAAGTATATTTTTTTTTAATTTCAAATGATATCGTAATAGAACACGGATGGCGAACCTATGGCACACGGGCCACACCTAAGTGCCACCAATGGTAAATGGCAATTGCCGAAAAATTTTGGGCACGCATTTTATTAGTTATTGATTGCTTGGCCGGCGTAAAATATTGTTGCTCTGGGAAATTCTTAATTAAGCACCGAAATCACAAAGAAAAATATTGTTTAATGGCACGTCTATAACTTCACTGAAAACATCTCTCTTCATTGGGTCTAAACACACTAGGCTGAATTACGCCGGCGTAATTTACGTGGCCGAAATTACGTTCAGCCGCTTACGTCTGATGCGACACACTATAAATTACGCGAAGAGCCGAAATTTCGTGGCGTAATTTCCGTTGCGGAACGCGCGCGTGAGTATTTAAAATTCTCAGATGTAATGTGTGCGTTAACGCTTTGGAGTTAAGGTTGGATTTGCTATGTTCGGTTTTTATAATTCCGTCGCGTATAGTCATGTGTTGCTATACAAAACATTACCGCCGAATCGTTGCCGAACTTTACGCTCGACTCGGCTCGACGGAAATTCGGCTCGCGACGGAATTTCGGCATAGTGTGTCTATCTGTCGCGTTCCGTCCGTATTTTGTATGCGTTTGATACGCGGCGTAAACGCGGCGGAATTTACGTTGGCGTAATTCAGCCTTTTTTTTTTGTTGACGCAGGGGAAATCTTCAAAAAGATTCCTGGGTAGGATATGTGGGATTTTTACCCACTAAAACCCCTGTGATGGACAGACTTCCGCACATAGAAGAGCAACGGGTACTCTATTGGGCGTAATTCAGCCTAGTGTGTTTAGACACAATCTCTACTCTACACGGCTATTGCGTAAATAATAACCTTCGAATCTTCTTTAATATTTATTTTATATATAAAAGTTGAATTGAGTAAAATACTTCTGTTTTTATATTATTTATATAAAAACGGAAGGATTTTACTCAATTCAACTTTTATTATGAAATCGAATAAAATATTTATTTATTTTTATACCTTCTACAATAATATTTATTTATTTAAGAATCTAAACTTAAATGTTGAGTCCGATGTAGAGACAATAGTATGAGGTGCAGAGTACACTTTTAAGCAAGATTTAGCTGATAACCTTAGATACGACTAGAGTTGCATACCTACATCTTTCGATAAAACATAACAGGTATATTTAAAGATTAATCTTTTTATTTCAGACGCAGCACACCAAAGCTGGCGTATACTGAGTCGCGACAATCTTTCGACACGCCAGGCGACGCCGACGCATTTGAACACATACTCAACGTGACGACACACAATGAGGCGCTGTTGGCCTACTATTACCTGGACAGCGAGAACAAGGTATTGCCGTACGTAAAAATCAGCCAAGGGTGTGTCGAACTCGCGTACGACGGTTTCGTACCATTATAAATCAAAAATAGGAAAGAGCACCCCATAGCTTACATGAGCAGATCCTTAACTGGGCCAGAAAAGAATTATAGCATCACTAAACGTGAGACTTTGGCCGTTCTCGTAGCCTTGGAGCATTGGCGATGCTATCTAGAGAATGGAAAAACTAACACAGTTTACACAGACCATAGCCCGCTTTAATGGTTTTTATCTTTAGATAACCCAACTGGTAGGCTTGCTCGCTGGGGAGTTAGGCTCTCATCCTTCAACTTTATTTTGAAGCATCGGCATGTTATTCCCGACGCTTTATCTAGAGCTGTCCCTGTTTCGGCTTTGACTTCTGCCAATTCCGTCTCGACTACTAATGACGATTGGTATAAAAACATTTATAATGGCTGCCTCGTCAAACCTGAGAACTTTCCGAATTTTCAAATTAAAAACAATATTCTCTTCCGACTAAGCAAAAATAAGCATAAGCTTACTGACGAGTTCTCATGGAAAGAAGTGGTACCATTAGAATTACGCGATAAAATTATCGCCGAAAACCATAGTGAACCGACAGCAGGTCACATGGGCATTTTTAAAACATATAAGCGTGTTGCGCTTAGGTACTACTGGCCCAAAATGCACGATGACATATCGCAATTTGTAAGCTCTTGCTCCGTTTGCCTTGCTTACAAACCGCAAAATCATGCAACACTCGGAGAAATGGGTCGTCCCAAACAGTGTTCTCGTCCTTTTCAGATGATTTCGATATAGCCTAGGATCCCTTCATAGAAGGACATTCACCGAGCTGTTTACTGGATGAAAAGTATTTTATATTCAATTACGTATGTCAACAAATTAATTGCAAGTGAGTTGCCTTAAAAAATTACAGTCCAGAATAAAAAAAAAAAAAAAAAAAAAAAAAAGTTTTTTTTTACATTTTTCTGGTTTGGTTAATAGACAAATTCCATACCAATCGAAAGTATGAAGCCCATAGAATATGCATTAAGCATTAACCAGACCGGTACCGATTAGTAGTAGTATCGATTTACCTGCCTACCCAAGAGTTGTGACAGGAAAAAAATAGACAACCTAACGTTTTCATACTCTACGGACTCCATACTTTTGATTGGTATAGAATTTGTCTATAACCAAACCAGCGAAATGTTAAAAAAAGTTTTTTTTTTTTTTTTCATTTTTTTTTTATTCTGGACTGAAATTTTTTAGGCAACCCACCTGCAATTAATTTGTTGACATACGAAATTGAATACAAAATACTTTTCATCCAGTAAACAGCTCGGTGAAGGTCCTTCTATGAAGGGATCCCAGGCTAATAGATTTGATGGGTCCCCTTCCTATAACACGAAGACAGAATAGCTACATTCTAGTAGTTACATGCTGTTACTTTAAATTTTGTTTGATTTTCCCCATTAAGAGAGCCACGTCAGACATTATTGTCAAGTCAGACATTAGTGTCACTTGAGGAGCAAGTATTTCTTGTACACGGTGTTCCTCAATGTATTTTCATGGACAATACATACAGAACCTGCACGGAGGACGTATTCCGTAAGCAAATAGAAAAGCGTGACTCATTTCCTAAAATTTCGCTGTCTTTCTGAAACTCTTGACGCTTAAATATTGTGCTTTGGCTACTCAGAATCGGGATTCGTGTTTAAATAGGCGAACCTAATTAAGGCGTGATTCATGTGCGTGCATACCATGAAGGCAAAAATGCAGTGCCTACCTAATGCATGACTTGCCGTACACATATATTTTAATTTAACTTTCGTACGTTTTAGATGACTCATGACGTTAATTATTAAATATTAATAGTAAAAAATATAAAAGAAAAAATGAACGCATTTAAAACGCCTACATTTATAAAATAGCAACAATCAATTTGCGAGAAATTAAACATTAAGTTTGGTACACGCGCGAACCGCATGACTCAAGGTCAAGGCAAGCAGATCTCGTGCGGCAGGCTCTGGGGTCATGTGTGCGTAAAGATTTTTGTGTCCGTGAACAGTTCGCACACGCACACAGACATGCTATATTATAGGCGAACTCCTGCCGCAGTAGCTGAGGCGAGCACCGGCGCGTATAAAATACGTAACAATAGATGGCGTTTTTATTTATTTTAGCTTCGTTGAAACATCGATGAAATAAACTCTCATTGTAGTTCCAACGGGTGACAACAGATGGCGTTTTTTTATTTCTTTATAACAACGTAATTATACTAATAGTTTAGAAAACATAGTTTTTAATTTATATCCACACTATTATTATAATTTATGCGAAAATATCTCTTTCTGTCCGTTTGTCTGTCTGTTTTGCTTTCACACCAAAACTACTGAACCGATATCGCTGCATTACCAGTGTCAAAATCTTATGCACGCCGCTGGCGTGATTGATTAGTTTTTAGTGAGATTAAGGCATAATCTACATGCTATTTGCAATATAATCTTCATGCAGAAATAATTCCAGGGCTGCGAATATGTCAAATAAATTGTTCAATATTATTGTAGGTCTAGGGGCCCGCTTACACTAATCGATAGAGAAAAATTCGCTGATTCTGAATATATAAAAAACTCATTTTGACCCATTTCAACTTCATTCCACCGTCGATTTATATGCAAAGTTGAACCCCGACTTACGCGAATTCGACTTACACGCAATCGCTCGGACCCACCTATCGCGTATGTCCGGGGTATTACTGTATTTTCTTCGACGAATAAAATAATACTTTCGACGAGGATATTCGTGTGTACGGTAACCCTGGATAGTGGATAGGTTTATCGTTTGACACGTCAAGTGTCAGTGGGCGGTGCGGTGTGACGTATGCTCATACCACTCCACGCCGCGCGAACTATGACATCCGTTATCGACGTCTGTCGTGCGATTTTTATCGATATCAGCGTGGCACCGCTCTAATCCATCGGTGGGTAGGTCAACAAGCAGGCCTGTCCCACTCGCGCGTGGGTGAATCTACTCAAAATGTTATTTTAGGCCAAAAATTATGTTTTTTAAAAAACCCTTAAATATTGCTCTGAATGTTTCTGGTGTTAAAAGGCACCGAAATAGAATTCCCTTTCTGTAAGAGTCACGAAAAAAATTAAATAATTTAAGAGATATTTAATATTAAGTAAAAACTGTTGTTCATGACAATGACGAAATTTGTGGAAAATGACGTGTTTACTTAGAATAATGACAATTTGTTGAGAATAATGATTATTTTAAAAATCTTATCCATATTCGTGCTGATTATATTATTATTATTATTATAAACGTCTCCGTGGACCAGTGGTTAAGAGCGTGGCTCTTGACTCAGAGGTCGTGGGTTCGATTCCCGCGTTGGAAACATATTGTTAATTGTTATTTCCAAGTTTGGTTAGGACATTGCAAGCTGATCACCTGATTGTCTGATACTCAGAACAGGAAAATATGGTCTGACAAGTAAGATGATCCATGCATCGGATCACGGTTGGGCATGTAAAGCTGTGCGTCCACTGGATCGGAATCGGAGCGTACGGAGCGGATGGAGCTTCGTCATTTACGAAATGCCTGGAAATGCCGATGGGGTGCGTCCACTGCATTCGGATTCCGCATCGGCAATTTAGTTATTAATTTACATATGAAATGTGTGCGTTAACGCTTTGGAGTTAAGGTTGGATTTGCTATGTTCAGTTTTGATACTTTGTTTCGATGCGCTTTGACTCTGCACTAAATATATAAATTAACCCATAGACGCGGCTGCGGATGACGTCATCGGCATAAATTCCGGTCTCAGGCGCAGAAATGCCCATCCAGTGCACGCAGTACCATACAAATCAATACAAAGCAACAAATCCGTACGCTCCGTACGCTCCGATTCCGATCCAGTGCACGCGCAGCTTAAAAGTTGGTCCTGCGCCTGATCTCTCGCCAGTCGTGTCAGTCGTCCGTCCCACTGGGTTATGAGAGTTAAAAGGAATAGAGAGTGCTCATGTGTACTGCGCACACACTTGGGCGCTATAAAATTACTCCTGCGTAACTTGCCTGGTTTCAATGAAACCAGCCACCGTCACCGAAACCGGTGTGGGGGTTATTATTATTATTATAAGTAAAAAATAGGATTTTCAATAAAACTTGTATGTTAGTAAAAGTATTGATTTATTATAAAAATGTATTCCCTAAAATATAGCTAACACCAAAACCTACCTTTAAAAAAATATATTCTACCTTTTCGAGTCACCTGCAATAAAAAATGTACACCAGTTAAATAATAATTCTGATATTTATTATTTCTTAAATAATATTTTATTACCAAACGTTCCGCGTGGCTTCGCTCGCGTAAATTAGATATTTCACAGAAAAATTAGTCCACAAAAATAGCTTATGATCCTTCACGTGGTCAATTTCTTAATTCTTATCAGTTATCTGTACCAAATAACAGAAAAATTGTTCCAGTAGCTCGTGAGATGAGCCCTTTCAAATAATTTCCCCCGTTTTTTCCATATTTTCCTCTATTTCTTAGCTCCTATTAGTCTTAGCGTGAAAAATTATAGCCTATAGCCTTCCTCAATAAATGGGCTATCTAACACTGAAAGAATTTTTCAAATCGGACCAGTAGTTCCTGAGATTAGTGTGTTCAAATAAGCCCTCTTTCAAATAATTTCCCCCCGTTTTTTCCACATTTTCCTCTATTTCTTGGCTCCTATTATTCTTGGCGTGATAAAATATTCCTTATAGCCTTCCTCGATACTCGGGCTATCTAACACTGAAATAATTTTTTAAATCGGACCAGTAGTTCCTGAGATTAACGCGTTCAAATAAGCCCTTTCAAATAATTTCTCTCCTTTCTTTCCACATTTTCCTCTATTTCTTCGCTCCTATTATTCTTAGCGTGATAAAATATTGCATATAGCCTTCCTCGATAAATGGGCTATCTAACACTGAAAGAATTTTTCAAATCGGACCAGTAGTTCCTGAGATTAGCGCGTTCAAACAAACAACCTCTCCTGCTTTATAATATTGAAGTATAGATAACATTTTTACTACTTTTCTTACTATTCTACTACTACTTTTCAAAAAGGTGTCAAATAATTACCTAATTATAATATCGACATTGCATCGATTCGATATATTTATCCCTGTTTTCCAGAAATACAGTTACAGATTTGGTCATTATTCTGAATGATCGTCATTATGCTTTTAGGGCTATTCAGGAAAATGACGTTCAGGAAAATGACGGATTCACTAAATTCTTTTAATAATTAAGTATTGATATAAAGAAAACTAAGAAAATTATTAAGAACTTAGAAATGTTGCGGGCCTTTTTAACTTGGTATAAAAAAAGTGGTGAAAAACAGACAAATGTTGGCACACATCGAGAAAGGTAAATGACGTCTAATTTGGAATTTTTTGTAGAACGTATTTAAAAGACTCACCTGCATAAAACGAAGACCTCTATCCACACCAAAGCACTGCGATCAAATAAAGTGAGTCAGCAGATTTTATCGCAAAATAGGTTTCAACCCGTCACGTAGAGTATATCGGCAAGGCATTCAAAACAAACAATGCGTAGGACAATGACGCGAATTTTATGAACATTTTAAAAATATAATTTTTAGTTATTTAATGTAAGTTGATGTGTTATTTGTTGGTATCGAATAGTTTATTAGTTCTTTATCTTCAAATTAACATTAAGTTTTTAATCATTTCTAGCTCATTTATTTTTATAAATATAAAATTGTAAAGATCAACTACGATAACATGGCGCGCCCCTCCAAAAAATAAAACGTTTGAAGTGCGTTGTCAAAACGTTTGAAGTGCGTTGTCTTGCGCGGTCGGCTAGTTATGATTAGTTGACCAACAAATCTTGGTAATAAGTGACATTAAGTGAAATATTACGTGTACTGTGATTGGTTGAATACTTACTACATACAAACTCTTTCATAAGGATGTGACTACACACATTGAAACAGTCATTTGGAGGGGCGCGCCATGTTATCGTAGTTGATCTCTAAGCGGCAGTATCGAAACGACACGCAAAAATTTCACAATTTAGTCCTTTTTTTTATAATAACTTTTGAAATATTAACTCTACTTTAAAATAGTTTTAGCAGAATTTTCGTAAGTTAATTAGACATTGAAATGTGTAATGTTACATCAAATTTACGAAGGCGTTTTGGACCCAACTTCAAAGACATGAATTTTGTCTCTCTCAAATATTCGCCCGCGTTTAGGTATCGAACTGTAAGCAGTAAGTACCCCTCTAGAGGAGTAGCAAGCGCAAGATTTTTTCGTCGCAAATATCTACGTACTGATTTAACCGCTGTGACTGAATCGTTATTAATCTGATAAATATGAACAATTGAAAAAAGGTCAAAGAAATATTTCAATAACGTAATTTAAGACTTTAAAATACAAAAAAAAAAAAAATACACATACAGCAAATAAACCAATTTGTTACAAACAAACCGCATACTATACAGAAATAAACAAGTTACTATGTTTAAGTTGTAAAAAATTCCTGACCAGCTCCTACACTATAATCGAATATAAAACTATTCGAAAATATACGTTGGGTTACTAAAATTTGATTATTACTATAAAAAAGTTTGCTATTAGTAGCTATAGTAAAAGAAGATTATTTTGTTTTCGAAAAGGTAACAATCTTGATTTCGTCAGAAAGGGTACCTCTTACGCGATAGAAAGAGAGCGCATATGTAGGCAAATATAATTGTAGACACCTAGCACTGCGCGGTCGGAATTTGAACTTTATAGTATCGTAGCATGTGTTGTTATTTCTTTAAACGGGTTTCACGAGTGGGAATTCTGTTGGTACTACTAATAGGTATATATTCTGTGCAACAAGTAAACTTTCTGAGATTTGTTTTGTTTAGAAATAAAACTTTTTTTTATTTATTTTAATTTTATTAATACTTTATTATAAGCACAGCTAGTTTTACATATTTCACAATTTAGATTATGATTACAGGTTAATCCCCTTGATGATTACAAAAAATTAAAAGATTTAGGGCCTGTTTCACTACTTCCTGATAAGTGCCGAATAGGCTATCCACCACTAATTAACTTGACAGATGAAGTATGGAGAATCTGTCAAAAAAGTTGTGAATAGCCTATTCGGCACTTTATCAGGAAGCAGCCCCGGATCTAGGGAGGGGCAAGCCGGGGCCCATGCCCCGGGCGGCAAATTCAGGGGGCGGCAAAATTCACACTTCACGGACCAATGGACAACTCATCATTTATTTAAATTTAGTACAGCAATTTCATGGCCATATCAACTTGACCGATACCCTGAGCGCGGAGTGAGACGTGCTGCACGATCATATTCATATTATATTGGTCAAAAAAGGGGAATAAACGTTTTTTTTTTTATTTATTTATTTAATATATTATTATTCGCGAGGCACGTAGACATAGTTCAAAATACGCGCCCGGCTCCCGCTCGCCTGCAGGAATCGCAGAGCTCGTTTTAGCAAACTAAAACTGATTAAAAATTATTTGCGATCTTCTATGAGCCAGGAACGCTTATTAGACTAGGACAGATACCTTCAAAAATAATGAAAAGTTAAAGAAAATTACAGTAGGATGAAACCCATTACAAAAGAAGGAGAATATTATAAAAATTAAGGGAAAAATAATTTACGGGCGATCTGAGTTTGGGAAAGTGTGGAGGGAGGTTTTAAGGGGGAAAACGGTTTATCTCGATTTCTGGCAAAACTAATATTCCTATAAAAAAAAAGCCAAAAAAAAGTTCACCATAGTAAATCTTCTCAGAAAATACAAAAAATCGAAAATCTTTTTATTACCTACAACTTTGCCATTTGACTTTTTTTCATAGGAATATTAGTTTTGCCAGAAATCGAGATAAACCGTTTTTCCCCCTTAAAACCTCCCCCCACACTTTTCCCTAACTCAGATCGCCCGTAAATTATTTTTCCCTTAGTTTTTATAATATTCTCCTCCTTCTATTCTAATGGGTTTCATCCTACTGTTATTTTTTTTGTTTTAAAAATTATTGGTCCTAGTCTATATCGGGTCTTGCAATCTTAGCGATAGAAAATCGTATTGAACACGAGTTAAATTATGATAAGGCTATAGATTTATTTGCTGAACAAAAAGCTCGAAGAGTAAAATTGTAATTTCAATTCACTTTAATGGCCTAAATTACACGGTCAATATTATCACGATTCTAGTATCACGGGATTCACAAATAGTACTGCGATACTGCGATTCGGTCTATTACACCATCAATATTATCACGGAATCGTGATAATATTGATGCGTGTAAAACCTGCCAATAATATATTTGATTTTTATTTTTATTATGCATAAGTATTTGTTTTTATTTTAAACCCTATCCTGTTAAATTTATATATCCTACATATTGATAGCTGAAATTATATGGATGATAAAGGTGAAAATAAACATAAGTAGGTAGGCGGGGCGGCAATTTTCAGTTTTTGCCCCGCCTAAAAAAAATTTAAGATCCGGGGCTGTCAGGAAGTGGTGAAACAGGCCCTAAAAGTTACACAATAACATTTACAATGTTTTGTCTTTTGAGCAATTTTTGCAATGTAAGTACCAGCTACACAAACTTTTTATTAATAAGGGACTTAAATTGAGGTAAATTCTATAAGGAGTAAGGTTCCCATAAATTCTGATATTTTCCGAAACATCTGAGAAGGATTCCTATTTCCTTGAAGGATAAATTGACATATCACATCAATATCACATCGCCATTATTTTCTTTTTACCGTAATTCAAAAACGATTTTGTCTTCTACGACGTAAAAAATAAAATACCCAGTTAATTAATCATAATTTTTTATCATTATCTTTTATCTTAATACCAAAAATAAAAGAAATGGGTGCTTAATACCAATAATTACTTTAATCTTCTCCGTTATCAGTACTAAAGCCAAGCAAATGTGATGTGTTACTTCCACTTTCTATAAACTTAAATATCGTCCGAAAGCGTTTTTTAAACGGCTGAACTGATTTTTGATGAATTTTAATAAAGGAATACTCTTATTTCCTAATAATTGTCTTAAGATGGTGTTGATCACATAAAATACAGTTTTTGAGCTAGTAATGCTTCTTACAGACGAACGGCACGTGTCGACGGCACGTGTCGGCGGCAGTCGGCGGCAGTCGACGGCAGCCGACGGCAGCCGTTGACAGTTTATGACGCTTGCAGGGGGCCTACCACGACCTTTCCTAAAACTATCATGTTTCCAGAACACTTTGTTGTAAGATTACAATAACATTACCGTACTCTCTTTTTAAATATAATTTTACTAAAAAACAGTAAAAAATGCAAAACATTGTTAAGTCCGCTGTGAAATATCAACTTTTTTAAGATCGGTAGCTTGACGTAAAAGTAATAAATGTTTATCTGTCAAACGATGTCGGTTAGTAGAGGTGGTGGTAGGCCCCCAGTTGTGACGTACCCCCGCAAGGTAAGCGTCCACAGGTCGGTATCGTACGCAACGGACGTTACGCATCAAACGGACATTTTTTTCACAGTACGTCCGCTGAATCGGCAGTGTACGGATTACCGACTAGCCTAGTAAATGAATGCTCAAAAGGGGGGTGTGGATGGAAAAGTCGAAAGCAGAAATTTTGGATTAGGAACTTTGTTTGGACTAATTTGAAGATAAACATACTGGCTAGTCGGTAATCCGTACGCTGCCGTACTGTAAACGTATAACGTATACGTATACGTGTACCGTGGACGTACTGTAAAAAAATATCCGTTTGATGCAAAACGTCCGTTGCGTACGATACCGACCTGTGGACGCTTACCTTTACGCGTTACGTCACAGCTGCAAGCGTGATAAACTGCCATCGACTGCCGCCGACACGTGCCGTCGTCTGCCGTCGACTGCCGCCGACGCGTGCCGCCGACACGTGCCGTTCGTCTGTAAGCGCTCTAACGAGTTTCAGGCAACATTTAGTAAGAGTAAAGTCATAAATATGTCCAAACATTACAATCGCAACTAGTTTATTGATCAAAGAAATTCTTCAAATGTTCAAAATTCAAAAATTTCAAAGTTTGTATGTTTGTTACTTCTTCACGCTTAAACGGCTGGAGCGATTTCGACAAAATTTGACAAGGAGTTAGCTGACATCCTGGATAATAAAAAGGCCGTATAGGCCGCGTCCTAGGGGGCCAAAATACGGTGGCGTACGCCCTACAGTCACTCTACACTCATAAAAAATATAATTCTGGCACTGCTATCACTATATTTTATTACTTAAAAACCTCGGGTAGCACCGCGGAGCACAGCTAGTTTCAACTTTTACATATTTATTATTGAAACAATATTATATCATTAATTTATTACAAAACATAATACGCGGTACGTTAACCTTCAAGGTAGGCGTTCAGTCTATTGTTGTTTATTATCTCATCGCTTAAGTATAATTTACACAGAGCCAGTACTGGCTGCCAATAAGACTGGCAGCCAGTATTGGCTTGGCATATCCGCGTGTGAACAGTTTTTCAAGCCAGGCCAAACTGTTCACACGCGGCATATGCCAAGCCAATACTGGCTGCCAGTCTTATTGGCAGCCAGTACTGGCTCTGTGTAAATTATACTTTACTTATTAAAATTATTATGTCATTTATACACGAGTAGAACTCGTGAGCGTTATTTATTCTTATAGATCTATTTTGCTTGAGTTGAGAGTATTTGCCAATGATATATTAAATAAAAAACTCAAAGCAGATATGTTACTACCGCGCGCGTTGTGAAGCTTCAAATACGACCCGATTGGGTCGTCTTTTATTTAGTCTGTCTCTTTTATGTAAATGGCATTTCGTATCTTTTGTTTCACTTATCTGTCAAATTTGTCAATGTTGTTCGGAAGAGATTTAAGCCGGAAAATAGTATGAACGTAACAGATCTGTATAAGTAGAATACCATTGGTATTTGCCCATTTATTTGAAAGTTTATAATTAAGAGGGTACGCTAGCACTGTTTTTCCATACAAACGTATTCCCCAATTTACTCCCTGAATAATGCGTCTAGACAAATGATTTTTATACAATACGAGCTTTTGCTATAATAATACTTCTTAACGCGGCTTCGCTCGCGTTAAGAAGTATTATTATATACAAACTTTCATCCCCTATTTTAACCCCATGGGGTTGGAATTTATCAAAATCCTTTCTTAGCGGATACCTACGTCATAACATCTACCTGCATGCCAAACTTCAGCCCGATCCGTCCGGTGGTTTGGGCTGTGCGTTGATAGATCACCATGTCAGTAAGTCACCTTTGAGTTTTATATATATAGATTGGGATCTGTTAAAGCTATGCCTCTGCGTTCGATTTTTTTCTACTAATAAATAAAAAATATGACCCTTCAAAAATCGCAAAAAATGAATGCCCTGTACCCCGCCAATCCACCGACCATAAAACTAATTTGAAAGATCTTTAAGATAAATTAAAAACGTAGAGGCATAGACTCACTCTTCCTAAATATATTTTAAAAAAGGCTCTATTTTGAAGGAGGAATCAGAGGACTACGTTACCTCGATTTACTGTATTCTGTCTCTATCACAATACACGTGCCGGCGCAGGGTGAAGCGTGATGGCAATAGTTTCTTCGTTTAAATTCAGCTAATAATCATCTTCATAACAGTAAGCCTTCCCACCACAGTGGGACGACACTGCATAAAAATCGACGTTTCTCTCTCTCTTCTCTGTAAAGTTATCAGTAGGAAATATTTCATCGTTTCTCTAGTGCTGGTTATTAATATTATCAGTTTATTTATTTGTGTTTAATTCCGAAGGTTATCAGTTGCGAGTTCGCAAAAATACAAATACAAATTATTTGTTTTGGTAAAGAATAAAAAAATCGGCCAAGTGCGAGTCGGGCCCGCGCACGTTCCGTACTGTTATAGAGCAAAAGGAGGCAAAAAATTGTGTTTTTTGTATAGGAACTTATTGAAGTACAAATATAAAGGATTTTATGAATATTTCAAGTGCCTGCCTGTTGCATAATGGCAATACGACCAAAAAATGCCAAAAAATCACGTTTGTTGTATGGGAGCCCTTAAATATTAACTTTATTTTGTTTTTAACCGACTTCCAAAAAACGAGGAGGTTATATTATGTTCGGCTGTGGATTTTTTTTTGTATGTTCAACGATTACTCCGCCGTTTGTGAACCGATTTTCGAAATTTTTGTTTTGTTGTATTAGGTTTCACTCCAATTTGGTACCATGTTCACAAAAGTGGTGACTTGATGATGGGGTCCATGAGTAATCGAGGGAACTCCTCGAAATTTATATGGAAACATATAGTGATTTTGGTTTTATGAGAAGCATCCTAAGTATATGCTACCAAAACGCAACATTTTGCACCAAGGTATACTATGGTTCCGAAGATACTAAGAGAACTCCGGATTCCTTATAGATACAAGTTTGGGGGTTTAGGCGCTGTTTTAAGAACTGAAAGCATATGCTACTATACAAATTACATTCATCATCATCATCATTACCACGTCAGGGTCACCAATGTCACCAAAATTGAACATAACAAAATATTCAACCTTATCTCCAGAGCGTAAGGCACACATTTGACATTACTTCTGAGAAGTAAGTTGCTTCGATAATACAAGTAACATGCTAGTGCACTGTCACACTTACCAATCGCGGCCACGGGCGGCCGTAGACTTTTCAAGCGATACTACGTATTACAATAATAAAGATAAAGTTTAAAATCATATGACACTGAAAGCCTCGCCGCTGCTAAAATTCCGGTTTGGCGCGGCCCTAGCACGTGTCCACTTCAATTTTTTTAAAATGTATTGTTTAAAATTATCTGCAGCTGATATTATATTTTGTAAGTGTGACTGTTAACAAATTGTAATAAGATACGTAGAATAATATACAGGTGTAGGGCCGATTCACACCGGAATGGCGGAGGCGAGGCGAGCAGTTTCAGTGTCATATGATTTTAAACTTTATCTACATTGTTGTAATACATAGTATCGCTTGAAAAATCTACGGCCGCCCGTGGACGCTCGTGGCCTCTTGCGGCCGCCGGCGGCGTCGATTTCTAAAGCGATACATTGATTACAATAATGAAGATAAAGTTTAAAATCATATGACACTGAAACTGCTCGCCTCGCCTCTGCCATTCCGGTGTGAATCGGCCCTAATCTACGTATAGTCAGGCCTGTCCCACTCGCGCCTTTAGGCATCGAACTGTAAGTACCCCTCTAGGGGGGCACTTCAGTAGGGACTCACAGGCGAGCGGTGACGCGCGCGCACGAGTTTTTAGCTGTTGATCGTTGCATGCCTACCTGCGTACTTATTCATTCTCTGTCACAGAATTGATAAATTATTCTGATCACAATGGACAATAAAAAAAGGGCAAAGAAATATTGCGCAGTGTTTAATTGTCTTAACACGGAATGTGAACCAAATTTAACTCTCTTGAAGTAGAATATATTTGTTGGGCTACCTTAGTAGGTACCTACCTTTATTAGTAGACGTATAATTAATAAATATATTTCATTGTCAAAAAAACACATTAATTAATAAGGTTATTAGTTATTACTAATAGTAAGCATCGTAGGTGTACTATTCGAAACCTCATTTGTTTACAAAAATAACTAAGTTATACAAACACTTTAAGTAGGTAATATAAGACCGGTTTCAATTATTTAGAATAATTAAGATTAGGAATAAGTAACGGTACTTATCGAATCTAAGTACGCGTAACTAGTTACACGCGAATTTATGAAACTTAATTAAATCTACGTAGTACTAAGACATAATATCTTAGATTATTTCGAGTTAAATAAAATGTAGTTAAGTAATTAAATATAAAGATTATAATATTATTTTTAAAAAGAGACAACCCTGATTTCTTCAGAAAAGGTACGAGTTATGCGATAGAAAGAGAGCGGAGATGTAGGCAAATATAATTGTAGGCACCTAGCACTTGGCTGGGGTCCACGGGACTAATAGTGATCAATCGAGGGGCCGTTAGCACCTGCGTTAGACAGCAGGGCGAGTCCATTGTGGATGTTACGCTAGCGAGTCCGAACTTCGCAGGTCGAATCGTCAACTGGAGGGTTGAAGCTGAGGAGGAAACCATCTCGGACCATCGGTACATACGTTTCGATGTGTCCGCTCGAATATCAGAGCTAGGCCGCGCAATGTCGGGCGGCGGCCCGAGATGGTGCCTGGGTAAGCTCAACCGAGAGCTACTGGAGGAGGCCGCAATAGTCACGTCGTGGGCGCAACTTCCCTCTGACGATGTCGAAGAGTGTGCGGAGTGGCTGAACGAGGCATTGCGTAACATCTGCGACGCCTCGATGCCGCGTGTCGGACCGCGCAAGCCCCGACGCCAGACATATTGGTGGTGTCCTGAAATAGACCAACTGAGACGGGGAGCCATAGCGGCTCGCCGGCAGTACACGCACTACAGGAGAAGACGCAACAGGGTCCCCGAAGAAGAGGAGGCTAGATATGACGCCTATCGCGCAGCGCGTCAAGCTCTTCGCAAAGGCATCACGGACGCCAAGGCCCAATCGTGGAAGGAGTGGCTAGGACCTATCGACGCCGATCCCTGGGGCCAACCCTATAAATGGGTGCGACAAAAGCTTCGTCCGGCCGCCCCGCCAATCACACAATGTCTCGAACCAGAACTGCTCAACAGAGTAGTCTCGACTCTATTTCCAGCTGGGGCCGAGCGGGGCACATCGGTGACTGCTCAACCGGAAGAGACAGGGGAAGCTGAGGAGGAAATTCCGCCCGTAACATCCGCGGAACTGGCGGCGGCGGTCCAGAAGATGAGACTGAAGAACACGGCGCCCGGACTGGACGGAGTCCCGGGACGTGTCTTGCTCCTGTCCTTGAAGGAGTTGGAGCCGCAGGTACTCACCATATTGACTAATTGCTTAGTCCAGGGAAGAGTACCGCGGCGATGGAAGACCGGGAAACTGGTTCTTCTTCGTAAGGCCGGGCGTCCGGAGGATAGTCCATCCGCGTATCGCCCAATCGTGCTACTAGATGAGATCTGCAAGATTTTCGAGCGGGTGATTGTGGCTCGTCTAGTCAAACACCTTGAAGACGTCGGACCGGACCTGAGCCCGAACCAATTCGGATTTCGCTCAGGCCGCTCAACGATTGGGGCAATAGCGCGCCTTAAGGACATAGCAGAAGAGGAGGTGTCCCGGGGCGGGGTAGTGTTGGCAGTGTCGCTGGACATATCCAACGCCTTCAACTCCCTGCCCTGGGAAACCATAAAAGCCGGACTAAGACACCACGGCGTTCCGAGATACATGCGGCGTACCATCGGCAGCTATCTCTCGGAACGCTCCGTGCAATACCCTACACAGAACGGATGGTACATAGAAGAAGTGGACTGTGGCTTTCCACAAGGCTCGGCGGCAGGGCCGACACTGTGGAACATTGGTTTCGACCCAGTACTCCGCGGCGCAATGCTTCACGGTGCAGAGGTCATCTGTTACGCGGACGACACAGAAATTGTCTGTCGTGCCAGGACCTACCGCGACGCTGTCATCCTGGCGACCGCTTCCGTCGCTCAAGTGGTTCGCCGGATACGCGCACTGGGCCTTACTGTCGCGTTGGAAAAATCCGAGGCCCTCTTCTTCCGCGGGCCGAGGAAACCACCACCGCCTGACCTGGCCGTGGTTGTGAGTGGGACCAGGATCAATGTCACACCAGCCATGACATACCTGGGAATAGTCTTGGACGGAAGGTGGTCCTTTGCAGAACACTTTCGCCGGTTGTCCGAAAAGGTCTCCAGAACAGCTGGAGCCCTCGCGTCGCTCCTCCCGAATCTCGGGGGGCCGAGCATCAGCTGCCGGCGTCTGTACATGGGCGTCATCCGGTCCATGGTTATGTACGGCTCGCCGGTTTGGGCTGAACATCTCTCGCCCCAGAACCGGCTTATACTCGGACGAATCCAGAGGGTGATGGCTACCCGGGCAGTGCGTGGCTACCGCACCATATCCAAGGATGCGGCATGCCTGCTCGCGGGAAGCCTACCCTGGGACCTTGATGCTCAAGCCCTCGCCGACGTTTACTGGCGTAGCGCAGCGGTCCGCGCGGAGGGCAGAAACCCTTTACCGGACGCCGTACGTCGGTGGAGGAGCTCAGCCAACGAGAGGGCAATGGAGTTGTGGGCGCAACGGCTCGAGGAGCCTACCGTGAGCGTTAACCTAATCGAGGCTATCCGACCCCTATTCAGGGAGTGGACAGAACGGAGGTACGGAGCACTAAGTTTCCGCCTAACACAGATACTGACCGGGCATGGCTGCTTCGGTCGGTATCTGTGTGAGATCGCAGGAAGCGAACCGACCGCAGAATGTCACCACTGCGGTGCGGACCGGGACACGGCCGAGCACACACTCACGACCTGTCCCGCTTGGACGGAACAAAGAGCGGAACTATCGTCCGCCATCGGAGAAGACGCAACGCTCCCAGCGCTCATAAGGGCCATGGTGAGGAGCGAAGATGGATGGGCAGCCGTCGAGACGTACGCACACAGCGTAATCACGACGAAGGAGGTAGCGGAGCGCGCGAGGGAGGCGGCGCTCGAACCTCAAAGAAGAAGGCCGAGGCGAAGACGAGTGGTTCGTAATGGCCACGACATCCCGCCTTAGCCTGGGAGCTCGGGGCAGCGGTGTGGGGATGCCGTTGCCCATTGCACCGAGTCCCCGAGAGGGTCGCGATGCGCAACATGTTCCCGCGCATCGCGACATACGAAGAGGAACGGCCCTCTGTTGGGCCTGGGGGGCCATAAAACCCCTTCAATGTAAGGGTCTGCGCCGTACAGCAGGTGTCGCCGACCGAGTCCCGGAAGCCATGTTGCAGTTACCGGTCGCACTCGGTCCAGCGTGTTGAGGGAACATCGCAGTGTTTTAGTGGGTAGGGCCGCGGCTCTGACCCGTCGCGACGAGCCCCACATATCCGCAGCGGGAGTCCCCATCCCCTGCGTCGAATTCGTCACAGAATTTCACTGCGTAAAAAAAAAAAAAAAAAAAAAAAAAAAAAAAAAAAAAAAAAAAAAAGGCACCTAGCACTGCGCGGTCGGAATTTGAACTTTATAGTACCATACTATGAGTACTGCATGAGTCGTTAATTCTTTAAACGGGTTTCGCCAGTGGGAATTCTGTTGGTACAACTAATATATATTCTGTGGTATAGTACGCGAAGATTTTACTAGGTAACTAAAAAGAGTGAAATTATTATTTTTAACAAAAAATTAAAACCTACTTCCAAGGTAAAAACAATAATAACATCCTTATAATATGAACTAAAAAGTATTAAATAATTTTTCCTATCTGATGGTGCCTTTTTCCGAATTCGGCTAAAACTCAACTATTTCTGTACTCAATCTTCATAATTTTGAAGTCGGTGCCAGTTACAAATGTTTCAAATATTCTGGCATCTGGATTCAGCTATATCTGGTACCGACTTCAAAATTATGAAGATTGAGTACAGAAATTGTTGAGTTTTAGCCGAATTCGGAAAAAGGCACCATGAGATAGGAAAAATATTTAATACTTTTTAGTTCATATTATAAGGATGTTATTATTGTTTTTACCTTGGAAGTAGGTTTTAATTTTTTGTTAAAAATAATTAGTATTTGTTGTTATAGCGGCAACAAGAATACACAATCTGTGAAAATTTCAGAATTCTAGCTATAGTAGTTCTTGAGATACAGCCTGGAGACAGAAATGGACAGTCATCGAAGTCTCCGTAATAGGGTCCCGTTTTTACCCTTTGGGCACGGGACCCTATAAACAACAAAAACAAGCAGATTTTGTTATTTTCTCTGTAAATACTATTTTTAATTAGTAACGGGATATACATATAATCTATGTCATAAAATATATGATATGGGGATATTTACGGGAGTTTGCTATTTTACAAATAAAATATCAGACGGCCATTCGATAACAGATTTATTGTCAAGGCAACTGATGACAACCATCGACAAACATACCAATATGTATATGTATATTATGTAGATAGATAGATCTACCGAGATTGCCTATCTGTGACGTAGTCCTACTGCGCAGTTGCACTTTGATAAAGAGTAGCATCGGTCGGGGCTACATAATCACTATAATAGGTATATTTTGCACTTTCCGTTGTGAATATGTAGCGATAGATTAAATAAAAGGGTGTAAGATACAGTTTAAATTTTTTAACACGCTTTTATAAGCTTGGGCTGTATGTATGTTACGCTCAAATATCGAAAACACTCAGTGGGCGGAAAAATTGTTCACAAGTCACAACGCGTTGTGGTCACAGTACAATGTCCACATCGCGAAATTCGCGTTCAGACCTACATTAAATAGAGCAAAGTCTATCTAATACACTCTGACATTGGCAACCCACGAAACTGCCATTAAAGAAGAAGAAGAAGAAATCGCGTTGTGGCTCTAATGAAAACGGCCACGACGCGTTCTGGCAATCACAAAAAGACCAAATAGCGAAATTCGTGTCGTGGCTGATATGCTCTTCGTACAGAACGCGTTGTGGCAATCAAGAAAAACCATAACGCGTACCTATGGAAGATTATTTAATTGCCACGAGTACTATAAAGTATTTTTTTTTACTAAATCACTGCACTGTGTTTGTTATTATTTAATATCCAAACTTCCATCCGAACGATGAGTGTAGGCCACGTCTTTATTTCCGCCCCACAAAATCTACTGGCCCCCTTAGCCCGCAGCCTATACGGCCTATTTTATAAAACCGGGGCTGCTTCTGCCTGTTTAAATCAAATCATTTATTTTTTATAATATGTGTGTAGATCCATTCAGTTTAATTGCAGCACATAGGCTACTCTTGCAAAAGTTATTTTACTCAGTCGCTATTTACAATTTATTGTTGATAAAACTAAATTATTACATTATAATAATTACATTACTATATAAATCTATTTAAAAAATTGGTTGTCTGTAAACTCGATTTACGGACGGTAGTTTGACGTGATAACTTCAAACATTACAGTCGATCGAGCCGATCATGCCTCTCTCTCTTTCGTGCGGGGTATGCCGTATGAGGGACAATGACGTCATCTTTTTCGTGCATGCAGCCCGTAGTACCGAGTTAAGGTGAACGCAGATTTGGCCGCACCGCACGCACCGCAGTCGCCGCATTTCGAATTCTTTATATGAAGTTATAGGCAAGCTCGCATACCTACCCGCGCCGCAGTCTTCGCAACTTCTACATTCTTTATATGAAGAATTCGAAATGCGGCGACTGCGGTGCGGCCAAATCTGCATTCACCTTTATTAGACGTTGTCACGTCAATAATAAAATACGCCGTGTGACGCCGTTAATGTTAATAATGTTACAGATGAAGATGACGGAGATCTACGACGTGACGGACGCGGATACAGACGCGGTGCAGTCGCCGACGGAGCGCGACGTCAACATGCAGCTGGAGTTCGACAACGACTGGACCGCTGACCTCATTCCCGACAACGGTACGTCGAGCTCCGGGGGCTTGAAGGGCCCATTCACGGCAGTCCGCCGTGCAGGACTGCAAATGGACATAGCTCACTGATTGGTTCACACTCGGTGTTTCCGGTCGTGTGAGCTATGTCCGTTTGCAGTCCTGCACGGCGGACTGCCATGAATGGGCCCTTTAAGGCTACGTTTCCACCAGAGATGTGTTGCGAGGAATGTGCTTTTGAGAACCATCAGAATCGCTTCATTGACGTGAGCATGCCATGACATCGCTCAGCGCGGCGATTCTATTGGATCTTAAAAACACATTCCTCGCAACATCTCTGGTGGATACGCAGCCTTACTCCCGAAACTGTAAATTACACGGTTTCCGTTCGACTCGGATTCCACCATGGATAACAATGCTTAGAGCGGTAAGCGTTTACTGGATTACGCTCGTTTCCGAATCTGAGTCAAATTACGCATTGTGAATCGGGGCCCTGATTCGATTACATTAAACCCGGCCGCACATTATAAGAATTTCTGATCAGAAAAATCCGGACACCCGTCGGGTACCACACCGCACACCTACCTGATTTGTGTGCGTAAAAAATGTAAAGAGTGCGCGGTCCGAATGTCTGATCAGAAACATTTCTGCCATCCGATTCGACGGCGGGCGTCAGACACGTCAGAATTCTGATAATATGTGGAGTCCACAACTAAACATGAGCAGTCAGCAGAGTGCGTACCGGCGGGGCGCCCGAATTTCTTGATTTGGTCGCCGCGCTCAAGGCCCTCGGTAGCTTAAAAAACACATATTTTTTTCTTTCCAGGCGAACTAGATATAGAAGGTCTCGAAGAAGAATTGGACCGCAACATATTCTCGGACCCGGAGAGTGAGTGGGAGAGCAAGTCCAACGACCACAGCTTCGAATCCGACCAGCCCGAGTCCGACCGACAGAGCTACCTGGTGTCCTACCCTGAATAGCGTAAACACTAAACCTGGTTATTGACAGCTACCTGGAGGGTTAGTGTTTAGTGTTTACGCTATTCAGGGTAGGACACCTCCTACCCTGAATAGCGTAAACACTAAACCCGGTTATTGACAGCTACCTGGTGTCCTACCCTGAATAGCGTAAACACTAAACCCGGTTATTGACAGAGCTATCTGATGTCCTACCCGGAATAGGGTAAACACTAAACCCGGTTATTGACAGCTACCTGGTGTCCTACCCTGAATAGCGTAAACACTAAACCCGGTTATTGACAGAGCTATCTGATGTCCTACCCGGAATAGGGTAAACACTAAACCCGGTTATTGACAGCTACCTGGTGTCCTACCCTGAATAGCGTAAACACTAAACCCGGTTATTGACAGCTACCTGGTGTCCTACCCTGAATAGCGTAAACACTAAACCCGGTCATTGATAGAACTACGAGGTGTGTAGGACACCAAGTAGCTCTGTCAATATGAATTGCGTAAACCCGGTTATATATATACACTTTGACAGCTTAGATTCTGGTGTACTCGGAATAGTGTAAACCTCAATAATACAAAATAGGGTAAATTAATACATTGATAGCTAAGATCATGATTTAGCTGCAGGCAGACAGGGTTGTTACGTAGCTAAACAGATATTCTGATATTGCAAAATTTTTGCCATAACTTTGTTGCGTAACTTTAACAGCTTATATTAATAAACCAGGTTATTGGCTAATAATCTGGTGAACCCTTTATAGTCTAAACCCGGTTATTGTTACTTTGACAGCTTAAATTCTGGTGAACCCTGAATAGTGTAAACCTGGTTATTGACACATTTAGTTTTGATTAGGATAATAATATGCAATTTAGTGTACCCTATATTTTACCTCTTATCCAAATTATTTAGTTAATTATTATTGTAGGTTTGGATTTGGCGCCTTAGTTTTGTTGTATTGTGTGATTATTTTTTATAAAATATTTATTGCTAGTTGTAGTAATTTAAAAGTGTACTGTGGTCTGTGTAGCTAATAAAAAGAAAAAGAAATAAAAAAATATAGATTAATTAGATGAAAATGCGAATTTTTTACCGTCTAGTGACCTAGTCGATAAAAAAAAACGCATTTTTGCGCGTTGAAACTTATCAGTAATATTATAAAATCACAAAAATTTCAAGTTGTCTGTTGGTTTTATAGGTTATTTTATACACACGGAAAATAACAGGGAAAATGATATTATTATTAAAAGCTCTTTATTTACTATCATAAGATGTATTTGTAAATAATATTAATTATTATGTATATTTTATCTGCCTGTTGTTAACCAAAAAAAGCTTATAAGCTATTGTTTCGTGCTAAAATATTAACTACAGGCAGCTAAAAGTTGCCTTAAAATATTGATTGCCTTTACAAACTACTTTAAAAAGAATAAGTTTTAGAATAAAAAAAAAATCACAGACAGTACTAACTTATGTCGTCATTCGGTAGTAAATAATAGCTAGTAAAAATAACAATATTGGTGTATCAAGCCATTCCTTTCTACATTTGTACCTGACGCCATAAAGTTTTTTTACATATCTAAGCATTGTATATTTTAAGATAAAAAAATTATGATCCGCTATCATTTTCAATTTAAAAATAATTATTATCTTATCTACACCATGAATAGGTCATGCACAACTTTACCAATCGGCTAAAATGGAAGGCGCCTGTTTATACAGGGTGTTACAAAACTAAGTGATAATACTAGGGTGTGTTACATGTGTTCCTTGCTACGAATAATAAAAACTAAGGAAGAGTAAATGTGTCAAAAAATTTGTTCCGCGAGTCTACAAAATGAGACCCGAATACTTTGCGACAGTGAGACATGCATACTTTATGCATGTATTCGGTACACAATTTTGTGTATTTATAGAAGTGACAATAATATTATTGTCAACGGCTTTATTTCGTGAGTGTTAATGTTTCGTAGCTATTGTCATATTTTAGTGTACGGAAATCCGAAAAGGAACCAAATTCAAAACGGTTGAAGTATGGGAGTTACGTTTCCTTAGTTTTTATTATTCGTAGGTTCCTTGTAAAGAAATTACTGTAAAAGTGGCAGCGCCAGCCAATTTTTTTTTTTCATTTTTGTATGGGGAAACCATGGGGGAAACTCATGACACAGGCGCTCTTGCCCATACAAAAGTGCAAAAAAATTTTGGGTCTTTCAGCGCTGCTACTTTCACAGTGAACTCTACAAGGAACACGTACAGATCCTAAAGTATTAACACTTAGTTTTGTTACAGTCTGTATAGGTCTTTTTGGTGGGATGAAGAGAGAGCAGGGCGGGTGCGCGCACGGGGACACGCTATTGGTTGATCAGTGATTACACGGATCGTTATTGGTAGATCGCGATCAGACGGTGAAACGTTATTGGTGGATATTGTGCACGCTGATAGCCCCTTTAGTTTAGCCGATCGATGCTAAAGTTGTGCCTACTAGCGTGGTCCAAGGTGATGAAATTATACAACGAATTTTATCAAAGTAATCTATAGAATAGCTATTTATAACGATCAAAATAATTTTTATACTACTACGCTACTAATCAAATAGAACAAAATAAGCTAAACTTGTATCATGGCTATAGCAAAATATTATATAACCAAGTAACAGGAATTGTACCTAGTACTTACTACTTAGTAGTACAGTTCCACTAATGCACTAATCACTAATGTACAAAAAGTCAAAATTTTACAAAAAAATCTCCTCTTTTACTAGTTATGTGCTTAAACATTCCGTTTTTAGAAACATTTCGTTTAAGTTGGCAACATTGTTAAAATAAAATAATGTTATTTTCACACTATGTATGTATATATATTTGTGTTACAAAATAGAAGTTTGTCATCGTGCTAAAAGCCATTATGCGGCGTCTCTACGTTGGCTTAAGATGGGTAAATTATATGTTGTCTATGATTGTTCACGATCAACGTAGATTGACTGCTTCACAATCAAAGTTACCCATCATAGGCCAACAGTTAGGCTGTGTTTCCACTGAAGCGGAGCGCCGAGCGGAGCTTAGCGGTGCCCGAATTGACCAATCACCAAGCTCGAAATTTTCGTTGTCATTCCGCTGGAATAGCACGATTGGTCAATTCGCTAAGCTCCGCTCCGCTTCAGTGGAAACACAGCCTAAGAGGGTCCTATAAATTGTTACCATTTATTATTATTAGCAGTAACGTGCTAGTAAAATTTTTAGTATTATATTGTTATGTAACGGTAGTCGGTAAAGGGGTAAGATTTTCTTATTCTATGTGATATTTATAGATTATACTATTAGATTTTATTTTATAAGGGACCTATCAGACAGAGAGCGGTCACGACTCACGCGTTCATGCGTTCTGCGTTCTCGTTTTGTGTTCGAGCGGTCAGTCACACAGGACCAATTATGACGCGGTCAGAACGCCCCCTGTGTGGGTATCTAGTCTATATAGCGTTATACAACACAAAGAACTCAAAACTGACCGCTTGAACGCTTGACCGCGTAACCGCTCTCTGTCTGATAGGTCCCTGAGTTGTATGGTAAGTTTTATATGTGACTTATATTTTTGAGGCTTGGAAGCCAATGTTACTTACGGCTATTATATCAAAGATTTTGTAATAAATAGTCTATTCTTTTAAAATTGTTTTTTATTTTCAGATCGGGGTTAAAGTAACAAACGAGATCTTTTTGAAAATAGTACGAATAGGATTAAGATATGGGTGTATATCGGATCGGATAATATGAAAACGCTCCCTTTCTGTTTCTTATGTCAATGACTTTGTCACCTTGAAGTTTTTATTATAATATTAGTGCCAGATAAAAAAAGTTAGATAACAAATTACAGATGTCATTTTCAAATTTTGAAAACTTCAGATCTTTTCGAGTGGCCATTTATTTATGTTTGCTAATTTTTGTTTGAAAAATATATTTCATTTAATACAAATTCGTGCAAATCGGTGCTTATAATTTATTTTTATGTGTTAATTACACTTTGACAATGGTCGGTAAGGGTGAAGTAAAAAGTAGTCGTATTTTCCACCAATGCTACGTCAAATGTTGCAAGTTACAAAATTTGACTCCGCTAAATATTGTTCTGCCCTCTTCGAACGGCAAAGCTCTGGACTTCTGTGTGGATCGAATCAAGTACATCGATTGGCCGCCCATACTGAATGCCTTGAGTTGTGACTTGAGTTTACATTCCGTCTCTATAAAATGTCGGCAACATGTCAAAACTGGTATGTTTCTAGAATTACATTGTCATATTATCATGGGTGATGGAATCAGCAGTAAATACAGTGAAAAATAAGTTTAAAAAGGCTCAAAATTTAGCTCCTTCAATGTTGGAAGTTATGTGGTATAACTTCCAACTTCGCCGTTAATTTTCAAATATTTAAAAGTAACTGTCGCTGTTGTTAAAAGTAGTTGAATAGAGTATTTACACTGTTTCGTTTAGTTTTAGAACAAATCGACTGCGAAAGATTGGCGAAAACTGTTAACAAGCGTGCAGTTATACTAACAAACTTCATGCTGAATAATTTAATCGAAGCACTATCAGAACTTTTGCGGAATTCAACCTTACTCGAGTCACTACTGCTAGAGGGGTTGCCCTTGAAAATACCATACCTGAATCCTCTATGTGACGTACGTATTTAATTAAAATATACTTTACATTTTTTTATAAAATTCGGTGCAAACGAGCAAACAGTAGGTCAGCTGATGAAAAGACAAAATATATGACACATCATTTTATGAAAAAATTCTCAATTCACAAAGAAAAATGACACTCGCAACATCAGAAGAGGTTGCAGGTGCGTTGTCGGTCTTTTAAAAGGAAATACGCACTCTTTTTGAAGGTTTGCAGGTCGTATTGGCTAGGAAAAATTTAATGTTATGTCTTTAATGAGATGTAAAAACTAAAATGTAGGTACTTAATAAAATTCCAGGCAATATTAGCGAATAGCTCCCTCCAACACCTGTTCTTACCCCGTTGCCTGATCGGTGACGCTGGCTGCATGGCCCTGTGCAAGGTGGTGAGGTGTCTCCCCAACATACTAACCTTGGACCTCAGTGGATGCGACCTCACGCCGCTCGGAGCTGGATATATCGCGGAACTTATTAGAGTACGTAAAAATACATTGGTTTTTTAGCGTATTATACTTTATGTAAAACTAGCCCAGAACCCAGTGTTTTTCAACCTGTAGTAGCGATTCGCGAAGCGTCTGTAGGGGTCGCGGAACCCTAAAAATGCATAGTTTCTATTTTATAGGTCTAAGCGCACGGAAGTGCGCAGGCCAAGTTTCAGTAATTATTTTCCGGACATACCAAGTACTGCCTATACCTTGTTTGTTTTAGTACCAGAAACTACACAGGTACAGCGAGAACTGGATCCACACTCTGCGCTACCGGCTGCCCGAGCTGGACACCATGGCCGGTCTGCGCCGGCTCACCCTGTGCGGTAACACGCAGCTGGGTGACACGGGCGTCGCCAAGTTATTCGACGAGTTGGCCGACGACCTGTGGATCAAGGGTGAGGCGGATGCTTATAGTGTCTAAACACGCCATGCTGAAGATACGCGGCCGAAGTTCGGCAAGATTACGCCTTAAATGTATTTTAAATTACCGAGGACACACCATGCCGAAATTGGGCGTTTTCACACTGCGACGATAACGACACGACACGATACCACAGAATAGATAAGGGCCACCGCACATATACAATTTCAAGTTGGCCAACTATCGTACAAACTAAATTGCGTAGTGTCACAATTTAATTGGACAACTTCATCGTGTACGCTGCCAGCCGCAGACTTTTAGATTTAGTTGGTAACGTTGTTGCTAGCCTAGCGACGTGCGTGTTAAAATGCGTAAAAAGCACGCTTTTATTGTGGCAGTAATAAAACGAAGGCGAAAAGAAAGGAGAATATTTTGGGTGTATTCAATACTAAGTGACAGATTTTAAAATGTCACTTTTAATTTCTTCACTTTCTTGACAGACTATAAAAGTCTGCGGCTGGCAGCGTACACGATGAAGTTGTCCAATTATTAAATTGTGAGACTACGCAATTTAGTTTGTACCACAGAGTACTATAATACTGGCGTAAGTTTGTACGACAGTCGGCCAACTTGAAATTGTATAATATGTGCGGTGGCCCTCTATTCTGTGGTATCGTGTCGTGTCGTTATCGTGCAGTGAGCAGACGCCCATTACGTCGCGTTATAGCGTACAGAGGACTTCGGTCGAGCGTAAGTTCGGCAGCGATTCGGCCGTAATTTTTTTTTTCGGCGTCATTTCGGCAGCGTTTGAGACACTGAATAATCGGACAAAGTTACGCAACTGATTTTCCGCCGCGTAATTTCGGCTCTTATCGTATGTCATATCAGCCGAATGCGTCGGAACGTAATATCCCCACGCCACGGAACTTCGGCCGCGTACCGCGTAATCTTCGGCATGGTGTGTTTAGACACTTTAAGGTGATCGCACATTTATCAGCACGCACGCGGAACGCGCCGCATTTTTTAGAATTCGTTGTATAATTTCTCTATGGTTGTATGAAATTTCGTATAGTACTATGCGGTGCTGTCAAAATATGTGCGACCAAGTTAACGTGACTATTTTTATTTTTAATCAAAACTGGACATCATCTAAACTTCGGTGAGAGTGACTGTCAATCAGCATTTCTGTGTTTTTAACCGACTGGTTTAACGACTAACCAAAAATTAAGGGGTTGTATTGTACCTATGTTCGGCTGTGGATATTTTTTTCTGATTTCGAGTGAATGTCACGAATTTAGCGTTTCATTCAGAATATATTGTAATTGAAATATATCTGGGTCTCAATTTTGATACAGATACTTATATTTCTATTATCTAGGTAATCTTTATATATAAAATGGATTTCCAATTTTGTTAGTAACGCTATAAAGCCGTCAGTCCACCGCAGCGCACGGAGAGACTACGCATGTGCGTCAAGCTTCGCTTTGCAAGAAAATATATGTGACTGTGTCCACTGCAACCCACGGACACGCTACGCACGAATTGACGTATTCAAAGTAATAAATTCGTGCGCCGCGTGGCCGTGCACAGCGTGCGCCGCGTGGCCGTGCACAGCGTGCGGCGCGGTGGAATGACGGCTTAACTCGATAAAGGTTGAACCGATTCTGCTAATTTTAGTCTTAAAATAATCCGTGAAATCCAGGGAAGGTTTTAAAGTGACACGAAGGTCGAAGTTCACCGGGACAGCTAGTGTGTTATAATTATTTCTGTTGTAAGACTTGTAAGAAATACCTTTGCGTGTGACCAAGTAAGAAGGTTTTTTCCTCTTCAGCGTTAGACGTCCAGAACTGCGGTATAACGGAAACGGGGGGAGCGGCTGCGATTCACATGATGCAGTCCAACACCACACTAGTCGTCCTCGACCTCAGATACAATCAGATCAGCAGCGAATGTCACGCGAAACTACGCCAGGCGGTGCGACATAACGAACAAGGACATGCCAGCCAGGTAAACGGTTCAGTTGATATGTCGCGCCGATCCTCGCGGCAAGCGAACGCGACCGACAAGAATTAGAATGAAATGCCTCGTATTATGAACATAATATTATAGGCTATATAACTCACTGAGTAATGAGTATAGCTATAGCTATAGGTTTCATTTTCAAGCGACCCAAATGTCGCCGCTGCTTTGTAGTGGCGTAGAGCAAAGTGAAGCATAGTAATTATATGTAACCTTACCTGGGACCTAAGTCATAAAATGGCATTTTGGATTGAAAAGTTACCCTAAGGTGATCGCACATTCATCAGCGAGCACGCGCCACATTTTAGAATTCGTTGTATGAAATGATGACGTGAAACCTCGCACATTTGTCCGCAGCATATGCGCCGCTATTCGTGTACCTATACTATAGGCGGTGCGTACGGCGCGTACGATGCTGACTGCTGACAAATGTGCGATCAGCTTAAAGGTGGCTTCTCGATTGTCGCGGCAAGCGACCGCGACCGTAAAAAAGACCCAAGTCATAAAATAGGATTTTGGATTGAAAAGTCACCTTAAGGTGACTTTTCAATCCAATATTAAAAATCAATAAAAATGTTACTTCTGTGTGAAATAAATTATTTTAAATATATTTCGCGGGAATGGTATTGCAAAATAAATAGATGTGCATATCAATTTATGTAGTAATAGTATGAAATTAGCTAAATAATTCATGAAGCCCCAAGCGGCCACATCCGGCCGCGATAACAATGAAAAAGCTATTGTGTCTCGTTTTGCCACGACTGATGGGTTAATGTCGATTGTTTTTTTGTATGGGAAACGAACCACCTTAACGGTCGAATTTTACAGTATCAATGGCTGGGGAATATGAGCAGCGGTTCAAGTGACGGCAGATGTGTATCGAGACAAGTTTCAAAGTAAGTACCGAATCCTGATGGATGTGTAAAATAATAATGATTCTAGATATGTATTTATCATTATTGCTCTCAACTTTCTACTTATTATATTTTAGGACGAAGATTGAACGAGCATCTTCAAAAGTGAGGACCGTCCCCAAACACAACACAAAGCCAAGTGTCATGAAGAAGGAACGGTAGTTATTTATAGTTTCTTTGTTTCTATATTTTTTCCAATCAAAGTTATGTCCGTAGACCGTATACAGGTAGGCCTACTACGAAACCGTTTTGAGACTCAAACAATCGGACGAGAATGCTGCGTCCTGCTCTAACGACGTCATATTTTCACGTTTGTTAGAGCAGCAGGGCAATCGCGCTATTTTTAAACGTTTCAATTCAGGTTCACATCTACTTTGGTTGCGGTTCAGTTACGGTTTGGTTCCGCTGCGTCTGAACAAATTTCGGTATCGTGCTAACGTTTCAACCGTAGCTCAACCTTAGATGGAACTCGAACGAAGCGCAACGTTTGACCTATAGACAGACATTGCAGCGGACCAATCAGCGCTCTTCTAATTTAATTTTGATTGGTTTAAATATGAACAAATTTTTTCCGATGCGTTAATTGGTCAATTGACAAATTGTTTATTTAAAATATGGATGAATATGACACGAGTGAAGTTGTTTTGGTAGTTATGAATGCGAATGATTATTACTTGGAGTTTTTAATTTACGTAATTAAATTTATATTGTTTTACTATATTTTACAAGCGCCATAAGTGTTGAGTAGTGACTAGTGACTTGTGACAAAAGTTTTATGTGGCGGAGAAAACATTTACGTAAAGAAGTAATGTCAAAATTCAATTCACTTTTTAACAAACTCAAATAGTCCGTAGTGTTATTTTACAGCTTTGAAGTAAAACATAAGCTTAAATTATAATTTGATTATAGCTTATGTTATATTTTTCCATCGATTTTCGTCAATTTAACACACCAAAATAAGAAACGTTTCAGAAACGTGCGAGTAGAAGTTGCATTGTATCAACTTTTTGTTTTGACAGCGTTTGCGCTTGAGCTGAGGTTCAGTTACGTCTCAACTGGCTGTCAAAACGTTAGCGCGATACCGAATCGTTCCAAAAGTCGATCAACGTCCGAGTTTCATTTGCGGTTCAGTTGAAAAAATTTAGCGCGATTGCCCTGCAGGACGCGGCATTCTCGTACGATTGTTTGAGTCACAAAACGGTTTCGTGGTACGGCCCCAGGCTACAGCTATGAATCATGGCCTGTTGTAGGAATGCATACCCTATATTCCTAATAGGTAATAAGATATATTTGCTGCAATGTTTTCACACTAATGCAGCATCAGCATAGATAGTAAACAAAAAGTTTCAGTTAAACGTCATCTTGAATACAGGAACTACAGCGAAGTGCTAGAAGAGAAGTTACAGGAGGAGACTTGTCACCGGCAACAGCTGGAAGAGCTCAACGTCCAGCTCGTTGAACAGATGAAGAGGCAGAAACAGCACCAGATACAGCTGTGGGCGAACGCCGCTACATACTCAGGTATATCTAGCAGACTCAACAATCTTGCTCACTTTTACACCTGATTTTGTTCAGGGAAAATAATCACACTCTCTTCGATCACGAGATTTTTGGGGAGTAGCGGATTTTAATATGAACAATACCTAAATAGAAGTAAAAGACACACTGTATAGAAATTACTTTTGAAGTCTCTTTAGAACGCGCATGATTTGTATGCCCGTAATATCGCGGTGCGCTGCGACCACGGAGCTAATACTAAATATAATACTTTGTATTTGCTCCGTGGCTGCGACAGAGCGTGCTTGTAATTGCGCTTCTCGCTCTCCCAGTTCCCACCCAACCAGCAAAGTAATCCTGGAATGCGATTTTATAATGCTATTTGGACTTATATAGCTCCGATGATAGTTTTGATATTTGCTACTGCGCTTTTATCAGCATAAATGAATGCCGTTTTTACTTCAGTACGTTTAATCCTATAATTTGAGCTTATATCGATATATAGGATCATATTTCGTGGCTACTACTGGATTAAGAATCCTATAAAAGCTAGGAACAAAACTAAACACACTCAGAAGTAATTAATCCAGTAACTCAGACTTATATCCGCCTATAGCAGTGTTTCCCAAACTTGTCGGGACCGCGACCCATCTACAAGAAAGTTTAAAGTTCGCGGCCCACCTTATGTCATGAAGACAAAAAAATAGCGGCATATTGCTGCCGCAGCATTTATATCCGTTAATTCTTATCGTAGTTCACCACCATAATATCATCATCGTCAGCCTACTGACGTTCACCGCTGGACTTGGCCCTTTTCTAAAGCTCGTCACCACACCAATTTCAATTAAGAAACGTACGTAAGTACGACAATCGTCTTAGTTTCAGGGCCTACCCAAATCTACCCGCGACCCACAAGTGGGTCGCGACCCACACTTTGGGAAATACTGGCCTATAGGATAACATCTTAGGAACATTTAAATCCTAAGACTCCTCGAGGAGCATCTACCAGGAATATATACACTTAGGCGCAATCGCTCTTGTTATTTATACTTATAACCTCATATAAGCTAATATTTTATGGCCATTATAAGTAAATTCAAGTTAAAGTACTGAAAAACATTTATATTTCTTGTCTGGTTTAACATTACCTTAGAAGTGATTTTAAATAATTTTATTATCATATTATATATTTATTTAATTATAATAAAATCACTTAGATTATAACAGATATATCGCATGCCATTATAAGCTTAGATACACTTACAATGGCATTCCATAGTAGTGTTATAGACTAAGTAATCTCAAACAATTCTGGTCAAAACTCTTATAGGCAAAAACACGCTTTATATGGTTTTGTAAATTTTATTATAGGAATTATTATAGTTTTTACTATATTTTTAACCTAGAACGCAGAGTAAACCTTATGATATTCCTTTAACTTGCAAATATATAAATATCAACAGAGTTTGTTTTTATCTGGGCAATGTGGAACCCTAATTGGTAACAATATGGCGAATCTTCGGTTTTAACACTTGCCAATATAGAACCAATATTACCTATTGACAATGCTCACCGAGAAAATGGCGACTGTCCCTGATATTTTCATAATAAAATATTAAATATTAAAATGTGAATAAGTAAATTACACGAGGCGCTTTAAAATTTTAATTAGAACCATGATATAGTTTATCAGAAAATTTACATTCCCCTTCGAATATACAACAGACTAACAACAAAAAGCTATTTTCTACTATAATAATATTTCTGATTATAATGACATTTAATAATATTAAGTTAAAATTTAAGTTTTGACAATTCCTGGACTCACAGAACGAATTGTGTTCTGTTCACAAAATGTGAGCTTATACAAGCATTGCGAGGCTTGTATTAATGTCACTTTTTCCTTTAATTTACTTATATTGGCATTTGCAGGACTAATTGCGCTTACGTAATTCTATTATAGGAGAAATATAGACGTAAATGGCATTGAAGCGGACGAATATAAACACGATATAAGTAAAAATTTACTTATAAAGTGGGCCCTTTTCCGGGTTTATATGTGGATATAAGTCTCATATAGTCCTATGGAAATGTACTCCTGGTGATACTTTCAAAACCACTTTTTACTGGTTGGGCATGAGGCAGCAGCCTTATGGAGTTTCTATTATAGTGGTTCTTATATAAGCTAGGTAGCTAACAAAGCTGGTGCTCTTGCTAGAGGTAAAATAATTCTGAACGGACTACACTTGAATCAATGTACTATCAGAGAAGTTGATTCCTATAGGCAGATGGCGGACTTAAGTAATTTGGTCGCGTTAAGTCAAACCCATCCGAGTTCCGACCGACACATAGTCCGACCACATGACGTAAGTCCGTCAACTGCCTAGGAATCGATTTCCTCGATGGTACAAGACGTGATATTTTGTCTATTATTCAAGGTTCGGAGCAGTCGCTCCAAGCCAGCTGCCATTCGGAGGCGACGAGCAGTTCGTCCAACTCTGTGACGATAGACCAGCAAACACTCGAGTACATACAGCGCACCTTCCGCGATATATACGCGTTCATCAAGAACAACCAGTGCCATGGGTGAGCTTTAGATATCCTTCCACCGACGCCGCGCATCGCAAAAATCTGCGAAAAAGATAAAGAGCGAGATGCAACATGCCGCATTTCCTTGACGGGCCAGAGTCCAGACAATGTATGTACCAGCCGCTGTTTGGCAGATTGCAGGCTGCAGCGTCGGTGTACTAACGGCGGGTTCACATTAAGTGTCTAAACACACTAGGCCGAAAAAACGCGGCCGGAGTTCGGCATGATTACGCCTGAAATGTATTTAAATTACCGATGACCCACCATACCGAAATTAGTAATTACATCGCGTTATATTGTATGCGTTTGACATTGCTGACGTAATCATGTGAAACTTCGGCATGGTGTGTTTAGACACTATAACAGTTCGCCGGCAGACCGCCGCGCCGTCCGTCAGTTAACCGAAAAATATAACAGACTCAAAGTGCGCCTGACGATTTTGCGTCGACAGACAATGACCAGAGCCTGCAGGCGAACTGTTAATGGGACCCATTAAGGTTGTTTTCGATCCTTGCGGCACACGACCACGACCCAAGACCGAAACGATATCTCTCCTTGTAGAGCGATAAGATTGCGAGCTTAGTGCACCGTAATAATATGCTTTGTGCAGTCAAGTGACGTATCGATCGGAAGGCTGCCTTGGTTGGCTATAGCCTCGTAAAGACAAGAATGACGTCACAATGTAATGCATAGGTATACCTAAGACGTTGACGACCATGATGACAAAGTCGACCAATTTTTGGTGACTCACTCTCTTCTTAAAGAGAATGTTATATTTTATATATAACTACTCTTTATTCAACAGACAATGCCTCGGTGCAAAACTAGAAAGAAAGCAGGAAGCTGTCGACAGCGAAAGAGACGTAGCTTTAGACAAGATCCTAATGTCGCCAAAGCGAGCACAAAGTCAAGTCGAAGTCGCCGGAAAGTTGAAGCCTAGGAAGAGTACGAAGTCGGCGCATCTGCTCGGCCGGCTGAACCCCTTGAAGGAGGAATTGGTAAGGAGAAACATTCTGTAGATTATTATCATTTATTGCAAGTAGCTTGTGTTTCTTTGTGCTGAAATAGTATATAGCTTAGAGCGCTTACAGACGAACGGAACGGAACGATCAAAGAGAATGAACGACCAGTATGTACTAGGTACGTAGTTCGTCTGTAAGAAACTTTAATGTGTGTGGCATCTACACAGCCTACCCGTATTTGGCACTATGTTTCAGATAAATGGATATAGCCAGATAGCGGATCGATACAATTTGGTCGATACAGTTCATATGATAATGCCCACGAATAACATTGGCTTGACATAACCCGATAAAATAATGTAGGTCTGCCATGCCATGTGCCTGTGACATGCTCTATGTAGGTACCCAACGTTATCCACACGTAGCTTGCGCAGAAGTTCTCAGAAAGTCTTCAAGGCATTGTAGAATTTACGCAGCCCAGCTGTCAAGGTTTAAAATTATGTTTTAATATTTACATAAAATTTCAGAGACCAGAAATGTTAGAGCGAAACATCGGGGACGTGAAAGATTCTTGCGAAATCAAAGAGATTGAGCAGGATGACTCCAAGAAGGTAAATACCGAAAAAATACTGCTTTATACATTATGTGAATGTGCCTTTAGTGATCTTGTACTGTATGATGTATCTGCTACATTTTATATTAAAAAGCTGAAGCAGCCCTGGATTGAGGATTCATACATAGGCCGCAGCATCCTATATGTATCGACTATCGAGCGGCAGATTTCGTAAAATAGGCGGAAATAGAGTGGCCTACACTCAAAAAATATATAAATCCCGCTCTGAGCTGAAGAGTTTGAATGAACGCACGAATGAACCTAAAGTTCTTTTTGATGGATGTTTCATATTTTTTGAAGTCGCGGGCAACGGCTATTTTATAAGCCATAGCCCATAAGGGTTTTTTAACCTCCGACAACAAAAGGGCGGGTGTTATAAGTTTGACGTGTCTTTCTGTCTGTCCCTACAGGCATTGTAGCATCTAAAGGGGTGGACCGATTTTGTTTTAACAATAGGTAGTTTATCATCATTGAAGTGCTGAAAAAATTGGGTTTATCCATTTCATGAAAGGTTGTAAGCTTACTTATTACTTACAGTGATTTGATCGGTTCAATATTTTGCATTCGCCCTTATTAGACTCTCGAATAGAAGGTTGTTTTTAAATTTTTCATTATAGCTTACCATATAATTTACAGGACTCGCACAGAGAGGGCACATCATCATTCTCCCTGGGTAGCTTGAGCGACTCATCAGATACTCTGGTGTGCTCCCCCGCTCCTAATCCCAGGCTGGCACTTTTCTCCTCCTCGGATGAGGATTTATTTGTCAATATAAATTAATAAAATAAAGCTTTTATGTTTCTTAATAATTGTTCTCATTCATTGTTGCTACCTTAAAACATTTGCCATTCAAACCGCAACGTGACGAGGCGAGGCGAGGTGCGGCGCGGCATAAATTTATATGGATTTGACAGATTTGCAAGTCGTCTCACGCTCACGAAAACTATCAATTCAGTAGGTACTAATTTAGAAATGCATGATCTACGCGTCGCGTTGCGGTCTGAATTGACCCTTAGGTTAAAAGCGAGACCGCACCAAAGCGACGGGCCGGGCCACAACACTGCGTTGCGACGTCGCATCGATGCGTTGTTACAACGCAAAAATTCCATCGGAAATGTCACTGACGCATCGCTAATTTCCACGATGCGTTCTGCGACGACAGAGTAGACAAAATTATAGAGTATGCCGACTTAGAACTGATGTTGAAATTTTTAAATTTGACGTATTATGACGAAAATCGTCGCTAGGGTTGTTGACTTGTTTAACCTACGAATTTAAAACTATGACATATTCGCTGGACGTGTTCCTCTTTGGTCGTATTGTTGTTTGTGTTTTGGCACATGCGATTAAAATTGTCAGAATCCAATTTTGAAATCTTTATTTTAAATATTTAAAAATAAATTATATCAGCCAGCGCGAGGCACATTCCGTTCCTAGTGAAACCCGACGAATTTGACAGATATTGAAACCTGTCCGTTTCTTTGCAGTCGAACTACTGGTAGTTATGTCTATTGTGGCGACGACGTAGATTTTTGCGATGCGACGCCGCAACGCAGTGTTATGGCCTGGCCCTTCGCGGCAGCGACGCGATGCGACACTACACTTTCCTTATTCAGAGCACTACACGCAAGTGTAAATGTCTCGACTCTCGACGCTCGCGCGCCCCGCGCTGCGCTGCAGCGTAGAGTGGCTGTCTCGCTACGCTACGCGTCGCTGCCGCATCGTCGTAACCATGTAACTGCCCGAGACCGCGACCTGAGACCGGTTGCCGGTCGCGGTCTCGGGTCGTGGTCTCTAGTCGCGGTCGTCTTGATTCGAATGCTATCTTCAATCAATAGTAACCGACTTTCAAAAGAGGTTAATTCACTCATAAAAAGCAAATATTATTTTTGGATTTGACTAAGTAAGTATACATTTTGTATGGGTTATAATACCTCTATAATATTTATTTTTGAATAAAATTATATCGAAACTTTAACGTAATGTGATAGATACCTAAGGTGGTCCCGCTATGACAAAAAAAATTAATGGTCACGTTATAGATACCTAATAATAGTCTGCATATTTCTTGAATTTATCCGTCATAAAAATATTATTTTAAGCTGCTCAACTATATTGTCATATACCTAAAGTGAAATATTATCTGGAATGTTCATTTAACATATTATTTTATACAGTAATACTAATAACTAATAAAGTACTTACCTATTCCAACATTATAATTTAAATTTTATAATAATATGTGAAAAATATGTCGCAGATAACTACATATTATAGAGTAGGTTTTTCGTAGATATATGTCGCAGACGGATTATAATATAAATAATCCGCCGTATTACATTACGGCTAGCTGTTTTAAAAAACAGGGCCATTTTGTAATGCGGCGATTTATCGATTAGGCGGCTTGACATTCCGGCGATTTTTCATTCATGCGGCTGAATGAAAAATCGCCGGAATGTATTCGGCGCCATACGTTATTCAAAACTGCTAGCCATCTATATTAATAATTTCGTGCAGGGGTACGGTAGACTCGATCGAAACCTTATGTGAATAATAGAAAATAAAAAAATATTGATTTCGAGTCGACAACTTATATCCGCAAAATTCGGATTTTGGAGTATTTCGTTAAATTCTAATGGCACTGACGTAGGTACTGACAAACAAACTTCACGCGCCATCTTGCTGTAAACTGACACATGCCATTGCTCATTTTCTATCTGCTAGCAGTCATGGCGCACCATAGCGCACCCTTTTTTTTGTAGCTTTTGTTTGTTATCACTTATCAGTTATCAGCCTCTCAACAATTAGCAATTAATGTGTTTTTGACATCTAGGGAATTTTAATTCTTAATACATACAATTATGCTCAGTTACATACAATTTTGAAGTTAGTTTTATCTTTTTATAATAGTATTGGAACGAAGTTCCTTATGGCGCGTTCGGCGTAAAGAGGGCTAGACAGAACGATATTTGACCTCGACCCTTTTTTATTAGTACCTGCATGGTAGGGGCAGAGGGGGTTGATAGTATTCCTGTGGTGTTTTTAGAGAATAAACAGCGACGCGTTGTTCTTGGGCGTCAATATATGGCGTTATTTTTTAAATAATATTTTTGAGTGTATAATATGTATGTAAACAGGTTTTTTGAACATAAGAAATACTTAACTTCGTTCCATTCGGGTGTCCCTTGGCACCTCTCAAGTTTTTTTATTTCAAAGATAAAACCGGTTTCAAAAAAGTTTTGAATACTCAACTTTTTTTTTACTAAGTTGAACTGCAAAAATCATCAATCATTGAAAACCTTTTTTGTCGAATAATTGTCGTCGAAACCTTAAAAATTCTTCAGAAGATTTTGAAGATTTTCAGAAGACTTTCCTGTTACAGTTTTTATGTAGTTTTGGATCAACATAATATTACCTATAATAATAATAATAATAATAATAATAATAATAATAATAATATAATATCTATGGACGCTTCACACCACGTCAGTCTGGCCCCGTGCTAAGTACCTGAAGGACTTGTGTTACAGGTACCAGACAACGGAAATATATTTAGTACTTTTATACTATACATATATTTAAGATTTTTATTATATCATACACATATTTAATACACATCCATGACCCAGGAACATTGAAAAACTTTTTGTTCCGTCGGCGGGATTCGAACCCGCGACCCCCGGCTTGAGCTGCCACACACTCTTAACCATTGAGCCACAGAGGTCGTCAAACCTATGTCTGTGAAAAAGTGTTTTCAGACCTTAATTTGTAAAAATCTGACTAAGTCAAAGTCCGAGCAAGAAACCGTGTGTATGCTTAACGTGTTTTTATCTTTCGTTTATTGCTGCATGAGTCATGACTAAAAAGTTAATTTCTCTCAACAAAAGTGTCCGGATTTTACCCGGACACTTTTCAAAAACCCTGCCGGACGCTCCCCGGACGCCCTTTAAACTATGACAAATCCGGGGAAATCCGGACAACGGATGGCAACCTTAATTGGAACGAAGTTCCTTATGGCGCGTTCGGCGTAAAGAGGGCTAGACAGAACGATATTTGACCTCGACACTTTTTTATTAGTAACTGCATGGTAGGGGTCTGCCCCTACCATGCAGGTACTAATAAAAAAGTGTCGAATAGAATAGAAATTTTGCAGATTTCTGGAAATTAGTACCAAAAGAAGACTTTCCTGTTACAGTTTTTGACTTTTTTGAAAACTTTTTTGAAACCTAGACAGAACGATATTTGACCTCGACACGTTTTTATTAGTACCTGCATGGTAGGGGCAGAGGGCGTTGATAGTATTCCGGTGCGTCAACTAGATGGCGTTTTTTGAGAATAAACAGCGACGCGTTGTTCCTGGGCGTCAATAGATGGCTTTTTTTTATAATATTTTTGAGTGTATAATATGTAAACAGGTTTTTTGAACATAAGAAATACTTAACTTCGTTCCATTCGGGTGTCCCTTGGCACCTCTCGAGTTTTTTTTATTTCAAAGATAAAACCGGTTTCAAAAAAGTGTTGGATACTTAACTTTTTTTTTACTAAGTTGAACTGCAAAATCAAACCTTTTTTGTCGAATAATTGTCGTCGAAACCTCATAATTCTTTAGAAAATTTTGCAGATTTCTGGAAATTAGTACCAAAAGAAGACTTTCCTGTTACAGTTTTTGACTTTTTTGAAAACTTTTTTGAAACCTAGACAGAACGATATTTGACCTCGACACGTTTTTATTAGTACCTGCATGGTAGGGGCAGAGGGCGTTGATAGTATTCCTGTGCGTCAACTAGATGGCGTTTTTTGAGAATAAACAACGACGCGTTGTTCCTGGGCGTCAATAGATGGCGATTTTAAATATTTATTTTTAGTGTATATTATGTAAACAGGTTTTTTGAACACAAGAAATACTTAACTTCGTTCCATTCGGGTGTCCCTTGGTACCTCTCACGTTTTTTTATTTCAAAGATAAAACTGGTTTCAAAATTCAGACGCTGATATTATATACGAAAACGAGGCAATTCTGGAAATTTTACATACATACGGTTCGAAATTCGAATTAATAACCCTTTTTTTTTAAATCGGTTAAAAATACTATACCTACCTACTATTATTGTTTTTATAAATTAGTAAGTAGGTACTTACCTACCTGCCAATGTAGAGAAAAAGACTGAATGCAAGAGAAATTATTAACCTTAGATAATTCTGATTTCAAATAAAAATGTTTAATTAGTATGTAAAACTTTTGCAGTTTAATTTACTATTTTTAAATATAATGAACTAACCTATACGAATCTTTACGAGTCTTGCTTTCTTTAATATTTCTTGAGAAAAGAAGACTACACAAATATTTACCTACATTTTGTACATATTATATGTGTATTGAGTTACAAGTTTACCCGAGCGAAGCCGGGTTTTCATCTAGTAATGTAATAAAGCGAAAGATAAGTCGCCTCTTTGAAAGTTTTTGTTAGACAACAACAATGTTGTTGGATACCGAAAGTGTGTTGCTAAATTGATAAGTTTTGAGTGAATTAAACAAAGAAAACAGTAAATATCAGAACAATTTTCAGGTGCAATTAAAGAATTTCTATTATGCTCGATGTAAAACAGTAAAGGCCGGCAACGCGCCTGCAGCTCTTCTGATGTTGCGAGTGTCCATGGGCGACGGTAGTAATTGCTTACCATCAGGTGACCCGTTTGCTCGTTTGCCCCCTTATTTAATAATAAAAAAAGTACGAGGCAAGTACGATGCGGCTAAACGTGGGCCGCCTTATTGAAGAACGTATCGCAATGACAAAACGGCTAATCACTAAACCACCGCATTACAAAACGGCCCTGTTTTTTAAAACAGCTAAGTAGCCAGAATGTAAAACGGCGGGTTATACAATCCGCCTGCGACAGATAGATCAATTCTTGTTCCATATCTCTACAGCCCTGGGCGTGCCTGGGCGTAACAAAAGAAAGTGATAAACTGATAATACTATAGCGTGTGCATGTGTCCCTTAATATTGTGTAATATATATATATATATATATATATATATATATATATATATATATATATATATATATATATATATATATATATATATATATATATATATATATATATATATATATATATATATATATATATATGCGAGAAAAATAAAGAGGTAACAGACAGACAGAGACTTTCGCATTTATAATATTAGTATGGATTTTTTAAATTATCTATAGACACCTGTGTATATATATATGTATGTATATGTATAGAGTTCCCTGGGAAAGTAGCAGCGGTGAAAGAGCGCAGCTGGAATACACAGGTGTCTATAGATAATTTAAAAAATCCATACTAATATTATAAATGCGAAAGTCTCTGTCTGTCTGTTACCTCTTCACGCCTAAACCGCTGTATCGATTAAGCTGTTTGGTATGGAGATACTTTGAGACCCAGGAAAGGACATAGGATACTTTTTATCCCGGAATTTACGGTTTCCGCGCGATAAACGATTTTTTGCTCAACGCAGTTGCGGGCGTCATCTAGTTATTTAATAAAAAACAACATTATAAAGGTGTTTGTCTATTATAAATTATAATTTATAATGAAACACTAATGGAAGAGTTTCAGGTTCTGCATGTTTAACGTCCAAGATTTTTCATACCATTAGAGCCGAGCTGGCCCGGGGACATGTGCATGTTTTTGCCCTGAAAATAAACAAGACAATATTATTATAACACAAGTTTATATCACAGAGTACTATAATACTTTATATAAACTAAGCATGTCTGCATGTGACCCGTAGTACCGCTAGTTTTTGATAATTTTTGTATGGTCAATGAATGTACATTTGTAACGTGTTTTACACTACTAACGTTTGTGCACTACACGGAATTTTACCGTCCGGCGTTCATAAATTTCACGTTTGCCATATCAAAATGTAAGAAATCGGAACACCGGACTATAAAATTCCGTGTAGTGCACAAACGCCCTAACAACTGCAACATCATCTCAGTTACGTTCAAAGGAATTTGAACGAAAAGTTCCTTTATACTTCGCCGAATATTTTTTTTTTAGTTGATCGACTATTACTCAAAAACTGATGAACTCTTCTTGACCGTGATAGTTTTTCTTTTTTTTTAGCATATTTCCTACTAACGTGAATTTTTTCACATTTCCACAATCAACCGTTTAGCTGGTAGAAGAGAAGGGGGACACTGGACTCTTAACGATTTTTTCCATTTTAAAACTTCATATTTCACAAATGGATCCCTAAGTCGGAAAATAATCTATGAATACCTACTCATAATATTTTTGAAAAACCTTTCCAACGACACCCCACACGGTCGGGTGGACGCGGAAAAAAAATCATCCCCGCATGATGTGTAGGGGAGGTACCATAACAAAAAATATTTGTTTAAGAATTTATATACCATTTTGTCGGCATCATTAATATCTGCATTCCTTTGCTCAGAGACTCTATAGTCTCTATAGTCATGCCGAATTACAGCTTTGTAGGTCCTATGACCTACAAAGCTGTAATTCGGCATGACTATAGAGATTATAGTCTCTGAGCAAAACCGCGGACAGACAGACGGATAGATGGACAGAGTGCAGACAGACCTGACGGACAGACCGAAACTATAAGGGTTCCTTGCTGACTACGGAACCCTAAAACCACCACCAACCACCACCAAACCACCGGCCAAATTGGGAGCCCCTCAACCTTTGTTTTAGCTCTGTGCCTCCCACAATATTTATTTTATATAATAATGTATATTGTTGTTATAATTTACATTTTCCATTGATTCTTCGCTTCCAAATTCCATTGATCGCAGCTAGGGAATGCAATCCCGCAAGAGAATTTCAATCCCGGTATTTGCGGGATTGAACCATCACAATCCCGCTGGATCCCGGTATTTGGGTGAAATGCAGAATAGATGTACCGTAACGAAATCGTAAGTAAACTGACGTGTAAAAATCCGTAACGAAATTGTATCGAAACTGATAAGTAAGGCGTAGACCACATGTCCTAAAAAACTGAGGACTATATTATAATACTTTTCTTACATGAATATACAAATTATAATCATTTCATAAAATGGATTACCTATGTCCTATAAGATAAAAAATTTGCAAAATGAAATGTTAGACTTATGCAGTGCAGTATTACATTATATTTTTCTTATATTTTAAGACTCATGCTAGTTATTTTATGTATTGATTTCAGAATGCAATAAACTATATTGTATTATGTAGGTTCTTTTATTTGTAACAGAGTATAGATATAGGTATCAATAAAGTAAAACAATTTTTTTAATAATTGTTCATAAGTAAAATGTAATAAAAATCAACAAAATAACAAAAATTATAAATCCTAATTATAGCTCTAATGGGTTTTTTTTAAACGGACCATTGTTAAACATAAGTAAACATTTCTTCATAAAAATAGTTCATATTATTTTGCTTCACTTTTTCCAGGTGAGCCTTACTTTTCTCTTTAAACTTTTCTGGATTATTTTGTTTCAGGCGTTCTCTATACCTCTTCTGCCTTTCGGCATTAGACAGCGGCACCATTTGTTAATTAGGATAGCGAAAATTAGCAATCTCTCAAATATATCTTTAAACAAATAAATAAACTTAAAATAATAAAAAGGTCAAATGACATTAACTTTGCGTATGATTAATGCAACTTTTTTCGATGACTGCATAAGGAAGATCGCAGACGTCACACTTTTTGTGTGATCGAGTCTGCGGCTTACATACAGTCCGCATGGCGCGCGCCATCAGACTGTATGTAAGCCGCAGACTCGATCACACAAAAAGTGTGACGTCTGCGATCTCCCTTAAGCTTAAAAAACGATGACTGTGGGTCTGTCTGATCCTTATGAACTAGGCCTTAGGTTCTCAGTTCAGTAACGTAACAGAAGAATAACAAAACTGAGTTACGAAACGCAACGAAACTGAGTAACGAAACGCAACGAAACTAATAACAAAATCTGAGAAAATCTAACTTCAAAATAATCGTAACGTATTGATACCACTCACGAAATCGAGAGTTAATCATGTTCGAAAGCACATTTATCTATCTTCCAATAGAAATTACTAGAGAACAGTTAAATAAACTTACCAATAATGACACAGATGAGCATAAGTAAGACTAATAATTTTTTTGCACAAAAATCGGCACTGCGTAAGATCCGTGAATATTGCAAAACAAAACGGCTGTACATTGAAGTCTGTTTGATACTGACATACGACTATCAGTGTGGCCAATTTTGAAGCGGCATTTAACCAGAATAATGTATATTTTCAGCTTAAGGCCGTCCCCCGAGCAAACGACCTTGGCCATACATTTGCCGCGTTGCCGAGATCGCGCCAAAACCCTATTATTTTTACTTATCTTAGTTCAAAATTGTCCTAAAAAAAATTTAAAACGGGGAATATGTAGTTTATGATAATGTCGATCTATTGGCGTGAGTTTCAAATAAAAGTAATTTATGAATGCTAAGGAGATGCTGAATGTATGCTTGAATTTTAATAAATTGGTATTACTTTGGAAGCTGATCTCATGAGTATAATAAACAAAAATAGAAAATTTAAAACGGAGAAAGGAATGTTGATATACTGAAGATTATTGCTGTATTTTTATTATAACTTTGTAGCTTTCAGATTATGAGTTTATAAGGTTTTAAATACGGTCAATTACGGAATCTCCGGAGGGAACGCCCTTAAACGTTGTTACTCAACCTGATGTTACGAAACTAAAAAAATATGATGGTAGATTTAAAATATGTCGAATTCATAATAAATTCATAATAACTGAAATGAAACCTATTACAATGTAATGTAAGGGTATTTTACTATTAAGTTTTATGGAATACAAAGAAATAGATATATTTATAAAATATATTTTATTATTTTTCAATATCCAACTAATGGTCGGACATAGACAAAGTACATTAATTCTGCATTTCACCGATTTGCGGGATCCCGCTGGGTGGATTTAAACTTTGAAAATAAATCGTTATAATGACTTTACTTGATAGACCGCGTTTTATTCTTAGAATCTCAAATAAAACAAACTTTGTCGGACACTTTTTTCAAGGGTTTAATTATTAACACCTCCATACTTCAGACTTTATAAAAAAATGAAAGAAAAACTAATCATTTTTTTTTTGGAAATGGCTTCGTAATAATAATAGTTAAAAAAACTAAAAAAAATCGCTTATTTATGTCCATCTTTTATCGTTTTTTTTCGAAATATAGGTAAAAATTGTGCCCAAAGATTCCAAACGGTTCCTGATATTTGACACAAGGTAGCTAGCAGCTGGAAATGCTCGCTCAGCATCCACGCTGGTTAGTTCAATTGTCATTTAAAGTGAATTATAGGTGAATTGAAGCTAAATTGTTAAGCGGGCTGCCTGTAGCCAGTTCACGCACCCCCGCGCGCAAAGTTACGCATATGAATCACATTTCTTTGTAATCCCGCCAGTCCCGCGGGATCCCGCAAAATTTTCGACCGGGATTAGTCCCGCATAATGCATGCGGGATCCCGGTATTGCATTCCCTAATCGCAGCGTTATGTTGTATAAAGCCTTCCTTGATGGACAGTCTGACAAGGTCTTCAGCTCTACAATTTATTTTTAAGAGCCTGTGTTTTCCCACTACTGAGCTTGGCCCAAGGGTTTCCATTCCTCTCGCTCCAGTGACGGATTAAGACTACGTGATGCCCTAAGCAATCCATACCTATTGGCCCCTTCTATCCGTATCTCAACTAGAATAGGTATTTGAACCTTTGCTGGTGTGCCCTCAGACGTGATGCCCTAGCTAAGCAATTGCTTAATTTGATTAAGGGCTCCATTCTACCGCGGCGCACGGAGAGACTACGCACGTGCGTCAAGCTTCGCTTTGTAAGAAAATATATGTGACTGTGTCCACTGCAGTCTGCAACCCATGGACACGCTATGCACGAATTGTGTCAAGTCAAAGAAATAAATCCGTGTACGTCCACGCGTGCGCGTGGGGCCGTGCACAGCGTGCGCCACGGTGGAATGGAGCCTGGGTTAATCCGTCACTGTCTCGCTCTTACATCTACAACCGACGACGTAGGCAATCGTGGCTTGTACGTATCTTAGGTCCGTATTTTCCCGGGTCGTATCTTAAGTACTGACCAAAAATACGGGCCTTAGTTTATCTTTTTCGAAATCGGCCTCGGCGTCGCTAATCGCTATCCATCATGCCTCCAGGGTACCCATTTTGCTTCAAGCTTTGCCCAGCGGTCGGGATGCATGCTGCTAGCCGCTAGTTACTAGTATAATGACCCGCCTAATCCAATTATTTCTGCTTGACAGCCTTAAAGGTGCGCGTCCACCGGATCGGAGTTCCGAGTTGTATTGATTTCAGTTATAATAGTACAGTACTCCCAAAGTAATAATGCGCATAGAAATCTTCGTCACTGTTCGGCAACGGTCGTATGTCCCGAGCGTCGGAAGACGATATATATATAGAGTGGTTAAGTGCATTCATGCATAATTTAGTAGAATTATGTGTTTTGTTCTAAAAGAGATAAATATTGATTTATCAGTAACGAAATTTGATTCGATAATTCCATGTAAGTAAATAGTGAGGAAAACCACACGATTGCGATTAAGCTACAATATTTGTTGGATTGATTCACTTCGAAGATGTTATAGTACTTTTGAAGTGTCTTACCGAAGCTGGTGTAGTGATGGAAGAAAAGAAGGTTTAAATAACACAAGTTTTCAAACACAGGTTTACATTAAAATCTTAGAAATCTAATCATTAAAGTCTCAATTCAAAAGTATTTACAGCACTGATCATTCTAGAATAATATTACAATTAGAAAAAAAAAATCAGAATCAGGGAGGATCTCTATTCCTGACATCGTAGATTCATCAGAACTTTCACTATTCTCTTGTTCATTTACACTTTCCCCACTGCTATCACCTGTGTATTGTGTAAATAATCATTTCATCGGAAAAACCATCGATTCTTGGCTCAAATTTTCTATATTCATCTTCGCATTTAACAGCATGATCACAAACTTTTTTCCATTCTTCTGGTCCTATATTATTGATTTTTTCTAATATACCATCTTTAACTGACGTGACAGTCATTGCAATATTTTTTTTGGCTACGTGTTGCTTTATTTGGGACCAAATATTTTCAATGGGGTTAAAATCGGGATGATATGGTGGCAATCGTACAATTTTATGCCCATGTTCCTCCATTATACGGTCAATGGCAAATTCTGTGTATTTTTCTTTATGTCTTTTTATAATTTCATACAGATCGGGTTTCAGTTTCTTTGGGTCATGCGGAATGTTGTGTTGTTGTAACCAAGCTATCATTTGTGGTTTAGTTGTGTTTGAGTTTGGTGGTTTCACAGACAGCTTATTATGATATGGGGCGTTGTCAATTACCAGCACACTATTAGGAGGCAAGTTGGGAATCAATTGATTGCGTAGCCAAGTTTGATAACGCTCTGCGTTTATTTCTTTATGATAGTCACCTTCTGTGTCGACACATTTATGTAACATTAGAGCCCCTGGGACGAAGCCTTTTTCATTGCCTGCGTGTACAATAATTATTCGCTCTCCTTTGGAAATGGGTTGTTTGATACCTTTTTTGCTGCTATCTTGCCAAGTTTTACCCTTAGTATGTGATGTATGCACGTATGACTCGTCCATAAACACTATGTTTCTACCAGAATTCCTCATCTGTTGTATTTCTCTGAGATATTTGATCCTTTTTAAACGTATATCATGCTTTTCCATAAGTAACCGTCTGTTATTTTCAGTTTTCAGAAACCTAAACCCCATATCTTTCAAGATCAGCCTTAAAGACTCTGCACAGCCTTTGAAATTAATTGCTTCGATCAACTTTTTTCTCAAATTATTTATAGTTGGAAGTTCTTTGAGCGTCAACTGAAAATTGTATATCATATTACGAATCACACAGTAGTCGAAATCATCAAGCCCTAGCCGAGATCTACTTTTAGGTTTTCCTTTTTTCGGTGTGGAAAATTTCATTGATTGATTCTGGTTTTTTTCTTTTAAGATATTACTTAAAGTTCGTCGTGAAATTCCTGTAGCTTTTGTAACACGGTCCTGAACTTTTTTAAAATAATCATCATGGTCTCTTTTGAAAACATTAGCTTCATTTAAGAAATAAAGGTATACATTAAATACCATTTGTCGGGCTTGTGACTTAAGCGGCTTTCCACGTTTAAATTTATCCATTCTGGAAGAATTCGCCTGAAAGAAAATATTATATGTTAAGAAAATATAATTTTTATTTATCTGTTCTATTATTGCATTATGTACTAATATACTTTATAATATTATTTATTCCTATATCTATTTGTTTATTTATGCATGTGTTTATTTTTTTGTTTATTATTATTAATTTGAATAAAATAATTAAAGTTGAAATTAAGTTTACCTTTAAAAACAAAACCAAGAAGGGTGTGTTGTAGCAGCTCTATATAATTCCACACAGAAAGAACACGTGCAGTCACCACCAATATATAAAGACGACTGACGGACCTATAACTGACCGGCGACCGCCGCCGACCGCTCGAATTGTTTTCGATTGTATACACATGATATTGACTCCTATTCCTTTCGAACAAAGTGGAAAATGCAAGTGCGTCGTTTAGGGCTCTTACGATTCAATGATTCGGGTGTTTCCGGGAATACGACCACTAGCGGAGATCTGCATGCGCATTATTAATTTGGGAATACTGTACTGCGTGCTGGAACTTCATTTCGGCGCCTGACAAATTATACCTAAATGACGACGCGACGCTCCGTCCGCACCGTGTGCTCCGATTTCGACCCGGTGTACGCGCAGCTTTTACCAATATATTAAATATTTTTGAAGTGAAAACTTCTTTAGCGGCGTTGAGCACTTTAATTGTGGAATGGGTAAAAACTGTGAAACTCGCGTCAGATTCTCGTGCTGATCGAAAAACCGTAAGACGGTTGGAGAGTAGTGTTGTAACATCGAAATCGATTAATCGAACAATCGATTGTTTTTTTTTTCGATTGTCGATATTTTTTAATCAATTGTAAGGGTTTCGATTAATTAAAAAAATCGATTTTTTAAAAATGATTTTCATAAAAAATGGGTTAAAAATTTAATCGATTGTAAGGGTTTTGATTACTTAATTAAAAAAATCGATTTTTTAAAAATCGATTTTCATGAAAATAGGTTAATAAATTGTAAGGGTTTCGATTAATAAAAAAAATCGATTTTTTAAAAATCGATTTTCATAAAAAATGGGTTTAAAATTTTATCGATTGTAAGGGTTTCGATTAATTAAAAAAATCGATATTCATAAAAAATGGGTTAAAAAAAATAATGCACAACGTTAATAATCAAGTTTTCACTTCTGCCGGCACTCCCGGAGTGCAACCCGTTTTTTTTTTACTGTCATATAAGTAGAGATTAAAATACTTACAGGTTTGGGCTCAGCTTGTACAACACCAGCAGCCAAAATGAGGCCAAAGATGAAAGCGGAAACAATGTTCATGAAGTTCATGTTGCGGCTTGTAGGAGTTTAACTTGTAGGAGAGGGAAGTTATTACAGAATATGTAGTCTTAATGCAGACGGATCACTTTATATTATAACTTACTAGAGAAAAAATAACTGTATTTATAGCGCAGACAGTTCATACCTGACTGCATATTATATTACAGTGGTTTTAAATTTCAGTCTCATAAAAATATGATGTAAGATCTCAATGTAAGATGGATGTAAGTATACTTAAGTAGTTAATGCTTAGTAGGTATTAGCACAGTATAGCAATATCCCTACAGTAGTGAAACGAATGTACTTGCGCAGAGCAACGGAGGGGTACCCGCGGGGAAGTGGGCGGCGCGGGCCCGCGTACACAAACTCGCGGAGTTTGTGTACCTGCCCGCGCAGGGGTGACGTTGGCGTGTTGTCTACGAATTTTGTGTTGTAAAACGATAACTTATAAACAATGGGATATAATAAGTGTTCAGTATACGGATGTAAACCTGATTAAAAAAACAAAGGGATTTAAATTTTCATAAATATCGGCTCACACACTAATATTGTGTTGGTCTTGGCGGCATTTATTTGCATCTCTGTTTTATTGTTTACGTTGTAAGAAGTGTAACTTGGAGAGAAACAATATAGAATAAATTAAAAATCTGTCAAATACCCTGTTACATATATTATTAATTAGTTACCTACCTAGCTAGGTACACTGGGCCACACATCAAGTGACCGTTGGACCCCCGCGCCCTTACCGCGCACGTAATAAGAGCGAGTTTTGAAGCGCTTCTATTACACCTGATGTGTGGCGGGTGGCCTACCGTACCTACCAATTGTGTGATTAATAATTATTATTGGATATTTTATATATTCGAATGCGTCTTCATTATTTTAATCCTTCGATCGTGGATTCTTGGAAATCTATTAACATTCTATTGTGTCTCGCTCACTGGTGAGCTTATGGGGCTTGATGGGTGAATTAAATTTTTAAATATATAACTAAATCATCTAAAAATAAAGTTTCACGTAAATATCTGGCAGTACGACACATGTAAATATAACACGCTGATTAAACAGATTATATGATAACATTACAAGCACAATATTTTATTTTTATTTTATTTCCCGTTTCGTGGCAACCCTGGCATATTCGCTCGATACCTACACCGGTGGCGGCATCGTGCGACATCAAAGGCGTTTCGTTACTGTTTATTCAATATTGCTATACTGTGGTATTAGTTAGGTTACGAATATTCGCACATTTTTATTTTGACCGACTTCCAAAAAGGAGGAGGTAATGTGTTCGGCTGTATGTATCTTTTTTTTGTGTGTTCAACGATAACTCAGCCGTTTGTGGTACGATTTTCAAAATTATTTTTGTGTTGTATAGGGTTTAGCTCGAATTTGGTACCATGTTCACAAAAGTGGTGATCTGATGATGGGATCCTTGAAGAATCGAGGGGACTCCTTGAAATTTCTATGGTAACATATAGTGATTTTGATTTTTTCTGAAGCATTCGAGGTAAATGCTACCAAAAAGTAAGACTTCGCACCAGTTTATACCCTGGATCCGAAGGAACAGAACTTTTGAATGCTTATAGGTAGAGGTTCGGGGATTTTGGCGTTGTTTAAACAACTGAAAGCATAAGCCAACACATCAATTTGATTGATTATCATCATCACAACCATCATTATACCATGGGTCAAAACACTATGACCCAATTATTGGTACTTTTCGTGATATTTTGCATCGAAGCAGATATTTTTGATAGTGATTTCGCTGTTTGTGGACCGATTTTCAAAATTCTCGTGTTGTTGTATGTATAGGATATATAGTGGAGTTCCCAGAGCGTAAAATCGTGCAAACCTCCGATTTTTGCAATAGTGGATGAAAATTGAAAAGAAAAAAAGGAATGTGTAGCTGATAACATAAATAATAAAGTTTACCTATTGAAAAGTCGTGCTTTTGATTTTTAAATAATTCTCTTCCACTTGAAGTAAACTCATAAACTGTAAAATTTTGAAGAAAATTTGCATATTTCTTTCTTTTAAATATATAGCAAAATAATAAAATATATTATTATTTTTTTTGATTTGTATCGTTGCTTATATTCCAAAGAAAGAAAATAAGTTGAAAAAATATATAATTTAGATTTAAAATTAATATTTTTGTATGTAGATGAGCATACCTCCAAATGTGCTTGTTGTGTGCCTCGTCAGGTAAATGGCGTTTTTTTTTCTTTGGTTTTAAATATGAAGTTTAAAATTATTTTTTAGGCTTAACAAAGCCTTATATTTCTTATTAGTTAGTGTAGGTATAACTTTTTAGCTCTTACTTTATTAAATTTTCTGAAAATGTAGCACAAACTTTTCACGGATATTTCGAAGAAAATCTGTATTTTATTTCTTTTGGTTAGGTTTTTACAGAATAAAATTGATTTTTTTTTCATTAATTATATTTGCTAAAACATACTTAAAGGAAAAAAATACAAATTAGGCTAAGAACTGATATTTTTTGTATTCAGGTAAGCATTTTTCAAACATAGGTCGCAGCATGCGTCTTTAGTAGGTACGTAAGATTTGTAGCACCCAATTTTTTTTCTGGCTTTAAGTAGGAAGTTTAAATATATTTCAAAGACTAGAAAAAGTCTTTCATTTGTCGATGCATTTAATGTTTTAGCTCTCACTTAAATTAATTCTCAACAAATATAGAAAAATATTTTCGGTCTATTTTACACATTTTTGGAGATATTTAAACGTTTTTAAGTACTTAAAAGTTATCATTTCTCTAAAAATTAAATACGCACAACAAGTAAGTTTAACACACTTTTCGTTACAACCCTTAAATCCACCCAAACCCTTTTATCTTGGTTAAGTACGACGAGCGTTAATCTCTAAAAACTTTGCAAAAACCTTAAAGTTGTATTTAGCTTAGCAGAGCAAACTCTCTTTTTTAAAAATTGTGTATTTGGTTAATTTTCAACGTAAACAATCGAATAAGAAGTCATTAAATAACAGGAACAAGATTTTTTTTTTCTGGACCGGTTTTATATGGTGAAATATTAATTTTTAATTATGTAACAAAAAAATTAAAAACACAAAAAAATTTTTGGTAAACTTTGCAAGTTATAGTGTAAAAAAGAAAATGACACCTCAAAATCAAAAATCCATTCACTATTACAATTTTCGGAGGTTTAAAACCTCTGGCGACTGCACTAATAATTTTAATTTTGTTAACAATTACGAAAGTCGTGAGCTGATGATGGGATCTATGAGCAATCGAGGGAAATCCTTTAAAATCAAAACACTCATAGTGGTTAAAATGATGTTTCTAGTAAGTTAAACACATGTTACGAATAAGAGAAATTTCATACGAGGGTGTCTCTTGGTCCAAAGGCACTGAACAGAACTCCTAAATCTTTAAAGATAAAAGTTTGGAAATTGCAGCATCGCTTAGATAACTGCAAGCATTTACCACAATTTCGCTTATAGTTAATTCGCATTCGTATTGGTTATTTACGCATAAAGCCTTATTTTGTAGATTACTAAAAACAGTGAAATTATTATTATTTTTAAGAAAAAAATTAAAACCGACTTCCAAGGTAAAAACAATTATAGTAAATAGTAATATGAACTAAAAAGTATTACTTAAATAACTCTTACTCTTTAATAGTGCCTTTTTCAGAATTCGTCTAAATCTCAACTACATATTTCTGTACATACTACATACTACAGTCTTTATTACTTTGAAGTCGGTACCAGTCCCAAAAGTTTCAGATATTCTGCCATTAACTGAACTCACGATTAAATTAGCTGGTACCAATGGTACCGACTTCAAAATAATGAAGACTGTAGTATACAGTACAGAAATAGTTGAGATTTAGACGACAGAATTCGTCGAAAAGGCACTTTTCTATACTTATTATAAAACAAATTCGCTTTTTTTTCCCTCATGTCCCTTTGTTCCCTTTAATCTTTAAAACTACGCAACGGATTTTGATGATTCTTTCAGTGTTAGATAGCCCATTTATCGAGGATGGTTATAGGCTATATTTTATCACGCTAAGACTAATAGGAGCGAAGAAATAGAGGAAAATGTGGAAAAAACGGGAAAAATTATTTAAAAGGGCTAACTTCAACGCGCTAATCTCAGGAACTACTGGTCCGATTTGAAAAATTCTTTCAGTGTTAGATAGTCCATTTATTGAGAAAGGCTATAGGCTATATTTATCACGCTAAGACTAATAGGAGAATGTGAAAAAAACGTGGGAAATTATTCGGAAGGGCTTATCTCGCGAACTACTCGAGCAATTTTTATGTTATTTGGCACAGATAAGAAGTAGACCACGTGAAGGATCATAGGCTATCGATTTTATCATTTTTTCATCGATTTTATCATTTTTTCAGTGGCCATATATTTTATACCCGTGCGACGCCGGGTATAAAATAAAATATATGGCCACTGAACTTACTCTTTAATAGTTACTGGCGACGGCGGGTCGCTAGTAACTATTAAAGAGTAAGAGTTATTTAATACTTTTTAGTTCATATTACTATTTAAAAAATAATAATTATTATTATATTTGCATTCGCATTCATATTCGGAAAAAAGATGCGGATATATAGAGCAAATTAATCTATACATGTAATGTATATTGTTAATCTATACATACTCGTATAATAAAACTGTAGAAATGTAAATTCTGTACATTTAAGATATTAAAAAAATAATAAGCGGTGGGTGTTCCTAACTATATCGCTATAGAAGCCAAAAATGTGGTTAGTTTTTTGTCTGTCTGTCTGTCTGTCTGTATGTTTGTTCCACTATCACACGAAAACTACTGATCCGATTTGAATGCGGTTTTCGCAGATATATTTGTCTTCTTCCAACTTAACATCTGGTGTATAAAAAAAATTCCCCCCACCCCTCTAAAGGGACGAAAGAGGGGGTCAGATTTTGTATAAGACTTTTGCTTTAACACGAAAACTACTGATCCGATTTGCATACGGTTTTCGCAGATATATTTGTCTTCTTCCAACTCAAAATCTGGTGTATAAAAATCACCCCCCCACCCCCACCCCTCTAAGGGGGGCAAAGAGGGGGTCAGATTTTGTATCAAACTTTTTCTTTAATTCTTTAATGGACTTACTTCTTATTATTAACTGTTTTTCCAACTTAACATCTGGTGTATAACATTTTTCCCCCCAACCCTCTTAGGGGACAAAAGAGGGGGTAAGATTTTGTATCAATTAATGAAGTAGTTCAAATTAGAGATGAAACGGATAGTAGTTTGGCTGGATACCAGATACCGGATATTCGGCCAACCTCATGGCCATTGGCCAGATAGTCAGATATCCGGCCGCCGAATATCAGGCGGAACTTAGCCGTTTGATGCAAAGCACACATACTTGCGTAGGCGGCGCGCGAACGATTGGGAAGTTGGCCAAAATCTATCTTTCAGCACCTTGTAGCAGTGTGTACAGCGAAAGACTTTTTTCTGAAGCTGGCCTTATTTATGAAGACTTCTCAATGCAGAGAAGTTGGTTTTTATTCACCATAATTTGCCCCTAGTGCAAAATGAGTACCAAATACTAAATCGTGACGTCGCCGATAACTCGTGATAAAGTGTAGTTATTAAGTGTATATTATAATTTATATGTATGTTAGTCATTAAGGTATATATTGTATGGGCCTATGCAGCCTGATATAAATATATTTTTTTTCTACACTAAACTAAAACTACTTATATTTCTTAAGACTAATAAATATTAAGTAAATAATTACTGAAAAATATTTTTTATATTCAGATCTTTTTTTATAATTCGGCCGGATGCCTATCCGGCCGAATAGCAGTTATCCGGTATTCGGCCGGATAGTATTAAGGCCGCCGGATAGGCCGGATACCGGTTAGTTGCCGGATATCCGTTTCATCTCTAGTTCAAATACTTTAAATGGCAAAACAACGTTTACCGGGACAGCTAGTAAAATATATAAGGGCCAACCCACACGTACCACAACCACACGACAACTACAACCACACCACAACCACACTACGTGCTCGGGCGTATATTTCGTATTGTAAATGAACTGGACCATTCACACGTAGGTACCACATTTTGCAGTGTACGACGACATTTTGTCGTTGCGATGTCGTGTGGTTGTGGTACGTGTGGCTTGGCACTAAGGGAAATTATTATTGCATTATGCATAATATGAAATGATAATACATATTTTAAAAGATAGGTACCTAATTTATACCATGTTTCCCGACACCGGTGTTCGAGCCTTTAACTGTTATAAATTATGATGCAGGTATGGCATTATTTTCACGACAAATTGGTTTTCAAATTTTTTCTCTCCCTCACGGTTGTAAAATGGCAGTCATTTTTAGTGTTCCGTAGTCCACAAGAAACCCTTATAGTTTCGGTCTGTCCGTCCGTCCACCTGTCTGTCTGTCTGTCTGTCTGCCCGTCTCCAGGCTGTATCTCAAGAACGTAGAAAATTTCAAATATCTCAAGAAGCTAGATATTTGAAATTTTCACAGATTATGTAGATATATCTGTTGCCGCCATTTTTTTTTTTTTGCTGAAGGCAGGTCAAGTAGCCCTGATGTCACTGCGACCCTTGAGGATCTATTGTGACTCCTTCGCATTAGAGTACCGCCCCCAACCCAATGCTGCTCATAAATTGAACGATGTAGTTGGGGTTGGTGCCACGAATTTCCTCGGTGGATGAGTATTCGTAGCAACCAAGGTGTCTGTTCCTGCTCTGTAGTAGAGCAGGGCAGTCAAGGTGTATAGGTGTTTCATCCTCCTTCTCGCAGAATCTGCAAGTCGTTAAGCTACTAACACCTATTCTGTTATGGTGCTTATTGAGCTTGCAGTGCCCAGTTAGGCTTCTGGTAAGGATTCTTAATTGATTCCTACCCATGGTGAGCACTATTTCTGACAGTTTCTTGTTGAAGCCAGAAATTAGTGCCTTGGGGTGTTCAAGGCCAGGGCTCAACCCATCGCTTTCTGCCCAGTTTGCGAACCCATTCCTTGAGCACTTGCTTTGTGGTACTGGGAGATATTCTTTATTAAGTTTCGGTCTGTCCGTCCGCCTGTCTGTCTGTCTGTCTGTCTGTCTGTCTGTCTGTCTCCAGGCTGTATCTCAAGAACGTTAATAGCTAGATATTTGAAATTTTCACAGATTATGTAGATACCGTATCTGTTGCCGCCATAATAACAAATACTAAAAACAAAATAAAATTAATATTTAAGGAGGCCTCCCATATTGTAACAACAAACGTGATTTTTTGGCCTTATTTTGCTCTATAATCTATATCAATAATGGAAACAGGTAGGTACTTGATTTTTTCACAAAATCTTCAGGTATTATATTATATAGTGTACTTTAATATTTACCTAATAATAATACTTATTAAAATAAAATAAAAAAATAAAGGCGGTTCCCATACAAAAAACACACTTTATGGCCTAATTTTGATCTATAATGGCAAGAAAACCTTCGTGCGCGATTCCGACTCGCACTTGGCATCGGCCAAGTGCGAGTAGATAATCGAAATATCCGCATCTTTTTTTCCGAAAACTACCAAGAAAATAATCGTATTTTCTTAACTGAATTCACAGAATACTAAGGGTATACTACATAGTACGCCTGAGAGACACTTCCAAAGTGGTAAAATGTGTCAATCCCTTTAACTTCTAACATTGGTGATGTAAATATAATATTTAAAAATTTATAATCTTTTAACTTACAAATATACATAAAATCAGCTGGTTAGGGTTCCGTTTTAGGGTACAGTAGCAGTAGTCAGTAGTCAACCAAGTTTTATTGATTACAGAACCCTAAAACGGAACCCTAACCAGCTGATTTTTTGTATATTTGTAGGTTAATAGTCATATAATTTAAGAGTAACCTTCTCCTACAAATAAAACAATCCTGGATATTTTAGGACCATCAAGTCAGAGTATGAAATCCTTTCTATCTAAGCACGTTGTATTAATATTGTTTGCTTTACATGTGTTGTGTGGTACCAAAATAAAAAATATTCTTATTCTATCTTTGTTAGCTACCACTTTCGAGATTTTTCGCAAATAAAAATGTTGTTTGTCTTATCAAAATGTAGCTAAGTACTTACTCACAAAAAATTAGCTTGTTAGTAATCACAAAAAAAATTGTTCTAGGGCTCCCTCACTATTAAATTTGAAATTAGGAAAAAACTAATATTGACAACACTTAGGCCTGTATTTTTGGTCAGTACTTAAGATGCGACCCGGTCTCAAGACGCGGTTTGGCTCTGTGATTGGACCAATTTTTGACAGCCAACCAATCACAGAGCCTGAACCGTGTCTTGAGACCGAGATGCATCTTAAGAACTGACCAAAAATACGGGCCTTATTACTTACTGCCGCACTCAGAGACATTAATTAATTACGATTAACCTTCAATTTAATGAAGAGTTTGACAGCTGATAATGTATGAGGCTTATGTCAAAATTTTAAATAAATTATTTAACCCATGAATTATTAATCCCTCGATCGTGGAAAAACGAGACACAATAGATTTCTATTGTTATCGCGGTTGCCGGTGACAGCTTGGGGGCTGGGGCTTGAAGCAATTTATGTTCTACTCTGAGTGCGGCAGTAAGCCAAATTCAGTAAATATACAATAAACAATTGTTTCAGTGAGCCTAATTTATTTTTATAACACAACTAATTCTCAAACTATTTTTAAAATAGATATTATTTAACTTCTGCACTTTGCTGCTGGAGTTTGGCGATCATTAATTTTTCCTTTTCCTCTCGTTTGGCTAATTTCTCTTGTTTCTTTTGCTCCTTTTCTCTCTTTGCCAGCATCTCTTGGAATCTCTCATCTCTGGGATCAAGGGTGAAGCCAAAGTGCCTTCTTACTTCCTCCACTAAGCGCTCTTTCTTTAGCTGAAATGAATTAAAAAATTATATCAGCATTGTCAAACTTACTCAGATAACATCTTATTTAATGATAGGAGATTAGAATGAATACATAAATGACAATTTACCTTAGCAGCTTTAACTTCAGCTTCCTTTTTAGCTATTCTCTCCTGTAAATCTTTCTTCCAGGCATCCAACTTGGCGAACTTTTCAGCAACTTCGCGGTCACGCTGAAGGATTCTTAATTTTTCTTCCTTCCTCCTCTGTGCTGCACTTTCCATCACCTCCTTTATAGTATAAGGGAATGCAACTGTTTCATATTCAATTCTTTCTTGTATCTCTTGTTTTGTTGGCCAGCACAAACCTTAAAATGAGGATTAAATATTAATTTTAATTATGTTAATGTAAATCAAATTAATAATTTATAATAATTAACGTTTATTTGACTCTGCAGGACATGCAATTAAATCATAACACCTCCATCGTAGGTATGGCAGACACAATAGATTTTCAATTTGGGGATTGATGGGTTAAGTCAACTACTACTTTTCAGATTATTCAGTCTTAAATATTTACTTACTAGGATTAACACCACTTGCGATTCCATATTTTCCATACATTTTTCTATGGTATTTTACTGTTAAGTGCGCTAAGCAGTGCGGTTCCTCATAAGGTCGTTTGTCATTCATCAAGTTATAATGGGCTCTAGACAAACCAGACTTATTCCGCTTCTTCTGTATTTCAGCCTCTTTAGCTTGCGCATCTTCTGTATCATCTATGATGAAAGTTGGCTCATTTTGCTCGACTTCTGGCACAGTAGTTGAGAAACGACACACACTGCTTATTAAATTACTTCTAAGAAAGTTATTTCTTACACAAATATTCATGGTGCAAGTACGTAATTAATTCCTATAAAGAATTTAAAAATTTGATGAACTTCAAAGTTCTAATTTTCTTATTTTGTCATGAAATTTTAGGTTATTTAAGTCTTCTTCTTCTTTTGGGCGTAAGCCTCCCCACTTAGGAGTTGCCAGCGTCAGAGTTGAGGCGAAAAATATGTATATTATTATGTACAGTTATATAACGCAAACTGATTGCCAGGCACTGGGCACGGATGAGTGATTACTTCATGCGACCATGCAAATACAAGATATAATAATAAACCAGAAAAAAACCAGAACAAACAAATATGAAGCAAAATATTGTTTCTTAGCCTTTAAATATACACGAAATACATAAACATATATACAATAAATAATTTAATAAATAAAAGGAAGAGAATTCTAACTACAACTAGAGCCTAATGTGATTATGAGCAATGAACGAGCTTAAGGTGTCTATAAATGGAGAATATACTAACGATAAAATAGATTTAAGATTAGTGGGACGAGGAATATTAGGAGGAAGGTAATCGTACAATGAAAGGTTGTTTTCGCAAGCAAAAAATATATGGTCTGGAGAGCCTTCATCCAAGCCACATTCACACAATGAGCTATCCCTCACCCTTATTTTAGCTAGAATTAGCTAGCGATTTTATTAGTAACTATTTAATGAACTATATTGATTATTATTATTATTTTAAAGGGACAATAGGTTATCATCGGAATCTCTGCTATACATCTCCTCAGCTTTACTATCATACTACTATTATATCACCATTGATTATATTCTGCAAATGGATTCTAAAATAAGCATATATTATCAGAATGCGCGCGGACTGCGTACAAAAACGGACTGCTTCAAAAGAAATGTATACCTCAATTCATACGATATCATTTCAATTACAGAGACCTGGCTACTAGATGGCATACATGATCAAGAACTTTTTGATAATAGATACGTTGTCTGGCGGCGTGACAGAAATTATTCCTCAATCAATCAAACTTTAGGTGGCGGTGTTCTTTTGGCGGTCCGGCGAGACTTCGCCGCGATGGGAAGACCAGAATGGCACACGTCGGCTGAAGACCTCTGGATTACAGTCTCTCCAACAAAGGGGACCATGTTTAAGTCTCACTTTTGTACAATCTACTTATGTAAACAAAACGAGGGATACAGCGCTGGTGAGCAGCTGGATAATTTCTCAAATAATTTATTTGATGTAGTCAACTCATGCCCTAATGATAACTTCATCGTATTAGGAGATTTTAACCTCCCGTTTATTGAGTGGCATCCTCAGGGAAATCACTTCACATCAGGTGGTTTTTCACTCACTAGGAGCCATATCAATTTCATTGATACCCTTGCTCAATGTAACCTTTCATAGCGCTGTCATGTTCGCAATGATAACAATCGGTTTTTGGATTTAATTTTCTCAAACTGTGAGCTTGCTGTTCATGCCTGTGATGATCCATTGGTTCCTGAGGACATACCCCACCACCGATCCCTTTGTATTGACCTCGTGCATAGCTCAGTTAGTGATTTGGACACAAAAAGAAGAGAGAAATACTTTTATAGAAGAGGTAACTTTGATGCAATTAACAATGCTTTATGCTCAATAAACTGGCAGGAACACCTAAATAATAAACCTTTGAAAGATGCTGTCGATTATTTTTATGAAAAATTATATGATCTTCGACGTTCTCACATACCGCATAAAGTTACTACCGCAAATAGTTATCCCCCGTAGTACAGCCCAGCTCTTAGGAAGGTCTTAAAAGAAAAACATAAATACCACCGCAAATACAAGGTTTATGGCAATAATAGTGATTACCTCTCTTTTTCACTTCTTAGAAGAAGAGCCAAATCGCTTGAGCGCTTGTGTTATGAGCAATATATAAATGAAACTGAAAGTTCCCTTGTCAGTAATCCTAAGGTTTTTTGGTCTTACATCAAAAATAATTCCAAAACCTCTTCAACTTTCCCCTTCTCCATGAACTATGATGGAGAGATAGCTACTTCAGGTGATAAAATTTGTGATCTTTTTGCTTCATACTTCCAAGCTAATTTTCTTAATTCTAATTCTCCTAGTAATAATTTTCATTCTGAGGCACCATCTAATCACAGTTCAATCGGAGATATTCGTGTGGACCCCGAAAATGTACTGACACTTTTAAAATCAGTAAATTTGAATAAGGGCGCCGGACCTGATGACATACCTCCTCTGTATATAGTCAAGTGTGCAACGGGTCTGGTAACTCCCTTGTCAATATTGTTCTCGCGGTCTCTGAGTGAATATTGTGTTCCGAATATTTGGAAGTCTGCGTTTATCACGCCGGTGCATAAGGCTGATGATAAGGCTTCAGTAAAAAACTATAGACCAATATCTAAGCTGTGTCTTTGCCAAAATCTTTGAACGCATTGTGTATAATGCGATTTACCCAGCACTAAGATATTGGTTTATCTCTGAGCAACATGGCTTTCTAAAGTCTCGGTCCACAACATCAAATCTAATACTTGCTTATGATTACATTAGCTCAAATATGGATTTTGGCGCTCAAGTAGATGTAATATTCACTGATTTTTCAAAGGCCTTTGATCGAATTGATCACTCCATTCTTCTCCAAAAGCTACTTCTCGCGGGAATCCACGGAAATCTATACCGATGGTTCACTTCATACATCAGCAATAGGTCACAAGCTGTTGCTATCAATGGCTACATGTCAAGATGGTCATTGGTACCATCTGGAGTCCCACAAGGTTCACTTTTGGGACTTTGTTATTTGCAATTTTCCTAAATGATGTTAACACTTGTTTCCACTATTCAAAGTTTCTACTATATGCAGATGACAAAAAAATAATGAAAAAAGTCAGCTCCACCCTTGACTGTCATCTATTACAAGAAGACCTGAACAGGTTTAGTGATTACTGCATTATGAATAAGCTGGACCTAAATGTATCAAAATGTTATACAGTAACATTCAGCCGTAAATCAAATCTAATAAATTACAGTTATAAGCTGAAAAACAAAGTAATAGTACATAAAAATTCTATGAAAGATCTCGGAATCATAGTGGACTCAAAATTATTATTTGATGATCATGTAAATTATATAGTAAATAAAGCCTCTAAATCTCTTGGATTCGTGATCAGATCCAGCACGAATTTCAAATCTATTAAGGCCATCAAAATATTATACTGCTCCTATGTACGAAATATCCTCGAGTATGGGTCGGAGGTTTGGAATTCTTCCTATAACATTTATAAAAATATAATAGAGTCAATCCAGAGACGCTTCCTAAAGTTTCTTCAATTTAAGTCCCATCTAAACCTTCCTAACTATGAGGCAAGATGTAATAAATTTCATTTCCTACCCTTATATCATCGCAGAGACATTTCCGACTTAGCTTATTTAAGTAAAATTATCAACAACATTATTGATGCTCCAGATCTATTATCTAAATTCAATTTCAATGTCCCCAGTAGATACTTTCGAACTCATACCATTCCATGTCCCACCCTGTAAAACATTTTATCGCCGCAACTCATTTGTCTGTAGAGCTAGCGCACGTTTTAACCAATTTTATTTAGATAATAATATTGACGACATTTTTAAAATAAAAACATCTGATATCTGTAAGCTTTTATCAAATGCCTATTTTAAAAATCAGAAATGAAAATTGTTACATAATTTGTGTGGGTATTGAGTAATTTCGATAACCCGTTATAGCGTTTGTGAGTGCTGTGGTGTATTATTTCCTATATTTAGTTTTTTGTAATGTTCTTGCTGTTATTAACTGTTGTTTCCTAATTTGTTTATACTTACTTTTCTTGTCGAGTCACTAGAATCATAGATTATGTTCTTTACGTCTTATCTTATTGCGAAAACTTTATAATTGGCTTTATGTTTCTAATTTAAATGTATTCTTACTGTAATTTCTGCAAGCTGTAAGTTTTCCGAATAAAATAAAATAAAAATAAATAAATACCGGATTACATGAGTGCCCCAGACGTAGCCGACAGATAGTAGAGCAAACAGGCTCTGCAACCACTGCACAGTGCTATCACTGTAGAAAAATCGTTCCGTAATGGAGTTGCAGTACACTGCCGCAGTACCCTAGTGAAATATATGACGTCATCAATCGTCGCCATATTGTACTGTGAGTACTGGCGTTTTCGAGGTAAGGCACTCGCAGTACTTTGATCACGTGATCAGTCAACTGTCAAAAGTCAACTGTCAAGTGTCAAAACCACTCGAGTGTCTAACGTTTTATAACAATACCTCCAGTTTAATCCCAAAGTTATAAATTTCTGTAATTAATTTGGATTAATAATAATAAAACACTGGAAGAATTGCAAAAATTAACCTTATTAGACTGTGTTGAAAATGTTTAATACGAGCTGTCAAAAATGCGGCTGATAGTATACTGGATTGCGTTCCGTTTTAAATACTAAAATGACGTCACACTCTGCAGTGATCGCAGTACTTTTCGGAACATAGCCGACATGAGCTCTGCCACATGCGATTTAAATGAAAAAAAAACTACATGTCACTTTCTAGTTTCTGGTTTTCCGTTTTTCATCATTCTTCTTCTTTTTTTCAGATGGACGAAATTTCCGAACAAAAAAAAATTGGGTTCCAAATTTAAACGTAGCAACTAAATGAAATCACATAATCTGTGCAAGGTCGACTGTGATTGGCTGATAAAAAAGACCATAGAGGATATATAAACTACATGAGAAAAAAGTCGAAGAAGAAGTTTAAAATTCAAAGTTCGATTTTCATTATGTGAAAATTATTTTGTAGCAATTCATACAAAAATTGTAAAATAAGTGGATTAATTAATGAAAAACGAAAGGTAAGCCATTGTAAAATGGAAATTAACCTTAAATTGATAAATTGAAGCAAAGCATAACTATGTCATACCATGTTCTAATACAAAGTATGTCGTAGTATTATTTGCATATTTGTACAATAATTTACAACTTATACTATACTAATATTATGAAAAAGACAGATTATTATTTCATAGAATATATTATAATGTATATCAGTATACAATTAATTTTGAAAATGTTGAAATGTGTATATTGTTTTATTGTAATAATACTGGTTGTTAACTATACTTAATAATTTATGTAAACTGTATGGAAATGTAGTAAATGAAAAATGTTTCATTAATTTCAGATTTTTAGGTCCCTATACTAGTTTGCAACATTTTAGTCTGCAAGCAATAGCTCTTAAGGAGATTTTAGGAGGAGAAGGAAGGTATGGGATTATGAGTGGTACGGCCACCAAGGAAAAATCCTCTGATCAAGACGTGAGGTGGTATGCAGCTGGCCTAAGCCCACGCGATAGATTTCAGCTGTCGTATATAGGATGTAACAAAACAAAGTAATGATACTTAAGTCGTGTGTATGTATAAAGGTGTGCGTCCACTGGATCGGAATCGGAGCGTAGGTACGCAGCGGACGGATTTGTTGCTTTGTATGTATGGTATTGACTACTGTGAACTGCACTAGAAGTACTGGAACGTCATTCTGCGCCTGACAAATACTTATATGACAACACGACGCGCCGTCCGCACCGTACGTCCCGATTCCGACCTGGTGAACGCGCAGCTTTAATCCCCTCCCTATATAGAGTTTACTGTATAAGCCAATCAAGTAGTTAGTAGAGTAGCATAGACAGCTATTCTAATATATTTATAAATAAAATACATAAAACTGTACTGTAATATTATGATATTGAATAATAGAAATCAACAAAAGCTTGTGGATTAAATCTGTTTTATTGTTTAATTTACCTTATTATCCTATTTATTTAGCTATGTACAATATTTTTTATTGAAATAAAACATTTAATTGAGCTCATTTCTTTTTTATAATTTTTATTTTTATTTTTGGTCTGTTTAGAGTGAAAGGTTTTGCACTTAAAAATTTTAACTTCAGTTTCAAATTAAAGAAATAACGGATTGTTATTTTTTTTCTTTTAAGTCCGACCTCTTCTTACGTAGTATACAGTTTACATCCTTTTTGTTTTTTTGATTTCGTCATCTGTCAATCGGTGATAATTTTTCGTGTTTGCCCCAATTTTACTCAATAAAATTCAAATATGGATGAATTCGCCGATAACTTTGTTCAACCAGAAGTCGATCCTGCAGCAGAATTTTTAGCTCGTGAACAAAATCAGCTAGCTGGTCTTGAAGATGATCTGGAGACTAGCGCTCCGCCCCCTGTCGCTACCTCAACATCGCCAAGCGGACTTGACGATTTCGTTGGTAAAAAATATTGTACTGTATTTATTTGTGTGTTTCATATTATAAAGATTCATATATTATGTATGTTTTCACGGCTTGATTTTGTATTGATTTTGAAGAAAATACAAGTCTCATTGATAATACTCCTAAGGTACTGCAGTCGCCGTAAAATTTGGTTATTCATATAATTATTACAGTTTGGTTCTTTTATGATAGTTCTGACTTGAAATTTGTGTCGCATGTTTTATTTTATTGCTTTTGCTTTTTTTTCTGCATTAAGAAATTCCAAGCTCAGCCGATTTTGACGCCAATGATCTGTTAGACGAGGAACCGGCTCCAGTTGCCCAGCCTACAACAGTCTTCAAGCAGGAAAGAGAGGAACCAGAAAAGATCAGATTGTGGCGAGAGGAACAGAAGAAGAGACTTCAAGAGAAAGGTGATTTTATTCGATTCTTAAGTATAAAAGTTATGGCTGGTTTCTGAGCAGTTTATGTTTTCACTATACTGCAAGTTGCAACTGTACTCGGCGAAACTGAGTCAATTTGTTTATAATACCTATGTCAATTGCAGTTTATAATACACAGTGACGTGTCAGATGTTGTCAATCACGGCTTTGTACAAAAAATTTCAAGTTTTTGACGGATTCAATGACCGCCATGTTTCGCCAAGTAAAGTATACTGTATAGTGTATAGCTCTTTTGGTTGGCTAATGTCAACAAGTTAACAAATCCACAACACTATGAAAGCATAAAATGCTTTCATAAAACTTTAAATAATAGGTACATAAAACAATCTAAATAATAATTAGCCGTTCATACTAATCAGGGTAATTTTTTTCTTATTATAATAATAATATCTATGGACGTTTCACCATGGGCGTACCGAGGGGGGGGCAGCCGCACCCCCTGGAAGGTAAAATAGACGTCAATTTTCCTGGAAAGTGGGAAATCAAAACGTGTTATCTACTCTGTGCAAAATTAAGTGTTGGAAACAAAATATCTTTTAAGGCCAGGCCAGTTTGAAAAGACGGATTTTAAGCTTGCAGTCTGAAGAAATAATGTGGCATTCTCATACACCAAAATTAATGTAGACTCAAAAAGGACAAAGTAAAAAAAAACGAACAGAATATTGAATAATGGCATGGTAATTCTGTAAAAAAATCTGGAATAGCACCTTAAAAATACACTTCAAAGACAATGATATGATTTTTCTCATTATTTTTCTCATTCGGGGGGGGTGGGGGGTTGTCAGCTCATGCTGCCCCCCCCCCCTAGCTTAAATCCTGGGTACGCCCATGCCACAATAGACATAACTACCAGTAGTTCGACTGCAAAGAAACGGACGGGTTTCAATATCTGTCAAATTCGTCGGGTTTCACTAGGATTATGAACGGAATGTGCCTCGCGCTGGCTGATATAGTTTATTTTTAAATATTTAAAACAAAAATTTTAAAATTGGATTCTGACAATTTTTATCGCATGTGCCAAAACACAAACAACAATACGACCAAAGAGGAACACGTCCAGCGAATATGTCATAGTTTTAAATTCGTAGGTAACAAGTTAACAACCATAGCGACGATTTTCGTCATAATACGTCAAATTTAAAAATTTCAACATCAGTTATAAGTCGGCATACTCTATAATTCTGTCTACTCTGCCCATGCGCTTCACACCATGTCAGTCTGGCCCCGTGCTAAGTACCTGAAGGACTTGTGTTACAGGTATCAGACAACGGAAATATATTTAACACTTTTATACTATACATATATTTAAGATTTTTATTATATCATACACATATTTAATACATCTCCAGACCCTTGAACATTGAAAACTTTTTGTTCCGTCGGCGGGATTCAAACCCGCGACCCTGGCTTGGGCTGCCACACACTCAACCAATTGAGCCACAGAGGTCGTATTATTTTCTTTTTTCATAAGCACCTGACAGTATTCTGTTATTTTATTAGCTTAAAAATAATCAGTGAATTTAACATTTTGCAGATGAGGAGGAGGAGAGAAAAAAACAGGAAATGCTAAAAGTGGCTAAAAAGGAGTTAGAAGATTGGTACAAAACTCATGAGGAACAAATAGCTAAGACTAAGGCAGCTAATAGGTAATGTTTCAAAGTTTAAGCAAAAAGCATGATCAATAATAATCAGTAGAACTATTAGCTTTAAATTAGTTACAACTTACAAAGTACCCTCGTACTAATAAAAAAACCACAATGTATATGTCGCAGTCATCTGGTTTAATCTGCGATTCGATTGAATGACTAGCGTATTCATTGAATGACTCCATTCAATTGAATGACTCGGCCGAACGTCGATTGAACAATCGTCATCCAACGTCCAACTAGTTCGCGGATTGTAACATAGCCCTTTGAAAAGAGCGGACATAAAATCAGTCAGGCTATTCAATAATTTTAGTTCATTTTTTTCCACTGCGGCGCTAGTAGTGGCCAATACTAATATGGCCTCAAACAACTTGCGCAAAGAACACTGTTGATATTTTTTCCGATTGAGTTTTCTTAAAGTGCTTTATCTAATATATATGTTACAGTTAAAACTAGTTTATAGATAGAACGCGTTTTTCCTAGTTAGAACTAGTTTTTACTTAATGCCTTTGTTAATACTAGAATTGACTAATGTCTGAATCGAAAATCAGTTAAAACTAGTTTGTGCTAGACAAAACGCGTTTTCCCGAAGCGATTCAGTTAAAACTGTTCCGACCGAGGTCAGAGTTCATCATACCTTATTCTTATTGGCTGCGGCCTGCGAGGCATCACCTGATCATCGTACTTTATTCCGATTGGTCGCGAGATGTAACATTCAACGAGTGCGGGGGAACGGCGCCACCCGCGCACTGTGCGCTTGCTTCGTTCATTCCCGCTTCGTTTTTATTCCGATAATCACGTACAGTGTCGTATAGGATTCATTCGTGCGAGCGCAAATTTTGTTATGGCAAACTTAAATGAGGGTACGCGATGGAAAGAGGAGTTTTTAAACAAGTTATTAGCGATTCGTGATCACGAAAAAAAAGAAGACCACTTTAATATTATGACAAAAGAAACCTATGACAATTTAGTGGACGAAATTGAAGAAGCACAACTAGCTTACAGACGAACGGCAGGTGTCGGCGGCACGCATCAGCGACAGCCGACGGCAGGCGACGGCACGTGTCGGCGGCAGTTGACGGCAGGCGACGACACGTTTCGGCGGCAGTCGACGGCAGTCGGCGGCAGTCGGCGGCAGTCGACAGCAGCCGTCGACAGTTTAATTTATTACGCTTGCAGTTGTGACGTACCGCGTAAATGTAGGCGTTCACAAGTCGGTATCGTACGCAACGGACGTCTCGCATCAAACGGATATTATTTTTTTACAGTACGTCCGCTGTATCGGCAGCGTTAAGCGTATGGATTACCGACTAGCCAGTATGTTTATCTTCAAATTAGTCCAAACAAAGTTCCTAAGTCAAAATTTCTTCTGTCGACTTTTCCATCCACATCCCCTTTTTGAGCATTCATTTACTAGGCTAGTCGGTAATCCGTACGCTGCCGATACAGTGGAAGTACTGTGAAAAAAAATCCGTTTGTTGCGAGACGTCCGTTGCGTACGATACCGACCTGTGGACGCTTACCTTTAAGAGGTACGTCAGAACTGGGGATCTACCACCACCTCTACTAAGCGACACCGTTTGACAAATGAGCAATATTACTTTAACATCAAACAAGCGATCTTAAGAGGCCGGGTGCCATCGAAATTCTCATACATACGTAATACCAAAATCATTTTCTCATATTTAAACACTAAAAAATATTTTTTAGTGTTTAAATATGAGAAAATGATTTAAATATTTTGTAGTAAATTTTTGTGCAGGAACCTAGGTAATTACTATTTTAAGCTGAAAAATAACTCAAACATGTTAAAAATATTTTCGTATGAGAAAATGATTTTGATATTACGTATACTATGAGAATTTCGATGGCACCCGGCCCCTTAAAAAGTTAATATTTCACAGCGGATTTAACAATGTTTTGCATTTTTACTGCTTTTTAGTAAAATTATTATATTTGAAAAGTGAGTAGGTACGGTATAATGTTATTGTAATCTTACAGCAAAGTGCTGGAAACATTATAGTTTTAGAAAAGTAAGTTCGTCCGTTCGTCTGTAAGAAGCCTTAGATTAAGTATTATTATTATTTGGTTCCCAGTATTAAAAAGACCTAAGACTGAAAATACTTTTCAATAAATATTTTTAAAACTTATATCTTGTTTTCAATCCCAAATTACTTTTTCTAGTGCTAGTTTTAACTATAGCTCGATGTGACAACTAGTTTTATCTGAAAATCAAATATGTCAGTGGTAAATTCTAGTTTTAACTGATTATTTCTAGTTTTAACAAAGGCATTAAGTTATAACTAGTTTTAACTAGGGAAAACGAGTTTTAACGAAAAATGGGTTTTAACTGTAACATATATAAATCTCCTGTCACGATGTTTGTCCGCGATGGATTCCTAAACTACTTAACCGATTTTAATGTTTTTTTTTTAATGTGTGCTTATTTCCAACTTGAGAGATAGGAAGCTTAGATCTTTAATTATAGTCGCAATTTTATTTTATTGCAAATTATTTGTCTATAAAGAGCGACCATTGTTTATGCGACGCGGGTCACGGGATAGCGATGGACGTTGCCATGGTGACATACTTATTTAGTCACTAATTCAATAAAATAATACGGGTGATATACTTTATATAATAATATGGCAAAGAAACGTTTGCCGGGACAGCTAGTTGATTATAGTATTGAATATAGAATAGTGTGACAAATGGATTTCACGATTATTACTCCGCGCTGGCTACTCTTAAAGAAAAAATTTGAGGCGAAACTGGCCGAATACGAACAACAAAATCAAGGTTAGTATATTGTTATTGTTTATACTTTGTGATATTTAGGGGTTTGTGTTTTAGTGTTCTTGATTGCGTGAACACAAAATACAATAAGTAGGTACCTTTATAATCATAATATATTATGGCCGTGTCCTCAATCGTTATTTAATATCACTAATTATTGTTATTCAAAATAAGGTTGCAAACTCTTGGTCACCCTAAACAAGCATTACAAAGTCGGCTATATCGCCTATATACCATTCAACGTCTTCACTATAATGACGTTTAGTCAAGACGTTAAACGTTTCAGTCAACGTCTTGACTAGTTGTCCTTCAGTCATTCAATTGAATGGAGTCATTCAATGAATACGCTAGTCATTCAATCGAATCGCAGATTAAACCAGATGACTGCGACATATACACAGTGTGGATCTTTTTATTTGTAAGAAATTAAAATTACAATGCATACAAAAAAGCAGTAGACTTTCACTCCAATATACAATATTATTAATTACATAGAAATATTATTATGTATTACTATTATGTATTCTGTAATATACTGCACTGATAGTAGTTAGCTTAAATAATTACTAATCTTTATCCTTTTTTTTCTGATGCTGGCAGGGAATCTGCTAAGTAAGTACTTCAGTGAATATTGAGGAAAACTAACACTTTTTGTTTTGAAGTGGGTAAAGGGAAAAAATATTGTTTTATCTGAAGGTACCTCAAAAAGAAATTATTTTGGTAATACATTACTAACTTGAGGTGGTAGTCATCCATTGTTGTTTTTGCTATCATAATTTTGTACACTATTTACTATAAAATATACCTTATTGCTTACAGTTATCAGTAATAACACCACATGTCTAGTTGTAAATCTTAAACCAATGAGTTAAATACATATACAGTGATGAAATAAGTAGATTTTTGTATGTAATTTTGTACAATAATCTGCTTATTTTGTTACATAACTTAACATTGTTTGTTAACTTGTAAGGTGTATTTAAAAAATGTAACCAAAAGTCTGATAATAATTTGATATCTTTACATAATTTATTGACCATATCTATAAAAACCTGAGATGCTGTTTTCTAAAACAGCCTCTCAAGTTTTTATAGATATGATATTCTCTAGAATGGTGTCTATTTAAATAGTATGTTCTTATTATTGCTTATTTAATGTATTAGTGAAAACAAGAACAAATAAAAAAATATGTATACTATTGTATTATATATGTATAAAAAATATGTACTGATGTATTTTATGCACAGGAACGCAGAGAAGGCTCTAGCTAGAGGTTCCGAGGGAGCTTGGGAGGAGGGCAAAGAGTGGGCCCTTGTGTCAGAGCTGTGCGAGTTTGGTGGTAAGCGGGCGAGGGACGTCGCACGCTTGCGCTCCATAGTGCTGCAGCTGAAGCAGCAGGGCGTGCGCCCCAAGTATCCGCCTCGTGCTAAAGTGTAAGTGTTTTTAAAACTTTAAGTTATAACTTATAACACACTGGGTACTGCAAAAAATCTGTAAAGTGTATCTTTGACGTTTGGGAAGCCTGACCACAGCTATTCTTATTTTTACAATGTCAAGTTCAAATCCTGGGCCAAGTTTCCGTTCAACATGCTCAAAGCTGGGTGCTGACTGCTGACACATATTATATTGTGTCTCACTTTATCTTAAAGGTGCCTCTTCACAATGAACCATGATGCCCCACTACAAGCCATCACCATAGTGTAGGCGGGGTAATGGTGTATGATGGCGGACGATGGCCAGGCGTGGCGCGCAATGGCGTGGCCTGCAGTGGGCCATTGTGTACTGGCTACTTTAGAGTTGTAAGAATATTTAGGTTGTATATACCCCAGGGAACCTGTAAGTAGTGTAAAATTTATGCTTGCCACTTTTTCGCAGGGTAATAAGAGTTGAAATATTTTTTTAATTAATCAAGCTGTTTTTCTTAAAATATAGAGCACAATATTATATTAATTTTCTTTTCTTTTGCAGGTCAGCTTAAGTATCAAGAACACGGGTACATCATTGGTTTACAGTATGTTACTTTTATATGAATTATACATCAGTAAAGGATTGTTATCGGTCTTAGTAACATCAGTTATTATAATTTTTTATTTATGTGCCTAAAAAGTAAAACTTCTCAAAAATAAAATACATAGATAAGTTTTATATTTCTTTAAATATTATGTTGAAACTTTGGTGTTAATTCAGAGGTTAATGCAAAGTTAAAAATGTATGATCAAAAAAATACATGCCCGACATAATATTTAGTACCTAAGCAAATTGTTTCACTATCTAAGAACATAGTCCAATCTAGTATTGTTATAACTTATAATAGTTTTAATAATATGGGCCAAGTATAATCAGCAGACAGCAATACATTGTCAAATGCCTATAATAATTAGTAGAGCAATATTTTGTTTGTGTTACTACTTACTTGTAACTTCAAGCAAGTTTAACACTAATATATAAAATTATAGTCTGTCATTTTTAGCTTTAACTAAACCTGAACTGCATATTATAATACATAGTACTTTAATAAAGATCATTCCAAAATATATTGTTATACCTTTTATTATATTATTATACTCCCCGCAACTGTTGCAAAATTTGTGTAACGTGAGGGAAACAAATTTTTACAGGATTCAATGTAAAGTGAAGAGGTAACAGACAGAAACGCTATACGGCTATAACATTTATAATATTAGTATGGATTTTATTTTAATATTTATTATGTGTCTTCCACATAGGATGAGGGCAATGAAAAAGAATAAATTCCATAAATATCATATTTTTAAATCTTTGGCAATATCTATATGCTTTCTTTTGTAAATTATTTCAACAAGTCGCAGTAACAAATACATCAAACTAATCACTAAGAGAAATGGCCAGACTCCGCATGTGAGGTAGCTACGTAACTGCTGTCCCAGTGGTTTATTTTTGTTCAACAAAATCTTGTCATACACAATCTCTGTTCTACGACTGACATCCATCCAGTTGTACATGTTTCTTATCATTACATTGCACTTATAAGGACAAATAAAATTGCCCTGCTTCAAATCACTTATGGCGAGTTCTAGACCTTCAATAATACTGTCTACGTTAGGCTCCGTCAGGTATATCATGTTTTCCGGTAACACCTCAGGTATGCCGCCTACTCTGGTAGAGACAACCTTTAAACCGCAGGCCGCAGCCTCAACTATGGCCATACAATACGCTTCAGTGAGGGAAGTATTCAGAAATATATCTCCTTTGACTAGCACATCTCTCACTTCAGAGTGTTTTAAACTTCCTAGTAGTGTGACACAGTCTTGGAAGCCCTTCCTCTCTCGCACTTCTTGCAACAGCCACATCTTAGGCCCATCACCTCCAACAATGAATCTTATGTTAGGATTCTGTGAGCACAACTCAGTGATCACAGCAGCCATCAAATCTACTCCTTTCCTGTAAACCAACCTAGAAACAATTACTATAGTGATAACATTTTTGTCTCTTTTGCTCGGATCAGGAGTAAATGTATAAGCATCAACTGCATTAGGTATGACTGATACCTTGTGTGCTTTAACCTTGGCTCGCAACACAGTGTTCTCCTTGCCTGTGTGAGACACACATATACAATGATCACACTCACACAAACACATTTGTAAATATTTATTGGTGAGTACTGCAGACATATCGGCAAATCCAAACAGACTATGATCCGTGAACACTGTCTTTAGACCCATAAGCTTGCCGATAATGGACACTTCGTGGGCCAGTACACTGAATGCTGAATGACCGTGTACAATCTGAATGCACTCTCTAATTAAAATGTACCTGACTAATGCTATATTACATATCATAGTAGGCAATGCACACTGTGAGTAGAAAACTCTTATAGGTAAGTAGTAAACTTTGAGCCCTCCAGTTAAATACCTCACCCCTACACGGTCTCCATAACAGTGAGTTATAACAATTACTTTGTGACCATTTTTTATCAAGCACTGTGACAAGTTGTATATATGCTCTTCGACACCTCCCGTGTTGGGATAAAAGAAATCGGATGCCATGCAAATAGCATGTCTTCTACTGGTTTTCATTGGTTTTAGAATCTAATTCTGCTAAATTAAAAGCCTCAAATGTTTTCTTCCAACTTCAGCCTGTGTAGACCGCAGCCTTGTTTGCTTTATGAATAACTTTAAAAACCATATATAAACACCAATGAATAATAAGTAATAACACATACAATAATTATTCTTATTTAAGGATTTTTTACTACCTACAAATTAATAAGTGAATCGTGAAAAAAATCTTTAACACAGATTACTTTCTTTCTTTCTTTTTCTTCTTTTTTGGCAACTTGACACAAAGTATGTGTATGTTGTGCCACAGACAAGGTAAAGAGGTAAGGAATATGGCGGGAAAACCATATTCCTCCTATTATAATTTTCATCATCGTTTTCATGTATCGTCAGGTCTAAAGTCTAGTCAAAGTCTAAGTAAAAGTCAATACAGTCAAGGAGTCAAGTCGGTCGATTCAGTAAAGTGGTAGACGCTTTACTGAACCTTTCGATGAAGTTTTGGAGGGAACACAAAATAGCACGTTTCTGGATATTACATCACTTTCCTACACTTGTGCATGAACACGAATATCTAATGGTTAATATTCTACCAATATTACACATTAAAAACCCAGTTAACACAATTTTAGGAAAATAATATAAAAACACAACAGCACCCTTTTACATTCCCGGCAAAACTCCCTAACACAGATTTTTTTTTCTTCTTTTTTTGGCAACTTGACACAGAGATGCGTATGTTGTGCCACAGACAAGGTAAAAAGGTAAGGAACGGCGGAAGGAATAAAAGATAACGGAATTTGGAAGAAAGTTAATTAAATCAGTGCGGTAAATTAAATTCTATAAACTAAATAAAATAAACATACTTATTCTAAATATTAATATTATTTAATGTTAAGTAATTAGATATACAACTATATACACATTTATCATTAGAACTAAGAAGTATATTTACAGAAGTAGGAAATGGAATAGGGATTAAAGACAAGTTATGATACAATTGGGAATGATCATGGAGGGAACATGAAAGGATAGTGTGGTTCAAGTCACCTACATCTCCACAGTCGCACAAATCATCATCTCTGACGCCGATTCTCCTAAGATGCGTTGGAATGCACATATGACCAAGTCTCATCCGAATAATTGACGTTGTTATATTTTTAGAAAGGAAAATATTAGAAAACCAGGGCTTAGTAGGGATCTCTGGCTGAATTTTCCGATACTGTATAGCTTTTGTTTGACTGCTCAAGGCCCATAACTTATTCCAAGATTTCAATAGGGAACCCCGTGCCAGAGAAGCCAAATCATGCGCATAATTATTAAAAGGGAACAAATCACCACTAAAAACAGCCTCTTTTGCCAATTTGTCAGCAATTTCATTGCCAACAATGCCGCAATGGCTCGGTATCCATATAAATGTTATTGAAAAGCCTTGAAGTTTACATTGATATAGAAAGTTTCTAACTTGGACAATAATTGGATAACAATTTTTTGATTTAAAAGGAAATTTAATCAGGGATTGAAGAGCGCTTAAAGAATCTGTAAATATTAGTGTCTCTTTAAGCCTGCCAAGTAAAATATACTCAACAGCCTTAAAAAGGCCGTAACACTCTCCTGTAAAAACAGATGTTTCAGGCGGAAACTTTACTTTTTGTACAATATTATACTGTAAATGGTAGACGCCAACTCCAACACAACTATCTGTAGTATTCTTCGATGCATCTGTATATATGTGGTGGTAGCCCTGCCAATTGTTATTCGTGATGTACTTAAATATATTGTTAGCGAAATATGTATCAGTTTTTTTAATGCCAATGTCTAATCTAATATCTGGCACAAGCGTTAGTGCTTCATATGCTGAATCAAATAATGGAAAAGTTTGAGAACGAAAAGTGGGGGCGTCAATGACTAAGAATTTACGATAGCTAGTGAGAAGTAGGGGACGAGATTTATGATGCTAGTATTTATTATTACTATGACACAAATGAAATAAGGTTCTAAGTTTGGGAATTAAGGGGTGATTTTTTAATTGGTAACAACGAACAAAATATTTATCAGCCAGATATTGTCGACGGAGTTGAAGAGGAGGTTCGCAACATTCTAACTGAAGTGCGTTTATGGGAGATGATCTCATAGCTCCGCAGATTATACGCAAGGCTTTCGCTTGTATTTTGTCCATTTTTTGTAAACCAGTTACGCTACACGGCTCTAAAAGAAAAGTGCCATAATCTAGGACACTTCTAATTATTACATTGTAAATTAATTTCATAGTAAATGGGTATGATCCCCACCAAACACCAGATAAACACCTTAACATATTTAGAAGCCGCTCACATTTGGCACAGATGTAATCGATGTGTGCGTTGCCATTTAATTTTCCATCCAAATATAGCCCTAAAAATTTGACTTTGTCTTTAACAGGAATCGGCGCACCATCATAAATAATAGTTATCGGGGGAGGCATACGCATTCGGGTAAATAAGACGACGGAACTTTTGTTGATCGATAAGTCTAAACCATGCTTGTCCATCCAAGATTTTAACTGTTTCAAAGCATTAATAAGATCTCTACAAGCAATATTTATAGAACTATTGATTACATAAATAGCCTTGTCATCTGCATATTGAAGTAATTTTATTATACTTAAATCTAGACAATTTTCTAAGTCGGATGTGTAAATATCGTAAAGTAATGGACTTAAAACTGACCCCTGTGGAATACCTTTCCGAACAGTTCTAGTTTCCAAAGAGTTGTTTAAAACTATTATTCTTTCTATTAAAATATTAATAATGAAATTAACTAAAATTAAAGGCAAACCAAATTGTATTAGCTTTTCTTTTAAGATACTTATGATAATATTATCATATGCAGAATTTATATCCAAAAAAGACGCAACGACAGATTTATTTTCTGTGAATGCTGTGCGTATATCTGTGGTTAATATGGCAATATTATCTATGGTACCTCTACCTTTACGGAATCCAAATTGTGTATTCGAAAGGAGGTTATTTTTTTTCCATAAACCATTCTAGTCTATTTTTAGCTAAATGTTCTGCAATCTTTAATAAAACAGAGGAGAGCACAATGGGGCGATATGATGTAGCCAAAGATGGGGGTTTGTTGGGTTTTGGAACTGGGATAACTTTTTGTTTTTTCCATGCAGCAGGTAAATTACCAGATAATAAAATTTGGTTAATTAACTTGAGGTAGTACTGTAAAATTTCTTCATCAGCATGTTGAAAGAAGGAATATGGAATGCCATCCAATCCGGGAGAAGAATCTTTCAAGTTTTGTACTACCCCTTTTAACTCTTCTATTGTAAAGAGTGAATCTAATTCTTCAGAATTAACATTTTGTAAAGGAGGAGGTGGTTCGTTAGAAATAGTAGGAGGAGCTAAACTGTCTAGAAACTCAGAAGCTAAAGAATCAGATATAGGGTGAGAAGGAGTAGTGAATGCAGATCTATACCGTCTTATGTTTTTCCATACTATAGTAGGATGAATACCTGGATTTAATGATAAACAAAATTTTCTCCAACTTAGTATCTTCTTTTTCCTAAATAATTTCTTAGTATCTTTAAGACAATCAAGATACAGTTGGTAGTTGGCTATGTTTGGATTTAAATTATATTGTTTTTCAATCTCTTTCCTATTCTTAATGGCAACTGTGCATTCTTGATCCCACCAAGGTGGAGATGGTGTATGATGGTGTGAAGTATTTTTTTTTGGAAATGATTCATCAGCAGCTTTAATAAATGCTGAAGTCAAAGCCTCAGCACATAGTGATTCATTTTCTGATGATATTTCGGGAAGAAAAGATAACCGATTTCTGAGTAAAGTTTGAAATTTATCCCAGTTAGAATTACTGTTAATATGATATTTTATTGATGCAGACTGATTTGATTTACTTTTATCTTTACCTGGAAATGATAGAATTATAGGAAAATGATCACTGCCATGACTTGACTCCAACACGTACCAATGAAAAACAGATGATAGATTAGGTGAACATATTGACAAATCTGGTACACTACAACCTTCATGAGGAGCAGTGCGACGAGTCGGTTGGCCAGAATTAAGAATACACAGTTTATTATAATCTATTAAGTCTAAAACTTCGTAACCCCATTGATTGTCTTTGTGACTCCCCCATGACTGGTGCTGGGCATTGAAGTCTCCTAGTATTAACACTGGTTGTGGTAATTGACTAATAATACTTTTTATTTCAGAGAAAATGCAGTATGAAGGATGAGGTATATACAGTGAAACAAAACATGTGTTATTTACAGATGCAGCAATGATTGAAAAATCAGAGTTATGTGAAGGAAGAGGTATGTGATGAAATGATTGATGGTGTTTGATGAGCATGGCTGTACCACCATACCCATCTGATCTGTCTTCCCTGAGACAAGTGTAGCCAGAAATCCTAAAAAGTGATTCCGGCTTGAGCCATGTCTCTTGTAAGGAAAAGACGATAGGTTTGTATTTATTAATTGAAAAAATAATTTCGTGTTTTTTACTAACCACACTGCGGCAGTTCCACTGGACTATGTTGTCCATTGTTGAAAGTGGTATTAATTTGTGATTCAGTGGTGAATATGGCAGCGTTGGACGGTGATAAAGATGATAATGATGTAATCAGTTTGTTTAATACTAAAATTGTTTCATGTATTGAATCCATGTTAATACCGGGAGCTGGATATGCAGATCCATTATCTCCTACTGGAGGATTATAATCTTTTATTAAACTATTATGTGTTTGTCTGTCATACCCATTTTGTTGTTTCTGTGGCAGTTTTGGTTGTTTGAAAACAGTTTTTTTATATGACCGTTGCATTAAATTCAAATTCTGTTTATTATTATTGTTGTTGAAAAATTATTTTTGTGTATTTACAGGTGATGATGATGAAGAAGTAGATGACATTAATACGTCAGAATATAATTTTGAAATGGGAGGATGTAACTTCGAAGCTTCTGAGTAGGATAGACAATTATGAGCCATTGACTCCTTAATTGATTTTTGGCGTTGGAATTCTGGGCATTTTTTATCAGTTGCAATGTGCGAACCGTGGCAAATACAACAATAAATAGACTCCTCTTCAACTGAGCAACTATCACCAGCATGCCCTTGGCCACACCTAAAACATCTAGGTGTTGACCGACATTGGTTTTTGACATGTCCGAATCTACAGCAATTGAAGCACTGTATTGTAGGGAATATATATAAGTCTACAGGAAGTGCATTATAGCACATGAAGACTCTCTTTGGTAATGTCTGTCCGTCAAATGTTATTACGACAGATTCGGTGTTATTAAATTGAGCGATTCCATTCACTATTGTTTTTTTCTTTAACCTTCTGATTTTTAATATTTCACCACATCCAATTGGTAAAGTAATATTATTAATAACATCATCATCGGACCAATCAGCAGGTATACCTCTAACTAATCCTATTCTACTTACCTGAAAGGTTGGAATAAAAGATTTAAATTGTTCTGAGTTAAATTTAGGGTTACTTATAAAACTATTGGCTTCATTATATGAAGAAAAGGCTACAGATAATCGGTTTCTGGCTATTTTCTTAATACTACCATCTACAATATTTTTAATGTTATTTGTTTTCAAGTAATGGCCAAACACTATGGGGTGAAAGTTTATGTTTTCATTAGGTGACTTTGGTACCTTTTGTATATGGACAATATACGGAGAGGAGTCTGTATCTTTATACAGCATCCTACCGACCCGTGAAACTAAGCCCTGGGATTTTTCAGTTGTGTTCACCTTTGGTTGAGTTTCAAGTATAACGTCTTGTTTAAGAACATTATGGTTTTCGGTATCGCTAAGACACATGCAATTGATATCAGGCTTGGCCTTATTAGGGTCTTTTTTAATTTTTTTCTGGCACTTTTTGCAACGCCTCCTAGGAATCGCTGGACGTTTTCTAGTATTTACTGAGCATGAGGTGTCAGTGTCCATGCTCGAATCATTTGATACAGTAACATAAAGACCAACGGGGGGACCAGGTCCCCCCGGGTCGGGCTCCTCCATAATATTCTTATGAACTACGATATATAAATAAAAACTTACCAAATAAAATTAATATATACAACAAGAAAGAAAATTAAAACTAAAACTACACTATTTAATTAACTAATTATAGATATAAAAAGAATTTTAAAATTTTCCAAAAAAATACCGCGTCCGCCCTTTGGAAGTTCCCGCGCTTTTCCCTAACACAGATTATTATTATATTGATCTTTGTTTAAACACTTCTTCTTCATCTCTCTCAAATGTCAATTTTGCCACATTTTGCTGTCAATTATATTTTTTTACAGTGAATACAAAGGCAATGTATAAGTCTGTCAGTCAAACAGTCGGGTAAAATCAATGACGGTAAAATAAAAAGAGTAGACTCTTTCGCTTTCGCCTCGTGTTTTTACTTTTTGCTGATAAGTGATAACGTTTGTAGTTGCACACTTCAAATTTTATCATTCTGGCACATTTTATATTTAGTTCAATAAAGTTTTTCAATATCTGAGTCCCCCTTAAATATTTACTTTATTTTAATTTTATTAAATAATAAAGAACAAATTTAAGGATTTTGAGAAAATTTCAAGCGCCTAGCTGATACCATTATTAATTACGAGCAAAAAAGGCAAAAAAAATCACATTTTCGCCGCGTTAAAATAAAAAAAAAACCGTATTGGATATGTTTTAGATTGCTTGTTTTCTATGAGAGGCCGGCCCGGCATCTCATAGAAAACAAGCAATGGAACAGCAAAAAATGTAAAGGGCGTAAGCGAGTAGATTGGCGAGTAGCGACTAGCGACAAATTAAAGTGTATGCTGGAACCAATAATTTATGTACAAATTTTGGAAGCTTATGGGTCCTGATATCACTCTCCTGAGTCTCCTCTGTTGGCAAAATAGGAATCTCTTTTTTTACAGAGGTCTTTTTGATTTATTATTCTGTGTTATAAAAGTTGACCAATCATGAATACTGACAATGAACTTTAATTTCTTAGCTTTAATCATTGCTGAGAAAAATTGATATCAAATATGTACGAGTAATCTGTGATCGATATCGCTACAGCCAAATTATCAAGGCGTCGCGTCGCCTTAAATATTAACTTTATTTTATTTTTAGTACAAGTATTTATTGTTATAGCGGCATCAGATAATAATTATTATTAATACACAATCTGAGAAAATTTCAGAGTTTAGCTATAGCGGTTCTTGAGTTACAGCCTGGAGACAGACAGACAGAAGGACGGATAGACGGACTGACAACCGTTGTTAGTAATAGGGTCCCGTTTTTACCCTTTGGGTACGGAACCCTAAAAAAAAAGCACAAAAAAGAAGGAGAAGAAGAATATTCATATTGTTTTCAATCTGTGTTTTTTAGGTTAAAAATATTTTCATAAAGTATTTTTAACTTACTATTTACTAAACAGTGAGACTACACGTACATATTTTATAAAGGCATGGAGGAGCTCAGAAAAGTAGAGCGTAAAAGAAAACGGTTTTCCGTTCGCTTAAAAACTTCGAAAGGGATTACCTGCACGGATACTCCAAGTCCGGTATTTTAATTAAATATTTTTTTTAATAAGATGTTTAGAAAATAATACATTTCTAAATTCTAAACAACGTTACATATTTGGGAGTTACACTACATAGTGTAACTCCCAAATATGTAACATTTCTCTCTAAAATGTTTTCAGAATGTTGTCCTGTGTAACGTCGGCCAAGCAACAGGCTTTGATAAAGAATCTTTGTTACAATTAATATCGCAGCTTCCAGAAAATGTGCAAATATCTAAATTCATTGCTGAAAAGGGTGAATCATATTCGTTTGTAGTTTTCAACAATGTAGACAGTGCAAAACTATTTTTTGAAAAGTTTCATAGAAAAAGTTGTAATGTAGACCACACAGTAATTTATATGAGCTATGTAGAAAATGGTTAGTCTATTTTTTATTTATGTATGTAAATAAATCAAATTCTTGTTAATACTGCATATTTATTTTTCAGTACCAAAGAATGAAGTTGTATGTCCGGCGGTAAACCCACAAGGCTTGCACTTATTAGAAAACTTCATCAGTGATGAAGAGGAAATATTACTTATCAATTTATTTGATTGGGTTGAGGAGGCCAATCTGAAGAATCGTCAGGTGAAACACTACGGCTATGAGTTTAGATATGGAAGTAATGATGTGGACTTGAGTGCACCTCTGTCAGAGAAGATCCCACCAGAATGTGATATTCTGTGGAAAAGAATCAGAGAGTCTGGGTTCAATATTGATACTCCTGATCAATTGACTGTAAACAAATATAGCCCAGGCCAAGGTAATTTGGATTTCAAATCAATTTCATTGTTGTAAACCAGTGTTTCCCAAACTTGTCGGGACCGCGACCCATCTATAAGAACGTTTAAAGTTCGCGGCCCACCTTGTGTTATGAAGACAAAAAAGCAGCGGTATGTTGCTGCCGCAGCATTCTTATCGTAGTTCACCACCATAATATCAGTATCGTCAGCCTACTGACGTTCACTGCTGGACTTTCGCCTTTTCTGAAGCTCGTCACCACACCCATTTCAATTAAGAAACGTACGTAAGTACGACGATCGTCCTATAGTTTCAGGGCCCACCAAAAATCTACCTGCAACCCACCAGTGGGTCGTGACCCACACTTTGGGAAATACTGTTGTAAACACTTTGTTCTGTTAAGTCAAAATTTTTAAAATATTATAGAAATATTCAACTAAAAATATATTATTAACACAACAGATATCATATAGAGCAATATTTTTCAATCTTTTTAAGACGCAATCCCCTTAATCCCCTTAGGAAAAAAAATTGTGACCCCTCACCCTTTGCTTTTTTATCTTGCTTGTATGTTTATAAATAATATATCTGTCGCAGGGAAAAGAGGATATCAGGGATTTCACGATATCCCTAGGGATATCACAAACTCCCGGTAGATGCCGAATATTCTTGTTTGTTACGTCTTCTTACTAAAAATATCTAGTGATATGTCATTTCACTAAACTAAATCTAGTGAAACGTCAGAAAAGCGGACACCGCCGAATAAAAATCAAGCCACGCATTTCTCTCGCTTGCTCTAGTATACACACGGGTACTTTGATAGGATCAGCTAACATCTGAATCTGACAAGTAAGATGTTAGATGATCCATGCGTCGGATGGGCATGTAAAAAGTCGGTCCTGCGCCTGATCTCTCGCCGGTCGTGTCAGTCTTCCGTCCCACCGGGTTATGCGAGTAAAGGAATATAGAGATTGCTCTTGTGTACTGCGCACACACTTGGGCACTATAAAATTACTCTTGGCCTGGTTTCAATGAAACCGGCCACCGTCACCAAAACCAGAGTGGGAGTTATTATTATTATTATCACACGTGTAATGCAACTATAGCAGATCTGAGGGGGCATCACCATATCTCTGAATCATACAGTTGAAACCAGCAGAGGGTTATTCATCAGATACTTCAGACCTTTGATTTTTGACGTCAAATGAAGCGGCCGACCAAGTTGAATATTTTTTGTAAAGGTGGCATGTCGATCTCTAGTTTGGTTAGGCTCTTGTACAGGCACAGGTACCTACTACAGGTACTCCAGCTCTTAGATTATCCTAGTTTTTACGGTTCCGTACCCAAAGGGTTAGTCTGTCTGTCTGTCTCCAGGCTAGACGAGCCGCGCCAGCTCGAGCGACGCATTTGTTTCACTCCCACTAATGTCACGTGTGGGAACTAGAGCGAGCGAGAGAAATGAGTGGCTCGATTTTTATTCGGCGGTATCCGCGTTTCTGACATTTCACAAAATTTAGTTTAGTGAAATGACATATCACTAGATATTTTTAGTAAGAAGAGGTAACAAACAAGAATATTCGGCATCTACCGGGAGTTCGTGATATCCCTAGGGATATCGTGAAATCCCTGATATCCTCTTTTCCCTGCGACATATCCATCCCTTGGATAAAATTCTCCTACTTAATATAGCTTTTTTTAAATGACATTGTTCCTCAACCTCTGGCTACTACTAGGTTACTACTACTACTACTAGGTTGAAAAGCACTGACATATTAGAGAATATGAATATGTATTTGCTTTCATTATCTATCCAGTGATGTTTCTAACTTATCAAAGGAGGTTTCTGGGGTTGGGCCCAATGTTAAGTAAAAACTCTTCCCCCCTACCGTTGGGGGATGAATTTTTACTTACATTATAGTTTTATTTCACAGGTATACCATCCCATGTGGACAGACATAGTCCATTTGCTGACACCATCCTGTCACTCTCATTGGGTTCGCAAGTGGTGATGGACTGGAAACATCATAGCGGACAATATGTACCAGTAGTTGTTCCAGCTAGGTCCCTACTGATTATGACAGGTGAAGCTAGGTAAATTAATTCTTTTGTTATCGCGGCCCATATGGGCCTTACGGGGCTTGATGGGTTAATGTAATGTTTGATTATGCCAAAAGGCCATTCTATTATATGTATTATGTTTATACAGGGTGTAATAAGACCACTTCCGATAACTTTGGGGTATGATTATACTACATTTTCTGATTACGAAAATGTATTTTTTTTAATTTTATTTTTTTTATTTATTTTTATTTTTTTTATAATTAATACCTTTAAAACATGATAATAAACCACATAGAAAAATAATTTAAAATATTTTTTTAAATTTTATTATTTTTACTCCATTATGCAATAGGCAGCGCGCGGTGAACGTTCTCGTGTGTACGAAGTACCTACGAACTCGAAAACGTTGACCGCGCAATCAGCTGTTAGCACTTAGCACCGGGCTCCGGCCTACGCACGCGTCGAAAGGTCGTATGCGACGAATGAAGATACACTACGACAGAACACACAGAAACACTAATGTATGTGGTGTCTTTTCAATTTTAAACCCATGAAGGTCGCCATGACGTGGAACTTAGAACTCTCACCTCTGACCTCTTATCTAAGTTACTTGCAGTGTTAAAAGTTTAATGGTAACTCGTAGAAAACTGTAAGCAACTGTCTGTGCACAACTTGCTACAGTATGGCAAACTTAGAAGTTTGCCATACTGTTGTACTTGTAACTAGTCTAAGATTATTAGACTACATAGTTACAAAAATTTAATCGTAACTAAATAACGAAACCAATGCGGATGAACTGTCTATCCGCAATCGTCACTTATCAATCGAAATTACAGATGATACACGAAAAAACCTCATACATAAAACTGGCAATTAACTTACGTGAAAAATGTTGAGTGTGTTCTTACTTCTTTATGCATTTTGAAAATAGTCCTTAATACCAAGCAATAAGACCAGTGACCACCAACAACGTCAAAAACACTTCTCGTTTTAAACGAAATCTCTATCACACGGCACACCACAAAGTATTTTAACACAACTGAAATAATAATCAATTAACACTTAACACAATAACTACTACCACGTTTTGATCCTTGAAATAATTGTTAAATAATCAAACTTATCTCTAACAACAACCTATTACCTCAATGCCCAAATGGCTACTAAATTAGAAAAATCTATTTTAATTTTTAAAATAATGTTTATCGGCTTTCGGTGAAGACGTCAAAGGACACCGACACCTGCCGACACGGGCGGCGGCTTGCTTTGTCCTTTGATGCGGACCCGACAAAACGCCGCCGCTCTGCCTAGCACAACGCACGTGTCGCTAATCCATTTCAAGGACAATCTAAGTGTTGGACCCTATTTAAAATTCAAAACTATTTATTTCAGTCGATATTTAAATTACCATTAAGTAATAAAAATTATAACTATTATTTAGTAGATGTAATCTCATTTTTAAAATGAACTCTATTAAGAGGTTATAAATTCAGAAAATTTTATCGGGATACATAGTCAAGTTGCATTCGATAATTTCGATACCTACATTACCGTGATAAAGTGATTGTTATACTATGGTACGCGTTATGCGTTATACGTATGCGCGTATACGCGTTTACGCATGCAATGAAAATACTTTAATAATACCTATTTAATTTTAAATAACTTTTAATTATTATTGTCGCTATTCTTAACATTGAGTAGGTATTTGTTTTTTTAGTTTGACTGTAATCAATACTTACTCGTATGTAAAACAATTAATAACGATTTATCGATAAAAAATTATCGATAACTCAAAATATGCAGAGGGATACATCCCTATTATTTAACAAAGTTTTTTCTTTAATTTTATTTAGTCTGCTGTAAACACGCGCCGCGCTGGTGTACTGTGAAGTTTTTGTTTAAGTTTTGTAATTTTACGGATGTTCTGGTCTTATTGCTTGTTTTGTGACATTCTTAACTATTTTTTCACGTGATACGTCCGAAGAATGTGCGATGAAATGTGAATGAACTTTTAATACTCGTAAACCTTTATGGAACGAGGGTGAACATCGTCGTCGATAGACGATAGTGCGGTTTAAACAGTGCAGTAAAAAGTGTTTTTAAAAGAATTGGAATGTCTCCTGTTTACTTTTGTTTCGTGTTTAAAAAACTCTGCAATCTACATTGAGTTAGATGGAGCACAGCTCGAACTGCATTTCATAAAAGCAGAGAGCTGATCACAGGTCAGTGAACATGTTATCAAGTATTTTTTCCATAGTAACTGTGTATTGTATTTTTACAACCTCATTCGGATGTGAATTATGATTACTTTTCCTTTTTGGCCGGAAGTAAAAACTGAGTATTTTTGAGTAATAAACCTAAGAAACGGTAATTAATAAATTCTAACATTTTATTAAATCGTGAAAACAATTGTAATTTAATAATCATTACAATATTGGTGGTTTATTCACTACCTACGGGCTAGGGCCTAGGGCACACCACGATCAGCTGTTTTGTCTAGCGCAGGGCCGCGCGCGCGGGACTTGGCGCGGGCGGCGCGGGGGGGCTGGCGCAGCCCGGGGCCGGCGGGGCTCCACTGGCGCGCGATATTATCGCGCATTTACATCAGCATTATACATTGCGTGTTGAAAATTTTGACTATTTTAAAAACTGGCGATTTAAAGAAAATTACTTGTACCAATGGATATATCTCATGCCCTATAATAACCCCACGAAGTTATCGGAAGCGGTCTTTTGACACCCTGTATATTTTATAATTACTGCTACTCTTCCAAAAAAAAAAATTAAACAGTTTAGATGTTACTTATTTAACGCTTCAACTCAGGCCTGATCAGGCCGCAATAACAATTGAATAGCTATTGTGTCTGAATTTCCCACGATCGAGGTATTAATGTCCCAGTCAAAGACAAGGATGAAGAATTAAAGACCCTTAGTTACAGTTACTAATCAATGACATAAATATTTGTATACTAGCTGTTGCCCGCGACTTCGTCCGCGTGGACTTCAGTTTATAGCGCGCGGTGTCAACAAAATTGGTGTCAAATTTAAAAGCTTTTTAAAACCCTGGTACCCCTTAAATCAAAATACCCAAAAACAGCTGTGCAGTGTGCACATAATAATTCATTTTTTAAAATTAAACCTAAAGCTTATTTAGCCCCCCATTACACAACTTTAGCTTTACCCATAAACTATTTAGCATTGGTAGGTTTAAGGTTTCGTCACTCATCACTGCGTAGATAAAGTACTGAGTAGTGAGTTATTCACTATCGACGTGCATAACAGTCGCAAGAATCGAAAAACGCTGTTCAACATGGTACCACCTCTTATAGAAAGATGCATGAGCAAGCGATAACGCGATGTAGGAGACGCGCGGCGCCATCTATTATAAATTTTTGGAACTGACTTAATTTGAACAAATTTACGCATTTTCACCCCCTTACAACCCCTTTTTTCGGTTAAAAAGTAGCCTATGTCCTTTCTCAGGCTTTAGACTATCCGTGTACAAAATTTCATTACAATCGGTTCAGTAGTTTTGGCGTGAAAGCGAGACAGACAGACAGACAGACAGAGATACTTTCGCATTTATAATATTAGTATAGATTATGTTGTTCATAATTAAAAACGTGAATGAAAGAACCAGATTATTAACATTTTATAACATAAGGACAATTACCTACTCATTTTTTCCCTTATAATATAAACAAACCTTGTAACTGCCCCGCGTATTATATTTCTCTATGCTTGTAACTTACCTACTTCATCATCTGGCTATACATAAAATCCACATTTTTTTATTTTGAATCAGTTTCTCGGCCCTAAAGCCTTCATTTATGCAAAAAACTGTAGTTTTTAACTGTTTTTTATCTTCTTCTTCCACGCATGCTTCAATTTAATTTATACATCTTCAGATATGACTGGCAACATGGTATTCAACCGCGGATCTGGGACCCCATTATAGAGAAGAGGTTGCTCAACAAGGGAGAAGTTAAAGTCATAACCACTGACACAGAGCCGAGGGGAACTAGAATATCTCTAACGTTCCGCAAAACTAGGCGAGGACCATGTGAGTGTGGATACAAGGTGCTTTGCGATAGCTCCGGTGTAAAATCAGCTGATGATATTGATGGTGAACTGGCGTCCAATTTGGAGGAATTGCATGTGCATCAGGTATGTTTAAAATTGTTAAAAAAAAAATATTCCAATTTTAAGTTTTTGTGTTTCCAAGCAAAGACTGCATTTTCCGGATGTCAATAGGCATTTAAATTAAGGCTCCATTCTACCGCTGCGCACGCTGTGCACGGCCACGCACACGCGTGGACGTGCATGGATTTATTTCTTTGACTTGACAGTTGACACAATTCGTGCGTAGCGTGTGCGTGGGTTGCAGTGGACACAGTCACATATCGACGCCCCCAAGCAAAAAGTCGGTAACCGAAAAATCCAAATTTTACAGGAGCGATGATTTACTGTTTTTTGTGTATATTTTGGCAACGCGGGGAAATATTTAAAACATTGATATATGAAATAAAACCTAATTTTGTTGGTGCATGTAATTGTTTAATCAGTATGCAAATATGTTTAATCATAAGCTAGTAATCTGTGAAAATAAATAATACAGGACAAGTCATGAGTAAAAAATTACGCTATTAACACTTACAGGGTTTTTGCAGTAACTTTACAAAAAACTACCATCCGTAACATTATATTATGGACTTTGATAACGTAATTTATAATGTCAAACAGGGCGCGAATGTTAATATTACGATGTTATTGCGGTCATATAATATTTATGCAGAAACTGTATTGCTAAATTACATTAGTTTTAATAAGAAATTTAATACAGTGTTAGCACTAATACCGATATTTATTCGACAAATTTATTAATTGTAATATAACAAGGTTTGAAGGAAACACACAGAATATTGTGTATAAATAAGGTTTATTCATATCAAAACAAATTATTGAACTCTCAAATCAGTTTTATGAAAAACACAAAGTAATTAAAGGGGTCTAGGTCAAGAAATGGACGATTTTCAAGATTTAAACAGGGGACAGAAGACATAACAATATAATAATTTAAATTATGAAAAAAATATGTGTTAGTTAAGGATCTAACACATTGAAATTCATATTCCATTACACAATATCATGAACTTCACTCGATAGAAAAAAATCCCAAAGTTACATCTTCTTTTAACGAAATTGCCATACTACTTACGTCCAAATTGTTTGGAATTTTCAGATATTTTTTTATGAATTAAAGACAAAGAATATATCTAGTTAGTATCGTTTATTTGACTCAATTTAATTAATGTATAAAATAACGACGATCAAAAAACTATAAAATTGGTTCGGCTGGTGCTTTCAGTCGCACACTTTGCGCCTGCAATTTTATAGATTTTTGATCGTCGTTATTTTATACATCAATTAAATCGAGTCAAATAAACGATACTACATAGATATATTCTTTCTTTTTAATTCATTACAAAAATTATCTGAAAATTCCAAACAATTTGGACATAGTACTATGGCAATTTCGTTAAAAGAAGATGTAACTTTGGGATTTTTTTCTATCGAGTGAAGTTCATGATATTGTGTAATGGAATATGAATTCCAATATTTTAGATCCTTAACTAACACATATATTTTTTCATAATTTAAATTACTATATATTTTGTCTCCTGTCCCCCGTTTAAAACTTGAAAATCGTCCGTTTCTTGACCTAGACCCCCTCAATTACTTTGTGTTTTTTATAAAACTGATTTGAGAGTTCAATAATTTGTTTTAATAAACCTTACACAATATTCTGTGTGTTTCCTTCAACACAACAATATTTTATTCCTTAGATTTTTTTCTATACAAGCATGCATAGAATCCCCCTCGTTTTGACAATGGCCTGTTTCAAAAAATCTATGAGTTATAGAAATCGCAAGAAGTTTAGCAGCATAAATAAATAGCGCAAAAATATAACGATTTTTGTTTTGTCCATACCATCCATCTGAATATAGTAAAAAAATTATAAAAACCTCTCTCTTTTTCACTTTTGAAAAATAAAAATAAGGCACTTCCTATTTCTGTGCTACCTCTTTTGGCTATTTGATATTGCCACACATAACAATATCCTATTTTCCGAATAGCATCGTAAACAGTAAAATTGTAGCAAGGATATTTCCGTTTATAATGGAACGCTGACACTTCAGATTGAGGTATACTCAATACCTTTTGCATAGCAATTAGCATTTACCAAAACCATAATGAATTTATTTTATGGCAATAATCCGGTAAACAGGTGTTACCAAAATAAGATGAGAAATATTTATTTGTAAGATTGGGTTACAGTACTTTTGCTCGTAAAGTTTTATAATTTATTTCCGTGCAATAAACATATATTTCATTATATCTTCATAAATATCACTAAGAAAAATCCAGAAAAAATTCACAAGGTGTATTTCAGTCTTTTGATTACGAATTTCACATAACAGGAAAAAGTCCATAATAACACATTACGGACTTTTTGCTTGGGGCGTCGATTATATTTTCTTACAAAGCGAAGCTTGACGCACGTGCGTAGCCTCTCCGTGCGCCGCGGTGGAATGGAGCCCTTAAACAGACACAATATTTTCAATTGTTATGCGGCAGCCGGGTGCCGCTTGGGGATTGATGTGTTAAAATGATATCTAGTTTGTGATGAATTCCAAAAAAGATATGGAACATGCTCTCACCTGCAGCTGCAGTTTGATATAATGTACCTTCACACAGTCATGTTCTATATTACTTGTAGGTGTATGAACAAATAGCTGGCCACTTTAGTTCGACGCGACACAAGCCTTGGCCGAAAGTGGTAGAATTTTTACAAAGCACCCCCGTTGGCTCCATAGTCTTTGACTTAGGTGCAGGGAACGGAAAGAACATATTGAAAAGGACAGATATTGCTCAGGTATTTATGAAATAAACATTACATTATGGAAATATGTTAATCGATACTAATATTACAAATGCGAAAGTGTGTCTGTCCGTCTGTCTGTCTGTTTGTTCCTCTTCATTTTTTGCGTGCGTTGCGTTCAAATTTGGCGTGGAGATATTTCGAGTCCCGAGAAAGGACATAGGATAGTTTTTATCCCGGAAAAATGTACGGTTCCCGCGCGATACACGAATTTTGGCGCAACGGAGTTTGTCATCTAGTATTAATATAATTTGTCAACGGTAAGGGAGGTAGTGCTATCGTTTGCTAAGTCATTTCATACCGACCAAATTTTTGTCCAGCGGTAGCTTAATATTTATCAATCAATATAATCAGCGTCAGTCGCCGCACCCGTGGTGGAATGTTAACTGAGAGTATTTCAAAGTTGTAAAGAAAATAGTTGCGAAAAGTGATTTTATACGGAATGAAACTTTGATGGATGATTATTGAGGTCATGTTTAACCAAAAAATCACCGTCAGCCGTATTGCAGACGGGGGATTCATCATTCAACGTCAGTCGCGTTACTGAACATGTGAAAATTTTTTGAATATAAAGTCATTTTATACCGTACAAAATTTATACAGGTGAATGTTTCTACTTTGTATATAATAAAGAAAACCGTCAGTCGCTAATACGACGGTGGAAAAACCGTCAGCCAGCGATATAAGTTATAACCAATATAGCCCTACTTCGCGCTCAATGTATCCTAGGGCGTCGCGTAGACGACATTTCCACCTGCAAACATTCAGCTGACGGCGATTTTCGTTTGAATTAACCATAAAATTGTCTCACATAGCAATTTTAAGTAATTAATTCGATAGTCAATATTTGTAAAGAAGAATGATATAAATTTTACTTTAAAAGCGCCATCTGTTGTAATATACTAAAACGACACCTACCAAACCTAAACGTGTATAATCTAGATATGATCCTTTATTGGGTGCGAATTGGGATCTTTTTAATGTCAATTCAATACGATTCCCAACAACAGCTTTGAGATACCCTCAATTTTTATTCCACCACTTCTGAAGCAGCTGACGATCAAAGCTGTTATGTATTAGTGGAATACTATTATTGTAACATTTTTCGCTCGGTATGAAATGACTTTTTAAAATGAGCGCGACCTCCCCTACTATTATGTTATTTTGCAGATAGCGTGCGAGCGCAGCGCAGGATTGGTGTCGGAGTGCGGCGCGCAGTGCGCGGGTGTGTGCGCAGGCGCAGTGCGGCTCGACATACTTACCGCGCCGCTGTGCGACGCGCGCGCCGACCGTGTTATATGTATTGCGGTCATACATCATTTCAGTAGTCACGTAAGTAGATCAGTGGCCTTATTCATAATGCGTAATTCGACTCCGATTCGATAATTACTTGAATTGCTTTTGTTGCTTTTTGAGAAATTTAATTGACATAATATAATATATTATCTAAAGCGAAAGTTGAGGTACAAATTCGCGTCTATTCAGACTAAATCGCAACCAATATCTAGGTGTACACTGTACAGGCTGCATTTCTGTGACAAATGGGGAATAAAATACATTCTTACATAACAGGCCAGACGACTGCAAGCCGTCGGTACAATCGCGCGGCTATTGCGGCCAGGTGGACTAGCCTTAATTACAGTATGGGCGAAGGATCAGAAAAAGTCCTCCTATCTCTGCAAAAGCAAGGAAAACCAGGAACCAAAAACTCATGCCACGGTCGGCGGACTTAACTTACCCGTGCACGAAAATAGAACGCAATTCCAACATAATGACCTCCTTGTACCTTGGAAATTACGGAGGGTAGTTGACAAAAAAGACAATCAAAAGTTCGAGAGTAAATTAGGCGATCCAGACACGACCTTGCTTAGATATTACCACGTGTTCGAAGAAGGTGAATTGGACAAGCTCTGTGGGCCGGAATTTGTGGTCGAACAAAGTTTCTTCGAAGAAGGCAACTGGTGTGTGATTTGTAGAAGAGTTTAAAGTACCAACACTAAATGGCGCTACTGTGTTATATTATAAAGGATAGAGCCACGGAGCTAATACAAAGCTTAAAATTAAAATTTGTATTAGCTCCGTGGATAGAGCACATTGTGAAGGCAACAAGAGGGCTGCATTTTCCGTACATGTTTTATAACCGAGTGCACGATAGATCAGGATAAAAACAGATCAACATGGCGGGTACATTGCAGAAGTGGCCATCATTTGCCAACATTACACAGGGTGTACAGTGTAAAATACAATAATTATTTATAAAATAATGAATTTCTTTTCTCAAACCATAGACGCAACATAAGGGCTACGCTACTTTCATTCTAATATGTGAAAATGTGTCTGTCTGTTAGCTCTTCACGCCTACACCGCTAAACCGATTTTGCTAAAATTTGGTATGGAGATACTTTGAGCTCGGAAAATGTACGGTTCCCGAACGATAAATGAATATTCTGTCGCAACAGAGTTGCGGGCGTCAACTAGTATGAAAATAAAACGGACAGAGATTTTTTCAAACATTTTATTTTCTACAGAATAATCATTTACGAAACAACTATAAAACTACAAAAACAGTTGACTTTAATTCGGTTAATATTACACACTAATGCAGCTAAGTTCAACAATTCTACATTCTACACATTTAAAGGCCTAAAAATAAGTGAATATTTATTGATTAACGAACAATAAAACTCAACAATTTAAGAACTACAACGACTAACGAGGAACAGTTAAAATAAATATTAAAACTCCAAAATGATATCCATTATGTTTGTAGATACAGGGTGTAGCAAAACAAAGTGATAATATTTTAGGGTGCACAATGTACATTTGTGTTCCTTATCTTATATATAAAATTCTCGTGTCACAATGTTAGTCCGCGAACTCCTCCGAACCGGCTTTACTGATTTTCACCAAATTTTATATGCATATTTAGTAGGTCTGAGCAGAGTAGACAGAATGATAGAGTATGCCGACTTAGAACTGATGTAAATTTTTTTAAGTTTGACGTATTATGACAAAAGTCGTCGCTAGGGTCGTTACCTACAAACCTAGTTGTTGTTTATATTTTGGCACATACAAAGAAAACTGTCAGAATTCAATTTCAAAATCTTCTTTTTAAAAATAAATTATACCAGCCAGCGCGCCAGCCTTTAACTTATCCTGGCGAAACCCGAAAGAAATGACAGATATTAATACTCGTCCGTCTCTTAGCAGTCGAAGTACTGGTAGTTATGTCTATTGTGGTCTGAGAATCGGCTACTGGGTACTTTATATATTGATAAGTGCATTTGTTGAATAAATAATAGTAAATTATTACAACCTGAGACTGACGGCGACCATTGTTTGTGCGACGAGATAGCGATCGACGTTGCCATGGCGACATACTTATTTAGTCACTTAAATAAAATAATATGGGTGAAATACTTTATATTATGGCAAAGCAACGTTTGCCGGGACAGCTAGTAATTTATAATATAGAGTTTACTGTCAAGTAGCAACGCCGAAAGAGTAACTTTATATTTTTTCTCTCTATGAGCATGACGTCCGGACATTTCTCATAGAAACACAGAAGTTAAAAGTAACATTTTTAGCGCTGCGACTTTCACAGTGAACTCTAAGTGTCTAAACACACTAGGCTGAATTACGCCGGCGTAATTTACGTGGCCGAAATTACGTTCAGCCGCTTACGTCTGATGCGACACACTATAATTTCGCGGCGTAATTTCCGTTGCCGAACGCGCGCGTAAGTGAGTATTTAAAATTCTCAGATGTAATGTGTGCGTTAACGCTTTGGAGATAAGGTTGGATTTGCTATGTTCGGTTATGATAATTCCGTCGCGTATAGTGTGTTGCTTTACAAAACATTACCGCCGAATCGCTGCCGAACTTTACGCTCGACTCGGCTCGACGGAAATTCGACTCACGACGGAATTTCGGCATAGTGTGTCGTCTGTCGCGTTCCGCCCATATTTTGTATGGATTTGAAACGCGGCGTAAACGCGGCGGAATTTACGTCGGAGTAATTCAGCCTAGTGTGTTTAGACCCTAAGGGACACATACACATTATGTCACTTTGTTTTGTTACACCCTGTATACATGAAGTTGGTTAGAACTTAGGACTTCATCAGAGCCAATTGTAATATCGGTATGACGGGTATAGTAGACAGATCAGCTAGCACGGCATCCACGTTTTGCGGTGTGTTCACTTGAAAAATGTTTTCCTTCCTGAAACTCAAGATGGCTACTGCTAGTAGGGGCAGGATTTCCAACCTGTCGTACCCGAGTACAGCGTCCCATAGCAGCAGCAACTGATCGGGAGGTAAGTGGCCGCTGAATGCACGCATCAACCATTTGAACACCACACGGATTCTGGAATTAAACCTGATTGAAGACCTTACGTAAAGAAACGTGAAATGGCCTCTACAGTTTGGGACCTAAGCCTGGACAGTGCGGGTTTTTGATATTCCATTTGCCACCAGGTGCCGCCATGTAGCCTTATGGTCTATCGTGTCAAATCACTGTCATATGACAAAATATAGCTGTCATGTTTCATGATATTGCTGTCACAATGATAGGTATCTATTTGACACTATAGACCAGCTATCCCCAACCCGCGGCCCGCGTGCTGTTAAACCATTTTGAAATTTACGCCCACCGGCAAAATAATGTAAAGTCTAGTCGTCGTGAGAGTCGCAAATATTTTTTTCTACTTTTAAATCGTAATTTTGAATAACGTTTTTTTTCACCCCAAAAATTTTTTGTTGTGGCCCGCGACACCAAGACCAAAACATGTTTGTGGCCCGTATGAAAAAAAAAGGTTGGGGACCACTGCTATAGACCAGGCTATGTTATAGCGACACGTGGCAAATGGAAAATCAAAAACCCTCATTACACTACTCAACAAATTTTCAACTTTTTTTTTTTTTTATCTGAGTTCCTACTATGTAATTATAATTCCTTGTTATTTGCCTAATATAAATGTGTAAATAAAATTTTTGGATCACATCTCATTTCTGAGATATATGCAATTATTCAAACATATGATTTTCTAGCAAAATCAAGCTCATACGTTATAGTTGCGTGTGTACGGTAAATTATACGGCTATTACTGAACCAAAGATTTCCTTTGGTAGGATTGGTCCTTATGGCCCAAGGATGGATTAAAGATGTGGAGCCACCGCGATTATTGATGTTATTTTTTTTTAATTTTAGCAGCTTCTGCTCAGGAGGAAAATAGAGTCTCAATCTGTATAGAGGCATTAATTATAGTACTATTCCAAGTTCGATACTATATTCGGATGACTTAAGAATGCTTAATTCATTTTAGGACTCATATTTGCACGATAAAGATGTTAAACAACGTAAAAAGAAGAAGAAGCATTATTTAAACGCGCTAATCTTAGTATGAGTCAGTAATTACTGGTCCGATTTGAAAAATTCTTTCAATGTTAGATAGCCCATTTATCAAGGAAGGCTATAGGCTATATTTTATTACGCTAAGACTAATATAAGCGAAGAAATAGAGGAAAATGTGGAAAAAACGGGGGAAAATATTTGAAAGGGCTTATTTCAAGAACTACAGGAGTAATTTTTCTGTTATTTGGCATAGATAAAAAGTAGGAACGTGAAGGATCATAGGCTATTTATTGTGGACTAATTTGTCTGTGAAATATCTAATTTGCGCGGGCGAAGCAGCGCGGAACGTCTAGTAATATTATAAAGCTGAAGAGATAGTTTGAAAGCGCTAATCTTAGGAGCTATTCATCCGATTTGAAAGAATCTTTCAGTGTTTGATAGCCTATTTATCGAGAAAGGCTACAGCCTATATTTTATCACGCTAAGACCAATAGGAGCAAAGATAAAGAGGAAAATGTGAAAATAAAGCTGAAGAGTTTGTTGGTTAGTTTGTTTGTTTGAACGCGCTAATCTCAAGAACTATTGGTCCGATTAGAAAAAATCTTTCAGTGTTTGATAGTCTATTTACCGAGGAAGGCTATAAGCTATATTTTATCACGCTAAGACCAATAAGAGCAAAGATACAGAGGAAAATGTAAAAAAACGGGGAAAATTATTTGAATGGGCTAATATCTCACAGACTACCGGAGCAATTTTATGTTATTTGACACGAATATATAGTAGACTACGTGAGACATGGGTTATTAATTTGTGAAAAATATACGGTTTCCGTGAAATTATAGATTTACGCGGACGAAGCCGCGCGGAACGTCTAGTATTATTAATATGTTTATTTCTCCATTCATCACCATGTCTTTGGCATGCAGAATAATGCAGCTATCAGCCTCCTTATATTAATTAAGCCCTGTCAACAGCAGGTTTTGTTGTAAATCATATATTCAAATTTTTTTACTTTATTTTATTTTTACTATCTTTTGTCTAAATATTATTCCAAAAACATTCGATTCAATCGAAAATGATACCAAACTCGACTTATACATATACCTAAATCCCACGCAGTTATTGACCTCATACCTTGTTAAAGCTAAAAAAACCCCCCTCCCCCACCTGCATGAAATATTCAGGTGGCTCCACATCGTAAACCCATCTTAGTGATATAAAGATCAATCCTACCAAAGGAAATCTTTGGTTCAGCAAAAGCCGTATTCCTCGTTTTTTTGTCTTGTACGCACACGACTATTAGGTTTTTTTGATGTTTTAATTAAAAAGGGGAAGATTTCTTGGTGCAGCTGGCTTTACGCTTGTATCAGGCCTGTCTCACTTCCATACAAACGGCGCGAAATCGCCGAGATATTTACCTACTATTCTGGAAAACAACCTAATTTCAACCTTTTGCATTGCGCTTAGCGTTCATACTACAATAACTGTCTGCCGTCTCGCTTTAATCTGCCAGGGTTGTCAAGCGAGCGGCGCGGCGCGGCGCGGCGGCGCGGCGGCGGCCGGGCACTATTCTACTTACTTTGGTATCGCGGATGCGTGCGTTGCGTGTGCGACAAGTCGAGCGAGTGCCAGCCTATTGTGACTAGTCCGGTGACCGGTAGCTTGCGTTTATCATACCTAAACTCGGGAGTGAGACTTCTGTACCGTAAGGTACTAATTATGTATTCTGTGCTTGTATTAAGATCCTGGAGATTCACGAATAAGGCTCCAACAGTAATCTGCTAGCATAACAGGCCCCCATTTTGGAAAAAAATTCAGCCGTATCTTCATGAAAGCGGTTCCCATGTTTAAGGCTAACTGATCCCATATTTTCGGGCAAAAAGTCCCAGTGCGAATTAAGTAAATTACATATAACATTCCTTTTTAATTTTAAAGTCAACATCAGTTTTATTTTTGGCGAAAGTCAGAGGATTTGTTGCGACTGAGAAAATTCTTTGTCACATCAATAAAAGCTTCCCCTGCTTGTTTTTCAACATGATTAAGAGTAAGTTAATGTGAAAGATGAATCTTCGATCGGCTTTCTTATACCCTACCTACGAATAAGATTTGATTTTGACTTTGATTTTCACCTAACTAAGCTTTGTAAACTTGCTAGAGAAATTGTAATGCAGGACTATCTTTGTTCAAGTGTTTTACAAAAATATTTAAAAAGCCTCATTTTATGTGTTACGGCAGCAAAATAATTAAATCGGGCTCAACCAATGAACCAAATTTAACAATCTTATGTCCCGGTACGAGTGACTTTCGTGATGGCCAGATTTTGGCGTAAGTTCGCCAAAAATGTAACAAATAAGTTAGGACTGCTAACATTCACGCATATCAAATAAAAGTTCATCAAATAAACTAACATATAAAGTAAGTTTTGTTTATAAAATAATCTTATTTTCGAAATACCAGCTACATAAACATCAAACTTACGTCTACGTTACAGAAAGTTTGAATTCATATTTCTCAGTTTCTAGATGTGATATCGAAATAAAATGCCTACATATATTTTCTTAGTAGTCAACCTCGATAAGAAAAGATATGTACCAAATCAGATTTTTTTTTAGTGTTGAGTAGTGTTACCGGAGTCACATCCCAACTAGCAAATTAGTCCTTTAACAAAAAGCTTAAATGACATTTAGTCGTATAGAAATCGTATAGTTGTAATTGAAGTTTCCAATATCGTGTAACAATATATTAAACGAACGATATGTCGTATAAGAGTTTAGTCATTTAATTTAGTCCTGTAATCGTTAACACGATCAAATTATATGACTTTCCTATAAATATCGCAGTTGTGACCTTTAAAATACATATTTGATGTTGTATAAAATTAATTTATATAACAATTATAATCTGGTTGTAATGCTGACCATAACACTACTCTTTATCAGTAATAAGATTTCTACATGGCTATCATGTAAAGTCCATATAGGTATTTAACTGTTATAAAATACATCTTTAAATAAACGTTTCTTACATGATTTTCGACTCTCTTTATACGACTATTATAAAATGTTTATAAGCCTAACATTCATATTTTGAGAACTTAAATAACTAACTTAAGTTATGATTTTAAAAATACCTTTAAAACTTGCTGTTATAAAACATTTTAGTTATTTAATGATATTTTCATATTTCTCTTTTACGACTTTGGCCAAGAAATAATCGGCCAAGTGCGATTCGGACTCGCGCACGAATGGTTCTATACCGTTATAGAGCAAAAGTTGGCCAAAAATTGTTTTTCTTATGGGAGCACCCTCAAATATTTATTTTATTTAAATGTTATTATTAAAGAACAAATATAATTGAAGATTTTGTAAATATATTTCATGTACCTTTTTTTTACGATCTATTACTAATATTATAAAGCTGAAGAGATTGGTTAGTTAGTTTGTTTGAACGCGCTAATCTCAGGAAGTACTGATCGATTTTTTTTCGACATCAGAAATTATCACCATATTGAGAATTCGATAAAATGCATGGGTTTCCACTTTGTAACGGTATTCTAAAAATGGCGGATGATAAAATAAATAAATGGTAAGATATGCGACTTATAGTCATGAGACATCACATAAAAGTCACAATCATTACCTAAAATCGTGTAATTGTAAAAGTACAAGTAATCTTAAATTAAATTAAATTCATAAATATTATTTTTTAATTATTCGAAGGGGGCGTTAAATATTTGTTAAAAAACGCATATACAATCGTCGAGAAATTTAATTTCCCTTAGAAAAGTAGATATTGTTACCGACTAACACCAAATACATTATAGTCAATAGCATTCATTCAATAATAAATATGGCAGACAAGCTTTTACCAACATGATGGCTTCTTTTTCTTTTATCTTACTTCAACAGAACTGTAAAATAATTAGTATCCGCAAAAAGGTAATGCCAATGACTACTTCCCAATGTTTATACAACATCTACTGGATCACAATACGACGAAACGATTATAAAATTAATCACTTTACGACTGCTATACGAATATTTAGCCACTAAAACGACCATGACACGATCGTTATACAAATAAAAGTTATATATTTTGCGCCTATTTCGCATCATATAAAGGTTAATACGAATGCTATATAACCAAAAAGGCCTGACCTCAAGTTATAACCAAAACGTTGTCTCGAAAATTATATGACCAAATTTTGCTAGTTGGGATATCATGTGTCAGGATGTTCCACAATGAGTATTCTCACTCCTATAAGTTTATAAGAGGCTTTAGTGGTTTTCTATGTGCCCGCTGTTTATTAACCAAACAACTAATAGAACTCACGGATTAACGTTAATATTTCGGAAATGTATCCAAAGCAGGGGCTCGTTGGCTTCCAATAGCCTCTCGTAGAGAAGGCACAACGAAACAATACCCTGCAAGACATTGAAACAACATGACATTATACCCATAAACATTAGGATCATACCCACATTTAAACTTTAGCGGGACCTTAAATAAGCGGTCTCCAAAACGAGAGCCGTCGCAAGCGCTGCCGTTGCGTTGTTTTACATACAAATAACGCTGCGATGACGCAGCGCCCGAGTGGCCGGCTATGCGTCAAACGGCAGCGCTGCGTCGACGCAACGCTGACGCAACGCCCGTGTGGACTGGCTCTTACCTGTGGGTGCGTGGAGATGTAGTGCAGGTGATGCCAGTACCTCACATAGAACGCGCGGAAGGTGCAGTACAGCTGCACCGGGTCAGAGTACAGGTAACAGAACGGCGTGGCTGCAGAAAGTAGAAACACGCACTAATTATTATAGTAATCATACATTATGTGCGTGTACCTTTAAGGGTCGATTCAGACCGCAACGCGACGCGTAGATGCATTTCTAAATTAGTATGGATTTGACAGATTCGCAAGACGTCTCACGCAATTGAAATCTGTCAAATCCATACAAATATATGCCGCGCCGCGCTTCGCCTCGCCTCGTCGCGTTGCGGTCTGAATTGACCCTAAGTGTCATAACTCACCGAGACACCATCGCGTCGCAACGCCCAAGCAACGTCTGGCGTTTCTACGTCGCCGCAAACTGCAAAACACTGTTTTTCTTAAAGTAAGTTTAAAAACACCGCTTTGTGCCGACGTAGAGGTGAGTGGTGACATGGTAACGTCATTGGCTACGTCGTGATGGCGTCCCGGTGAGTTATGGCTCTTAAGGTGAGCACTAAGAGTAGCTACACTGCAGCGGAGCTACGCGACACAAAACGTCAATGCTGTATAATGAAGTGTCGCGGGTCGCCTCGCTCCGCTGCAGCGTATCTAGTATTGTTTCGTGCGGTCTCGCATCTCACTCGACAGTTGTAGCTCAGTGCTAGAACATTTTGATTTATGTATTTCATGAAAGGCAACCCGTCGCCCATAAAAATCCTCACCATACATAGTGAACCCGTGGAAGGGTATAACGCCGCTGGGGGGGAAAGTGGTGACGTCGCCGTGTCGGCCGCGCACCGGCACCGTGACGGGCGCGCCGATGTGTCCCGCCAGTTGATCCAGCACCTCGCCGTCCCGGGAGAAGCACAGCATCACCTGGGCGAGAGAGGCACAAAGTCATAATCAAACTATTTTTAGACGAAACAGGCCCTATAAGTTGAGACCGCATTAGACGCGACGCGACACGTTTCGTAGAACTGACGTTTTGTGATGCGTAACGCCGCTGCGTTTGGTCATACCTATTTACCTGATATAACAGGTCTTCAAATACGAAATACTGGTCGTCATTAGAAGCAGTCAGCTGGACGTCTTTGAAGACCAACTTGTCGATCATCAAGTCCACTTCCACAACGCATTTTTTAAGCTGGTTGAAGTAAGTTGCATGCTGCAATGAGTTTGAAACTGGTTACTAAGTTTCTTGGTAAAAATAGTTTTTCTCGGAGATTCGCATCTCGAGCGGTTATATTAAAAGTTAAAACAGAAAATTAAATAATATTATATAGACAAACAACTTATTTTCGGTAATAATACATAATTTCGTAAGCCATCCCCAACTAGCAAAATTTGGTCATATAATTTTCGAGACAACGTTTTGGTTATAACTTGAGGTCAGTCCTTTTTGGTTATAAAGCATTCATATTAACCTTTATATGTATAGCGATCGTGTCATGATCGTTTTAGTGGCTAAATGTTCGTATAGCAGTCGTAAAGTGATTAATTTTTTAACTGTTTCGTCGTATTGTGGTCCAGTAGATGTTGTATAAACATTGGGAAGTAGTCATCAGCATTACCCTTTTGCGGATACTAATTACTTAACAGTTCTGTTGAAGTAAGATAAAAAAAAAAGTAGCCATCAATGTTGGTAAAAGTTTGTCTGCCATATTTATTATTGAATGAATGCTATTGACTATAATGTATTTGGTGTTAGTCGGTAACAATATCTACTTTTCTAAGGGAAATTAAATTTCTCGACGATTGTATATACGTTTTTTAACAAATTTTTAACGCCTCCTTCGAATAATTGCAAAATAATATTTCTAAATTTAATTTAATTTAAGATTTTACAATTACACGATTTTACGTAATGATGATGACTTTTATATGATGTCTCATGACTATAAGTCGCATATGTTACCATTTATTTATTTTATCATCCGCCATTTTTAGGGTACAGTAACAAAGTGAAAACCCATGCATTTTGTCGAATTGTCAATAAGGTGATAATTTCCGATGTCAAAATTTTTTTAACTAATTAAAGATTTGAAGTTATTGGAAAGTTCTATATTTTAGGGTTCCGTACCAAAAAGGTAAAAGCGGGACCCTATTATTAAGACTTTGATATCTGTTTATCTTTCTGTCTGTCCATCTGCCTGTCTTGAGGAGCTGTGTCTCAAGAACCGCTATGTTAACACTTCTTTAATAATAAAATTAAAATGAAATAAATATATATTAAGTGTGCTCCCATAAGAAAATATTTTGGCCAACGTTTGCTCTATAACGGTATAGATTATAGAACCATTTGTGCGCGAGCCCGAATCGCACTTGGCCGATTATTTCTTGGCCGAAGTCGTAAAAGAGAAACATGAAAATATCATTAAATAACTAAAATGTTTTATAACAGTAAGTTTTAAAAGTATTTTAAAATCATATCATAAGTCAGTTATTTAAGTTCTCAAAATATGAATATTAGGCTCATAAATATTTTATAATAGTCGTATAATGAGAGTCGGAAATCGTGTAAGAAACGTATATTATATAACGATGTATTTTATAACAGTTAAATATATGGACTTTACATGATAGCCATGTAGAAATCTTATTACTGATAAAGAGTAGTGTTATGGTCGGGATTACAACCAGATTATGATTGTTATATAAATTAGTGTCCGACCGAAACTGATTTTTCAGCCGAAACCGAAACCGAACTTTCGGCCTTACGCACAGTTTCGGCCGAAACCGAAACCGAAACTTGGTAAAACATTCAAAATTACGATTATTTACTAAAATTTATTGACTTTTTAACATAAATTACAACTTTTTAAGTGTGATTGGTGAAATTCCCCTTAATGTATTATAACGAAGGATTACCCTAAGAAACAAGAGCAGAAGTTATTTCAAGTCATTTTATTTAGGTGCGATTTCACCTAAGAAATATAATGCGCTTAGTATACACTAAATCGGTTCTAAACGTATAAACGCGTTGATAGCACCAAATTGCATTTCACTAACATAACGTTCACAGCAAATCCGTGTTTTATCTTCCCAATGTTGTACGGTTAAACTTCATAAAAGCCGTTAAAGTCCTGTCAGTGTAGTGTCTTGGCGAATCGAAAATCATAGACGAAAAAAATGATGCGTTTGGGTAGTTTATGTATCGTTTCTTACTTGTTTGTTGATAAAATAACGTAACTAGACTCCAAAATGATAAAACAATGTAAAATCATCGCGTGACGTCACATAAACTAAGTTTTATTAATCGTGATTAAGAGAACATTATAAAATCCATTTGAAGCAACACGAGACTTACATCCCCCTAGGAACGCGTTTAATGAGAACTTAGTTTTATAAAACGAAGTTGTGTGATTGGTGAAATCCTCCCTTAGATATTAACGACGTACTACTGAAAACACAATCAATTGCAGTACATTATTTTTATGGGAAACATGGACACGACCGCGGTCGAAGTTCAAAACGAAATTACCAAGCAAACTTGCAGTTGACATCACATTTTTTTGCTCCAGAAGGCGTTTTGCCACTAAAACTGAAAAATATACTGAGGGCCGCAAGAGTGAAGTTTATGGGGAAGTGGGCTAGATAAGATTGTAGCAGGGTAGAAATGGTTGAGATTACGTGTCCGTAGATAAAAGTTAATTTTAAATATTTAAATAAAATGCGTGGTAAAAGATAAATCTCGCAAGATATATCCTAATATATCCTATAACCCTGAGATCAACAAAGAGTCAAACAAAATTTTTAAGTAAATAAAGTTCACACACAATATAATCAATTTATCATAGCATTTACTAAATCGTTTGTTTGGGAAACATTGTTAAAAGAGCACGTAATTTGCCAATAGCATATTAAATAAGCCTGCGTTTGTCGTAGAAATAAAATTCAATAATATAATTTCGATAAAAATAAGTTTAGACGTTTTAATGAAAATAAAACGAAGTGCTAATTTTTGATTTCGGACTAATCTGGAACACATAATCTCAAAACACGATTTAATAGATAGTGGCCATCTGAGCCGGGGCCTCGCTGGCAAGCAAGCACGAGCTAACTGCGAAGTTTACCGAACGACGCATGAGTTTCGGCGGGGCCGAAAGTTTCGGCTATATTTTGGCCGAAACCGAAACTAAGGCCGAAACTAGATTTTTTGGCCGAAACTGGCCGAAACCGAAACCGAAAGTTCGGTCGGTCACTAATATAAATTAATTTTATACAACATCAAATATGTATTTTAAAGGTCACAACTGCGATATTTATAGGATAGTCATATAATTTGGTCGTGTTAACGATTACAGGACTAAATTAAATGACTAAGCTCTTATACGACCTATTGTTCGTTTAATATATTGTTACACGATGTTGGGAACTTTAATTACAACTATACGATTTCTATACGACTAAATGTCATTTAGGCTTTTTGTTAAAGGACTAATTTGCTAGTTGGGTCTTATGATATTTTTCCAAGTTCAAAGTAATAGCGATACAAACGTGTTCTGTGTTTCAAGTGACCTACCTGTGACGAGGTTTCAGCTCCAAGGACTTGAGTCCACAGCTTAGCTCTCAAACACTGCGGGCTGCCTTTCTTCAGAAACTCCTGTGTAACGGGAGCGTAACCCAACGCCGCAACTCTCTCTCCCAGCGCTATTCTCTCCGCCTCCAGGGAGACGAAACCTGGCATAGAACTTGGCATGCCAGGGTTCACGCCTAGGAGCGGTTCCCCGCATTCCCACTCGGTGTAAATTTTGCGCTGTTAAAAAGGCACTTCTATGCTGTCTGTTTCTATCTGTCAAGCAGCTATTCCAAAGTGCAAGACAAGGACAGAAACATGGATTAGATCACTATCTAAAGCAAACAGCACTCTGTTTTATTGTTATTTTATTAATGATAGATGATGAAGGCTGTAGAAAAAGCTCTAGTCTGAAGAGTGGTTATGCTTTACAGTATAGGTACAGCGTGTTTACGTTACGCGATGCAATAAACAGAAAGCGCTTTTAAAAAAGAGTGAACAATTATTACTCGATAGATGGGTATTTTGCAGTGGCGGGGCAAGACCAAAATTTTATGTGGGCGAGATACATTTTGCGAGCCCCCCTAGGCCCAAATGGATGATTTTAAGACAAATATTTTTTTATAAATAAAATTTGAGTCTCAAAACGCGTAAATTCCCAAAAAAAATCCTCGGGGTCCAAGAGGCGTGAGGCCCCTTGGACCGCGAGGCCGTGGGCGGTCGCCCACATCGCCCACGCCTTGCGCCGCCTCTGGTATTTTGTATAATATGTAACACTGAAAGATTTTTTAAATCGGACCAGTAGTTCCTGAGTTTAGCGCGTTCAAGCAAACAAACAAATTCTTCATCTTTATAATATGAAATCTATTTATATTATAAAGCTGAAGAATTATAGGTTATGGGTACTCAAGCGAGCCACGTTTCACGTCGCGTCACTGTGAGCACCCTTAAATGTTTCCTTACTAATTGCTCCAATGTCTTTGTCTGTAGAGGTAGATGAGCAAATTCCCATTTTGGTTCATCTCTGTAATGCAAGAAATATACAATAGGTATAGAAGGCATTTTATAACGTATATCTAAAATCTAAACCCTACGGCAATACATTGTTAAATTGGTAAATTACTTACTCTTTCGTGTAAGGAACATAACCGGATAAAGTTAGTAAAACTTCTAAAAAATCTTTTGGGGCGTAAACTGGTCTATATTTTGTTAAATCTGTAATGAAAGAGATAGCATTACGGTTTATATTAAAATGACTTTGATGGCTGAAAGAGCTTTTAAATAAGCTTTGAGGAGCCTCTTATTTCTAGTACAAGGCGTAAGAACAAATTGCGATCTAGCGCAGTATTGTTTTCATTATTGCGTCATTTTTTAGACTTTTTATTTGCAGACGATTAGAATAGAATCTACTTTAGCGAATTTACCCAAGTTATACGTGCTGAGTTCGTTCCATTTCTCCAAAAGCTCTTCTTGCTCGCTCTGACTTCGTATTTTGGCCAACGATGTCTCTAAATCTGTGCACATGGAATTTAGTGACTTGTGTATTCTCTTCTCCCATTGGGCACCCGCTTTTGTCAACGATGTAATCGGATCTAATTTCTAGAAGGAAAATATAGTTACCACAGAGGTATTAAACCAACCATATGTTGTTTCTGATATCTATGATAGTTACCTATATGGCACATTAGGTATATCTTACAGGGGTAACAAAACAAAGTGATAAATGATAAACTTTAGGATACAGTTAACAGTATTAGGTACCTTGTATAGAGTTCACTGTGAAAGTAGCAGCGCTGATGAAGCAAAATTATCACTTTGTTTTGTTACACACTGTATAGTCAATAATAAAAGATGCTGTAGATTTATTTTATAAATTATTTTCCGATGTAATAAATTAAGAATTAAGAACAAAGGCATTAACCAACCCTTAAATAAAAAAAATAAGATGCTATTCTTACGTTATGTTTGCTCTGTGTTCTGACCCAGTGAAATATAGTATTTCTTAACTTTATATCTAAACCTTTTTCTTTCATAGCCTGCTGCAAGGTTTGTTTTAAGTCTTCTTTGTTAACATTTGGAGATGATACTAGTTTCTGAAAATCGGGTACATTTTAAAAGCGTCGGTAAGGTTTACTAACTTCTAGCAGTTACCTACTAGGTAAGGTTACATACATAATATTTTATGTTCTAAATATAAATGGACTGCAATAAATTAAGTCCAGTCACCTGTATATCACTATAAAAAGATTTGTATATCGACAAGTTCTTTATTTCTTCAGCTAGTTTTACAGCAGTTTGATGAATTGCTCCGTCCTTTATTTCTTCCATACTACACTTTCACATTTTCTTAATTTTGCTTTATCTAAAATTCAGAATTTTTGGGTCCTTTTTGTTGAAAGCCAGATCCCGTGGTTTGCAAGTGGTTTGCGTAGCTATGGAAACTATCAACATAATATTTTGTTTGGACCATTGGCAGATACGACACGTTGGCAATTTTTTGAAGTGAAAACTTCTTTAGCGGCGTTGAGCACTTGTGGGATGGGTAAAAACTGTGAAACTCGCGATAGATTTTCGTGTTGATCGAAAAACCATACAAAACGCGTAAGACGGTTGGAGATAGTGTTTTGTGTCGAACTCGAACTCGAACTCAATTTGAAACTTGATCGAAACCTTGATCGAAACTTGATCGAAACCTTGATCGAAACCTTGATCGAAACTTGATCGAAACCTTGATCGAAACCTTGATCGAAACTTGATCGAAACTTAATCGAAATTTGATCGAAACTTGATCGAAACTTTGATCGAAACCTGATCGAAACTTGATCGAAACCTTGATCGAAACTTGATCGAAACTTGATCGAAACTTGATCGAAACTTGATCGAAATTTGATCGAAACCTTGATCGAAACTTGATCGAAACTTGATCGAAATTTGATCGAAACTTGATCGAAACCTTGATCGAAACCTTGATGAAACTTGATCGAAACTTGATCGAAACTTGATCGAAACCTTGATCGAAACTTGTTCAAAACTTGATCGAAACTTGATCGAAACTTGATCGAAACCTTGATCGAAACCTTGATCGAAACTTGATCGAAACAACTTGATGGACGATTTTTTAAAAATCGATTTTCAAAAAAAATGGGTTAAAAAAATGCACAACGTTAATAATCAAGTTTTCACTTCTGCCGGCACTCCCGGAGTGCAACCAGTTTTTTTTTACGTATATTTTATTATAAATTAGGGAACAAGAAGCTGTAGATTTTTGACATGTCACTTGCAGGGTTGCCAGTTTGTGGGAAATTCCTCAAACTACGGCGATTCTCAACCTAATAGTCTAATAATGCAATAAGAAACTTTATCCGCTTATCCTTTCATAGTGAGGGAGCCCTAGAACAATTTTTTTGTGATTACTAACAAGCTAAATTTTTGTGAGTAGCTACATTTTGATAAGACGAACAACATTTTTATTTTCGAAAAATCTCGAAAGTGGTAGCTAACAGAGATAGAAAGGATTTCATACTTTGACTTGATGGTCTTAAAATATGGATTGTTTCATTTGTAGGACAAGGTTAATCTTAAGTTATGTAACTATTAACCTACCAATATACAAAAAATCAGCTGGTTAGGGTTCCGTTTTAGGGTACAGTAGTCAACCAAGTTTTGTTGATTACAGAACCCTAAAACGGAACCCTAACCAGCTGATTTTTTGTATATTGGTAGGTTAATAGCTGTTATATAATTTAAGAGTCACCTTGTCCTAGAAATAAAACAGTTTCATGATTCATCACGATTCACGAAGCTTGGGGAACCTACTAGAATCTAGATATTTTGGAATTTCATTAATTAGCATTGGCAACCCTGATCACTAGTCAAGTTGTCAGTTGTCATTGTCAAGTGTCAACTAAGTAGTATATTACATACGTAGTATCCCCAGCGTTGCCATTTGGCAACTTTGGTTGCCATTTTGACAACATTTGACCCTTCGTGGCAACCAAATGGCAACCGAGCTGAAATGGCAACTTTTTGGCAACTTTTCGACTTGTCGCGCGATCATCGGTAAAAAAATATCGAATATATTTCGCAGATGAACTGAACTCATCGAATTGAACAAAATCAAAATCTTGAACGCATTTTTATTCCCAAATGAAAACAATACTCATATAATAGACAAACAAATTGTACCCATATTTCTACCAGCAAAAGGTCTATTTTGGTGAAGCTAGAGATAAAAGTAATTTTATCATCGATTTATTAATATTTATGTCTATGAATTTTATGTAAACAAAAATTGATTTCACAGACCCACTTTTTGATGTGATCGAAAAAATCGTAGATCCACAAAAACTCAGGCGAACGATCATCAAGTTTTGTATGATGATATTGCACGGTTTCCAAACTTATCAGCTCAGATAAATATTCAAGATTTGCACACGGAATGGACGAGCCATGCGCTGTTGGACTCTGTTCATTGTGAAACAGGAAATGCCGAAGAGTATTGGAGAACCATATTTAAAATTAAAAATGCTTCAAATAACCGAGCATTCCCCAATTTAAGAAAAGTTGTGAACTTGTTTTTCGTTTTGCCTTTTTCAAATGCCTGCGTGGAACGTATTTTCAGTCAACTGAAACTTATAAAAACTGTTAACAGAAACCGTCTAAATACAAAGTACACAATATCGTCATTAATGGCTGTGAAAGCATCTGACATCTGTTATAGATGCAGTTGATGACATTTGAGCCAACAAAAACTATGTTGGATAGGAAAATAAAATACTAACCACTAATTAAAGGTGCTGGGAAATTTATGTTTATTTTTTGCATGTTTTTATTGGATTTCTGGATGGATTTTAATATTGTTGTAAAATGGAGTCTTTTATTTTTTATTTTAATTTTTATCTTTTTATTTATATTTTATAATATACTTTTATTTTCAGGAAAACATGATTTTAAATTTATGAGATGTTTATGAGGAAAAAAAATTGTGGAATCAATTATTTATCAACCAAAAGGATTTTTTTTTTTTTTGAAAACATAATTTTTTCGATTTAAATTTTTATCAACCAAAATGCAGAGCAATAAAACAGTACTCAATAGGTAGGTATAAATATTTTTATATTACTAAAAGGCACATAACGTTTTTATACAGGTTTTTTTTCTAATGGCAACATTTGGTTTCAGATGGCAACATTTGAACCTACAAAATATGGCAACCTGGGCTGAGCAAAGAGGATGTAAACTGTATACTATGGGGCTGAGTATACTCTGGCAACACTGAGTATCCCCTTAGTAGTCTGGACTTTTGGCGGGAAGTCGAAAAGAGCGGGTGTTCAAAATTTTCTCTGCTTTATAAAAATTAATTTTCCAGTAATATTACTGTAATATAGTTGTAAATAGTACTTTTTCAATAGTGTTAAATAATTTAAAAATAAGATGAGTGTAGATAGCGACGGGGGTCCGGCCCCCGCAGATACTTCTAAGAAAAGAAAATTGGATGATATCGATAGCTGTACAGTGGATTATAGAATGTTTACAAAAACAAATTATAAAAGGCAATTCCCGGAGAACTATAGTAGCGATTGCGTTGTGTATGTAGAATCGATAAATAATGAAAAATTGGGAAACAAAAATCCCATTGCTTTGACCAAATTATTCACGGAAAATGTTAAGGGCATCATAGGAGTTCATAGAGTTAACGCTCATAAAGTTGGTGTAACCTTTAAGAAGCCCGCTCCTGCGAATAACTTCTTAAAAATGGATCATTTTTTAACAAAAAATAAACTAAAAGCCTTTGTACCGGCCCACCAGTCGGAAATTACTGGTGTTATAAAATATGTGCCTAAGGATCTGTCCAATGAAGTTATATACAAAAACATTGCATGCGACACAGAAGTGATTTCAATTAAAATATTTTTTAAGAAAGTTGAAGGGAAACTCTATTGGGTACAATAGCAGTTACCTTCGCTGGTACAATTTTACCTCAATACGCCTACATACAAATGTTCAGGTATACAGTACATTTATACATACCACCATTATTGCAATGCTTCAAATGCCTCAAGTTCAACCACTCTGCCAAAGTTTGCCGAGGAGAGCAAATGTGCTCCTCATGTGCTGGACGGCACTCATACAAAGAATGTGATGTAGAAGAAATTGTATGCCTTAACTGTAGCGGAAATCATTTGGCCATCTCACGAGACTGTCCAGTGAAACAGAAGAAAATGCAGGAAAAGAAGTCCAAATATCAGAATGTTAACCGTAGCTATGCCACTGTGGTGAGTAGTGTTCCGTTGCTCACTGACCCTAAATCTTTTCCAGCTATTTCTAAACCTATTAATGTAAATACTGCTGGTAACACTAAAACAAATTTCGATGTAGAACAAATTTTGAATAATGACATTATAATGAATGCCTTAGTTAAGTCTCTTGTAATCCTCGGTAATAACAATACTCCAGTCACGAATAAAAGAATTAAAGATATACTATTATCTAATTTAATCACATAATGGATACATATTTAAATATAGCACAATTTAATATACAAAGCTTGCAGAATAAAAGAGCCTTATTAAAAACATTTCTTTTTGATCACAATATAGACATATGTCTGTTAAATGAGACATGGCTTAGGAGTTCAAGTATAATTCCAGATTTTACACCTTATAATTTCATACGTAAAGATTCATTAAATTCACATAATGGAGTAGGTATACTCATTAAACAAAACCTCAAATACAAAATTGTTAATACAACTTTTTACGAAAGTATTCAAAATATTTGTATATCAATAGAAACTACAATAGGAACAATACACATTTTATGTGTGTACTGCCCACCTAATAACAGGTTTGATACAAATAAATTAAAAAAAATATTACTTGAAACTCCTAAGCCATGTCTCATCATGGGAGACTTTAACGCACACCACATTTTATTCGGATGCCACTCAAACAATAACAGAGGTAACAGTTTGTTTAACATCATAGATGAATTTGACATGTGTATATTGAACGATGGCAGTGTCACAACAGTTCAGGCACCAAATAGAAATCCATCTGCAATTGATTTAACTCTTGTTAGTCCTTCTTTAGCTCCTCTTTGCGAATGGCTTGTCCACAGTGATCCAATGGGCAGCTACCACTATCCAACTCAGGTAACTATTAATGTACAGCCCTCAATATATGAAGTTCGTCCTGTGGAAGAAAAATATATTTACAGTAAAACAGATTGGAATAAATATTTTAAGTTATCAGAGACATATTTTTCAGAATTAAATGTAGATAATAATAATTTAGAACCACTTCAGTTATACAAATAGTTTTGTCAGTATTTTAAGTAATCTAAGATCAGTAACAGTACCAAAACAAAATATAAAGCCAATTTCAAAGCCATTGAGAAAACCAGCTCCTTGGTGGAACCAAAAATGTGAAGATGCAGTTCGAAAGTCCAAGGAAGCTTTAATAAATTATCGATCTTTACCCAGTATTGACAATTTTATTACTTATAAAAAGTTAGATGCTCAAAAGAAAAGAATATTAAGGGAGGAAAGGGTTAAATCATGGCATGACTTGTGTAGTAGTTTTAATAGAATGACACCAGTATCTAGAATATGGGGATACATTAAAAGATTTAGGAGAATAGGTACCTCCCATAATAGGTATTTAAATGATAATTGGGTACCATCCTTTTTGAATAAAATCACAGATCAGTCTCAGATAAATGAAAGTAATTTAAAGACTATTTTTGATCAAGCCGTTGAAGATGAAAGTAATTCATTTCTTAATAAGCCATTTACACTAAGCGAATTGTACATATCTTTAAAAAGTAGAAAAGACACAACACCAGGCTTGGATAGTATACCATATATTTTAATTAAGAAACTACACCCTAATGCCATAGAAATACTTTTAAATATTTATAATAGATTATGGGATAGTTTAGTAATACCAGAGTCATGGAAAACTCAATGTGTCATTCCTATTTTAAAACCAAATAAACCTGCTGGTAATCCAACTTCCTACAGGCCCATTTCCCTATCATCATGTTTAGGTAAGCTCTTTGAAAACATGTTAAAACTAAGATTAGATTACTTTGCTGAATCACAAAACTTTTTACCGGATATTCAATTCGGATTTAGGAAAGGAAAAAGTTGTTCTGGAAGCTTTGTATCATTTATAGAGGATTTAAAAAAGGCAAAACTAAGTCACTGTAGTGCTGTGTGTGTATTTTTAGATGTAAAAGCTGCTTTTGATAGTGTTAACATTGAAGTGTTAATAAAAGTTTTACAAGAACTAGGATTTCCGGTAAAAACTTTAAAATGGATATACAAATTTTTATATGACAGAAAAGTCTATGTCAAATTCAATAATAAATTGCATGGGCCACAAAAGGCCAATAAAGGCACAATGCAAGGTGCTACGACATCACCATCTCTATATAACTTTTATACATCTCAAATACTTAAATTTGTAAATATACTTGGAGTAAAAGTTTTGCAATCTGCTGATGACCTGCTTTTTTACTGTGTAAATAAAAACTTAAATACAGCTATCATTCTTATAAATAGGGCATTAGCTCAATTACAAAATTATTACAAGGATATTTTAAAATTAGAAATTAGTTCAGAAAAAAGTTCGGTGTTAATATTTAGTAAAGATGTGCCTGCACAGTCTGTAAATATAACTTATAATAATGACAGAATTCCCGTTGTGAATCAACACAGATTTTTAGGAGTTATTATTGATAATAAACTTAAATTTGATAAACATATAAACTATGTATGCCAGAATGCTATGAGAAGCATAAATGTAATGAGAAGTTTGGCAGGAACATTTTGGGGTTCAGACCCAAAAACTCTTAACATGTTGTACAAAAGCATAGTCAGAAGTCATTTTGATTATAGTTCATTAGCTTATATGAATGCAAATATAACATTACTAAGGAAATTAGATGTTATACAGAATATGGGTTTAAGAATAATAAGTGGTGCCATGCGCACTACCCCTATTGTGTCTATGGAAATAGAAAATTGTATACCTCCATTGTCTCTGCGCCGTTTACAATTGGCTGAGAGATTTTGTCTTAAACAGTTATCCTGTGATAACAATTTTATAGTGAACCAATTGTTGCATCCTGTAGAAATTGTAGGGTCAGCTTCACCAATTATTACATGTAATGATCTCATTTCGGCTTCTTTACCTGAAATACCAACAATTATGTTTTTAACAACAAAATGTGCTAAAAATATGTATACGAGTAATAAGTGGCCAATTTATCAGTATCCTTATGAGATTACAATTAACTATTTTACTATTAAGTGTCATTTAAACTCCGTTACAAATAAATTTGACTTTGTACAATTTTTACAGGATAAAAGAGATTTTTACACAATATATACAGATGGTTCCAAAAGTGATGAAGTTAAAGCTGCATACTATGACCCACAAATTAAACTGAGCAAATGTTTTAAAATGCCACAAAGTTGCAGTATTTTCACAGCAGAGGCTTGGGCAATATTAGCTGCTTTGACATATTATGTTTATACTAATGTAAATAATGTAAATATTTTAATTATTAGTGATTCAAAAAGTGTACTAAATTCTATTTGTAACCAAAGTTTGTGTTATAAACAAAATTATATTATATTTAGAATAAGATATTTTTTTAGAAAATTGATTGAAAAGAATATAGAATTAGTGTGGGTATATATATATATATATATATATATATATATATATATATATATATATATATATATATATATATATATATATATATATATATATATATATATATATATATATATATATATATATATATATATATATATATATATATATATATTAATTAGTGTGGGAATATAGAATTAGTGTGGGTATATATATATATATATATATATATATGGTATATCCCACAGTGGCATATTAGGCAATGAAATTGTTGACCAAGTGACTCGTAGGGAACATGATGTGGACATTTCAGGAACTTTTAAAGTCCCATTCACGGATTTCTATCCACAAATTAAAAGCTCAGTAAAAAGTTTATGGATAGAATATTGAAAGAAAATAACAGAAACTAAAGGAAAATGGTATTCGGAAATACAAAGAGACTTACCGATATCACCATGGTACAGTAGGCTTGGTTATGTGGATAGAAAGTTTGTGACTAGTATTAATCGTTAGCGCTTTGGACATTGCCTAATTCCCTCACATCTCAGCAGAATGAACATAGTAAATAATAGTAACTGTACACATTGCTCTGAAGAAAACGCAGACATCGATCACATGCTTTTTAAGTGTCCAGTCTTTGCCATACAGAGATCTATATTTGTTGACATGATCAAAGAAATAGCTGAACAGAACTCTTTAAGTGTCCCCCGCCTCAGTCAAGATCTATTAAGAAACACTATTTACTTTCACCCTATTTATAAGTATATTGTAAATACTATAGGAAAAATTTAGTACCTAATAAAAAATTTAGAGCTCTAATTTCTAGGTTATATTTGTTAAATTTATGTACCTAATTGTTTTTTTTTAGTTTATATTTGAAATGTCATGACTCATGTCTCATTCGTATTTATAAATGTCATAAGTTTGTTTAATTTAAGTATTTAAATACCTATGTAATGTCTTGTAAGTTGTAACGTTATATGTTTCTAATGTTATGTATTCTAATTAATTTTATAATTTATTTGTTTTTACGGCTGAAGGACTTGTATCCATGGTCACGAATAAATAAAAAAAAAAAAAACCTTAGTAGTCTGAGTATATTACTTGGCATCGTTGTTTTTCTACAAATATATATTGGCGACAGCCAAATATCAAACACACTGTTAACTTGTTAAACACTTTATTTATTCACCAGTACACTCTAGTTTACAAGTTCTTTACACTTCCGTGCTCAGTCGGCAATTGCCACAAAATAATCAGCCATCTTCTTATAAAGCAACTGCCACCTCTACTCTTACAATGTACCGGAAGAGTAGAGTGGGCGGTACCGGACATTGTATAAAAATAATAAATTCATAAAATCAATACATCTATTTATTAATCTAATCTATATTATTATAATATTAACTAAGTAATTTAATGAAAATCTATTACATTTTAATATATTTGCAATGAGAAATCTTACTATCAATCAGTAACCGGAAATTAAACAAATACATTGTAATTATTATAAATATTTGCAAAATTGATTAATTCATAATTTAAGTATAAATAACCATGAATATATCTAGTTTAAAATCAACTTAAAATAATAATTATTACCATACCTTTATTGCCAGAGACATTTCCGTTAGATATACACATCCGGAAATGTCGCTAACATTATAAATATTAATTAATTCACTTTGATTAGAAATAAGTATAAATATAGTTAATTTAAAATTAAATTGAAATAATAAAATTACTATATCTTTACTGCCAGAGACATTTTCGTCAGATATACATATCTGGAAATGTCGCTAACAGCTCGGCCTTCCTGCTCTAGCACGAGTCCTCTCGTGCTTAAAAAAAAAATAATATATATTTTATATTACAAAAATAAAATCACTAGTAAATGACTACGAAACAAATTACATCCCCAAATATACATTTGTTTAATTACAGTCTTCTTCATTATTATCCTTGTTTTCATTATTATTTATAATGTTATCAGTATCTAAACTATCATTAACATCCTTGTCACTATCATTATTGTTTTCATTATAATCTTTATCATTACTATTATCATTCTCATTTATTATTTTATCAGTAACTAAACTGTCATTAACATCTTTGTCACTATCATTATCACTTTTATCCGAACTATCATCGTCGAAGTCTCTGTCAAAACTAACCCACGGCTGCATCTTATCAATAGCTACAATTGCTTCATAACGACGACCTTTACGAGACAACGGCGTGTCCTCAACCAAAAACCTATCATTTTGGAGAACTTTTACTATGCGATATGGCCCTTGATATTTAACTACCAATTTTTGAGATTGACCGTCACGAGGAACTTGTTTTTCTATGCGCACTAAATCTCCCATTTTATAATTTTTACTAGGCTTCCTTTTATTATTATAATATTCTCTATCTTTTTTTTGCTGTTCTTTTATTTTTTCAGAAGCTTCATTCCGAATTGACTCTAATTCGTTCGAAGGAATAACGTTAAGAGTATCGTTTATTACAGAATTCAATATGCCCTGGGCTTTGTGGTTTAAGTTAAATCCAAATAAAAGCTCAGAAGGAGATTTCTGTGTAGTTTTATGGACAGTGGTGTTAATACCTAACTGAATATCGTATATTCGTTCGTCCCAGGCTTTTTCGTCGAATCCGTCGTTAGAAGTAGCTAACGCTTCCGTTATGGTTCGGTTAAACCTTTCAACTTGTCCGTTAGCTCTTGGAGTTGCGACTGCGTTGAGGACGTGCTTTATCCCACACTCTATAATAAAATCTTTAAAAACTTTACTGGTAAAGCTCGAACCTCGATCAGTTATGAGACGTGTCGGAACTCCAAAGAAACTAATGTGATCTTTCAAAACTTTTACTGTTGTAGATGACTTAGTATTTTTGACCGGTGTAATATTTATAAATTTAGTAAAGCTGTCTATGAGCACTAATAAATAACAGTTTCCCGTCTTACTTTTAACGAATGGCCCAAGATGGTCTGCATGCACTGTATGAAAAGGTATATTTAGCTTTTCGATTGGATGTAGCTCACCTTCGCGTTTACCACCGGGTGCTTTATGATGAGCACATTCCAGGCATGCGGACACATATTTTTTTACGAATCGCCTCATTCGTTTAAACCAATAATTCTTTTTTATGCGTTCTAGAGTTTTCTCGTAACCGTAATGCCCTACGTCATCGTGATTCCGTTTTAGAATCTGCCATCTCGCTCCTTTAGGGACAACCCACTTTATTTCGTCACCCACAATTCGATATAATCTACCATTTTTTAACTTAAAATTCTTAACTATATCAATTACATCAGCAGTATCTGAATTATTCAAAATATCCTTAATCCTTGCAATATCGTCATCTGCAGTTTGTACCGTAACTATCCAATCTTGTTCGTTAGTTTCTATACTTAAAACATCAAAAACGTGATTTTCATTTATTGCTAATCCTACTGGATTGCGACTGAGCGCATCTACATGTGACATTCTCGATCCCGGCCTATATTCTATTGTGCAGTCAAATTCTTGTAATTGAATCCACCATCTAGCGATTCGCGGAATTAAGTCTCTTTTAAGAAGAGTTGACCGGACGGCATTACAGTCTGTCTGTATAGTAAAAGGAATTCCTAGGAGGTAAACTCGAAATCGGTTCAATGAAGCAATTATGGCTAGCGTTTCTAGTTCAAAAGAGTGATATTTTTGTTCATCTGCGGTTGTTTTTCTGCTAAAGTAAGAAACTGGTTGCATTATACCTTTGTCATTGCGCTGTAGTAAGATACCAGCTAAGCCATGTTTACTGGCATCCGTGTGTAAATGTGTTTCAGCTTTTGGATCATACAAAGCAAGCAATGGTCGCTTAGAAAGTTTTTCACGAATTTGTTGAAACGATTTTTCTGTTGAAGCGTCCCAAACCCAATCGTGATTCTTTTTTAACAAGTCTGTCAACGGGGCAGCTATTATTGCATAATTATGAATGAATCGTCTAAAGAAACCTGATAGACCTAAGAATTGACGTAACTCATGTTGGTTTCTAGGTTTCGGAAATTTTGAAACGGCGTCCGTTTTCCTTGAACCAGGCTTTATACCTTTAGAGCTAACTTCAAATCCTAAAAATTCTATTTCGTTAAGGAAAAATTGACATTTGTTCATTTTAAGTGTTAGTCCACCACGTTTTAACAGTTCTAATACTTCTTTTAATCTAGCTAAACCTTCTTGAAAATCTTTAGACGGAATCAATATATCATCCATGTAAATCAAAGCGTACTTAATTTTAGCATCTGCAAGAATTTTGTTCATTGTTCGTTGGAAAACGGACGGCGCATTCACTAGACCAAAAGGCATGCGATTATATTCGAATTGGCCATCCGGTGTTACAAATGCCGTTTTATGTCGGGAGTTTTCTTCGATTTGTATTTGGTAGTAACCTGACGCTAAGTCAAGTGAAGTAAACATATTGTTACCCGCCAGCAAGTCCAATTGATCCTCTATACGAGGCAAGGGGTAGTGTTCTTTTTTTGTTTTTCTATTCAAAGCGCGATAGTCAACACACAAACGTTTTTCACCAGTCTTCTTTTTAACGAGAACAATTGGACTTGCATACGGAGAAGAAGATTCCCTGACTATATTATTATCCAGCATTTCTTTTACCATGTCCCTAACTAGCGATCTTTCAGAATACGAAAGCCTATATGGCCGATATACGACAGGATCTGAATCACTTAATTCAATCTTCATTTCTGTACAATTTGTAAATCCTAAGTCACTAAGGCCACTCGAGAAACAACATTTATATTCAGACAATAGACATTGGAGTGCATGACGCTGTTCATTTGTTAAATCTGGATTACAATTCATTATTTTATCATTAGTTTCGATAGCACTAATAGTTACTTCACAAGCGTTTAGAATTGGCGTATTAATATTTGTAGCCCTTGTAATCAGAAAGTTTTTCTTTATATTTAACTTATTATTCGAAATATTTTGGATAAGTAAAGCGCAGCTGTTGTTTGAAACTTCATATCTACCCGGCATAAGATAATATTCATAACCCTCGTTTCCTCTAATGGACCCGTTAACAAAAATAGAACCCTTTTCAAGTGTGTTACATAAAACAGGTACAGTACGTAATTCACCTAAAGAAATTTCAATATCGTCACGAGACAGTAAGTGTACCTTTGGATGTTGAGATATGCGTTTTAATATTACTTCGTAAGGTGTTTTAGTTATAATTATGTCTGGTTTTTCAGTAAACGAATGTCCTATTAAAACTGGGTACCTTAGCACATAATCCTCTACAACATACATATTAACGTTTTCGGTAATGTTTTGTAACTCAACATTGGCAATGATCATACCCAATGGGCTCGTAAGATTTGCTCCTATACCTCTGAGCATAGGCAGTTCAACATTTGTAACAAATTCCAAATTAAGAGATTCTGCATCACTTTTTCTTATCAATGAACATTGACTACCTAAATCTAAGTGGCATTTTAGTTGTGTTCCATTTACCAAAATGTCCATTATATACTTATCATTGACACTATCAGAGACACAAAGTTCTGAAACTAATTTCTCGTTTTTATCTGTAGAACTTGTATTAGTAGACCCATTAGTTTTGTTTCTGTAACAATTGGAAGCTAAATGACCTATTCTATCACAATTTTCACATTTGACTAACGGTTTATCACACTTAAAACTTGGATGCCCATTTTGATTACAGTTAAAACATTTTATTGCAGGATTATTATTTACTGGCCTAGAATTTACGGTTTTATTATTTGTAGCATTAACATTTCTATCCACTCTACTCCTTCTGTTGTTATCGTAATTCTCGCGTGAACTACCTACTTTAACTGATCTGAAATATTTTAAAATTTGTTCAGGTTCTACAAATTGCGCAGCTTGTGCACCTACTCTCACAGCGCGGTCATCTACCCCATGTAGTAAGCAGTCGACTGCCTGCTTACCACTTAACTTACATCGATTAAGAAGATTAATTTTAGCATAATAATAGTTCTCCAAAGATTCTCCGTATCTAACTCTTTTAGCTAACATTTCAGTGAGAAGTTCGGCATAATCTTCCCGAGAGGGAAAAGATTCTAAAAGTTTCCGTTTCCATTCAGACCAACTATATAATAACGTTGGCAGAGATTGATACCATGACTTTGCAACTCCACATAATTTTTGAAGAGAATAATGTATAGTTTCTTTCTCATCCCAACCATATATTTCTGAACACTCTTCCACTTTAGTAATCCAAGTTAATATAGTTTGTTCTTTTGTCATGGGATCAAACTCTGGTATAACGTTATTATTATAAGATATTTTGGGTTTTTCCGAACCTCTCACATCTTTGATTATTGTTAAAAATTTGTTAAGTATATCATCTGTAGAACTAGTGGTTCGTCTACTTTTAAATGGTACTGTATCAGAGTCGCTTGATGATGATAGTTCAGAATAGTAAAACCTACGCTTACCTCTATTTTTGTAACTTTGTATTCCCTGATTATTTCTAACATGCGATCTTCTATGGTTGTCGGAATCTTCCGATGATGAACGCTGCCGTCGTCGCCGCCTTTTACGATCCTGTCTGACGCCATGGCGAGACGTACCAGGTTCCGAAATTCCTTCATGTCGAGTGCGACACTCATTTCGGTATACACTCCGAGTTCTTGATCCATTATTGCTCAACCCTTGACCTCGAGTCGCATTCCAGTGTTGCGGCTCTTGACCTCGAGCACTTCCATGACCAGTATATCCCTCATTTTGTAAGTCATCATTAACAGGCCCTTGACCTCGGGCATCATCCTCAATGGGCCCTTGACCTCGGGCATCACCCTCAATGGGCCCTTGACCTCGGGCATCATCCTCAATGGGCCCTGAACCTCGGGCATCATCTCCAGCAGACCCTTCACCTTGGGTATTGTTTCCAGTAAACCCTTGACACCGGGTATTGCCATTTTCATGATCCATGTTTCGAGGTTTTTATTTCAATTTAAATCCTTTTTGTGTAGGCGTTTAGGAATTTTTATATATCCTGTTCTATCCCACTCCTGATATATTGGCGACAGCCAAATATCAAACACACTGTTAACTTGTTAAACACTTTATTTATTCACCAGTACACTCTAGTTTACAAGTTCTTTACACTTCCGTGCTCAGTCGGCAATTGCCACAAAATAATCAGCCATCTTCTTATAAAGCAACTGCCACCTCTACTCTTACAATGTACCGGAAGAGTAGAGTGGGCGGTACCGGACATTGTATAAAAATAATAAATTCATAAAATCAATACATCTATTTATTAATCTAATCTATATTATTATAATATTAACTAAGTAATTTAATGAAAATCTATTACATTTTAATATATTTGCAATGAGAAATCTTACTATCAATCAGTAACCGGAAATTAAACAAATACATTGTAATTATTATAAATATTTGCAAAATTGATTAATTCATAATTTAAGTATAAATAACCATGAATATATCTAGTTTAAAATCAACTTAAAATAATAATTATTACCATACCTTTATTGCCAGAGACATTTCCGTTAGATATACACATCCGGAAATGTCGCTAACATTATAAATATTAATTAATTCACTTTGATTAGAAATAAGTATAAATATAGTTAATTTAAAATTAAATTGAAATAATAAAATTACTATATCTTTACTGCCAGAGACATTTTCGTCAGATATACATATCTGGAAATGTCGCTAACATATATAATAATAATCTGTGGTTGTTTTCATTTTGCACAGCACATCTGTGTTTTGTTAGAAAATAGAAATCGTAATCAACAAAGAATAGAAATCGTAATCGAAAAATGGGAAAAATATTTCTGGATCATATTGGAGGAACTCGCCTTTTCTCCTGTGCTGCATGCGATGTCGTTTTAACGAATCGTTCTGAATTGATCAGCACAAGATTTACAGGAGCCACAGGTAATTACAATATTTTTCGTCAGTCCTTTGCATTACTTATGCCCGGGACACACGAGGCTAGTTTTTCAAGCTAGGATAGCAAGCTAGTACTTCTGGCTTCGTGTAGACAAAACTATCTTCATTTGTAAGCTAGTTTACAAGCCAGGACAGTTTTTAATAGGATGGAGTTTTATTTTCAGGCTAGTAGCATCCCCCCACCACTGATTTTACTATCCTGGCTTGTATACTAGCTTCATGTGTCCGGCGAAGCTAGTTTTCAGTTGACTCGTAAGCAGTAACCACGCGTTTTGGCGTCACAAGACTCAACAGAATATCAAACAAAACAGGCGTCATTCGCAAAATACTCTTATATTTGTCTAAACCCTAAAGCAAAATTCTTCCAAAGTAAAGCAGATGGTCCACGTTCATCTCTTTTTAAAATTCACTTTCGTGTCCACACCTGTTCTTGTAATTCATCTTCTAGTATGTCTAATTGTCAATTGGCACAGTTTTTGAGGTAACCGTTTTTCAGTCGAATAGTTTTTTTTTTCGCATGCAGATCATTTTGGACATGTGGTCACCCCAGTCACAGCAAAAATACTAGCTTAAAATAATATAGCCTCGTGTAAACAGAACTAGCATGCTCCAAGCTAGGTCAGCAAGCCAGGACAGTTTGGTAAAAAACTAGCTTGCTATCCTAGCTTGAAAAACTAGCCTCGTGTGTCCCTGGCATTACAATTGAGATGTTAAAACAACTTCACTCATGAGTCATGATTTTATTTAAAACAATATCGTATAATTATTGTATAAAAACTTTGATTTTTAATATTAGGCCAATGTAAGTTACATACTCATAACATTCTTTCAGGTCGAGCATTTCTGTTCCATAAAGTAGTAAATTTAGTGTATTCGGAAGTTCAGGATCGTGTAATGCTGACCGGCAGACACATGGTGAGGGATGTGTCGTGTAAGAACTGCGCCACTAAACTTGGATGGGTGTATGAGTTTGCTACAGAAGAAAATCAAAGGTGACAAAAGTCTGATTATTAATTATAAATTTTTTATCAAAAAGTTATCAATGTATGTATAATAAGATGTATAGATGATAATATTTATAATATGCTACCTGCAATCTGTGTTATGGATATTCATAATATTTCATATGCTTCCTGGACGCCCAAGGCATTGTATACATTCCTTAGGACAGGGATCACCAAATGGCGGTCCGCATCCAGACCCTTTTCATCAAAATCGGTTCAGCGGTTTGGGCGTGAAGAGATAACAGACACACTTTCGCATTTATATTATTGAGTATAGATATGCGTAACATTGGACTTAAAAATAATTCATTTCCTTTACAGGTACAAGGAAGGCAGAGTGATATTGGAGAGAGCACTTGTGAACGAGACTGAAGGCATTGAGGAAATTCCTGTGAACAACGATGATTAAAATACTATTTTTTCTCTCATCCCAATAAATTAAGAGCATTTTGCAATCCTAAGAAGTTAAAGGTTTACTATTTAGACCAGCTCAGAAGTTTTTGAAACAGGAAAATTATTGTAGGTATTCTAAAATTTAGTTTTGACTTTTGTCACGCGTCGCCGCAACGCACGTGTATCATACAATCCATTTTTCGGTTCCGAACACTTCTAAAGCAACACAAAAACGCGACTCTTTAAAAATTGTAAAAAACATCAATTTAATAAACCCAACTGCCAGTTTGTGATCATTAGCAATAAATAAACACTTAAAACCATCTTAAGTATTATCTTTATCAAATAAAAATTGTAATGCTAAGTACTCACATACAGTTTTGCTCGATAGTTTTACTCGAAACCGAGCAAAAACCACTGTGTGGACCGCAAAACTCACAGCTCGAAGGCTCGCATGGAGCTAGTTTGAAGGCTCGAATCAAGCCGGCTTGACAAATTTTTTGACACTAGTTTTTATTATTCGTAGCTAATTTCCTTCGAACTGGAGTAAAACTATTGAGCAATGCTGAATGTGTGGACGAAAGCCTGAGCCGTGGGTTTTACTCTACTTGATTGCTCGATCGAGCAAAACCGTATGTGAGTACTTACACTAACATAGCTTAAATTTCTCAGAAAACTGTAAAATTTAAAACAAGTTTATACCTTATTAAAAATTGGACTAATAACTCGAGCACTACAATGAATCAAATAGATAATTCCCTAATCGCTACCTTTGTATTCATACTCTACTGAAAGAAATGAGTTAAAAACACAGTTTAGAATATCACATTTACTTATTTATTAACATATAACACAACATAATATTATATACCTTTTGCTGATAACTTCATAATATGCAAAATATAAGCTCAGTAACAATAATTTCATTATTTTTTTATAAAAAAAATGCCGACAACTTTAAGCATCAACTGAGCAGTCATCTTCGTCAGTTAAAGGAGTGCTTCTTTCTTTTCTATTAAAATAGTAATTAATTGTTAATTTGTTTTATTTTTCACTTAAATCTTGTTGTTGTATTCAGATAAATAATTCTAGTGCCAAATTTTTTGTCCAGTTTCTACTAAATTTAACATTTTACATTATTGTTCTGTAGGATACGGTTTAAAATAATATTAAAACCAAACTGCTACCCAGTTGACCCATTACATGTTGGAAAAATAATATTATTCTTGACAAGAATTATAATATTATCACCATAGCAAGGTGCATAAATATAGGTTACCTAAAGCACATAGATTTTTAAAATTAAAACAAAAACAAGCATTACATGCTTTAAAATATTCAGAACAGACTTATGGCTCCAGTTGACCATATAAAAAAAACAATTGTGAATTACCAATTGTTATATTGATAATGGACATGCTGAGATTTTTTCTAGTCAATGCATATCAGTTCATTACAGAAATTATAATAGGTAAAAACAGCCAAACAAAGAACATCCCTCTTTTTGGAATTGGTTAAAAATTTGTCTCTGAATTTATAAAAAACTATTAACATATTGTAATATTGTATTCTACCTTCAACTGATGACGCTAAGAAATATTAAAATATTAGTTTGCAAAAGCAGATTTATCTCACACATTTATACTTCAACACAAAATACAAAACTTTTTACGATTCGAGATCATATTGAAGCCAAGCGCCCGACTTCATATAATAAATTTAAAGCAATATTTTGAAACATCATCAGGTCTCCCAGTTTTCATTATATTTATATACAAACTTATTTTAATCTGACATTATATAAATTTGATTCATACTCTACCAAAAGATTTGAAAAGGTGATGCATATTTCACAACATCTAATTAAATAAATTAACATGTTAATAGGTCTCTCTCTATGTCACATAGCTTGATTTTTGGTCATTAAATTCTTGAAGGTATTCTAAATTTAAAAGTTCTAAAATATTAATGACACCTTTTATGTGTGAATGAAGATTCGTTTTCGAAATCATTTTTAAAAAGAATTACGATATTTCAACAAAGTTAGAATTAATTTTAAATATTGCAAAACGATCTATTCAGATCAGATAAATCTATGTATCATAAAATTAACAACCGCTCTTTAATAGAATAGATCCATAATCACTTTAATCTCTAACAGATTACGATATATTTCGTAGAATACCGAACTACCTACTTATTTCCAATCGACAGAGCATTTATTTTACTGAAAAAGTTCTTTTCCGGGGCTTGAACTTCCTGCGGGGGTTCGGAGCCCAGACCCACCCTCAACTTCTCGGTCTCGATGAACTCGAGCAGCGCCATGTAGATGAATTTGTACTGGGCCTCGTTCTGCACCATACCGGATCGCTGGTCTCGCACCATCTGCACCGTCCGGTGGATGTCTATTTCGCAGTCGAAACCCTCCTTCCTTATCTGGTCGAGGATCATGTCGATGACGATGAAGGTCCCCGTCCGGCCGATGCCGGCGGAGCAGTGCACGCAGACGACGGCCCGGCTCGGCGGGTTCTCCCCGGTCATGATCTGGTGCAGGCGGTAGTTGACGTCGAGCAGGACGTTGAGCACGCGGCCCGGCTCGGCCGGCACGCCGTGGTCGGGCCACGCGGTGAAGTGGAAGTGGAATATCGTCCGCTTCGCGCTCGGCTCGTCCTTCTTCGTCACCGCGAACCGTCGCAGCGTGTAGTCCTGCGTCGATGACTCCGTCTCGTTCAATATCGTGTACTTCTTTATGACTTCGGTCTTGTTGAGATCGGGCCAGTACCGCTCGCACTTGACTTTCCCGCGCTCCATCTCCTTCGTGGTCATTATTATGATGCGGACGTCCTCCTGCCATATCATGGACCAGAACTGGTAGACGGTGGTCGAGAGACACCCCTGCGTGGCGATGTACACCTTGTTGTAGACGTTCACCGGATCCCGGTTCTCGGCCGCGTCGCTCGCCTTGGGGATGGTGGTGTTGACGTAGTTGGGGTTGGTGCGGAGAACGCTGACCTCGAACGTGGGCATCGGCTTGTATACGCCGTTTCTCACGTAGGCTGTCGAGGGCTCCTTCTGTTTGTCCTCCGATCCGCCGACTTGAATGACTTTGCTCCTGGAGTTTTCGTCCTTGCTGTGGGGGCTGCCGTTCTCGTTGGAGCCGTTCACGTCGTTGCCCTCCGAGTTGGAGTCGATGAAGTCGCAGCGAATGTAATTGGCGTTGATGTAGTCGGAGCCCGGCGGCGCGTCGGCGGGGATATCGCGGAGGACGACCCGCGTGTGATCGAACGGTATGATGTTCTTGTATCTATTTTTTCTAATATTCTCCGGCTTCGAGCCCTCCATTCTGTCGAATAGCTGAAGGTTCTCCATCATTTGCAGGGTTTCGAACTCCTCCCAGAACCCTTGTTTGTAGGCCATACTCTCGATCGGGCCCTCGTTCTCGCTCTGCAGTTGTTTGACGCGCGTGTGGAAGTGTTGCACCTGGATCCGAGTGGCGTTGAAGGGCTGCATGAGCCGTATGACTTCGCCGGTGGTCTCAACGAGGGGATAGTTCCGGTAGTGCTCCACGAGGCCCACCAGGTCGTCGAACTGGAGGCCGCCGCCGACGTCGTACATGTTCCCCTGACGTCTGATTATTATGTGCGTCACCTTTTCTCGAGTGCGAACCGACAGGACGAAGTCTCCGGGCTGCCTCTGGGACTCTCTCACTAGGAAAGATCCGTTTTTCCCGTTCTCCAACATGATTCGTTCCGCTTCTTTCGCAGTGAGCTGGCCATGGTACCATCGTTCAGTAGTCGGATCGGCACAATTTAACGGAGTTTTTAGTCTTATAATGTTGCCATTTTTTTCACGTAACTGACCTTGATTTTCCATGTAATACTGCACTAGCTCGGAGAGAGTAGCAAATTTCTCACCACCATACAAGTCTAGAAATTCACCATTATTTTGGATTTTTATGTGCGTCACTTCATTTCCTCGTCTGACTGATAGCGTAAAGTCACCCTTATTACTCATACTGGGTCTGGCGAGAAAATAACCGTCTCTACCTTTTTCTAGCAACAATTTCTCAGCATCCACTCCATTCAGTGATGGATGGAACCATCTTCTTGTAATCATTTTAAGTTAATAATTAGCACCAACTTTTCTTATTAATTATGTTTTGTCAAATATTATAACTTCATTACTTTATACCACCATGTATTTTATAGCACACATCTGGAAATAAAAAAACATGGTTAAATTAGCAAAACAGAATTAATAACATTATTGTATAAGCAGCAATACAAGCAATATATTGCTTGCAAGAAACAATTTCAAATAAATAGTTATGGGCTGTTTATGCTTTCAGGTTATAATTTTATTAATCAAATATAGAAAGTTATCTTACTTCAGAAAACATAAATTATCATACAACTGAAAACATAGTTATAATGGTTTACAAGTTACAACTACAAATATTATAGATAAATCCTCAGGAAACAGTAAATTTTTAGGGTTCTGTACCCAAAGGGATAAAACGGGACCCTATTTTTTCACTCTATAACGGTATGGAACCCTTCATGCGCGAGTTCGACTCGCACTTGGCCGATTTTTTACAATATTCTTTGAAATACGAGAATGGTTGTTAAGGGAGAAAAATTAAAAAAAACTGTATTATGCCATTAAGTTACAAACAATTAGAACTTCATAGACGTCCACCGGGCACACTAGTATGAAAATGATGTTAAGGCGATTTTATGTTCTTCTAAAGTAATGCAAGATTAATATGCCAATGTTTTAATAATATTAATCATCATTATCACCACTATGAACATGCTCTGCATCATCACGTCTATGGGTTACTTTTCAAAATTCTATTGTTATTCCAAGGGTAAGGGTTATTCAAATTTGGTATTATGGCAAACAAGTAGTAATTCTATCATGGAACCCATAAAGCTATTTCAGAATTTGCCTAAACCCTGACTATTTCTATACCCAATCTTTAAAATGTTGAAGTTGGTACCTGCCCCAAAAATTGATATTCTTGACATAGAACTCATGTTTAACTTAGCTGGTATCGACTTAAAAAGAACTGAATAGAGTACCTATAGAAATAGTTGAGGATTTTTTAAATTGCCAGCAGAGAATTCAGTATTGTATATAATGCCGAGGCAAAGTATAAAATAAACAATATTTCATATATTGCCTACATGGGCGCCGGCAGGGGGGTGCCAGGGGGTGAACTTGCACCCCTTGGGAATCTCGGGATCAACAGGAATGATTGAAATGAAAAGAATTTTGTAACCCAAAATACCATGCCGTACAAAGATAGTTCGTAATGTTTCGGCACTAAATGTATTCTGTTGACGTAAAAAGACAGTCACTGTTGTCCGTAAAAAGTAAAAAGAAAAGAAAAGAAAGAAAACTAAAATCTGCACCCCTTGGGAATTATTTCTGCCGGTGCCCTTGATTGCCTACGTATTCTAGAAATTCTAGACATTGCCTAGGCATTTTATTTAACCTGTCAAGCCCCAAGAGATCGAATCCGACTGCGATAACAATAGATTTCCAAGAATCCGCGATCAAGGGAATAATGCCAGATTATACAGATACACATAGCAAATCTCAAATGCCCATGCTAACCAGGCAGGCGAACCCACATTGGGAATCAGTGATATTGAATGAAGCAAAATGCCTTAAGTGTTTATTCATTCCATTGTGAATTAAATATCTCTCATACTATGATAAGCATAAAACATAAAAAAAAAACGAAGTAACCATATTAAAAAAAATTGTAATAACTAGAAGGCATAATACTTGCCTTAAAAATGAAGGCAAAAGAATATAAATTAAAACAGTAATAAAATACAATAACAATAGTGAATGCAAGTACAGTTAATGTAAAAAAAAAATAATAAAGAGAAAATAGTGCAAGAACATGGTTTTATATCTGTGAAATGTGAATTAGAATCATTTGTGTAAACTAAGGGCACTACAAACAGTCCTAAATGAAATTAGTTCTTGGCAATCTTGCTTTTAATATAGGAAGTAACCCTATGGCTTTGCCCACTTTAAAAAAACTTCACAAACTAACTATGATAACCTATGTAAGTTGTAACCCTTTAAGGTTAGAAATTTTGAGATAGCATTTCTTAGTAGTAGATGCAGGCAACATCTTATATGTTAACATGCACATTTTTTGCCTCTAGTTCTAAGGGCAAAACGAGACACAATAGCTTTTTCATTGTTATCGCGGCCGGATGTGGCCGCTTGGGGCTTCATGAATTAATCAATCATCCTCAATTTTTTAACTATGTATATTGTATATATTTGTAAACAAAAAACTGTTCCCGAAATTCATATTGTTGTGATTTGAAGGACTGTAGAATAATTATCTAAACTATAAATACTTATTAAACTAATACAACTACAAACTAAATATTTCGTTCTTCCACGAGAGAAATTACTGTACAATGTAATGTTCATTAATATTTAGCGTATAAAACCTCTTCGTCGCGTAAAATTTCTTTTCTAAATAATATTATATTTTGACACATTTAATTTATATAACTTTTACTTAGTCTTTATACAATTAAAGTGGTTTTTATTGTATATACATGAAAGTAAATCGCTACAATGCTTGTACACCATGATGATGGTTTCCAGTAAAACATTGTAATACACAAAATGGTTTTTGTTTAATTATGTTTCAGCCTTTAAAATATATAAGCGAAATAGTTCACTAAATGTAAGGTAAAAGTTCTTTATAATACCTCATATCGGCACCACTCTTTTTTGGGCTAGATATCCTTCTAAAAACACTAAAATGTATCCAGGTACAGTTGTTGCTATGCTGACTTCAGACTTTTTTGTATCACTGTTTTCAAGGGCGAAATCGAGAGTCAACTTGTGCACATGACTCAATGAAAGTAAATATAAACAACAAAAAAATAAGTAAGCGTATATCACAATACTATTTAAAATTAATGAACCAATTTATGAATTTCATATTTTATAAATAAAAAATAGTGAAAATTATTTCCGTGCCGTTTCTATTCGTCGAAAACGTCACATTTGACATTATTTTTTTAAATTCCATTTGACGGGTCTTTTTCTTTAATATGGCGAATCGGCCACAAAATATTGCTTTCTTGCCTGTCAAGAAAGTCATGACAGGCGGGAAAATTTTCTAAACGTAATCACGCTTAGGTGTATTTTTTTCTTTGTATATTATTACATTTTAAATAATATTGTCACCTTGCACATTTTTATCTCGAATTAATAAAGTTGTCATATTTTTTATGTCACTTAAAAATTTTCCCGTCTGTCATGACTTACTTGACAGACTATAATTTATGTCAAGTAAAAAGCAGGAAAACAACATCATCTTTATTTTCAAAAACACGTTTGTTGGCTAGGCCTGAATCATGATAATGCATACGTTCTACTTGCCTAGCAAACTTATATGATCCTACCAATAAAAATATTTAGGCAACGTTTATTTCAACTTTCCGACGTGCCAGACAAAGACAAGCACACCTTTTAATTTTTATGGTATGTTATTAATTATTCTTTTATGTTTATACAGGATTCAATTAAACCTTCAGGCCAAATTTCGATATAAGTATTGATCCTTGTTAAAAATAAAAATATGTACACCTATTTTTTATTATAGATTCACTCAGTACTATTAAAATGTTGAGAGATAGCTTTCCTAAAAAAACAGCATGCAATTATGGACAATACGCGTCACTCCCTCCCACAGAATACAAATTACTCACGGAGCTCCCTCCCTCGCGGGCTTTTAGTACCGTATATTCACTGGACACCTTAAGAAATAACTGTAAAGCCGGCTGTACACTTTCGCCGAGACACAGCGAGGCGGCCCGAGTGCGAGAGTGTAAATGGGTGCGCTCGCCTTGTCTCGCCTGTCTCGGACCCTCTCGGTCCGTTGTCGGTATTTTGCGCCCGAGACAAAGGGTCTCGCGAGGAAAACGAGAGCACTACTGTACTATCTCGCGTCTTTCAGTACTAGTCCCGCCGTTGGACAGTGTAGAACAGAAAAATAACAATAATAAACGTCATTATCAGTCATTATCTGTGAGAAATAAAATTAAATATGATTATAGATCTTTGGATTACAATGATATCTTTCGATGCATGGTGAATGGTGCATGGTCGTTTTCGTCCATCTTCTCTGAGTTCTTAACTGCGATTGAACTAAGCGAGAATGTACATGATCGCACTCGGGCAAGGGGCTCTCGCACGAGACTCTCGCCCGAGAGCTCTCGGCGAGAGTGTACAGCGGGCATACCAACTTTCAAAACTACAGGAATTATTTGGTCTGATCGACGATTCTGAAACAAATGTTCTTATAGTCCGCGCGGAACTAGTTGGCCGCGCCTTAGGTAGGGACAGGGGTGAGGGGGCGGGTTGCTTGCTGCTCGCAACGCACATGAGATTAGACAGTGACGATCAATCTCGTGATATCGTGAACAATAATATTATTTAATCTAAAAATATTATTTCTTTAGTTTATTTAACGGGCTTTGGCCCACCACACATTCCCACCACTGTATCTCCTGTGTCGCCAGGATCGACAGCGGCATCCAACCACGAAAACCCTTTGATATGATCTCAGGGAGCCCGAGGGACATGCTAATACTGTCTTGGGACCCGCAACGAAATTAATCAGAAGAAAATAGGAGGAGTAGGAAGAATCCAATTTCCCTCCCCATAAAAGCGGGAGACAGCACAAAGTTGCAATGACCGAAAGTCAAAGAACTTAAGGGGGAGCACCACGGAAATAAGGTTAATAATTGTGACTCCTAAGCTAAAGCTAAGTTAATATTGGAGTTTATTGTGTTTGACTGTTGCCAATAATAATTGTGGCAAAAACGCTTGAAGGCACGGAAGTTCCTAGCGCTGTCCACGAGATCACCGTAGTATGCTACTCCAGATGTACAGAATAGGTTGTTTAGCATAGTAGTTCTTTCGTCCTGCCAGAGACTGCACTCCCAGAGAACATGATGCGCGGTTTGTTCAAACATGTTGCCTTCGGTCGAGCACTCGCACATGGGTGATGCTACTAGTTTAAATCCGTAAAGTTTGGCCTTAAAATTTCCATGACCGGTCAGGAATTGAGAAACGCAGTGATCAATATCCATCCAATGTTTGGATAGCCGTTCACGAATATTAGGGAAAAAATTATAAAGGTGTCGCCCTTTGGTGGAACAGTCCCATCGTGACTATTTCTTTAGTTTGTCTTTTTATCGGCGGACTCATCTTGCTATTGCAATCTCTTGTGCTTTTTGTCATAACTAGCCAGAACTGTCAAAATCAAGCGCCCCCGCCTCTCCGTCCCACCGCTCACATACCTAAGGCGCGGCCAACTAGTTCCGCGCGGACTATAGACTAGAGCAGCGGTTCCCAACCTGGGGGTAATTACCCCGCAGGGGTAAAATAGCTATTCTAAAGGGGTAACAGAGGTGGTAGCTAAAATAGATGAATTGGCAGAAAAAAATCATAAACTGTACATTTTGGAGAAAAACAGCTACAGAATACCCTATCATTGCCGGCAGAGATCTGAAAATGTTGGTACCGTTAGCTACCACTTGTAAATGCAAGAGCGGCCTCTCAACTCTGATAACATTTAAAAAAAGGCAAGAAACCGTCTGAACGTGGAGCATGATATGAGATGCGCGTTAAGTGTAAGGGCCTCCGCGCATTAGGCGGCCAGGTCGTGCGGCCAGGTCGCTGCGACCACCCCGCGCACTTTACGGCCACGTCTGCGACCACACTCGTGTGAGTAGTGATTTGATGAGTAAACTTTGAATGTCATTTTGTTTTTTGTATACAAAAAACGTGTGGCCGCGGCGACCAGTGCGCGCACACTGAGTAATTTCATACAAATTCCCGTATCTCGTTGGCCGCGGCGGCCAAGTGGCCGCGTGTGTGTCGCGATGTTTTCGGTGGTAGCGCGGCCAGAGCGTGGTCGCTGGCCGCTGGTCGCGTAATGCGCGCACCTACATATATCATAGAAGAATTACTTGGCCGCAGCGACCTGGCCGCGCGACTTGGCCGCCTAATGCGCGGGGGCACTAACTGAAGTCTGAACCTAATTATGTATATTAAAAAACTTGCGAATGTACCAATACAAATTTATAAAGTTGTTTTTAATTGGGGGGGGGGGGGGGGGGGTAAAAAATAGGGGTAACAGCTCTAAAAAGGTTGGGAACCACTGGACTAGAGCAAGAGTGGAAAAATAAATAATGAGACAGGGAAAAAATTATTTCTGTAAAAAATTTATTCAAATATCTAGGAAGTAGGAACTTATTACTTTAAAGAATTCAAATTCTTCTTCTTTTTCAGCTATAAAATTTATCTAAATCAAAATCTCCAAAGTTGGTGTACGTCCAACCCCAGTGTTTGGGGTCGCCGCGCGGGTCCAGCGGCTTGTTGTTAGGCGGCACCGCGGTTCTGTTCACTCGCTCCAACTCCTGCAGCAGACCTCGAAGGATGTCAGGCTCCCTGAAAGTGATATAATATTATGTATGAGTTTTTTTAACGTATATTATATTATTATAATATTCATAAACATACGTTTAAAAGAACATGATAATTGATAAGAAAGCAAAGGGTCGCGAAATATTTTCTCGTATCAAGGGGGTCACATCATAAAAAAAGGTTGAAAATCACTGACATATAGCCTATGCCCTATACGGTTGTCCGATTTCGATCTACTTTTTTTTGTTGGAAAACCGATATGATTGAGACGTTTGAGAGCAATATAGTTTCAGATTTTAAAAATTATTGAAGCATCAATAGAAACGAGAAAGCTACGTTATCTTTGAGTCTAGGCTAAAAAAAAATAAAAAATACAGGTTTTATAATTACTTACTTATCAGCTAGGTTGTTCAACTCGCACGGATCCGCTTCTATGTCGAACAGACACGGCGCCTCCAGCGGCCGACAAGGCGTTACCGCCCCGCTACATTGCACTGTCGCCTCTTCTCTAAAAGCAAATACATAAAAAACAAGATAAGTAAGACCTTTTTACCCTGGCCGATTTTGAATTAATTTTATGTAATAGTATAGGAGGTGGTGCTCATTTTGAAAAGTCATTTCATACCGAGTGAAAATCTTAACAATAATAGTATACAAGAGTTTTGATCGTCAGCTACTTCAGTATGGGTGGAATAAAAATTGAGAGTATCTCAAAGTTGTTGTTGGAAATCATATATTATTGTATTGACATTAAAAAGATCCCATTTCGCACCCAATAAAGGTTCATATTATCTAGATTATAGACATTAAGGTTCGGTAGGTTCTTTTTTTAGTTTTAGTATGTAATAACAGATGGCGCTTTACAAGTAAAATCTATAAATTATAATTCTTCCTCACAAAAATCAAAATATATTGACTATCGAATTAATTACTTACCGAATAAAATTGCTATGTGAGACAATTTTATAGTTAATTCAAACGAAAATCGCCGTCAGCTGAATGTTTGTGGAAATGTCGTCTACGCGACGCCCTAGGATACATTGAGATTTGAGAGCGAAATATGGTTATATTGGTTGTAACTTACATCGCTGGCTGACGGTTTTTCCACCGTCATATTAACGACTGACGGTTTTCTTTATTATTTACAAAGTAGAAACATTCAGCTGTATAAATTTTGTACGGTATAAAATGACTTTATATTCAAAATTTTTTCACAATATATTCAGTAACGCGACTGACGTTGAATCCCCCGTCTGCAATACGGCTGACGGTGATTTTTTGGTTAAACATGACCTCAATAATCATCCATTAAACTTTCATACTGTATAAAATTACTTTTAGCAAAATTTTTTTCGACAACTTTGAGACACTCTCAATATACAACCCACCACGTGGCGCATGCGCTGCAAAACCTTTCGCATGTCAAGGACATAATAACATGTCAATGCCAACAAACACGTTTTTTTAAAACGGTCTGTCAACCTTACCAAATAATTTTCTCGTGGCTTGATACCACTGACCTCCATTAGGTATACAAGTACGCTGGACTTATGATACCCAACACCCAACTGTTTTTTGTGCCTATTTGAAGCGGAATCAGCGCCCCCAATGCGGGGGAAGAGAACTAAATCTGACGTAACTTGCAAATGGTCGCTTAACCGCTATTGGTTGTAGAAACTAGTATTAGTTCCAAGTACTCCCACTACTGCTATCAGCGCCAAAATGGCGACTTTCAAACGTCATTTTTACGTCAAATTTAGTTCTCTTCCTCCGCGTTGGGCGTGCTGATTCCGCTTCAAATAGGCACAAAAAATAGCTGTCATTTCAAAGGGTATCATAAGTCCAGCGTATGGAGTCAGTGCTTGATACCCAGAATGTGTTACCCACCACATTGTGGGCTGTCAAAGGAGTGCGTAGAGTATGAGAGCGGTTTATTACGTCGACCATATTTCACCTCACCTCAGCCGCAGTATCTTCTGTATATCTGGCAAGAGGCCAAGCTGCGTTATGGCCTGTCCGGCGGGCGAGGCCGCCAGCGAGGCCACGTCATAAGCCCCCTTCCTACCGCTGGGGCCGTACCATCCGTCCCAGTTGCCGTTGTAGTTTGTACCTGAAAGTCGAGGAGAATATCAGATGTTGTCTGTGAACAGCACTTCTGTGCTGTTCACAGACAACACTGTATATATATGAAACGATTTACCGCGATGGAGACATAATATTTCGAGGTATACACGGTACGTTCACATTGAGCTTTAGAAGTCAACGTATTGGTAGTCACTACTCACTTTTGATGAGTCGTACTTAGAGATTACGACCAGTGTACTTGGTCATAGATCGCACTCGCTAGTTTAGACAGCAAAATTGTAGCGAATTTCTGGGTAGAAACTAGAAACATTGACAACTTATTTGTCCTATCAGCGGGATCCGAACCCACAATTTAAACGTTGAAGCGCTAGTCAACTATACCACAGAGGTCATCAAATTGCTATGATTGTCACACCTTTATGCAGCTTCCACTTGCCGACAGTGATCGCGGCACTGGCGAACTCGTCATCTATGTTGTGCACCAGCGTCGTCCGCCGCGACTCCGAGTCGCGCGACAGCGCCGCCCACTGGTCTAGACCGTCCAGCCCAGGGATGGCGCTGGAAGACAAAATAATGTAGGGATCATGTGTGATTTGATATAGGTAGGGTGTGTGCGCCCGGTGCGGTGATCACAGGTGACAGACCTGCCACCTATTAAGTATAAGAAAAAGGAGAAAAAGGGGATGCACGTTAAAGTTTGAGACATATACCAGATGAAAGGGCTTGAAGAAGTAAAAATTAATTTATAGAAAAAATTTAACGAGGTTAGAACTTTAAAAAAAAATCCAAAAAACACCCTGTATTGTTGCATCAATTTATAGTGTTGCTGGCGAGGAACAATTTCTAGAAAGTAATCGTAGGTATAATGTGACATGACAAGCGGAAAGTGTTGTAATTTGTATTTGAATAAATTATTAATTTAACAATGATTTAAAGAAATGTATGAAAAAAATGCTGAAAATAGGCTCTTTCCTTGATTTATCGTACACTATCACATTGGATAAATTGCTTATAAATTCCACTTAAATTGTTTCATAATATGTAGATCCCCTACTAACCTGACGTCATAGCCGGCGGCGCTTAACAGCGTGGGCAGCCAGTCCACTATGTGCACCCTCTGGCGAGCGACCCGCGCCGGCCTCTCCAACAGAGGACTAAACACCAGCCCCGCGCCGCGCACGCCGCCCTCCCACAGTGTGTTCTTCACCTGGTATTCATACAGGCGTAACAAAACTAAGTGATAATACTTAGGTTGTATGTGTTCTTAACATAGAGTTAACTGTGAAAGTAGCAGCGCTGAAAGAGCAAATTTTTTTTAATGATTTGTATGGGCAAGCGCCCCAGCGTCTTGCATATTCCCATACAAAAGAGAAAAAAAGTTACTCTTTCAGCGCTGCTACTTTGACAGTAAACTCTATGTCAAATACACATACAGTATACACCCTTATCACAGTTTACTGTTTAGGTTTGTTACCTTATATAATATTGATGCATGCGACAGCAATTTTGCAATAATGTAACGTTGTAATAATTAAAATATTTAAAATTGATTTTTTTTTTTACAAAATAATACCAAAATTATTAACTTATTAATCCTATTTTATAACTACGGAACTACAAAATATAACATTAAATCACTAAAACAATATAAATAATTCAAAAACTTAAATAACTAAAAACCTATATAAATTTTAATAACTTAAAATGCCTAGCGCCGTCTTAGCGCTCCTTACAGCAGCATTTTAAGCCCGCGGACGGAATTATTCAAATCTGCCTTCATTTTACGTTATCATTCGTTTTGTGACTCGATCGTCATACACGATTCGCTGCGGGAGAACACGACTGGAAGCCAAAGGAGACGCACGTTATTGCGCCCGATTATTTTAAATAACGTTCCTTTCGAAACGTATCTTGTGTGTTTTTGTCAGAGTTTATTTAAACATCATTTTAAAAGTTAATAATTTATTAGTGCCGTATTGTACCCCAGATTGGGTAAGTGGTATTTTAACAGGTATTGCTAATTGCTATTGATTGCTTTGATTATAAAGATATTATTTCATTATGTGATTCTAGTAGCTGACTTCATATTCATCCATTTTCATTACATAGTTGCTACCATTGTGCTGTAGACTGTTCACTGTAGTAGCTTTCTGATTTTGCAATTTCATCGTTAAGTATAGAATTATTGCATCAGATTTTAAAAAAAAAGACATACCTTCAATCATTTTTTATTAAAAATTAAAATATATATTATAATTTCGTAAAGTCTGTAATCTCCGATTCTGATTGAGATCATCCACGGCTGCACGTCTACGTAGTAGGTATTTTTCCTTATGCTGCAGTTAGTGTGGATGATCTCGGCAATTTCGGAACCGCCCGTAATTTTCTTTGATGGCGCGTTCCAGGGTTCCAAGATCGGTTTGGCATTTGTTTCCGTGCCGCCATTTTGTTGCCGTGGCTGCCGTTGGAGCCGACCTGCTGGAGCCTGGCCGCCGTCTCAACACCCTGCAGGCCGTTTTCGTCCTCCGTGCTACAGCCAGGAGAGTACCTACCTGGGTTTCAAAAGTAATAAGACTTGCCCTGTTTGAACTAAAAGACCCACGCCCTCACTTCTCACTTCATAAGGGCAATATTATAATCTTTTGTAATTGTTTATTGATAATATAGGTAATATAATTTTGTTCACGGGTCTCTGTTTTTTTTTATTTACTATTCTTAGCACAGGGCCTACCCCGTGACAATATCTATCTAGCAATTGTACAATATCTACTGTTAAATAGAAATTTCGTATACGAAAGACGTTGTACAGAAGATGTTGTACAATTTTGGCCCGTAATATTGCTGTCGCTAGTGATGTGCCGCTGAGAACGTTCTCGTTGCCGGCAATATTCCCAGTGAGAATATTCTCGAGAATCTAGAATGCTCCCGGGAATATTCTCAACGTTCTCAACAAAATAAATTAAGTTTACAATTACATGGTTTTGTATATTTATCGGTGATATTATATTATGTATACCTATTGTCTATAGCAGGGGTCGGCAAGTAATTTTAGGTGGGATCCGGATACTGTGGGAAAATTTTAACGAGATCCAGAAAAAAACCCACTTGTCCTATGTAGCTTAAAAATATTATTTTAATTAATAAATGTATCGTATACCATATCTATGTATTCATTGATACTTGGTATAAAATACATTACAATATTTCGCGGTCCGAGATTCGACCTTTCGCGGTCCTTTTGAACATGATGAATATCTATGCTTGAATTAATGGAAACTTTTGATTTTGATGAGTTTCAGGATATTCAAGAAGAACCTTTCGTTCTTGAAGATCCTCTTGAGATAGATTAGTATTAGGTATTTCTTGTGCGTATATATAATATGATTCGTCGAATTTATCTTTAGAAAGTTGTTGATTTATTTTGAGTTATCACTATTACGAAAGTTTTCCTTATAATTATTAATCAGCGCCCCTAGCCAAGAAGTTTTCTTTGTTGCTTTTTAATAGGATCGCCCAATGATATTCTATGTTACTAACGTAACTAGATTGGCAGTTTACGGCGGCAACGCGTTACCACTTCGAAGATGCCTGCAGGCATATCTGACCTACATAATGACGTAATAACATTATGAATTGACGTTGTCTTTTGAGCTATCAAGTGGTTACGCATTTCTGAGAATCTTTTGTAAGACGTTGCTACTCTAGTATTTTAGAAACTCATTGGGATCGCCGATCAAAATGTATGGATTCATACATTTTGATCGGCAATCCTATAAAAAGCGATAAATAAAACGTCTTGGCCAGGGGCTCTGATGTTAATTGTTAAAGATTTCACTGTTTTCTCATTCAATAGTTCAGAGTTTTATTTCTTGTTTAAATAAACTGAGTTAATTGCGTTTTTTTTTTATTTTAACAATCTTATTTTTATCCAAAAAGTATATTTAATGTCAAGTAAACGAACAGATTAACCGTCCATTATTTAATTTAGTTCATAAAGAAAAAAAATGTTATTGGTTAGAGGTGCGATAAAGCTGAGAATATTGCCGAGAATATTCTCGAGACTTCCTGAGAATATTCTCGAGAATTCTTTCCAACACTGAGAATATAGTCTTTTACTGCAAATAGAGTGTATTGTTCTATACAAAATTATCTGTTGACTTTATTTGATACTATTAGACTGAACAAAAGCTAGTTTTTTTCATTTTATAATAATGATTCTCAACCATTCTCACTTAGGAGAACGTTGCCGAGAACGCTGCTGGGAATATTCTCAGGTGGGAGAACGTTCTCGGGAACGGCACATCGCTAGCTGTCGCAAGATACATGATATTATAAAGTTTTCCAATTACAGCGCAGCCACTCAGTGGCGCACAATGGCGAAGTGTGCTAATGCTTGATTGGGACCTGAATGAGTTTGCTTGGGAATTATTGATTGTGCGAACGAAGCGTTGCTGTAGTTGAAACATTTAACGTTGAATATTATGCCGTATAATGTGCTCTATTAGTGCTGCAGTTGAAAATATGCACAATATGCATGTATCTTGCGACAGCAACTTGATAGCGAAAATTGTACAATATCTGCTGTCAAACAGAAATTTCGTTTCGACAAACGACATGACATATTTTATGGTGGCTTCTCACGGCACGTGATATCACAATAGGGATGATGACCAGGTCAAAGATTAGCGAATTTTGTTAATAAAATAAAGAAATCACGGTAAAAAAGAAGTGTTCTCAAAATTTCAGCTCGATAGCATTTGTATTTTTTTTTGTTATGCGCCTTTAAAGTTGGATAATCAAGTCGAATTTTTTTTCAATTAAATTTCGTAATATTTGTATACCATTCGATAACTTATGCAATTAAAAGCAACTTTTGTTATGAAACCACTTTCATAAACGCAATATTTAATATACCTATCGAACAAAGTTCTCTCCCGATCCGTATAAACTACGAAAGAGTGACGTCAGTCTTTCGTAGTACTTTGTATGGAGCGTTTCGGGCAGGTCTATTTTATGAGATGTTTGAATTGTCATATCTTGGTGAATTTTTAAGCTATTAGAGTCATTCTTTCAGCGATGTTTCTATTTAAGGATCTTTCAATTACCAATAAGAAAAAAAATTAGTCATCAAGCCTATTCACAAGCCGCGCCGCGCCGAGCCGGCTTGTACGAGCGAGTACGAGCCAACAGGCGAGCCCGCGCCACCCCCTCACACGGCGCGTGGCTCGAGCGGGCGCGGCGCGGCTTGTGATATCACGCGTCGTGAGAAGCCACCATAAAGATAGAAAGACAGCCTGATATATATAGTGCAATTTTGGCCTGCAGTATTGCTGCCGCAAGATTCACAAGTGACCCACAACCCAACTAGCAAAATTTGGTCATATAATTTTCGAGACAACGTTTTGGTTATAACTTAAGGTCAGGCCTTTTTGGTTGTATAGCATTCGTATTAACCTTTATATGACGCGAAATAGGCGCAAAATATATAACTTTTATTTGTATAGCGATCATGTCATGGTCGTTTTAGTGGCTAAATATTCGTATAGCAGTCGTAAAGTGATTAATTTAATAACCGTTTCGTCGTATTGTGATCCAGTAGACGTTGTATAAACATTGGGAAGTAGTCATCAGCGTTACCTTTTTGCGAATACTAATTATTTAACAGTTCTGTTGAAGTAAGATATAATAAAAAGTAGCCATCATGTTGGTAAAAGTTTACCTGCCATATTTATTATTGAATGAATGCTAATGACTATAATGTACTTGGTGTTAGTCGGTAATAATATCTACTTTTCTAAGGGAAATTAAATTTCTCGACGATTGTATATACGTTTTTTTAACAAATATTTAACGCCCCCTTCGAATAATTGCAAAATAATATTTATGAATTTAATTTAATTTAAGATTGCCTGCACTTTTACAATTACACGATTTTAAGTAATGATGATGACTTTTATATGATGTCTCATGACTATAAGTCGCATATCTTATCATTTATTTATTTTATCATCCGCCATTTTTAGGGTACCGTAACAAAGTGGAAACCCATGCATTTTATCGAATTCTCAATATTATGGTGATAATTTCTGATGTCGAAAAATTTCTAATTAACGATTTGAAGTTATTGGAAAGTTCTATATTTTAGGGTTCCGTTCCAAGAAGGTAAAAACGGGACCCTATTACCTACTAAGACTTCGATGTCTGTCTATCCTTCTGTCTGTCCATCTGCCTGTCTTCGGGAGTTGTATCTCAAGAACCGCTATAGCTCGATTTATGAAATGTTCACAGATTTTGTATTTTTGTTGCCGCTAGAAGGAAAAATAATAAAAATAAAATATTATTAATATATTTTAAGGAGGGCCACCATTAGGCTACCATATAATAAACATGACTATTTGGCCTTTTTTGCTCTATATTATTAACTAGACGTTCCGCGTGGCTTCGCCCGCATAAATTAGGAATTTCACGGAAACCGTACATTTTTCACAAATTAATAACCCAAGTTTCACGTAGTTTGCTATGTATATTTGTGCCAAATATAATAAAAACTGCTCCAGTAGTCCGTGAGATATTAAGACCTTTTAAATAATTTTCCTCGTTTTTTTCACATTTTCCTCTGAATCTTCGCTCCTATTGGTCTTAGCGTGATAAAATATAGCTTTCCACGATAAATGGACTATCAAACACTGAAAGAATTTTTCAAATCGGATCAGTAGTTCCTGAGTTTAGCGCGTTCAAACAAACAAACAAACTAACCAACAAACTCTTCAGCTTTATAATATTAGTAAATAGATCGTAAAAAGTAGGTACACGAAATATTCACAAAATTTTCAATTATGTATTTGTTCTTTAATAATAAAATTAAAATTTGTATGAACCCGCGCGGGTGCCCGCTTAACACAGTTTACGCCCTCAAGGGTGCTCCCATAAGAAAAACAATTTTTGGCCAACTTTTGCTCTATAACGGTATAGAACCATTCGTGCGCGAGTCCGAATCGCACTTGGCCGATTATTTCATGGCCGAAATCGTAAAAGAGAAACATGAAAATATCATTAAATAACTAAAATGTTTTATAACAGTAAGTTTTAAAAGTATTTTAAAATCATGACTTAAGTTAGTTATTTAAGTTCTCAAAATATGAATATTAGGCTTATAAACATATTATAAAAGTCGTATAAATAAAGTCAAAAATCATTTAAGAAACGTGTATAAAAATGTAAGCCCTATAAAAGTTAAATGTATGGAATTTACATGATTGTCATGTAGACATCTTATAACCGTTAAAAAGTAGTGTTATGGTCGGCATTATAACCAGACTATGATTATTATATAAATTGATCTTATACAACATCATGTATGTATAATAAAGGTCATTGCTACGATATTTATAAGATGGTCATATAATTTGATTGTGAAAACGATTACAGGACTAAATTAAATGACTAAAAGCTTATACGACGTATTGTTCGTTAAATATATTGCTACACAATTATTAGAAATTTGAGTTACCAGTATATGAGTTATATACGTCTAAATGTCATTTAGGCTCTAAATTATAGGACTAATTTGCTAGTTGGGAACACTTACCCCACGTAGCGGGTAGTTGGAGGCGGCGTTGTCGTTGAACCCCTCCGCGGGGCCGCCGTTGTCGGTGCTGAACATCACTATACTGTCCTCCAGCAGCCCCCGAGCTTGCAGCGCCCGCACCACCTTGCCGATCGACTCGTCCATCTTCGTCAACATCGCTGGAAGAGAAAGAATAAAGGGGTCAAGTGTCAACAGGCCACAGGGTAAGTTCGTAGAGCTCGTCAAGGCTCTAAATGAACGTGGCGAAAAAAGGAACTAACGCTGCCACCATACAAAAACGCCATTTTTACAGTCCTCCTTTACCAGCAGCGCCATCGCCCACGTTCGTTTAGGCTGGTTTTATGGTTAAGCGTTTCGGCAGTGCCGTTGGAGCGTTCGAAGATGTATACTAGGTACTAGTAGTTGCCTACTAGTAGCAGCGCCGTTCGTTCGTTACATCTTCAAACGCGCGCGCTCCAACGGCGCTGTCGAAACGCTTAACGCCTTGTCGCACTATATTATACAGGATTTTTATGTTCAAGCTACCGCTAAATGAGTCTGTGTTCTCCTGGAACCCGGTGCTATAATAAAATAGAGATTGCACCTGGTGCCAGGCCACCAAACACTCGTTAATTTAGCGTAAGCTTGAATTATCTGGACTTGCGCTGTTGCGGAACTTGCTCTGATTAACCTTGCTGTATTTTGTAACAATGAAATTTCGCTCCGTTATATACATAATATATTGGTATGTAAGATAAAGTCGTAAATACGCATTATGCTGTGTCGCTTGTAAAGCGACTCTAGCACCACAATCTCCTCGCAAAACGCCAGTGCGCTAAAGGGTCCCACACATTAACAGTCCGCCTGTAGGCTCTGGTCGGCAGGCTGCCTGACAGCCATTGACCGTCGATACAAAATCTACAAAATCGTCAGGGGAACTGTGAGTCTGTGATCTTTTCCGATTAACTGCCAGGCGGCGGCCTGCCGGCGAACTGTTAATGTGTGGGTCCCAATTAAGTCTCAGCCCGACAGAGCATCAACTGACCGGCGAACTTCCGGCGCTGGTAGTGTTGTATGTGTGTGAGGTTGTTGATGACGCGGTCGGGCGCGCGCAGCGGCTCCCCGGGGTTGCCGCTGTGGACGGCGGAGTGCGACACCATTAGGAACAGCGGCGAGGTGCGGTTGTGCGAGTTTATTATCTGACAACAAAAAATATGAAAGACTTTATAAGCATCCAAGTAGTATACATAACACAAACGCAGAGACTAAACTCTAAAGCTAACGCCTAGGAGTAAGGAGTTAATTATTCTTGTACTTCGAATTTTGTTTCGGCTGTCGCGAGAGTTGAGTGGGCACGGCGCGGCCTGATAATCGAATATTTAGGCAGGTTATGTGAATTTGCCTCTAATCCTGTTATTGAACTAATGACAACTAATAATATAATCGAACACGTAAGTCTTAAGTGGATGAATTGGGTAACTAACATTCTGCTCCTAATCCGAGTCATTATTATTGCAAAAAAAAAAAATAATTCAAATTGTTAGTTACCCACTTCATCCACTTACGTCTTTAATTATTATCGATCTAGTTTACGTATGATTTCGCAAAAACCACTTACAGTGATTTTGCAACTTGCGAAAGCAATGAAATGCAACAGAAAGTTGACAGCAGACATCGTGATCTTGCTGATGCCATTGCTGTCGCAAAATAAGAGCGCTTACAGACGAACGGTACTTGTCGACGGCTGCCGTCGACTAGTGCCGTGCCGTAAAAAAAAACTATAAATAAAAATCCAGCGACTGCCGTCGCGTGCGGTCGACAAGTGCCGCTCGTCTGTAAGAAGCCTAAATCGCATGTCTTTTACGTACCTTGACAACTTCATCTGTATAAATATCAGTAGCGTAGCGCCCGTACAAATCGTAAGCTACTTCGTATCCTGAAAACATTGTAAAGGTGAGTGGTGTCGGTGTACGCGATTCCGCTATTGAGTAGCCATACACGGTTATTAGTTTTTTAATGGGCCAAAGACGTCATCTGTCAAGATTGGAATGTCAACGTCACTTCACTTCGGTCACAGGAGCAATCCTTGCAACATGCATCTATTCTTCTAAAACAGTGGTTCCCAACCTGGAGGTAATTACCCCCGCGGGGGTAAAATAGCTATTCTAAAGGGGTAACAGAGGTGGAACCTAAAATAGATGAATTGGCAGAAAAAAATAATAAACTGTACATTCTGGAGAAAAACAGAGCTACAGAATACCCTATCATTGCAGACAGAGATCTGAAAATGTTGGTACCGTTAGCTACCACTTGTAAATGCGAGAGCGGCCTCTCAACTCTGGTAACATTTAAAAATCGGTTGTCTGTAAAGTCGGTTTACTGACGATAGTTGAACGTGACAACTACCTTTGTTCAGATTTGTGAACTTCATAATATTTTATAAGTAAATTTAGTTCCGCGATTTGATATATAGGCTATTTGATTTGATAGGCCTCTAGATCGCGCTATCGCTTACCCGACAACATTTGGTATATGTAATTCAATGGAATAAATTTTCATCTTTTCGCTGACACTCACTGGTTGTTTTATTTATTATTACGCCAGAGGGATTTGCGTCCCAGGGTAACCCTACAGAACGGATTGGACCAGTATTAGGCGTATGACGTCTTTACAGCCTTAAGCCTAGTATCCACTTGAGCATGCTCGGGCGAATGAGCCGCTCATTCGTGCGAGTTCGAGCGTGCTCAGGCGTCTCCACTTGAGCGGCTCGGCCAAATGAGCGGGCTCATTTGGCCGAGCCGCTCAAGTGGATACTAGGCTTTATATTGGAACGCCTTCAGAGCGATCAGCGAGGTAACGCCGCATATTGCGTCATGTTTTTTCGTGCGCGCAGCCCATATCGAATTATAAGACGTTGTCACGTTAAAAAAGGCAAGAAACCGTCTGAACGTCGAGCATGAGAGATGCGCGTTAAGTGTAACTGAAGTCTGAACCTAATTATTTATTATTAAAAAATTGCGAATGTACTAATTCTTTATAAAGTTGTTTTTAATTGGGGGGGTAAAATCAGTTTCTCTAACAGGCCATAGGGGTAACAGCTCTAAAAAGGTTGGGAACCACTGTTCTAAAACGTAATAAATTTATATTTTACTTTCATCTAACATCTAAAATATACAGTCCACAGAGTTTAAGTGATAAGTTTGAGTTACACACTAAGTTATTAAAGTTATGAGTTACCTAAGTAATATATTAAACTCAAAAAAGCTTTGTAGTTTGTAGATCAAACAGTTCTTGAAAACGCTATTATGTTCTGTGCAATATACCGAATATTCAATACCGAATATTCAATTCTGTGCAATATACCGAATATTGCACAAGTTTTTCAGAAAAAAGTTATGAGTTACCTAAGTAATAACTTAGGTAACTCATAACTTTTTTCTGACAAACTTTGTCGTTTATAGGTTGTACCGGGTTTCTCAAACTTTTTTTAGAAAACCCCTTTGGAGTATTTTTATAATACTTTAAAACCGCCTACGGCCTACCCTAGCTTGTTATTATAAAATTATTTAGAGTTATAGTCAAAAGGAAGAACATATTATTGACTATACTGTACTCGGCGAAACATGGCGGTAGCGGTCATTGACCCCCTGTCGAAAACTTGTTATTTTCTATACAAAGCCGCGATTGACAACATCTGACACTTCACTGTCAATCGCGGTTATATAGAAAATGACAAGTTTTTGACAGGAAGTCAATGACCGCAACCGCCATGTTTCGCCGAGTATACTTTACCTCGCCTAAAGTCTGTGCCCCAGGAACCTTTCTCTTCGTTGGTGTGATCATACAAGTCTATTTTGCCAGTCCAAAATCCTAAATGGCTGTCAAATCTGCAATCACAGTAGACATAATAATATATTAATGGATTGGTGGTAGTGGTACACACTTGCGACTTAGTGCCAATTCTCCAAACTACATCGAGGATAGTTTTATCGATACTAGTCGGGTTTAAAAACAATAAAATAATGAATTATTAACCAGGCCAGGAAGCACGCTTCTATGTAAATTGAAATGCGTGTGCTTACGCACAGTCATGTCAACGGGTGTGCGGTGTGCCGTGTGTACCTACTTGAAACAATATTATGTATGTTTCGGATTTCATTAAAACAATCAATTTCAATCAATACAGGTCTACTGCATGCATTATTTTGATCTGCGGGAGCTCCATTAGAATTTAGAAAAATGTTGAGAAACTCTTCCCAAAGCCATAAAGTATGTTTTAACATTGTGATGTTACCAGTTACCACACAAAGAGTCTTCAAAGAGATTTGTTCCGCATGAAATGTTAAATGGATCACTAATTAGTAATTTGCATGTGAATTTGTACAAATTCGTAACCGATACAATAGTAAATTGACGGTGCACGGCGCGGCGCGTTGACCAGAAAATAAATTCGCTAAGTCTATGCGAACGAACTATATAAGGATGAAGGGGTCACGTTTTGTTTATTTAAATTCCACACTTCCATACTAATATTAAATGCAAAAGCGTGTCTGTCTGTTAACTTCTCTGTTACCTCTTCATGCCCAAACCGCTTATCCAATTTTGCTGAAAGGTAAAATTGGATAAGCGTAAATAATTTGAGTCCCGGAAAAAGACATAGGATACTTTTTATCCCGGAAAAATGTACCTACGGTTCCCGCGCGCGTGGCGTACGGAGTTGCGGGCGTCATCTAGTTGAATAATAGTTCAAAGTACTGCACTGTCCTTCCTAGACTTCCACCGTGACCACCTAAATGCCAACGAACTCGTCGGGGTCAAGTTTTGTTTATAAATTAAAATATACTTTATTATTTGAAATTATAGCACCCTTGCTAGACTACTCACTACTATGATGACCATACATCAAAGAAACAGCATAGATCAGTCGTATTAACAGTAGGTACTAATTTTATTTAAATAAAATTAGACTTAATAATTAATATATAAGAGCGTAGGTATTACCTATGTACCAAAATTCTTTGCTTTGACGGGAGGTTTCCTAAAACCTTTGACTAGGGTTTAAAAATGTATCATTGTTCATATCATAATATGCCTATGCTTAAATTATGTAATTATTATTATTCAGAAGTCAGAACTCTATAATATATGAATAATATGCCTAATGCCTATGCTTGAATCACACAAGTTAAAGACATAGCAATGGCAAAGTACATACCCTCGGCTCATCGGCAAGTATTCCCGTTTGTAGCTGCCCAGGTGCCACTTGCCCACCAGGTGCGTGTTGTAACCCAACTCCTTCAGGTACTGAGGTAGCAGTTTCTCTGACAGAGGCAACCCTCGCGGCTCCGACCCGAATATCACGGTGTGTTGCATGCCTGGACGTCAAGGAATTGAATGGACGTAAAAATACAAAATATATAGACGCAGCCGAACTAAAACCTCCTATTTTGGAAGCGGTGAAAAATGGAGTCGTAACCACAGACATGATAGATATCAAGATAGATACCGCATGTACTTCGCGTGCCATATCGCGTTCCCAAACGACGAGCAATGCTCGTCTTTCGAAAGTCTGTTTTTTAGTCTGCTATCGGAATCGGACGTCAATCGGAATTTTGAAAATGCCTAAATGCCTAAAGGTGCCGTTTTGAGCTATAGAAATTCAAATAGAAACGTTGGCCTTGATAATGGACACGTTTCTTATCATCGATACGTCACAGTGGTAGGAAAAAAGTTACACGCTCATTTTTTCATACAAATGGAGCGACATGCGGTATCTATCTTGATCTATGTCTGTGGTCGTAACAGATAGTTTCCAAGAAAAATCCAATATTATTTCGCAACATATCTTTGATTCTTGGCAAATGAGCATTGACCTAAAATAAAACCTTATTAATAGTCTCCGTATATTATGGGGGTCTTAAGTGCGCTTTACCTGTATGTATGGCGTACTTCCCAGTCATGAGCGAGGCCCGGGAGGGGGTGCAGATGGGCGTGACGTAGTAGTTGTGCAGGGAGAGGCCTGCCGCCGCCAGCGCGTCGATATTAGGTGTTGGCACCTGGTTCGACCCATGGAAACCCACGTCGTTCCAGCCCTGCAACACAAGTGGTGTAGCTATAGACCTGCACCCAAAGGATGGCCAAATATTCCAAAGATCAATAATATTATTCTTTAAATGAAATTGTATGGTAAATTATATATGTCTGTGGTTGAAACTAGAAACGTTAATTTTCGCGCCGCCGCACACTGGTCCCAAAGTAAAATAAATGGGACATTAAGAATTTTCGGATCGAAGGTCAACGGATCAGGCTGATATTTTTTTTTTGTAGACAGCTGATGCAATTACAAATCACTTTTATAGATGTCGTTTTTTTCAAATATGCCGTATCTACAGAGATAAAAAATAATTTAAAAAAAATTGTATGGACGAAATCATAATTTTGTCATTTTAATCCAAGATTCAAACGTATTCAAAATAAATCATAGCACAGCTTATAGAGGGACTCTTGTCGTACATTTTTGTCATAGACACTCAACTGCGATTTTTGCGCCTTTTAGAGCTACAGGCACTTTAATTTTTTTTGTCAGCGGATGAGGCTGATTTTTTTTTTGTAGCATCTGATGCAATTACAAGTTACTTTTATGGATGTTGTTTTTTTTTCAAATAAGCCTTATCTACAGAGAAAAAAAAATATGAATTATTTTTTGTATGGACGAAATCATAATTTTGTAATTTTCTTCCAAGATTCAAACGTATTCAACATAAATCATAGCACAGCTTATAGAAGGACTCTTGTCATACATTTTTGTCATGTTGCTCAACTGCGATTTTTGCGCCTTTTAGAGCTACAGGCACTTTATTTTTTTTTTGTCAGCGGATGCGGCTGATTATTTTTGTAGCATCTGATGCAATTACAAGTTACTTTTATAGATGTTGTTTTTTTCAAATATGCCTTATCTACAGAGAAAAAAACATAAATTATTTTTTGTATGGACGAAATCATAATTTTGTCATTTTATTCCAAGATTCAAACGTATTCAAAATAAATCATTGCCCAGTTTTGTCATAGACACTTAACTGCAATTTTTGTGCCTTTAGGAGCTACAGGTACTTTAATTTTTATTGTTTTGTATAATTCATTTCTAAGTATTTAATATAGATGTCTTATTCATAAAAAAGCCTATATATACTAAAACTAAACAAATTAAAGTAGAAATCTCAAAACATGTACGTACAGGTAAATTATTTTATGACTCATCCAGTTTGCAAATTTTGTTTGGTTCATTGCCTAATTAGTAATTACCTCTATACTTGGAATTTGTGCTCTGTTTTGTTATTCAGCGCTAGCGAACGCGTCGAAAAAGCTAAATAATATATAGGCACATAGATTGCAATTCAAATTTTCCCTTCGTACTTTTACGGGCTTAGGACCGTCAAAATACAAACTTGTATGATTATATAGGTTTGTTTGTTTGTACATGTAAATTATTCCTTCGATCGTGGAAAAACGAGACACAAAAAGGCTATTGTGAAAACCGATCATGAAAGCCTCATATTACTTCAAGTAGTGGGGGTAATTAGACAATGAGTTATAAAAAAATGCTTGCGTGAGTCATCCGTATTGCAAGCATTTTTTTATAACTCATTGTCTAATTAAAAAACAATAGAATGACTTTCTATTCTTATCGCGGTCGCATGCGACCGCTTGGGGCTCGAAGCCCGGGCCTTTCTATTGTTATGCGACCGCGATAACAATAGTAAGGCTTCTATTGTTATCGCGGTCGAATGCGACCGCTTGGGGCTCGAAGGATTATTGCGCGAGTCATCCGTATTGCAAGCATTTTTTTATAACTCATTGTCTAATTACCCCCACTACTTGAAGTAATATGAGGCTTTCATGATCGGTTTTCACAATAGCCTTATTGTGTCTCGTTTTTCCACGATCGAAGGAATAATTTAGATGTACAAACACGTTTTGAGATTTCCACTATTGTTAATACATTACCTATAATTATAATCATACAAGTTTGTATTTTGACGGTCCTAAGCCCGTAAAAGTACTCGGAAGGGAAAATTTGAATTGCAATCTATGTGCCTATTTATTATTTAGCGTTTTCGAAGCGTTCGCTAGCGCTGAATAACAAAACAGAGCACAAATTCTAAGTATAGAGGTAATTACCAATTAGGCAATGAGTCATTACCAAACAATGTTTGCAAACTGGATGAGTCATAAAATAATTTACCTGTACGTACATGTTTTGAGATTTCTACTTTAATTTGTTTAGTTTTAGTATATATAGGCTTTTTTATGAATAAGACATCTATATGAAATACTTAGAAATGAATTATACAAAACAATAAAAATTAAAGTACTTGTAGCTCCTAAAGGCACAAAAATCGCAGTTAAGTGTCTATAACAAAACTGTGCAATGATTTATTTTGAATACGTTTGAATCTTGGAAGAAAATTACAAAATTATGATTTCGTCCATACAAAAAATAATTCATATTTGTTTTCTCTGTAGATAAGGCATATTAAAAAAAAAACAACATCTATAAAAGTAACTTGTAATTGCATCAGATGCTACAAAAAAAATCAGCCTCATCCGCTGACAAAAAAAATTAAAGTGGCTGTAGCTCTAAAAGGCGCAAAAATCGCAGTTGAGTGTCTATGACAAAAATGTACGACAAGAGTCCCTCTATAAGCTGTGCTATGATTTATTTTAAATACGTTTGAATGGAAAGTGGAGTCACCCAACTGTGAGGAATGTGGTGTGCGGGATGATATCTACCACCGTTTGATGGAGTGTTCCCGGAACGCAAACTTAAGAGAAAATTTGATTTTTAATTTTAAATTAATTAAATGTAATATTGGCATATTTAATAGCATTTTAGCAGAACCTTCTTCTGAGGCTGCTAAAATGCTATATAATTTTAACTATAATTTAGAATTATTGTAAATTAATTTGTTATATTTAGTATAAGGTACGATGGGATTGACATCGTCTTTTTGCACAAAAATCCCTTAAAATAAATAAAGAAATAAAAAAAAAAAAAAAAAAAAAAAAAAAAAAAAAAATACGTTTGAATCTTGGATTAAAATGACAAAATTATGATTTCGTCCATACAATTTTTTTAAAATTATTTTTTATCTCTGTAGATACGGCATATTTTAAAAAAACTATATCTATAAAAGTGACTTGTAATTGCATCAGCTGTCTACAAAAAAAAATTCAGCCTGATCCGTTGACCTTCGATCCGAAAATTCTTAATGTCCCATTTATTTTACTTTGGGCCCAGTGTGCGCCGCTCCGCTATATAAGCACAGATATTTAAAGTGTAGTGCAGCTTTTCCCAAAGTGGGCCATAAGTTATAACGCCCCGTTGTGGGCGCTGAAGGCATAAAGGGGGGTGGGAAGTGTGGGACGTGGGTCTCAGAAAAAAATTGGGGCATTGTGTAGAGTCTTTGGAGTTTGGGGGTGATTTGTAATTTTATTTCATCTGGATGCATTTTAAATTACTTACTTAAATAATAAATATGCATCTATCTCCTGACATTAGTCTTAATTTTGGGCTAGCATGTTTTGGAAACAACTAATTTAGCATTTTGTATTTATTTTTATAAAATTTTGCGGCAAAAGCCTCTTAATTTAAATAAAGATGAGAAAGTAGGTGAAGCCATAATGAAGCAATGGGGGCTATGATGGGGGCGCGGCGCGACGGCATACTAAATATTTATTATTGTACTTGTAGTTTGTATATAGGTACTTCGTATGACGTATCCATAGTTGTTCAATAATATTTAGTAGGTACAAATACAAAATCTGTCTAGTCTCTATCTAGTAATGTATGGTTACGGACGCACGTAACGATTTAGCAATCAATAATCACTGAGCCGGTCGCGAATACCTAATATAAGTACTTTCCTAATAAAGTCAATACAAAATGAGTCACATCTATTTATTTTTAGGGTTTCAAATCCACGACACAACCTTAAAAAAAATAATAATTATATTATTTTAAAATTAATAAACTTACTCTCCTAACATTTAAGCTACCAGCCTACCTTCTCCGCTAGATTCTGTTTAAAAAAAAATTAACACAATAAACAAGATTACCTACTTGTTTAATTATTATGTAATAAAAGTAAAAAACTCACCAGGTCATCGGCTATAAATAATATAATGTTCGGCCTGGCTTCGACGTGTAAACACAAAACACACGAGAAAAAAAGTAATGTCCACATCGTGAGGCGGTTACCTAACTAATAAGTTGTGACTTGTGAGTAGGCAGTAGGCAGTAGTAAACTGACTACGGTCTACGACTAGTGACGGAGCAACGACCGCGGCGCTAGGCTGCCCCTGTATAAAGATAAATAATGGTATATCGCTTACTAGTTACGCGCGTGCACTCGTACCTATACTATCGTCTAATTATTAATTTCGATTTTCGACAATGCCTCCCACACCGGTTGTAGTGACAGCTTATTTCCTTCTTATTTCATTAAAAAAGGCCAGCTACGAATGAGTGATGCCCAGTTGTGTGCGCAGTACACAACTCTGGACTCTCATCCTACACACTCGTAACTTGGGTTGCAAAATTACGTAATTTTACCGAAAACGCTGGTAAAATACGCGTATTTTACGGTAATTTATATAAATTACGGTAAAATTACCGACTACGTATGTATGTAGAATGGTGATATTATGACGGCGGGCGGGGCGAGCGTGTTGCAAGTTGCAACTTGCGTATTGCGTGCGCTTTGCACGGTGCGACGTTGCCGATTAGTGCTGTTTGCCAGAACATTTTGCGCTGTCGTGACTTTTTGGCAGTTGACGACACTCGACAGCGCATACAGCAAGCCAGCTGGCTGGCAGTTATGTTGTTTTGACTGACTGCACTAGACGTGCATTAAGTAACCTGTTTATATCCCCATTATTAATGAAAATTATGCCACAAAATCAAATCGTTTTTTACCCAATCTTACCGTAATTTACCGTAAAATATAATATTTTACGTAAAATATCGTAATTTACCGAATTTTGCGAAAGTAATTTTACCGCTTTACATCCCTACTCGTAACCCAGTGGGACGGATAACGGAAATGGATCTGTCCGGCAACAAAAAAGTTTAAGGACCGCTGCATTATGGTAAACATGAAAACTGGAAGCATTAAGAGGTAGATATTTTGTAACTACTCTGGTGTTGCACAGCGTCCCAGCCTTTAAGAGTTTTTTTTATTTAAAGGAGGGGGTTTAAAAAAGGTTGAGAAGCTCTGCAATTAACTTTACTATTTGTTTGGTAGTTATCCGTTTACTTAGCACTTAGCTGTAAACTATTTGAAGTGTCCATGATGTAATAATAGATTATATTTAATAAATATATTTGATAAATATGTAACTAACAAAACTGTACTTCGGTAATATTTTTTAGTTATTTATAGAGGTATGTACATTTATTATTATTTCACCTGACATTTATAATATTATGTATAAAATACTGTGCATATTATAGGTGTGAGGTTTTAGTATAACCAATCTTCTATTTGTATGGGAATATGGAATAAATTAAGAAATTTAAAAACAACCCCGCCAAAAAACTTTAAAAAGTAATGAAATAATATTTACTGACTTGTTTAAATAATTCCTAAGAGTAAAGTAATATTTTAGTCCATAAATGTTGTCACGGTGTGTCGGGGGACCGCCAAGTAAACTACCACAACAGCGACTTTTGTATAATAGTCGCTGATTCTCTCGATTCGGGTCGTTGTGATCTGACCCTTAAACTATAGATTGTTATGTGAAATCAAACATCTACATTAGCGGTCCCCCGACACACCTTGACAACATTTATGGACTAAAATATTACTTTACTCTTAGGAATTATTTAAACTTAAAGTCAGTAAATATTATTTCATTACTTTTTAAAGTTTTTTAGCGGGGGTTTTTTTTAAATTTCTTAATTTAATTTAATTTTATGCTTTTTAAACTTGTGCAGAATAATTCATATCAAGTGGATCATATCCCATCCATTGCCATCTATAAAATATGTCCTCTTGCATGAGGCCGTCAATATGAGCCCAAACATAATATTATAACCTCCACTTTGGGTTCATACGGAGCTCGGCTCCTATAGAATCCAGGTGATGCTGCAGCAGCAGCATGCAAATATTTACTGTTTATCTACGTCTTACTAGCTGTCGCAATTAAAATGAGCCCAAACACGAAACCTCTGCTCTAAGTTTGTGAGGAGTTGGGTATACTATTGATTAGCAGGTGATGCTGCAGCACCAGGTCAACATTCCAATAATGTGTATTATATTCATAAGTGTCACGAACCAGAATGCAAAATATAAAACCCATCAAACGACTGCAAGTTGCTAATCGGCCTATCACGAACCAGATAAACCGTGATATTTCAGCAATGAGCAGGCTGATGATGATGAACTATAGCTAAGAACACTCTCAGTCATGTCAGCTTTCAAACAAAAAAAACTAAATTAAAATCGGTCCACCCGTTTAGATGCTACGATGCCACAGACAGACAGACCGACAGACAGACACGTCAAACTTATAACACCCCTCTTTTTGGTCGGGGGTTAATAAATAAATAACACGATGTAACCCAAAAACCACTACTCACTAGCAACATGGGAGTAAAAAATAGAATATTTTATATTGTGAAATAAAAAATGGCATTTCATTAATGTATTTATTGCTCATACAAACTTCTAGACATTCGACTACACTCATGACTCATCAGTCATCACATCTCACCAGATAATTTATATCATCTACATTTGGTCATATTATAAATAAACTCAAACACCGAACACAAAATATCATATCATTAGAATCCATTTTAGGGTGCGCCCTGATTACTGTGACAGACCCGTGACCGCGACATTTTGTGTTAGTATTAAATTATGTGTGTGTGTGTGTGTGTATGTATGTGAATGAGTGAACCTTGATTTTGTCATGTAACGATCACCATTACAAGGAAATATCCGCTGTCCAATCACAGTCACGTTTTATCTGGACGCACCCAAGGAAGCTGTAATAAACTTGGGTACTATGGATAAAATGAAGAAAGAAAACAGGAGTTGACAGTTTAAATAGTCACCGAAGTTTCTAGATTGATTCTTATGTTGTCGGCATAAAGATTCTGTCACAGGTAAAAAAAACTCTGAGGGCCACTTGCACCATGATGTTTAACTCAGAGTTAAACTGAGACTTGGACTGTCTTGGACTGTTAGATATACAAACTATATCATACTTTTATGCAGGTCTTAAAGATAACAAAACCACTACCTGAACCCTAAGACACTATTTACGGTAAAACATAGTATTGTTATACTATTTAAATATCGCTATGGATAATAACATTATCATACTGTATAAAAAATACCAAGTGGTAGTACATAAAAACGATTCGCTAACAGTAAACTAGCACAGAAACAAACACGTATCACGTTCTAGTCAAAAAGTTATCTGCGAAAATAATCATGTAATTCTAGTTATTTTAACATAAAATATAAAACCCCATCAGTAACTAGTAAGCAGCAAATGTTACATGAAGAAAATAATACAGAACATCATCACTCAATTCATACATATAAGTTATGCATAATATAAAATTATAAATACAGTCCTTTACCTAGATAAAATATTTCCTTATCCTTTACTGATAAAATATATACTCAGCGAATAACTATAATGTGCCAAAGACAAGCAAACTTTCAATAGTTACACGCTGCATAAACATAATATTTATTGGTAAGGGGGAAAATATACAATTATTTAGATAAATGCATACGGAATTTTCGCTAGCTACCTAATGTGTAAACTTACTAATAAAAATATCTATAAAATATCCCGGTCCTTATCTCAGTTGGAAAAGTCAGAAAAGAACGGGGATACTGTATAACAAATACTTTTATTAGTAAGCATTTAATACATAATATGTATTTAAAACTGTAGTTTATTCGCAAATTGCAACAATGCTATGATAGCATGTATCTACTGTTACATTATATCGAATTTATTTTGTAATAAAACGTGTATTTTATTAATTAATAAAGTTCAATTTTGAATCCCTATTTCAAATATGCGTACACTGTACTATCCATTAATTGGACGCTGTTAAGCATTAGTGTACTAACCCACAAAAAATGACTTATGAATGCAGTTATGTTCTTTAGATCATTAAGAACAAAACTGCATTCAAAATTCAACAAAAAAAAAGTAATATTTTGGGTTAGGACACAAATGCTTAACAGCGACCAAATACGATCGAGACTATTAAAGATCAAAGAAACTGAAGAAATGAAACCATGTCATAAGAGAAAAGAATATTAGTTGCAAGACCTAGAATACGGTTATTTTTCTTTGGTGGAAAACAGTTAATAATTATTATAATCTGATTAAAGTAGGATTCGTGCAAAAAATTTGGTTGTAGGTTGGTTATGGAAAATAGCATGATGAAATTTTTTTCTTGTTGGTAAGTAAAGGACTATTCAAAAATAGAAAAATGACTGTGATAGCTTAAAAACTCTCCAAGATATCCATACAAAATGTCAGTAAACTGTGACGTCACGCCTAGCTAGTTTGTATACAATAGTTTGCATCGCGGGTATATTTTAATAAAATCGGCCAAGTGCGAGTGGGCCCCCGTATCACGTATCTTGCGAGAGCAATGCGATAGCAATTATTGCGCGATAACTGCTCCAAAATCGCAATTTCGTATCACGTATCAACCAAAACAATACGATTGCAATCGATCACTATACATGTGACATTCATGACACCCAGCAATCACTCGCGCGATTATTGTTGATCGCTATTTTTCAGTGTTGCCAGATCAGGGGACTTCCCCCTACATTTAGGGGGTTTTCGACCAAGATAGGGGCAAAATAGAGGCAAAATATTGGGTTTTTCCCCTAGATTTAGCTAGATTTAGGGGGTTTTCGACCAAGATAGGGGCAAAATAGGGTATTTCTGGGGGGAAATCAAATAAGTTCAGGGGGAAATCGCCGAGACCATCTGGCAACACTGCTATTTTTACGTGATACCCCAGCGGACTCACGCACGAAGGGTTCCGTACTATTTAAGAGCAAAAATAGGCAAAAAAATGTATTTTTGTATGGGAGCCCCCCTAAAATATTTATTTTATTTTAATTTTATTATTATAATTGAAGACATGAGTGGAAGAATCGAACAAGTAACATTTCGTAACATACATACAATAACAAATTTTTTCCCTTATTACTTTCATAAAACTTGTAACTTACCTACGTCATAACCTAGGTAATATATCTGGCTTCACATAATATAATCTACAGTTTTTCTATTTCGAATTATTTTTCCGGCCCTAAAGCCGCCATTTAAGCAAAAAACGGGAAGTTTTTTCATGTTACTTACCTTATTCTTCCACTCACGTCTTGAATTATTAAAGTTCTAATACTTCTAAGTGTTTTGTGAATATTTTGAGTGCCTACGTGAAGCCATTTTTGATATAAAGAAAAATATCCAAAAAAATCAAGTTTGTTGTATGGGAGCCCCCCTTAAATATTTAATTTATTTTTAGTATTTGTTATAGCGGCTGTATATATACATAATCTGTGAAAATTTCAACTCTCTAGCTATCACCGTTCTTGAGATACAGCCTGGAGACAGACAGACGGACAGACACATTGAAGTCTTAGTAATAGGGTCCCGTTTTTACCCTTTGGGTACGGAACCTTAAAAATCGACTTGACTATCCAACTTTGAAGGCTCATTACAAAAAAATAATACATAAGTTATGAAGATGAAATTTTGGGAATACTTATTTTTATCGCTGTCTTTATTTTATTTTAAGAATCAGCTATCTTTGACCTTGTCGTTATCCCTATTCTAATGTTATCATTTAACATTTTCTCAACAGATAAAGTTAAAGTTTCGACAACGCGAGCGTAAACAGCTGTATTTCCATAAATTAAATATGTTTTATTTAGTACGAAATTACGATGTAATAGTAGTAAGATGGCCAAAAATATTTGAATCCTCCTCAATCAGATTGATTATTTTCTAACTTTTACAACACATGCCATGTAATATTTAAAATAAATAAATATATTTAAATAAATCCATTTGAACATCAGTGGCGTATAATTTTTAAATAATAACCCTATAATTATTATTATAAATATATTATTAATTCGAAAATAGATAGAAATAAAGATTCTACGATAAGAGGAAAAAATTTAAAAAGGTACTTGGGTACTCGTGTTTACTAGGTACTTGTATTACGAAACTGGTTTTCACATTTCAGGTGGCATTTATTACAAAATATTTATCCTTGAAAAAAAAAAACATTCTTGACATTTTCGCAAAATTATCCTCATATCGTAGACTCGAAAAATTATTAGAAAATTCTCTATTTTGTATGTGGACACAAACGAATATACCGCGGCTCTCCTGCCGCACGCTGTCCATATGCCATGTGGCAAGTTGCCACTTGTGGCAATAGTTAAGGTGTTCTGAGGTGGTGCGGTGAGGTGGACTCTTGCCACATGACAATTCTTATTTGCCATGTGACATCGGTGACTTAATACATGGCAGGTTCTAATTGCCGTTACATGGCATATGCCACTCGTCACATGGCGGTTGCCACACATCAGTAGTCACTTGCCACATGGCTTCCCACTTGCCACGTTACTCCTTGCGCGGTTTCCGTTTCCGCGGCGCGTCGCCGGCGCCCTCTGTTTCAGCGGGTGGTGTGGTCTGAAATCAAATTATTCTATAGTCAAAATGAAAAAGGTGTCCGCAACGGTCATTGACCTTTTTAGTCTAGGACCTATGTATATGAAAAATGCTCGAACTGTATTCAGTTAGGTAACTTAATAAAAAAAAATGATCTCTTATAAAACTACACAGACTATTATAGATTCGTCGGAAAACCTCTTGGTAACTCTTAGATTGATAATCTCAACTTTTGAAGAATTCGAAGTGATATAAGTACTTCATACTGAGTTCACATCGAGTATGAAAAATACGATATCGCCCTTAGACTAGAAACATCTGTCACATCATTATCAATCGCGGTTTGTATAGAAAACGATGATATATGACAAGTTTTTTGACCGCTACGGACAGGATTCGGCAATACGAGAATAGTTAAAACAATTTTTCGTTAGTAGTTTTGCACGCGCTTGTTTAGGTTAATTAATCACTCGCTCTTATTTAAAAAATAGTGCGAAACCTTTTATCGGTGTAAAATGTACGGTTCGACGCAATTTCTACGCTAAATCGCGGGCAACATTTTAAGTGTAATTTTAGTGCCATAACTCACCGGGACGCCATCGCGACGTAGGCAGTGACGTTACCATGGCAACGTCTAAGCAACGTCCGGCGTCTCTACGTCGCTGCAAAGCGCTGTTTTTCTTAAAGTTAAGGTTGCCTTCACATTAAGTCGCGAGTAGTGCGGCAGCCGCGCGACTTTTTTTTTTGTATAGAAGTCACGCGGCTGCAGCGCTGCTGCCGCAATGCTTGCGACATAATGTGAAGGCGCTCTTAGTGTAAAAACACCGCTTTGCGGCGACTTAAAAGTGACATGGTAACGTCACTGGCTACGTCGCAATGGAGTCCCGGTGAGTTATGGCACTTATTGTTACCACACTACGTAAAATTACATCAGTGGTGTCCGGCTCCGGTTCCTCCAGTCCGGCCTTTCCGGACCGTTCTGGCTTTTCCTCCAGCCTGTCTTCCGGCTCGTCCTCGTCGGAGTGGGGGTCCGCCTCCGTCATCGCGTCAGTCTTCTTGATGTCAGCATCGATGTCTTGCTGTGTTACATATTGGATAATGTTAGTGCAAGGCTCTGCAAAACGTATCTCCCAAACGGATAAACCTTTAGGTTTTTGTATGGGAAACTCCTGTCATATTGTTTTCTTGTAAAATTTTGTAATGCTTTGAATAAATGAAATGAAAAAAAAATATATATATATATATATATATATATATATATATATATATATATATACAGGGTGTAAAAAGACCACTTCCGATAACTTTGGGGTATTATTATACTACATTTTCTGATTACAAAAATTTTTTTAAATATATTTTTTACAATAAATAACCTTTAGACAAAACCATAAACCATTTACAAAAAATATTTAAAATATTTTTTTTACTTTTATTTTTTTTTATCCCGATACGTAATCTAAAAGACGCGAGTCATTGATATCAAATGTAGCGCGCTTAATAACATAAGGTCGTAAACGACCATACTGTACGGTCGCGGCAGTTTTTAACCTTATGCTCTTTCCAACCTATCAAGAACCATGACATTCAACTCTCTCAAGTAACTCAGAACTTTGACCTATGATCTCTTACCTAGGCTTATTTAATCCTTCGATCGCGGATTCTTGGAAATGCTATTGTATTCTAGAGTTGTCTCGATCACCGGTACTCGTATGGGCCTTAATGGGTTAAAACTTTAATTCTAACTCATGTACAAAACTGTAAGTAACTTTCTGAGCATGAGTAACAACTTATTCATCGATTAGTTAAAAAGTTATTCGTAAGGAACAAAACCGATTTTGTGTGATATGCGAATGCGGATCTCAGGAGTCAGGCTTTCTATCGAAATTACAGACGATGCATGAAAACTTCCGTACGTAAAACTATGGTAATAAACTTACGTGTAAAATGTTAAGTTCTTAAAGTGTTCTTATTTCTCTAGACTCTATGCATTTTGTAAGTATTCTTTAGCACTAAGCAATAATACCACCAACAACAACACGTTTCTTACACGAAATCTAACACAACACAAAGTTTAAACAAAAAAATAATAACACATTTTCCGTGTTATGCAGAACGATGATTGTGGATGGACAGTACCTAGATCTGCAATTATCGCTTTTTATCTACTACAGACGATACAGTATGAAAAAACTAGCAATTAATTAATTACTTACGTGAAAAATGTTGAATTCTGATTTTTGAATGTGCTCTCTATACATTTTGAAAATAGTCCATATCACCAATCAATAACACCACCAATAACAACACATCTCTTTTTACACGATATCTTACACGACACATCTTATTTTTTCAACGCAAACAAATAAGAAATAATAGTTAATTAATTTACATTTTACACATTTAGTTATCACAATAATACGTTTTAAAAAGATCGTAATACGCTTATTAATTAAACATAACTCAAATATATATATATATATATATATATATATATATATATATATATATATATATATATATATATATATATATATATATATATATATATATATATATATATATATATCCCTGTATATATATATATATATATATATACAGGGTGTCAAAAGACCGCTTCCGATAACTTCGTGGGGTTATTATAGGGCATTAGATATATCCATTGGTGCAAGTAATTTTCTTTAAATCGCCAGTTTTTAAAATAGTCAAAATTTTCAACACGCAATGTATAACGCTGATGTAAATGCGCGATATTATCGCACGCCAGTGGAGCCCCGGGCCGAGTCAGCCCCCACGCGCCGCCCGGCCCGCGCCGAGTCCCGCGCGCGCGGCCCTGCGCTAGACAAAACAGCTGATCGTGGTGTGCCCTAGCCCGTATATATATATATATATATATATATATAGCCCTGTATATATATATATATATATATATATATATATATATATATATATATATATATATATATATACAGGGTGTCAAAAGACCGCTTCCGATAACTTCGTGGGGTTATTATAGGGCATTAGATATATCCATTGGTGCAAGTAATTTTCTTTAAATCGCCAGTTTTTAAAATAGTCAAAATTTTCAACACGCAATGTATAACGCTGATGTAAATGCGCGATATTATCGCACGCCAGTGGAGCCCCGGGCCGAGTCAGCCCCCACGCGCCGCCCGGCCCGCGCCGAGTCCCGCGCGCGCGGCCCTGCGCTAGACAAAACAGCTGATCGTGGTGTGCCCTAGCCCGTAGGTAGTGAATAAACCACCAATATTGTAAAAAATATTAGATAACATAATGTTAGAATTTATTAATTACCGTTTCTTAGGTTATTAGTTTATTACTCAAAAATACTCAGTTTTTACTTCCGGCCAAAAAGGAAAAGAAATCATAATTCACATCACACAGTTACTTACACCTATCTATGGAAAAAATACTTGATAACATGTTCACTGACCTGTGATCAGCTGTCTGCTTTTATGAAATGCAGTTCGAGCTGTGCTCCATCTAACTCAATGTAGATTGCAGAGTTTTTCAACACGAAACAAAAGTAAACAGGAGACATTCCAATTCTTTAAACACTTTTTACTGCACTGTTTAAACCGCACTATCGTCTATCGACGACGACGCGATGTTCACCCCCGTTCCATAAAGGTTTACGAGTATTAAAAGTTCATTCACATTTCATCGCACATTCATCGGACACGTATCATGTCACGGCCCGTTATTAATTACAAACATAGAAAAAATATTAATTACAAACATCCATAAAATTACAAAACTTAAACAAAAACGTCACAGTACACAGCGCGGCGCGTGTTTACAGCCGACTGAACAAAATTGAATAAAAAACTTTGTAAAATAATAGGGATGTATCCCTGTGCATATTTTGAGTTATCGCTAATTTCTATCGATAAATCGTATTGTTTTACATACGAGTACGTTTTGATTTGTAGTCAAACTAAAAATAAGCAAATACCTACTCAATGTTAAGAATAGCGACAATAATTAAAAGTTATTTAATATATTAGGTATTATTAAAGTATTTTCATTGCGTACGTAGACGCGCATAACGCGTGCCATGGCTTATCAATCACTTTATCACGGTAATGTCGGTATCGAAATTATCGAATGCAACTTGACTATGTATCCCGATAAAAACTTTCTGAATTTATAACCTCTTAACCCATAAGTCGTGGCTAAACGAGACACAATAGCTTTTTCATTGTTATCGCGGCCGGATGTGGCCGCTTGGGGCTTCATGAATTAATAGAGTTAATTTTAAAAATGAGAATAGTAGACCTACTAAATAATAGTTATAATTTTTATTATTTAATGGTAATTTAAATATCGACTACATCGTTTTGAATTTATAGGGTACAACACTTAGATTGTCCTTGAAATGGATTAGCGACACGTGCGTCGTACATCTACAGCGGCCGGCGGCGAGTGCGGCGGCGCTTTGACGTTGCCGCCAAGCGGTCTGGTCGTCCCGTCGGTATCTTTGAATTTACCGAAAGTCGATACATGTTTTTAAAGACGATTTTCGCATAATTAGACTTTAGTTCCAATTTGCATCTTGAGGTTGAAGGTTGTCCGTTGAGTTATGTTTAATTAATAAGCGTATTACGATCTTTTTAAAACGTATTATTGTGATAACTAAATGTGTAAAATGTAAATTAATTAACTATTATTTCTTATTTGTTTGCGTTGAAAAAATAAGACGTGTCGTGTAAGATATCGTGTAAAAAGAGATGTGTTATTATTGGTGGTGTTATTGATTGGTGATATGGACTATTTTTAAAATGTATAGAGAGCACATTCAAAAATCAGAATTCAACATTTTTCACGTAAGTAATTAATTAATTGCTAGTTTTTTCATACTGTATCGTCTGTAGTAGATAAAAAGCGATAATTGCAGATCTAGGTACTGTCCATCCACAATCATCGTTCTGCATAACACGGAAAATGTGTTATTATTTTTTTGTTTAAACTTTGTGTTGTGTTAGATTTCGTGTAAGAAACGTGTTGTTGTTGGTGGTATTATTGCTTAGTGCTAAAGAATACTTACAAAATGCATAGAGTCTAGAGAAATAAGAACACTTTAAGAACTTAACATTTTACACGTAAGTTTATTACCATAGTTTTACGTACGGAAGTTTTCATGCATCGTCTGTAATTTCGATAGAAAGCCTGACTCCTGAGATCCGCATTCGCATATCACACAAAATCGGTTTTGTTCCTTACGAATAACTTTTTAACTAATCGATGAATAAGTTGTTACTCATGCTCAGAAAGTTACTTACAGTTTTGTACATGAGTTAGAATTAAAGTTTTAACCCATTAAGGTCCATACGAGTACCGGTGATCGAGACAACTCTAGAATACAATAGCATTTCCAAGAATCCGCGATCGAAGGATTAAATAAGCCTAGGTAAGAGATCATAGGTCAAAGTTCTGAGTTACTTGAGAGAGTTGAATGTCATGGTTCTTGATAGGTTGGAAAGAGCATAAGGTTAAAAACTGCCGCGACCGTACAGTATGGTCGTTTACGACCTTATGTTATTAAGCGCGCTACATTTGATATCAATGACTCGCGTCTTTTAGATTACGTATCGGGATAAAAAAAAATAAAAGTAAAAAAAATATTTTAAATATTTTTTGTAAATGGTTTATGGTTTTGTCTAAAGGTTATTTATTATAAAAAATATATTAAAAAAAAAATTTTTTTGAAAAAAAAAAAAAAAAAAAATACATTTTTGTAATCAGAAAATGTAGTATAATAATACCCCAAAGTTATCGGAAGTGGTCTTTTTACACCCTGTATATATATATATATATATAAGCTACTAGCTGTTGCCCGCGACTTCGTCCGCGTTAACATAGTGTAATAATAAAGATGGATAGTTTTCCCCTTTTTGTGATTCCTTACACAAAGGTTAAAAACGGGACCCTATTTAAGCAAACGTCAAACGCAAATGTCAATAAACTTTCATGTTTCTAACTCAAGAAATGACAGACTTTCATTGAAACTTTCTACCCCAATTTCACCCCCTTGGGGGTAGAATTACCAGAAACGCTTAAATACGTATCCATTCATTTTTAATCAGTAGTACAAAAATAAAGTTTCATGTTTCTAACTCAAGAAATGACGGACTTTCATTCAAACTTTCAACCCCAATTTCACCCCCTTGGGGGTAGAATTTCCAAAAACGCTTAAATACTTATTCATTCATTTTTAATCAGCAGTCCAAAAATGAACTTTCATGTTTCTAACTCAAGAAATGGCGGACTTTCATTTAAACTTTCAACCCCTATTTCACCCTTGTGGGGGTAGATTTCCAAAAACGCTTAAACACGTATCCAATCATTTTTAATCAGTAGCCCAAACATAAAATTTCAAGTTTCTAACTTAAGAAATAACGGACTTTCATTCAAACTTTCAACCCCAATTTCACCCCTTTGGGGGTAGAATTTCCAAAAACGCTTAAATTTTTATCAATTCATTTTTAACCAGTAACCCAAAAATAAAGTTTCATGTTTCTAACTCAAGAAATGACGGACTTTCATTCAAACTTTCAACCCCTATTTCACCCCCTTCGGGGTAAAATTTTCAAAATTCCTTCCTTAGTGGGTGTCTACTTAATAAAACAACCCTACTCACCAAATTTCGTGGCTGTAACTTCAACAGTTTTTGCTCAGCGATGATGAATCAGTCAGTCAGTCAGTCAGTCAGTCAGTCAGTCAGTCAGTCAGTCAGTCAGGACATGTAATTTTATAAGTATAGACTAGAACTGCGCGTCCACCGGGTCGGAATCGGAGCGTACAGTGCGGACGGAGCGTCGTCATTTATAATTTGTCAGGCGCAGAAATGACGTTCTAGTGCACGCAGTACCATAGAACTAATCAATACAAAGCAACAAATCCATCCGCTGCTTACGCTTCGATTCCGATCCGGTGGACGCGCACCTTTAGTCTATTTCGCGTTGATGCAGTGGATGCTAAAAAGTGACCAACAACGAATATGTATGCAAAATTTCTGGCATCCACTGACTTTATAACGAGTACAGAATATAGTGCTACTTTCAAATACTACTAAACTTACTATCAAAAACATCCACACATATTAATATTTTTTTACTACAAGACAACAATGGAAAATATTTGTATAAGATTTGTATAAAATATAGTATGAATCTACGAATAATAAAAAACTAAGGAAGAGTAACTCCGTCAAAAAACATGCTCCAAAATACTTAGGTGACCTTGAGCGGTGCAAAGGCTGACGTTACATAACAGTTCGAATGGAACCAAATTTAAAACTGTATTAGTATGGGAGTTACGTTTCCTGGTTTTATTATTCGTAGGTATGAATCTTTTTATAAAGGGGATGTTTCGATCAAGTCACACAAAGCCAACTACTAACGGCAAATTTCTCTCTCAATTTTACAACAAACTCGATAATATATACAAAAAATCCGAAATTTTTATTTAAAAAAATTGAATTGGATATAACTTCTGACACAGAGGTTATTAGACTATGATTTTTAATAACATTGATAAAGGATTACTCACACTATCGTTTCATGCTTAAAACTTTTTCTAATTCGATCTAATCGCGAAATTAAAAATGAAAAACTAAAATTATTAAATAAATTAATATCTCCCTACTTGATCACAGTAGGTTAACCAAATTTGGAGAAAAAGTAAAGTATTAAGTGCTTATTCAATTGGTATAAACAAAATTAATGTTACTTGATTAGTTTTTTTTAAATTAATTTTGTATGCAAATTTATGACCCGGAAAAACGCCAACTTTGACACTCTTTAAAAAAAATAACTGCAAAGAATATCGATCTCGGAGTTTTACTCTAATGTTTATATAGCTATCAACTATAGTATTTTGAAAGAAAAACGCGGTGAAACAAAATCGAGGTTTTTATCACACTGTGTTTAAAATCACACAGCGTTTAAAACGCACGGGTCTAAATCGCCCGGTTCCCGCTGTGTCTGAACTAGCACATGGTGTACTCACCGGTTTGGGTCCGCAGCAGCAGTAGGCGACGCCACCCACGACCACGAAGGAGACCACGATGAGCGCCGCCCACACCCACGGGTTCGCGCCCGCCCACTTCAGCGCCCGCTCGACGACTGACTCCTGTGGGGTTAGCTACTACTAGCAACGCTACTCTAGCCGACTACTACGATTTCTGAGGGTTCCCACAGAAGTTTTTAATTGAAGTTCTTAAAATATGTAAAAATAGTAGAAAATGTCCTAAAATAAGATTAACACCTCGATCGCGGATTCTTGGAAATCTTTTTTTCTCGCGGTCGCATGCGACCGCATGGGAACGAAATCGTTAATATAAATAATACCCTTAGTAATAAAATTTATAATTCTATTTCAATTACTAAGGGGGTAGGCTGAAAATTCTAGCACTCGAAGTACACGATGCCTTATTATGACGACCAGTGTAACCTAACACGTTCTTCACACACTCTGTAGCTCTAGCTTGTGACACACCCTGTACCTCTAGTCAGACCCTGCACATCTCTAGCCACACCCTGTACATCTCTAGCCAGTGTAGCCACACCCCGTACCTCTCGGAACCGTCGCACGAGGTACACGATGTATGCTATGACGGGCAGGGAGCAGTACACGCCGTACGCCGCCCACATGTCGGCGCGGTAGTTCATCGCACGCAGCGCGCGGCCCCACCACGTGCGCTGCGCGTGCGTTATTGCGTACGGGTTGCGGCATACATGCTTATCAAATCCTAGTTTTTTTACTCGAAAAGGATGTTTCTCAATTCGACTGTAAATATATGATTTTTTTATGTTTTTCCGCGGATAAATTGGCTTGTTTTTTGTTGCTATATGTTTTTTTTTTTGTTGGAAAGAGGATACAGGTGGCCCCATGGTAAAGCAAATGTACCGATTGAAGTCGGTTTTTTTTTTCGTTAAAGTTATTTAACTACCAACCGTAACCTCGCCAACGAAAATTTGTACACCCTTGAACAGTGAACTACAGGAAGAGTAACTCCGTCAAAAAAAGTGCACCAAAAGGCTACAAAATGTGACCCGAATACATGTATACTTTATGCATGTGTTCGGTACACATTTTTCGTGTATATATACACGAGTGACATTCAACCAGGTTGACATGATAATTATTGTCAAACTCATTTTACAATTTGTTTACTTACTTTTTACGTAGCTTTTTACAAAAATTTTCGTTGTTAAAATACCTAAATGCCCTGTGAAATGGTGTAGAAGTCATACAGATACGACTTATAATACAGGAATAACCTTTCAAGTTTCATCAGTAAGTGATTTTTTTAAATTATGCTTAGGTAAAGTTCTTGTATTTTTTCCGACCCAAAAACATGCCAAAAAGATGGTTTATTTAAGTTGGATGCCAGGGTATTTGCGTTAAATTAATCTGGTCTCTTTGTGTTTGTCTTATTAAGTTTACATGTTATTGTAAAAATGCAATAATCAAAAAATAATATAATTACAAAATTTTTACAAAGTCGCCATGGACAGTGTTATGCAAGATGTAACAATTTAATCATAATTCATAAACGAGGGTCTGACTGACATCAGTATGGAGTATCTTATTTTTATAATGCCGTTCGTACTTCGTTTAGTAAGAAACGAACCGAATTGGATTCCGAGCCAGATTACTCGTTTATGTAGCATACACTTTAATAGTCATGATATATTTTGTATGAGTAATGACCGAAAATTAAAGAGATTACGAAAATCTGCATTTGCACCGTAAGTTTTTTATTTCAATTCTGTAATAATTCTGTAATAATTTAGCACATAGATTTTTGTAATCTGAAAACGTCTTGTCTAGGTGCTCTGGATAGTTTTAAATTCGTCCGAGTCGTACAAGGTTTGTTCAAAATTATTATATATTATTATTATCGATGACTTAAGGATCAGAGGAAAATTTTTGATTTTAAAATAATAATTATGTACTCCTTTCTTCGTGATAGTAGATATGTTTGGTGTATACTGCATAACGCCATCCGCTTTTGACAATTATTGTCCACGGCTTTATTTCATAACTGTGACAATGACAATAACCGCGCAGGCTGTCGTCCAGCGCGCAATATTATGATACGTTACCTGGGAAACGACCTTGGCGAGAATCTGAATTGTCATATTTTAGTGTTCGAAAAGTAGCCAAATTTAAAACGGTTGAAGTATGGGAGTTACGTTTCCTGTAGTTTTGTTATTCGTAGCCCTTGAATTAGTTACTTTCGTTGACCATTACGAGCACTATGTCGATTCCGTATAAAATGTCATTATCTTTACAATGAGAAATGTCAAAAAATAGCGAATTCGTTGCACTGAGCCTATAGGGGTCGCGCTCAAGTCACGCTCATAGTATTATGTTATTTAAATGTGTAAATGTTATATTTTAAACTTTTGTATCCACATTTTTAAATGACTATCGTTAAGGACCTTACGTACAACCTTAAAATAATTTTACGTTCTCACTTAATCCTTTGACACAATCATATTATGTTTGGCACCAGTGGCGGCCATTGCGAGGCCCCAGGCGGAAGGTCTTTGCGAGGCCCTTTGTCTTCCAAAAAAAAAAACGCCTTGCGAGGCCCCTGCAAGCGCGAGGCCCCAGGCTATTACCCTGTTCGCCACCCCCTAGGGCCGCCACTGTTTGGCACATCAATGATCAACTCACGGAATCGCTGGTGATCTTGGCCCGTTTGAGGGCGTACGTGGTCTTCGCCCACTCCTCGGCGGCCGCCACGTCGTCGGTGATGATGAGGTTGTCGAACAGCAGCATCGGCGACATCGACCACAGCTCGAAGCCCACGGCGTGCTGAAAAGTGACAAAAACATATAATAAATTATTATCATTACCCACCACTGACCTCCATTATACAAGTACGCTGGACTAATGATACCCTTTGAAATGACAGCTATTTTTTGTGCCTATTTGAAGCGGAATCAGCTCCCCCATTATTCGGGGTAGGAACTAAATTTGACGTAAAAATGAAGTTTGAAATTTGCCATATTGGCGCTGATAGCAGTAGTCTCCCACTACTATTTGGAACTAATACTAGTGATGTACAACTGTATTTTCTATTATCGATGAAATGTTTCCAGATTCAGATAATATCGACCATTAGGACAAAAATATTAAATTGAATAATACAAACGCTATATATTTGTATTAAAGATAACAGACTTCCTCTCCGTAATTTAGATAGGCGTAATAAATTAACAACGATTTCATACGTAGATAACGTGAAGTAGCAGTACCTATCTATAATCCATTTATTTTTACCAGTTAGCACTAAGTACGAAAAACTAAAAACAAAACTGAAGATGAGATTCTAACAAAAACTTTGTTGTATTGTATTTTCTAATTTCATTTCTAATATTATCAAAGTAGTGCTAAAGTGTATCGTATTAAAGCTGAACAGAGCTGAATAAGTGTTATGTGTGATTAGACCCTAACTAATCTATACCATATAATATTATAAAGCGAAAGAGTTTGTTTGTTTCAACGCGCTAATCTCAGGAACTGCTGGTCCGATTTGAACAATTATTTCAGTATTAGATAGCCCATTTTATATATTTTATCACGCTGAGACTAATAGGATCTAAGAAATAGAGGAAAATGTGGAAAAAACGGGGGAATGTATAACGTGAAGGATTATATAGGCTGTTTTTTGTGGACCAATTTGTCTGTGAAATTATATATTTACGTGGGAGAAGCCGCGCGGAACGTCTAGTAATAATATAAAAGTTCCCTATTATTTATTTATGGATCTAGCAAGCCAATTTTTATCTATTTACTTTATCTCATTTGATTTTCGCCATTTTGGCGCTGATTGCAGTAGTGCGAGGGAAATTAACTAATTGGATAATTGCGATCAATAAATAAATATAGAACGTTTGAATACATTTTTTTATTGGGGTGGAGTAGGAAAGGTATTTATAAATAATAAAAATATATGTGCGATACTTTAACATTATATTTTATTAGTTACCGTTACACACTTACAGTCTCTCAAGACAGAGTAGACGCTGAAATAAATTTTCCAAACATAATCACGATCAAATGGTAGTTTTTGCGCCTTGTATTTTCACAGAGAACGTTTGTACACTTCAAATAGTAACGGCAAGCGGTAGTAGCAATTTTCGGACGCCAACCAGGCTTTTCAATTTTTTTCAACCATAATTCCAGTCTTCCTTCGTCAGACGGTAACCTGTCAATTATTTTAAGAGCATAATAATATGTATTTGATAATAAAAATCGGTTATCGGAGATTTCAATACAATTATTATAGATATCGATAAGTTTTATCGACAGAAAACTCCAGCACTATTGAATTAACTTATTATTGAACAAAGGTAAATATGTGGTGAATACGGTATAATAAGATTAGTGCCACATTTTTAAGTGCCTATAATATCAATAAAAGTTTAATATCGTAGAAATTAGCTGTTAAAATCACTTACTTGTGAAATGTAACCCCACATCCCTTTTGTACTGTGTTTTACATAACATACACTCTTTCATAGTTTTACTTACTTATTTATTTACCACTTATTTATATATTGCTTAATCGCGTAAAACCTTTTAAAACACTTTAAAACACGAAAACAATTCAAACGATTAAGCCATAGACAAATATAATACATACATGGTTACCAATGGTTACGTCAAATTTAATTCTCATCCCGAATAATGGGGGCGCTGATTCCGCTTCAAATAGGCACAAAAATCAAGTGGGTATCATCGATCCAGCGTACTTGCATATTAGAGATCAGTGTTAACCACCCATACACACCCCGAATACATCACTGATAATACTTCAGGGTGTGTATGGGTCCCCTATATAGAGTTTGCTGTGAAAGTGTTAGCGCTCTAAGAGTAACTTTATTTTAAATATGATTTTTAGAACTAACTTAATTTGAACAAATTTACGCTTTTCACCCCCTTACAACCCTTTTTTCCAGTTAAAAAGTAGCCTATGTCATTTCTCAGGCTTTAGACTATCTGTGTTCAAAATTTAATTACAATCGGTTCGGTAGTTTTGGCGTGAAAGCGAGACAGACAGACAGACAGACAGAGATAGTTTCGCATTTATAATATTAGTATAGATATGGGCAAACTTATGACGCCGCGCTGTCGTGCTTGCCCATACAAATCACAAAAGAAATCACTTTCAGCGGTACTACTTTGGGACTGTACTTGATTGGGACAACATTTTTTCGTGAACTACGATGGACGACGCCGCTGTGGCCGGCCTCGAAAGATGACGCGATGAGATCATACATACGAGCCAAGGGCCTTACAACGAAACCGTTTAGAGACTCAAACAATCGAACGAGAATGCCGCGTCCCACAACAACGTCATTTCACGTTTGTTAGAGATTCGTGTAATGCTAAGCAGCGGCGTGCACAAGATTTTGACACTGGTAATGCAGCGATATCGGTTCAGTAGTTTTGGTGTGAAAGCAAAACAGACAGACAAACGGACAAAAAGAGATATTTTCGCATAAATTATAATAATAGTGTGGATATAAATTAAAAACTATGTTTTCTAAACTATTAGTATAATTACGTTCTGTTATGAAGAAATAAAAAAAAACGCCATCTGTTGTCACGCGTTGGAACTACAATGAGAGTTTATTTCATCGAAACCCATGGAAATATACCAATTACCATACAACATAATATTGTGCGCTAAGCTAAAATAAATAAAAACGCCATCTATTGTTACGTATTAGAAATACAATGTGAATTTATTTTCATCGATATTTCCATGGAAATTAGATAATATATTTTTGCCTCATCAAAATGTAGCCTATGGCTCTCTCAGGCTCTAGACTAACTGTGTACAAAATTTTATTACAATCGGTTCATTAGTTTTGGCATGAAACAAAACAAAACAAAAACTTTTTCTTTTACAACTTTTTCATTTTTATATCTAGTATATTTTAAGTACTCACCTAATCAGCTTAACTTTTGTCTTTTCACATAATCAAGGTTCCGGTTACTTGAGATCCGATCCATAATCCGATGTAAATAAATGCAAAATTTTGGCCACCACAAATTATCTTATCCAAGTGAGTGATAGTTATGAATGTACGCAATTATTAATGTTAATCTTTCAGGCCCCGCGCGAGCACCGGTGATCGCGAGAACAAAAGAATACAATGGGAATTCCTAGAACCTCCGATCGAAGGATTAAACTGTTAAATATCATACAAACTTTCAAATATTAAAATCTAAAATATTCTTAGAAAACTATAAAACCAAAAATAATAATATAATATAGTACTAACAGTGCTCGATCACATGAAAAAAGTAAATGGCCTCCCAAAACACAGAAAATTTCATCTATGTAAAATGTAAACAAATATTATAAACCTCACAAAACAATAATGCATAATGTACATATTATACGTAATTAGTTAGATTTGCGTCTATTCATTTTACTCGGATTATATCCGATTGCCCACGACTATTCACGAGTAGTTCCGATCGCCGTCGGCATGGATGGCGCGGGCGCCCGCGCCGGCCGCGGCGCCAGTGATACCATTGAATTTCAACCAGAACTCCCCAACTATTATTTAAATATATTATTTATTACTTGGGGTACTTTCCACTGAGAGATCAAAACGCTGAAAATACTACTTCAGCCGACCGCAATTATTGTTTGCGACAAAAACGTCACTCATAATGTCATTATTTATATAAAAACAGTAATAAAAACCAAATAAATATACATTTTTGCTTAAAAAATTTCACGCCCATGAATATAATATAATATTTTTACTCCCTAAAATACGCACTATATATTTAATTTTTCCCTACTAAAAGTGGGATATCCCCATAGTTGGCAACACTGCTGGGGTCTTCCGCAGAGCTTGCAGTACAATAATCGCATTCGATATTCATGGTTGTGTGCGTTTTCGGCTGTGCACGGACACACTCACACATACGCGCAAGGCAGGCACCTCAACACTGAGCCTATCTTGACCTCTCGTGAACCCGTTCGCGCGTGTACCTGATTACATGTTGCTATTTTATAAATTGAGGCGTTTTAAATGTGTATTATTTATTTTTTTACTATATTTTTTACTATTATTATTAAAAAATTAACGTCATGAGTCATTTAAAAAGTACGAAAGTTAAATTAAAATATCTGTTATCTGTGAATGGCAAGCACTGCCTTTTTGCCTATAAAGACTGCACGCCCATGATGCTAAGTACTCACATACGGTTTTGCTCGATAGTTTTACTCCGAATCGAAGGAAATGACATATTTGACATATTTAATTCCATCGAGCCGTCTCGAAGCGAGCCTTCGAGCTGTCAGTTTTGCGGTCACAATACACGGTGGTCATTGCTCGATTTGGAGTAAAACTATCGAGCAAAACCGTATGTGAGTACTTAGAATAATACGCAGATAATGTATACGAATCGTTCTATCTATTTCTTACTGTCAAATGTCAATAATGTAAAACAATACTCACGACAGGCGTCATGCGGAAGGGATGGTCGTCTCTGAAGTAGTGGGGGTTGAGTATACGGCGCGGCGCCCACCGCCCGCGGTAGTTCGGGTTGGAAATCAGCGGGGCGCGCCACGGACCCTGCAATGTCACAATATTCATAAACCATCTTACTAACAAACATAATATATACGCAGCGTTTCAAAATCCGCTGTTTTCAATGTGCCAGACCCTGTATTCGCTGTGTAAATTATTTTATTAGTAAAGAAAGTAACTTTTATTATAAGAGTTTAAAAATTATCCGGACTTACTGTGACTTACCCTGAAGTCATAGAGTAAGTCGGGTAATTTTTAACCGGGCACCATGGCTGTGTAAGGTGCCAGAATGGAGTGGAGGGTGTACCTTGTATTTGGGGTTGGGAGTCCCTGCAGTTTAGGTGGGGGGTGTTCCTGCAGTTTAGGTTGGGGGTGTACTTTGTATTTGGGGTTGGGTGTCTCTGCAGTTTAGGTGGACTGTGTATCTTGTATTTGGGGTTGGGTGTCCCTGCAGTCTAGGTGGAGGGTGTACCATGTATTTGGGTTTGGGTGTACCTTGTATTTAGGGTTGGGTGTCCCTGCAGTGTAAGTGGACGGTGTATCTTGTATTCGGGATTGGGTGTCCCCGCTGTTTAGGTGGAGGGTGTACCTTGTATTTGGGGTTGGGTATGGCCGGCGGGCGCCACTCCCCGCAGCCGGGCGCGGCGGCGCAGCGCGGGTTGTCGATGAGCGGCGCCTCCCACGACCCGTCCATTTCCTCGTCCCAGTCGTCAGGCTTCTTGGCTTCCGGGTCTGGAGTCAACAATTACAATAAACTACTGGTCGTAATTTGACCATAAATAATGTCAAGTTTTGTTTGAAATTCGATGAAGACAACTATACATAATCTACTTAATAATATTCATAATTCATAATTTGATCACAGACTTTCAACCATAAACAAAAGAGTATAAAGGTACAAGTTGGAAGCCGGCTACATGAAGCGACAGCAGACGACGTGTCGTCGCGACACTGCTGGTTTCTATGTATTTCTATGAATAAGTGTCGCTAGCTGCCAACCGGCACCTTAATGCGTGTGTGACTGTCATGTCATGTCAAAAACGTGGTAATTTTTTATTTGATAAAATAATAAATTATAAAAGAGTTTTTTAATATTGGCATTTGGCACTTCTAAACTATAAGCATAGCTATAAGCGTGCAAAATTTCATATTCCTCCGTCAGTGCGTTTTTCGTAAAAAAGACGTTCAAAAAATATTTTGATTACGTATTCGATTCTCGATTGAATTTATTAAATATATGTTTAGGATTATTTTTCATTGATTTTTTTTACATTTATCGACGGCAATCGACGGCTAACGTCGACTGCCGTCGACAAGTGCCGTCTGTAAGCGCTTTTACCGGGAATATTCTCCGGTTCGTTGTCGAGCCAGCCGTCGGGTTTCATCGCGTTGGGGTCGAGTATCTGAGCTGGCTCCGTCTCGTCCCAGTCATCAGGTTTCACTGCTGTCGGGTCTACAATCTGAAAGATATTTATGAAACACAACGCTCAAAAATAAAAAAACTTGAGAGGTGTCAAGGGACACCCGGATGGAACGAAGTTATAAAAAAAGAGAGAGAGAGAGAGAGAGACAGAGAGACACACGCGCTACTGCACGGCTTAGTGTCTAAACACACTAGGTTGAATTATGCCGGCGTAATTTCCGTGGTCGAAATTACGTTCCGCCGCATCCGTCTGATACGACACACTATGCCGAAATTCCGTCGCGAGCCGAACTTCCGTCGCGAGCCGAACTTCCGTCGAGCCGAGTCAAGCGTAAAGTTCGGCAGCGATTCGGCGGTAATGTTTTGTTAAAGTTTGGATGTATGTATGGATGTTCGTTCGTTCGCATCGCGTTCCGTCCGTATTTTGTATGCATTTGAAACGCGGCGTAAACGCGGCGGCATTTACGCCGGCGTAATTCAGCCTAGTGTGTTTAGACACTTACAACTATAGCAAAAAGCACAGACATAGATAAGATAGATACCGCATGTCCTGCGAAGTACATACACATGCGGTATCTATATTGATCTATGTATATTCTATGCTGTGGCAAAAAGTGTCGTGTCGTAACAACTTCGTATGATTTTTTTCCGTCTAGCCCTCTTTCGCAACGCGAGATAAGGAACTTTGTTCCAAAAACTATATATTATAGTAACAATATTTTATTCTTGTCTTTCAAGTTTCAAAACTTTTTAACATGTTAAACACATTTTGACATCAGTTTTTAAACACAACTTAGCCGGCCCCTAGACGAGCAATTATTGTCAATATCTTGCCTCAATTTTATTGAAGTTTAAGTGACAAATAGATTGAAGGCGCGCGATTTTCAATATCAACCCTATACTGTCAATAATATTACGCAATACGTGATATTGACAATAAAATTGCTAAACGAGCAAAAATAGGCGATAAAGGGCCGGGTTAAAAATGTGATGATAATATTATGTCATAATTAGAAATCGAAACTTTCTACTTTTTTTTAGTTGAAACGTCACAATGTAGATCATGACCTTGACGGTTGAAGTGCATTATAAGACAGCAGTTACCTATAATCTGACATAGGCAATAAGAAGATGTCCCACCGCGCCACCAATGTTACAACGCACAAGGATTTTGGCTTTAAAAAAAACTATTTTGAGTTTTGATGCACACGTCTAGCGCGGATGGATACAGGATGGAGTGTGTCGGACGAGGAATGCAACCGAAGCTGCTACACAAAGGAAATGCTGGATAGGTAGGAAAGGGGCTGACTAAGGGATGTTAGGGTGCGTCCACGGCGATCAGATCCCCGATCAGATCTCCGTCGCGTATCATCGAAGCGTGTCAAAATGATACGCGTATCATGATACGCCCCGATCGCTATTAACCGCGTATCTAATACATGCCGTATCAAATATATTAAATATATGGCACTGTTAATTATTTGTGTATTAATCCTTCGATCGGAGGTTCTAGGAATTCCCATTGTATTCTTTTGTTCTCGCGATCACCGGTGCTCGCGCGGGGCCTGAAAGATTAATATGCGATTAGAAGACAAGAAACATAAATGTATAAATACTGGTTAAAGATTATAGAAATACGGATTGAAGTTTATTATATAATTAAGTTTTAGTGATGTAGGTTAGTTTTGTGTATTGATAAGTAATAAGTTAAGAGGTAATTATGTAAAGAGCGCGTACCCGCCAATAAACTTTTTAGTTTGGCGGGAAACTAGTTTTAAGCCAATTTTGTATTTTTATTTGGAATAAACGATTTAAAAAAAATACTCGCATGATCGGCAGAATGATCTAAAAGGCGTCCACACTATGACACGCATACTTGATACGGCGCGATGATCGCGACGGAGATCTGATCGCGCAAATGATACAAATGTGGACGCACCGTTACATCCATACTAATATTATAAATGCAAAAGTGTGTCTGTCGGTCTGTCTGTTGACTGTTACCTCTTCACGCTCAAACCGCTGAACCGATTTGGCTAAAATTTGGTATGTATACTTTAAGTCTCAGGAAAGGACATAGAATACTTTTCTATCCCGGAAAAATGCACGGTTTCTGTGTGATAAACAAATTTTAGCGCAACGGAGTTGCGAGCTTCATCTAGCAAATACTAAAGCTATAACAATAGCTTTAGTATGTGCTAGATACGCCTCCGTGGTCCAGTGGTTCAGAGCTCGGCTCTTGACTCGGAGGTCGTGGGTTCGATTCCCGCGTTGGGAACATGTTATTTCCAAGTTTGGTTAGGATAATGCAGGCTGATCACCTGATTGTCTGACAAGTAAGATAATCCATGGGTCGGATGGGCATGTAGAAAGTCGGTCCTGCGCCTGATCTCTCGCCAGTCGTGTCGGTCTGCCGTCCCACTGGGTTATGAGAATAAAGGAATAGAGAGTGCTCTTGTGTACTGCGCACACACTTGGGCACTATAAAATTACTCCTGCGTAGCTGGCCTGGTTCCAATGAAACCGGCCACCGTCACCGAAACCGGTGTGGGAGCTATAACAATACCTTCTCTCTCTCATCCCAGTCCTCTGGTTTCCTGTCTTCGGGGTCATCAATCTCCTCAGGCGGGTTGACAGGGGGAGTGAAGTCCTCCAGCAGTGAGCCGGCGTTGGCCTCCTTGTTGTCAACCAGCACGGTGAACGTGTTGTCCGGCCGCACTATCAGCGTGTACAGATGCGGCTCCTTGTCCTTGTAGATGTCGTCCAGGCGTTGGCTGAAACGTAAATTTTTAATTTAAATAAAAATAAAAATAGCCTTTATTTTCTACTATAGTTTTACAAGCATGATTCATAGTTAACAATTATATTTAATATTAAGTAGTAGTCGCCTCTATGGCGTAGGCCTCTCCTAAATTCTTCCAGCAGTTTTTATCCCGTGTCATTCTCATCCATAGGGGTCCGCATCTCTCGTTAAATATATCTCTCCATCTTTTATTTGGTCTTCCTTTTTTCCTTTTCCTATCTCTTGGTACCCACTCTGTTAAACGTTTGGTCCATTTGTTTCCTGCCTGTCTGCATATGTGTCCTGCCCAGTGCCACTTAAGTAGTCTTGTTCTTTTTCTCACGTCTATTACCTTTGTTGCCTTCCTTATGCTTGCATTATTGACCTTGTCTGACAATTTGAGGCCGAACATACTTCTTTCCATTTTTCTCTGACAGATGGCTATGCTTTCCTCGTCTTCTTTTCTTAGGGACCACGTCTGACAACCATATGTTAAGCATGGCAGTATTGCAACTTCATAAACTTTTTTCTTTATTGTTATGTTCATATTTTTATTTTTCATGATTTCCTTTAGTGACCAATTTTTCTTCCAGCTTAAAGTGATTCTCCTTTTTATTTCCTTTTCTGTGTTGCTTTCAAAAGATACTAGCTGCCCTAAGTAAATATATTCTGATACATATTTTATTTTTTCATTCTCTACTATTATTTCAAAAGGTTCCCCGTTGGTTAGAATTTTGGTTTTTGATTTATTCATTAACAATCCTTTCTTTCGACTTTCTAATGCCAGTTCTGTTATCATTCTTTCTAATTCAATAGGGTTCTCTGCAAAAATGACAATATCATCTGCAAAGCGTAAGTGGCTTAACAGTTCTCCATCAATCCTTACTCCTCTCTTATCCCAGTCCAGTTCTCTAAAGATGGATTCGAGGACAGCAGAAAATTTTTTGGGGACAGAGGGTCCCCTTGTCTCACCCCTTTTGAATTGGGAATTCTTCACCTTCACTTTCTAGTCTTATTTTGGACTTACACTTTTTGTTGATATTTTTAGTAATGTTGACATATTTTTCTTCGACACCTTGTTAAATAAGTGCTGTCCAAATAGCTTCGAAATGTAGAGAATCAAAAGCTTTTGTATAATCTATAAAACACATGTATAAAGTTTTCTTATATTCTTTTGATTTTTCTATTAGTTGTGTTATTACTTGTATGTGATCTATAGTGGAGTAGTTTTTTCGAAAGCCTGCTTGTTCAGGGGGTTGGTTTTCTTCAAGTATTTTCGTTAATCTTCCCAGCAAGATCTTAGCGAAGATTTTATATAAGTTTGTCATTAGACTTATTGGTCTGTAATTACTGAGATCACTTCTATCTCCTTTTTTAAAAATTGGTGGGGCGTTGCTTCAGTGATAAAGATGTGGTTAAAAAGCAGTTGGAGGGGTCTTAGCAGTGCAGGAGATAGGGTTTTTAAAACTTCATTTACAATATTGTCGTTTCCGGGTGCTTTATCATTTTTCTGCGTTTTAATTAGTTTTGTTATTCGTAGGTTTTAATAGCGTTTTCGATTTCTGTCATAAGAATTTTTGGCACATCTGTGTTTTCATCTATAGCGTTTATTGTTCTAAGTCTTTTGTTATTAAGTAAACAAGGGCTATTTGTATCTGTGTAGAGTCTTTTGTAGAATTCTGTCGCTTCTTTAATGATACCTGGGCCTCTTGATTTCACAATACCTTTTTGGTCTTTTAAATGTCCTGTCCATTCAGATTTCTCGTTCAACTCTTTATAGGCTCTACGAAGAGCACCTTTACATTATTTATAAATTTTTCTAAGGTGTTTTGCCTCATTTCTTTTTTATATTTCGATTTATTAATTTGCTTATTCTAGTGATTTCGTGCCTTATTTGTTTCGTTCTATCCTTCGCATATAGTTCTTTCCTTTGCTTTAATAGTTCCTTAGTTTCTTCGTTGATATATCCATTTAAGCTCTTCTTTTCCTTAGGCAACTGTTTCAAAAACTCTTTTATTTCTTGTTCTAGTTTGTCATACTGGTTTTGTACTTCTTTGTGTAAGTTTATAGCATTTATAAATTTTTCTTCCCAGTGTGTATAGTCTTGTTCTGACATATTTGTGTGTATATTTCTCGAGTAGTTGAGGGGTTTTACAAATTTCCTACGAGGTTTTGTATTTAACATTATTTCACATCTAATCATTTGATGGTCAGTGTTGAAGTTTAGACTTTTTATTATGTCAAAACTTTTTATGCTTTGACAATACAAAACACACATTTGACAAGTTGTCAAATGTGTGTTTTGTATTGACGCTGCCGCTTCGCAGTCGCGTGGTCGCGTAGGTTTGTGCAAAGCATTATGCTTCGTGGTTGATTTGTAAGCATGTAGTCGATCTCGTTATGGTGTAAGCCAAGGCTGCTCAACCTTTTTTACAGTGGGGCCAAACGGTAGATTCCGATATTTATGACGGGCCATTAACTTAGGCTTAATTAAATATAATACCAATCAAACTTCAGTGGGTTATATAAGCATAAATTTATTTTTTGATATTAAGTAACGAGATTTTTGCAGTTGTATGTCTTTTAACAATAATTTATTTATGTTGGCTGATAAATCTGATGTTGACAGTAGCAACAAGTCAGAAAATATATGTTGCTCAGAATGATGTGCGGTATTTTTTTTAACATAATAAAGGTCTGAAAACACTTTTTCACAGACATAATATAATTATGTTGATCCAAAACTACATAAAAACTGTAACGCTAGATCAGTTGTTGCAGGAAAGTCTTCTTTTGGTACCAATTTCCAGAAATCTGCAAAGTCTTCTGAAGAATTTTGAGGTTTCGATGACACTTTTTCGACAAAAAGGGTTTTCAATGATTGATGATTTTGCAGTTCAACGAGTTCTAACTGAATATTGGCAGGGTAACTAACTATGTCAGTCAAACTGATTAAGAATGGATTTATGAAAATTTGTATATTATCCTTCGCGGCAGCCAACTAGGCGGGATTCCTCAGTTTGGCGGGATATTCAAAACTTCCTTGTGCGGGCCATTTAAAATTCTTTCGCGGGCCATAATGTGGCCCGCGGGCCTGGGGTTGAGCAGCCTTGGTGGCCATTTGGGGAACGCCATGTCCATTTTTTGTGGGGTTTACAAGGAAATATGCTGTTGATGAAGGAAAAATTATTTTCTAAAGCGAACTCTACTAGTTTTTGACCGTGTGGACTTCTTTTTCCATGTGCGTGTGGTCCCACATTCTTTTCCTCATTCTTTTGAGCTCTGCCTATTTTGGCGTTAAAATCTCCTAGTAAGATGATATTTTTAGTGTGGATGGAGTCTAGAGCAGCTTGTACTGTATCATAAAATTTTTCTATTTCCTCTTTAGTGCATATTTCTGTAGGGGCATATAGTTGCACAAAGGACCATGCAGAGTTGTCAGGGGCCTGCATTTCTAGTAGGGCTACACGGTCGGAAAAGCTTTTCATACTAATTATGTTATTCTTATGATGCTTTTTAATTAGAAATCCCACTCCATTTTTTCCTTTTGTACCAGATGTATGGAAGAAGATAAAGTCAGTGTATTCTTCTATCTTTTCTTCTCCTCTTCTGATTTCACACAACTCCATAACGTCCCACTTAATTTTCTTAATAGCGTATCTTAGTTCCTCAATTCTACAGTCGGAGAGTAATGTTCTTACATTAAGGCTCGTCACATTGAGACTTGATGGTTTTTGTTTTTTGTCTGATTCCTTGTTATGATTGTGATTTAGGAGGCGGTGGTCTGACTCCTCCACGGTGACCGGCTTGGAGGACAAATTTTTAATTTACTATTATTATTATCAACCTTTATTTTGTCTTCACCATAGTCTTGGGGAGTGGAGTAGAGGGGCCAGAGACAGACGAGAATGGAAGAGGCTAGAGGAGGCCTTTGTCAAATGCCAATCAGAAATTGATAAACTAACTAGACAACTAACATAGTATTTATCTATACTATCTATACTAATATTATAAAGCGAAAGAGTTTGTTTGTTTGAACGCGCTAATCTCAGGAACTACTGGTCCGATTTGAAAAATAATTAATATTGTTGTAATTCTGCAATAAAGGCTATGTTATTATCATTATTATTATAGTCTTGGTGAACATAATCATATAATATATGCAGCATTATCTTTTTTATTGGAGGAAAATTATACTGTTTTAACGCGAGCACGGAGCAGCGTGCAACTTCTAAAGGTGGGTTTACACCAAAAGAACATAGAGCAAGGACAGCACAAGAACATTCTTTCGTATTCGTTTAGTGTAAACTATAATTCGTTACAACATACTTTAGATCGTTTACACCAATCGAATCAACAAGAACATCAAGAATAAGAATTTTTGCTCTATAGATGAGAATCATATAGCTCCGTTTAGACCAAACGAGCGAATGCTCATTACTCATTCGTCAACGATAAGTAGTAGGGTTCACACTACACTCAAAGAATATATAAACTACGTAACAACTACACTATGTCTGACTGTGATAGCGATATTGTGATTTCAAGTGATGTATTTATTGTTATAACGCAATTAATGAAAAAGAAAAGAAGGAAAAGAGGTTGGTGGGTGACGAATTTAATAAAAGAAGAATACTCGATAATTTAAAAAACCCGCCAAAAAGTAAAATATTTCAAGAACACTAGAATCCCTTTGAAAAGACCGCCTCGAAGAGCGAGCACGTCCGAACACGAAAGAACGCTCTAGGCAATTGCTCGAGCGCTCTTGCGTCGTTTACACCAAACGAGCGAGATTCTTAGAGCATTCTACCTATTTACCGCCGAACACGTGGCGAACACACTAGAACAACGAAAGAATGATCGTTGTTAGTTTACATCAAAAGAGCTTTACTAGAATGAGCATTCGCTCGTTTGGTCTAAACGGAGCTTAATAAAAACTGTGATAGTTCTGCTTTTATTCTTGATATCAAATTATCTGGGCTCCTGTGGACTGGCATATTCTTTTCTAAACCTAGCCTAAACAGGACTAGACGCTAATCAAACTCACGTGGGTTTTTTGGCGTGTTTCTCCTCGATGGTCCCGTTCTTGGGGTTCTGGTGTCTGAATATGAAGTGCAGTTTGTTGTCGTTGCCGCACTTGTCTGGCCCGAACATGATGGTGTACGGCGTCTGGTCGTGGAAGCGGCGCAGGTCGGCCACCGAGTTGGTCCCTCGAGACAGCAGCTTGATGTACGCGCCGCCGCAGTTCTGTCCCTCCTGTGAACAGACAAATCCATATTAATATTATAAATGCGAAAGTGTGTCTGTCTGTCTGTCGGTCCGTCTGTCTGTTACCTCTCCACGCCCAAACCGCTGAACCGATTTTGCTGAATCTATACTAATATTATAATTATAAAGCGGAAGAGTTTGTTTGTTTGTTTGAACGCGCTAATCTCAGGAACTACTGGTCGGATTTGAAAAATTCCTTCAGTGTTAGCCCATTTATCGAGGAAGGCTATAGGCTATATTTTATTACGCTAAGACTAATAGGAGCGAAGAAATAGAAGAAAGTGTGGAAAAAACGTGGGAAATTATTTGAAAGGGATTATTTGAACGCGCTAATCTCAGGAACTACTGGTCCGATTTGAACAATTCTTTCAGTGTTAGATAGCCCATATATTTTAGCACGCTAAGGCTAATAGGCTAATAGCGAAGAAATAGAGGAAAATGTGGAAAAAACGGAGGAAATACTGGACCAATTTTTATGTTATTTGGCACACATGAAGAATATACCACGTGAAAGGACATAGGTTTCTTTTTTTGTGCGGAAAAATGTACGGTTTCCGTGACATTCCTTAATTACGCGGGCGAAGCCGCGCGGAACATCTAGTAATATTATAAATGCGAAAGTGTGTCTGTCTATCTTTTACCTCTTCACGCTCAAACCGGTGAACCGATTTTGCTGAAATTTGGTATGGAGATACTGAGTCCCGGGAAAGGACATAGGATACTTTTTATCCCAGGAAAATGTACGGTTCCCGTACGATAAACAAATTTTGGCGTAACGCTGTTTTTACGTCATCTAGTGTGTTATAAATAGATGCTTTTAAGTTTAATATTTTACATTAATCGTTTAAGTATTATTATTTAATTGTTTACCTCTCTTTTATACAAGTAAATCCAAATTATTTATATGTACAGTGCAAGAGAAAAATATGTTTGTTTGCATCAAATAGGCTATTGGGGATAACCCAATGTACTATTTTTATCGAGGATTTGCGCACACGAAATTATATTATAAATTTGTACCTACGCATTAACATCTATACTAATATTATAAAGAGGTAAACTTTGTTTGTTTGTTTGTTTGTTTAATTGTAATGAATAGGTTCAAAAACTACTGGACCGATTTAAAAAATTCTTTCACCATTCGAAAGCTACATTATTTACGAGTAACATAGGCTACATATTATTTCGGAAAATGTAGGGTTCCGTAAGATATTTGGGTTTTTCTGACACAAGGTGAAAAAAATCAACCAGAAAATTTACTTATTTTGCGTACGCTGCCTAAACTATAAAAGATAGAACCATACAATGTTCTAAGTAAATGTAGATCTTTTAAATATCTACAAAAAAATCCGCGACAGACTATACCTAACTATGTCAAGTGAGGTACAACAACCATTATTTTATTTAAAAATCTTGATTTTTTTTTACTACATTTAAACGCATTTATTTTACTCATGCTATCAATCTTTATCAAAATGAATTATTTCATCACTAAGTACAGTTTATGTAGATAATGTTTGGTCTTTAAATGATTAAAATTTGACGTTTGGTTTAGAAGTTATGGCGAAATTAAAAATTGCGATTTACGCCCGTTTCGAAGTGGGCACTACCAAGGCGGGGGTGCACAGTAGCGAAGATTATGACCGGCCCTGCAGCTGGTGAATTGGCTCATATACCAAGAATACCAATGATCCCTACTGATTTGCCTATACCCTTCAAAAGGCTCCAATTTCCTGTAAAAAATTATTTTGCACTAACGATAAATATTATGTAAATCCCAGGGCCAAACATTCAAATTAGTAGGAATAGATTTATGAAAAGAATGCTTTGCTCTATCACGAGTCGGGGATCCCGACCATCAGTATATTTTGTTACCTGAAAATAACTTAACGTCAATTAATGTTGTTTACAGAAAAGCTCTACAATAATCGCTTTAGCTATCTATCCTAAAACAACGGGTTGCACTCCGGGACTACCGTCAGAGGTGAAAACTTATTATTAATTATTTAAATATTCTCATCATTAACAACTTTAACATCCACAGAAAGACAATCTGTGCAGCCTGCGGAAAATGACTGCGTCGTCGATGTTTCTGTGAATTGACCTGGGAATCATTTTGCTGACCGTGTCTTTCCTGGGTAGGCTTTTTGCAGCGATAACCGACATCCACGCGGGCGGAGCCGCGGGCGACCGCTATCTATACATTATAATAAAACTGTAGAAATGAAAATTCTGTACATTAAAGATATTCAAAAAATAATGTCACTACATCGCTATAGAAGCCAAAAATGTAGTTAGTTTTTTGTCTGTCTGTCTGTATGTTTGTTCCACTATCACACAAAAACTACTGATTCGATTTGAATGCGGTTTTCGCAGATATATTTGCCTTCTTCCAACTTAACATCTGGTGTATAAAAAATTTTCCCCCCACACCTCTAAAGGGACGAAAGAGGGGGTCAGATTTTGTATATGACTTTTGCTTTAACACGAAAACTACTGATCCGATTTGCATACGGTTTTCACAGATATATTTGTCTTCTTCCGACTCAACATTTGGTGACTAAAAATCCCCCCACCCCACCCCTCTAAGGGAACCAAAGAGGGGGTCAGATTTTGTATCAAACTTTTTTCTTTAATGGACTTTGACATATTATTAACTGTTTTTTCCAACTTAACATCTGGTGTATACAATTTTTCGCCCCACCCCTCTTAGGGGACAAAAGAGAGGGTAAGAATTTGTATCAACTGATGAAGTAGAAATATTTTAAATGGCAAAACAACATTTGTCGGGACAGCTAGTTGTTTATAATTTTGGTCACAGTACAATGACTTTGTGTTTTGAGTCCTATTTAGATACTTTATCTGCGTTTTAAGTCATTGATCTCATGAACAGGATGTGCATATAAATAGAGATTAGGAAGATACAATGTTGGACCATGGCCAATTTACACATCTTTGTGTTATTTATGTAGTGTTTATCTTTTTCTATACAGTCATCCTTAAAACACATTTTGCATGTTCTTGAAAAATATTTTTTTTTAAGATAAATATATTTCTAGAGTCTTGTGCAAATATAAGTATTAAGTATGCTAAAAACAAATATTATGTTTGTAGAGATTTGTATTTGTAGGTACTGTATTATTAACCTTATTCCTAAGACTTGATAAGCCAATTAGTAATGCCACCGTTCTAGTGTAAGGCTTTAACTTGAGACATTAGGCTGAAAGAATAATATGTATGTATTAAATGCTATTTAATAATAATTATACAGAAATTTTTCTTACTAAAGAGCATCTAACTGATGTACATTAGCTTCTAATACGAGTAAGATCTGAACTTATTTCAATAAAATTAAATATTGTAAACATTTCCTAAAAAGGCTCACAGACGCTGAAGCTTTGAAAGAATAGAATGCACTTAAATTTTCTGGTGCATTAATGTGAAAATAATGGACCGTCCGTTATTCACATGGATTTTTTAAAGTATGTTTATTACTACATATTTCTATTCTTCAGATGAGGATATCACATACCTGCATCGTAACTTCATATTGGACAACTAGAGGTTTGTCCTTGAACTCAAAAGGCTTGTTCAACAGAGCTGAGATTGCGGCATGCTTGGCTTCTGTGGTCAACACCAATCCCAGATCATTTTTCAGAATATGTCTTGATGGAGCTTGTATCTACAATAAATTAAAAAGTTTACACAAACATTATTAGCAGATTGAACCAGATGGCTGCGACATATATGTATACCAAATTGTAACGTCAGTGTCACACAAAACATATACAAATACAAAAAAAAAAACTATTGAATAATAGAACATTCAAATATACCGAATTCAAAGTAACACATAAATATGTAAACACAAAATATTATTTTACAAGCACTATTGGACATATCTTACCTCCCATTTTCCATCGTATTTAGCAATATCCTCATCCACTCCCTGTTTTTTGGCTTCTGACACGACCCACTTCTTCTTGAAAGCTGCTTCATCATCAAAATGTTCCGCAAGATACACCTTTTTTGGGTCAATCGTTGGGCTCTCATATGTCTCATCATCTTCAGTCTGCAGAACATAATATCACTCATAATCATAACATCCTTACTTCTATACTAATATTATAAAAGCGAAAGTGTGTCTGTCTGTCGGTCTGTTACCTCTTCACGCCCAAACCGCTGAACAGATATTGCTGAAATTTGGCATGAAGATACCTTGAGTCCCAGGAAAGGACAAAGGATACTTTTTATGCCGGAAAAATGTACGGTTCCCGCGCGATAAACTAATTCTGGCGCAACAGAGTTGCGGGCATCATCTATGTTAGCGACATTTCCAGATATGTATATCTGACGAAAATGTCTCTGGCAGTAAAGATATAGTAATTTTATTATTTCAATTTAATTTTAAATTAACTATATTTATACTTATTTCTAATCAAAGTGAATTAATTAATATTTATAATGTTAGCGACATTTCCGGATGTGTATATCTAACGGAAATGTCTCTGGCAATAAAGGTATGGTAATAATTATTATTTTAAGTTGATTTTAAACTAGATATATTCATGGTTATTTATACTTAAATTATGAATTAATCAATTTTGCAAATATTTATAATAATTACAATGTATTTGTTTAATTTCCGGTTACTGATTGATAGTAAGATTTCTCATTGCAAATATATTAAAATGTAATAGATTTTCATTAAATTACTTAGTTAATATTATAATAATATAGATTAGATTAATAAATAGATGTATTGATTTTATGAATTTATTATTTTTATACAATGTCCGGTACCGCCCACTCTACTCTTCCGGTACATTGTAAGAGTAGAGGTGGCAGTTGCTTTATAAGAAGATGGCTGATTATTTTGTGGCAATTGCCGACTGAGCACGGAAGTGTAAAGAACTTGTAAACTAGAGTGTACTGGTGAATAAATAAAGTGTTTAACAAGTTAACAGTGTGTTTGATATTTGGCTGTCGCCAATATATCAGGAGTGGGATAGAACAGGATATATAAAAATTCCTAAACGCCTACACAAAAAGGATTTAAATTGAAATAAAAACGTAAGTACTGTTTATAATTATAGCATTTTAAGTGGACCTTTTTTTTCTAATGGAATGTAAATAAGTTATATTGATAAAAGATGAATATACTTTTGAATGAATAGAAATAATGAGTTGGAGAAGTATTGAATTTTGAAATGAACTTTTTATTATTTATTTTTTTTTCTTCTCTCTTATCCATAATCCAAAATAAATAAAAAATAAATACACATATATATATTTATTTTTTCTTTTACTTTATTTTAATTTTAATCTTGAAATATATTTTCACGTTTTAATGAATTTTGTCGTGACTTTTTAAATATAAATAATATGTATTTTTTTTCCTTTCTTTTCAAAATAATTGATAAAATTTAAATTTTATGTAATTTTTATTTAAATGCACTTAAAATTAGTGAAATGATTTGAATGAGCTTATAAATACAGAAAGCATGAGTTTTAATTATTATTATTTTTTATATGGAAATTAAGCTTTTAAAATTTGTTTAAGCTCGAAACATGGATCATGAAAATGGCAATACCCGGTGTCAAGGGTTTACTGGAAACAATACCCAAGGTGAAGGGTCTGCTGGAGATGATGCCCGAGGTTCAGGGCCCATTGAGGATGATGCCCGAGGTCAAGGGCCCATTGAGGGTGATGCCCGAGGTCAAGGGCCCATTGAGGATGATGCCCGAGGTCAAGGGCCTGTTAATGATGACTTACAAAATGAGGGATATACTGGTCATGGAAGTGCTCGAGGTCAAGAGCCGCAACACTGGAATGCGACTCGAGGTCAAGGGTTGAGCAATAATGGATCAAGAACTCGGAGTGTATACCGAAATGAGTGTCGCACTCGACATGAAGGAATTTCGGAACCTGGTACGTCTCGCCATGGCGTCAGACAGGATCGTAAAAGGCGGCGACGACGGCAGCGTTCATCATCGGAAGATTCCGACAACCATAGAAGATCGCATGTTAGAAATAATCAGGGAATACAAAGTTACAAAAATAGAGGTAAGCGTAGGTTTTACTATTCTGAACTATCATCATCAAGCGACTCTGATACAGTACCATTTAAAAGTAGACGAACCACTAGTTCTACAGATGATATACTTAACAAATTTTTAACAATAATCAAAGATGTGAGAGGTTCGGAAAAACCCAAAATATCTTATAATAATAACGTTATACCAGAGTTTGATCCCATGACAAAAGAACAAACTATATTAACTTGGATTACTAAAGTGGAAGAGTGTTCAGAAATATATGGTTGGGATGAGAAAGAAACTATACATTATTCTCTTCAAAAATTATGTGGAGTTGCAAAGTCATGGTATCAATCTCTGCCAACGTTATTATATAGTTGGTCTGAATGGAAACGGAAACTTTTAGAATCTTTTCCCTCTCGGGAAGATTATGCCGAACTTCTCACTGAAATGTTAGCTAAAAGAGTTAGATACGGAGAATCTTTGGAGAACTATTATTATGCTAAAATTAATCTTCTTAATCGATGTAAGTTAAGTGGTAAGCAGGCAGTCGACTGCTTACTACATGGGGTAGATGACCGCGCTGTGAGAGTAGGTGCACAAGCTGCGCAATTTGTAGAACCTGAACAAATTTTAAAATATTTCAGATCAGTTAAAGTAGGTAGTTCACGCGAGAATTACGATAACAACAGAAGGAGTAGAGTGGATAGAAATGTTAATGCTACAAATAATAAAACCGTAAATTCTAGGCCAGTAAATAATAATCCTGCAATAAAATGTTTTAACTGTAATCAAAATGGGCATCCAAGTTTTAAGTGTGATAAACCGTTAGTCAAATGTGAAAATTGTGATAGAATAGGTCATTTAGCTTCCAATTGTTACAGAAACAAAACTAATGGGTCTACTAATACAAGTTCTACAGATAAAAACGAGAAATTAGTTTCAGAACTTTGTGTCTCTGATAGTGTCAATGATAAGTATATAATGGACATTTTGGTAAATGGAACACAACTAAAATGCCACTTAGATTTAGGTAGTCAATGTTCATTGATAAGAAAAAGTGATGCAGAATCTCTTAATTTGGAATTTGTTACAAATGTTGAACTGCCTATGCTCAGAGGTATAGGAGCAAATCTTACGAGCCCATTGGGTATGATCATTGCCAATGTTGAGTTACAAAACATTACCGAAAACGTTAATATGTATGTTGTAGAGGATTATGTGCTAAGGTACCCAGTTTTAATAGGACATTCGTTTACTGAAAAACCAGACATAATTATAACTAAAACACCTTACGAAGTAATATTAAAACGCATATCTCAACATCCAAAGGTACACTTACTGTCTCGTGACGATATTGAAATTTCTTTAGGTGAATTACGTACTGTACCTGTTTTATGTAACACACTTGAAAAGGGTTCTATTTTTGTTAACGGGTCCATTAGAGGAAACGAGGGTTATGAATATTATCTTATGCCGGGTAGATATGAAGTTTCAAACAACAGCTGCGCTTTACTTATCCAAAATATTTCGAATAATAAGTTAAATATAAAGAAAAACTTTCTGATTACAAGGGCTACAAATATTAATACGCCAATTCTAAACGCTTGTGAAGTAACTATTAGTGCTATCGAAACTAATGATAAAATAATGAATTGTAATCCAGATTTAACAAATGAACAGCGTCATGCACTCCAATGTCTATTGTCTGAATATAAATGTTGTTTCTCGAGTGGCCTTAGTGACTTAGGATTTACAAATTGTACAGAAATGAAGATTGAATTAAGTGATTCAGATCCTGTCGTATATCGGCCATATAGGCTTTCGTATTCTGAAAGATCGCTAGTTAGGGACATGGTAAAAGAAATGCTGGATAATAATATAGTCAGGGAATCTTCTTCTCCGTATGCAAGTCCAATTGTTCTCGTTAAAAAGAAGACTGGTGAAAAACGTTTGTGTGTTGACTATCGCGCTTTGAATAGAAAAACAAAAAAAGAACACTACCCCTTGCCTCGTATAGAGGATCAATTGGACTTGCTGGCGGGTAACAATATGTTTACTTCACTTGACTTAGCGTCAGGTTACTACCAAATACAAATCGAAGAAAACTCCCGACATAAAACGGCATTTGTAACACCGGATGGCCAATTCGAATATAATCGCATGCCTTTTGGTCTAGTGAATGCGCCGTCCGTTTTCCAACGAACAATGAACAAAATTCTTGCAGATGCTAAAATTAAGTACGCTTTGATTTACATGGATGATATATTGATTCCGTCTAAAGATTTTCAAGAAGGTTTAGCTAGATTAAAAGAAGTATTAGAACTGTTAAAACGTGGTGGACTAACACTTAAAATGAACAAATGTCAATTTTTCCTTAACGAAATAGAATTTTTAGGATTTGAAGTTAGCTCTAAAGGTATAAAGCCTGGTTCAAGGAAAACGGACGCCGTTTCAAAATTTCCGAAACCTAGAAACCAACATGAGTTACGTCAATTCTTAGGTCTATCAGGTTTCTTTAGACGATTCATTCATAATTATGCAATAATAGCTGCCCCGTTGACAGACTTGTTAAAAAAGAATCACGATTGGGTTTGGGACGCTTCAACAGAAAAATCGTTTCAACAAATTCGTGAAAAACTTTCTAAGCGACCATTGCTTGCTTTGTATGATCCAAAAGCTGAAACACATTTACACACGGATGCCAGTAAACATGGCTTAGCTGGTATCTTACTACAGCGCAATGACAAAGGTATAATGCAACCAGTTTCTTACTTTAGCAGAAAAACAACCGCAGATGAACAAAAATATCACTCTTTTGAACTAGAAACGCTAGCCATAATTGCTTCATTGAACCGATTTCGAGTTTACCTCCTAGGAATTCCTTTTACTATACAGACAGACTGTAATGCCGTCCGGTCAACTCTTCTTAAAAGAGACTTAATTCCGCGAATCGCTAGATGGTGGATTCAATTACAAGAATTTGACTGCACAATAGAATATAGGCCGGGATCGAGAATGTCACATGTAGATGCGCTCAGTCGCAATCCAGTAGGATTAGCAATAAATGAAAATCACGTTTTTGATGTTTTAAGTATAGAAACTAACGAACAAGATTGGATAGTTACGGTACAAACTGCAGATGACGATATTGCAAGGATTAAGGATATTTTGAATAATTCAGATACTGCTGATGTAATTGATATAGTTAAGAATTTTAAGTTAAAAAATGGTAGATTATATCGAATTGTGGGTGACGAAATAAAGTGGGTTGTCCCTAAAGGAGCGAGATGGCAGATTCTAAAACGGAATCACGATGACGTAGGGCATTACGGTTACGAGAAAACTCTAGAACGCATAAAAAAGAATTATTGGTTTAAACGAATGAGGCGATTCGTAAAAAAATATGTGTCCGCATGCCTGGAATGTGCTCATCATAAAGCACCCGGTGGTAAACGCGAAGGTGAGCTACATCCAATCGAAAAGCTAAATATACCTTTTCATACAGTGCATGCAGACCATCTTGGGCCATTCGTTAAAAGTAAGACGGGAAACTGTTATTTATTAGTGCTCATAGACAGCTTTACTAAATTTATAAATATTACACCGGTCAAAAATACTAAGTCATCTACAACAGTAAAAGTTTTGAAAGATCACATTAGTTTCTTTGGAGTTCCGACACGTCTCATAACTGATCGAGGTTCGAGCTTTACCAGTAAAGTTTTTAAAGATTTTATTATAGAGTGTGGGATAAAGCACGTCCTCAACGCAGTCGCAACTCCAAGAGCTAACGGACAAGTTGAAAGGTTTAACCGAACCATAACGGAAGCGTTAGCTACTTCTAACGACGGATTCGACGAAAAAGCCTGGGACGAACGAATATACGATATTCAGTTAGGTATTAACACCACTGTCCATAAAACTACACAGAAATCTCCTTCTGAGCTTTTATTTGGATTTAACTTAAACCACAAAGCCCAGGGCATATTGAATTCTGTAATAAACGATACTCTTAACGTTATTCCTTCGAACGAATTAGAGTCAATTCGGAATGAAGCTTCTGAAAAAATAAAAGAACAGCAAAAAAAAGATAGAGAATATTATAATAATAAAAGGAAGCCTAGTAAAAATTATAAAATGGGAGATTTAGTGCGCATAGAAAAACAAGTTCCTCGTGACGGTCAATCTCAAAAATTGGTAGTTAAATATCAAGGGCCATATCGCATAGTAAAAGTTCTCCAAAATGATAGGTTTTTGGTTGAGGACACGCCGTTGTCTCGTAAAGGTCGTCGTTATGAAGCAATTGTAGCTATTGATAAGATGCAGCCGTGGGTTAGTTTTGACAGAGACTTCGACGATGATAGTTCGGATAAAAGTGATAATGATAGTGACAAAGATGTTAATGACAGTTTAGTTACTGATAAAATAATAAATGAGAATGATAATAGTAATGATAAAGATTATAATGAAAACAATAATGATAGTGACAAGGATGTTAATGATAGTTTAGATACTGATAACATTATAAATAATAATGAAAACAAGGATAATAATGAAGAAGACTGTAATTAAACAAATGTATATTTGGGGATGTAATTTGTTTCGTAGTCATTTACTAGTGATTTTATTTTTGTAATATAAAATATATATTTTTTTTTTTTTTAAGCACGAGAGGACTCGTGCTAGAGCAGGAAGGCCGAGCTGTTAGCGACATTTCCAGATATGTATATCTGACGAAAATGTCTCTGGCAGTAAAGATATAGTAATTTTATTATTTCAATTTAATTTTAAATTAACTATATTTATACTTATTTCTAATCAAAGTGAATTAATTAATATTTATAATGTTAGCGACATTTCCGGATGTGTATATCTAACGGAAATGTCTCTGGCAATAAAGGTATGGTAATAATTATTATTTTAAGTTGATTTTAAACTAGATATATTCATGGTTATTTATACTTAAATTATGAATTAATCAATTTTGCAAATATTTATAATAATTACAATGTATTTGTTTAATTTCCGGTTACTGATTGATAGTAAGATTTCTCATTGCAAATATATTAAAATGTAATAGATTTTCATTAAATTACTTAGTTAATATTATAATAATATAGATTAGATTAATAAATAGATGTATTGATTTTATGAATTTATTATTTTTATACAATGTCCGGTACCGCCCACTCTACTCTTCCGGTACATTGTAAGAGTAGAGGTGGCAGTTGCTTTATAAGAAGATGGCTGATTATTTTGTGGCAATTGCCGACTGAGCACGGAAGTGTAAAGAACTTGTAAACTAGAGTGTACTGGTGAATAAATAAAGTGTTTAACAAGTTAACAGTGTGTTTGATATTTGGCTGTCGCCAATATCTAGTACTACATAATATAAAATAAAGTTGCCTAAACTGCTACTTAGGCCTTATACACTATACTGTGGAGTCTAATACCTTTTTTAGCAATTTACAGTGATACTAAGGAAAGGTAAAATTGCATGACATAACTGGAACAGTTTGCTTTAACTACTTTTAACCTACCGCTACTTGTCTTTTACTAGCTAATAAACATACTGGTTCCCAATTACTAGGTCAGTAGAGTTTTCACGTGATTGTAGTGCAATTAATTCCTTTGTCATAATGTAATAAAAAAGTTTTAGATAAGTTTGAACAAATAGCAGTGACTTCTTTGCATTAACTATCATTTATTGTAATCACAGGTGACCTACATAATATTATATTATATTCTAATCTTTGTTATATTACCCAGATATTTTATTAAATTACCCAGATATTTTATTATATTACCCAGATATTTTACTTTAGAGTGCATTAGTTATTTTGTATAATTGTTTAAAACACCATTGAGCAAAATGTACAAACTTTATAAAAATATTATTGCTGAGTCAGCAAGGCAATAAAAATGTTGACACTGAATAGAATAGAAATAGAAATAGAAATCATTTATTTGCTTAAATAAGGTACAATATGATGTTAAAGTTATATGAACAACCTCTCTTATTTTGCCTTCGGGTGGCGTGCAAATTTTATACAGTCTTTTAAATTATGATTTATCTACTTAAACTAATACTACTATAATTATTTATCCTTTTATCTTATTCCTATACTTTTTCTATTATTATACTTCCAATTATCCTATTTTAATAAACAATTATTATAAAAACTTAATAGAATATTATGTCAATTTAATCTTTTTTCTAGCATATATACAATTTTTAATAATTTTAGTCAATGAATAATAATAATGTCATGAATTACTTTCACACTTTCACTTAGGTTTTACACTTGTACATCCTCAGACTTAATTTTTATTTGGTCTGAGTGTACATCGAGAATTTTATAAGGGAGATCGCAGACCGCACACTTTTTGTGTGGTGGCCGCGCCATGCAGAATGTATGTGCACCGCAGACTCAATCACACAAAAAGTGTGCCGTCTGCGATTTCCCTAAAATGTATAATTTGTACAAATATATCTGTCCGTCAATTCTACATTTCTATAGAATTCTTGTCTTGGGTCTCATACGAGATAAGAGACAACTTTAATATCACTAGTAGTATGGTAATGAGGGCAACTAACCTCAACTACGACACCGTCTGCATCGTCGTCGGCAACCACATGAGAAGCCGCAACCAGCACCAATAGAGCACTCAAACATAATATCCGGTATTTGTGAGCCATCTGAAACAAATCGGTGTACTTTACATATACTTCGGCATAGATGCACGGTGTACCCCTGCGGCCTGAATTAATTAGATTACAACAATTGCTTATCGCTTTGCTGTCGGAAATGGCTTTGGGGATTGCATGCGGCGTAAAGGATATCCTTATTAAACAGAATGCAGAGGACAAAACACTAAATCAATTTTTTTACCTTGCCCGCAACGATTTTACCACTTCATGTGTTTACTACGAAAACATACGAATGTTTTATGGAATAAAATGGTGTTGTTACTTCGCGTCAAGCGCTCCCTGTATTCCCTTAGATTTTTTTCCGAAATTATTTAGATTTTGTAATCCCCGAACTCACAGTTCTCTCGATTCAGTTCAATTCACACAAATTCACAGATCGTACCTATATAAAAAAAAACATTTTTGTGAAAATAATTTTTCTTCTTTTCCGCCGGCTAATGCAGTGTTGCCACTCTAAATTTTAGAAAATTAGTAGATTATGCGCCTAATGTTGGGTGAAATTGGTCGAATGAAAAATACAAATTATTGTTTTTTCGAGAGTTTGTATTATTAGGATTACCGAAAATGACATAGGGTAAGGCCGCCAGTAGTCAGCCCCACACCAGTAGTCAGCCTTTTCCAGCTAAAAACCTATAGAAATAGCGTTCTATTGCAAATTAACCAATCAAGTTACTTTTAAAAAAACCTTGGCCTTCTTATTGGTCAGTTCAGAACGTCACAGTGACGCTAAGTAGCTGCAAGAAATGGTAATCTGATTCCAATTCGACGTTGTCACTAGTAGAGCCAAGATGCGGCGTGCGCGCCAAAATTTTCTTAGTGGGAAGAGCCCGACAAAAAGGCGAGTTATTGTGATTTCTTAGTAACTTTTGTGTCATGTTTTATTAAAATATATTGTTATTAAATTTTTTACGTTTAAATTAAATGAGTTATAGAACAGTTTCTTTATAGTTATTTAAATAATGAGGTAGCTGACTACTGGGTATGCGTTTCTTGTACATTATCTAGTGTTCGGCCATCCCCGGCTGAGTACGGGTCATACATAATTCTATATAAAAACCAGTAGTCGGCCGCCTAACTAGATACGGTCGAACCACGGCTGAGTACTGGTGAGGTATACCCAGTGTTCAGCCATCAGTAACTTACGCTGCTTAATTTATTCATTTACTAGCTGTTGCCCGCGACTTCGTCCGCGTGGACTATAGTTTATAGTTGTTCCCGTATATCGATTGAATAGTAATAACGCGCAAATCATAAAATTTATTAAAAGTATATAGTGTGGGACAATATACTTTTATGGTATGATAGATGTTCCGCGCGGCTTCGCCCGCGTAATTTAGGAATGTCATGGAAACCGTACATTTTTCCGCAAAAAAAGAAACCTATATCCTTTCACGTGGTCTATACTTCATGTGTGCCAAATAACATAAGAATTGCTCCAGTAGTTTCTTAAGATAAAAAGCATTTTAAATAATTTCCTCCGTTTTTTTCCACATTTTCCTCTATTTCTTTGCTCCTATAAGTCTTAGCGTGATAAAATGTAGTTTTTAACCTTTTTCGATAAATGGACTATCTAACACTGAAAGAATTTTTCAAATCGGGCCAGTAGTTCCTGAGATTAGCGCGTTCAAATAGGCCCTTTCAAATAATTTCCCCCATTTTTTCCACACTTTCCTTTATTTATTCGTTCCTATTAGTTTTAGCGTGATAAAATATAGCCTATAGCCTTTGTCAATAAATGGACTATCTAACACTTAAATACTTTTTCAAATCGGACCAATAGTTCCTGAGATTAGCGCGTTCAAATAAGCCCTTTCACATAATTTCCCCCGTTTTTTCCACATTTTCCTCTATTTCTTCGTTTTTATAAATTTTAGCGGGATAAAATATAGCCTATAGCCTTTTTCAAGTAATGGACTATCTATCACTGAAAGAATGTTTCAAATCGGACTAGTAGTTCCTGAGATTAGCACGTTCAAACTATTACTAAATAAGCATTTCATATAATTTTCCCCGTTTTTTCCACATTTTCCTCTATTTATTCGCTCCCATTAGTTTTAGCGTAATAAAATATAGCCTATAGCCTTTCTTGATAAATGAGCTATCTAATACTGAAAGATTTTTTCAAATCGGACGAGTAGTTCCTAAGATTAGCGCGTTCAAATAAGCCCTTTCACATCATTTCCCCCGTTTTTTCCACATTTTTCTCTATTTCTTCGCTTTTATAAGTCTTAGCGAGATAAAATATAGCTTATAGCCTTTTTTAATAAATGGGCTATCTAACACTGAAAGAATTTTTCAAATCGAACCAGTAGTTCCTGAGATTAGCGCGTTCAAACTATTACTAAATAAGCATTTCATATAATTTTCCCCGTTTTTTCTACATTTTCCTCTATTTCTTCACTTTTATACATCTTAGCGGGATAAAATATAGTTTTTAGCCTTTTTCAAGTAATGGACTATCTATCACTGAAAGAATTTTTCAAATCGGACTAGTAGTTCCTGAGATTAGCGCGTTTAAACTATTACTAAATGAGCATTTCATATAATTTTCCCCGTTTTTTCCACATTTTCCTCTATTTATTCGCTCCCATTAGTTTTAGCGTGATAAAATATAGCATATAGCCTTCCTCAATAAATGAGCTATCTAACACTGAAAGAATTTTTCAAATCGGACCAGTACTTCCTCAGATTAGCGCGTTCAAACTATTACTAAATAAGCATTTCATATAATTTTCCCCGTTTTTTCCACATTTTCCTCTATTTATTCGCTCCTATTAGTCTTAGCGTGATAAAATATAATTTATAGCCTTTCTCGATAAATGGGCTATCTAACACTAAAAGATTTTTTTAAATCGGACCAGTAGTCCCTGAGATTAGCGCGTTCAAACAAACAAACTAACAAACTCTTCCGCTTTATAATATTAAAAGTATAGATTTATGAAGCACTTACCTACCAAGTTATTTCTTAGTTTTTTGGCATTGTTTATTTGTTTCAGTCAAGTTTCAGTTCCATAGGTCTCTTTCGAGGCCTATCTAAGGAGAGGCTGACTACTGGTAGCTATTTGGCCGAGAACTGGGTTGTGACGCCTGAGTACTGGGGAAATGTGCCTTATTTTGAAAAATACTTTATTTTTAATACTTATTAAGAAAAATTATCTTTTATGTTAATTTCATAACAAAGTTTAATAAATTATTAAGTGAATGAGTACAAAAGGTTTTTGATAACTATTTTAAACAATTTCCTATCCACATTAATTAAACTTGCACTTTCCACTAAAAGGCTGACCACTGGTGCCCGTATCCTAGATAAAGTATTAAAGTGTAGATGTAATCTACCCGTCATCGCGTGGCCATTTTGTGCTTATTTTCATACAAGTAGTGTGCGTGTATTTTATTGAATATTTCTATTTGTCGATTATTTTGAAGCACATTATAATCCAGAAAAGAAAGTCAGTAAGTTCATAATATCGATAAACTATAGTTCAAGTAATGAGAATCCGTAAAGACACGTAAAAAGCTATGCAATTTTTGTAGCCAAATTATTAATTGATATTTGATGTGACATTTTTAACACTAATGCCTTATATAGCACGAATAAGGGATTATTAAACTTATAAATAACTAGCTGTCCTGGCAAACGTTGCTTTGCCATAATATAAAGTATTTCGCCCATATTATTTTATTGAAGTGACTAAATAAGTATGTCGCCATGGCAACGTCGATCGCTATCCCGTCGCTCAAAAAATGGTCGCCGTCAGTCTCAGGTTGTAATAATTTACTATTATTTATTCAACAAATGCACTTATCAATATATAAAGTACCCAGTAGCGGGTAGCCGATTCTCAGACCTACTGAATATGCATATAAAATTTGGTAAAAATCAGTGAAGCCGTTTCGGAGGAGTTCGTGGACTAACATTGTGACACGAGAATTTTATATATAAGATTATCTTTTTAGCTTACAAAAATACCGATTGAAAAGCCCAAAAACGTTGTTCAAAACTTACATATTTAATTGAGTGTGTGTTTGAGGCATTGTTTGGCCATTCTTATGGTTTATTATTTAGCGGAACCACAAAACTCAACAATATCTAGGATAAAATGTTCACTAAAAACCTTTATTAACACTTTTATTACACGAAATAAGGAGACCGACTCCTATGTTATGTCCTAGTAAGTAGGACATAACATTACACGCTTTTGACGCTCATACACCGAATACCGATATAAGGCTCTCTCCTAGTGTATAGTATCTCAATGCATCCCAGAGTGTGACGTCACATTGGACGTCACGATCTCCAAAACTGTGAGTGACAGTGTCATTCCGATGTCAAACCCACACAAAGATATACGTAGTATCCCCTTAGTAGTCTGAGACAAAGATTTTTGTTGTTTGGAGGACCGTGACGTCATAGCGATGCCATGATGAACTTTAGCGTTTTGACGGGAAATTTTAAAACGAAATTTAATAAGACGTGTTTTTTTAAATTTAAATAAGAGTGTATTAATTGTTTTTTAAAGTAGGTATTAATTTTTAGGTGTAACAAATGTACATTTGTATATAAAATAAATATATTTCCTAAAATAGTCTACATCCCTATTGTCTATTTATGGTCAACCCGTTTGTACATAATATAATATGATTGATGTCGATTCTGGGTTTTGAATGTATGAAATCTGGGCCAAGCCCTTTGGTAGTTCCAATGGGTAGATCTTTGGTAGATCTATCAAAAAGTTGGTAGACATGACAACACTGGTCTAATGTCACGTCATATTAATGCTCTTTTCATGCTGTGGTTTGAACTGATTGGCGGTGGCGTACTTGTCATGACTTATCGACCAATGAGAAATGAACAAATGTCACAAGTCGCAGCTTTGAAAGCCGCTACTGTCATTGATAGACCATGCCCCTCATTGTCATCGATATGTCAGTCTAGAATAATTCTACTTTCTAGATCCTACAATCGCTTTTATTATTCGTAGGTATTTCGTCAATGACGATAAGATGTATTTCGTACTCAATCGCGTTATACATACCAGCCATGGAGGTACACTATTGGAGGGCGCCTTTTATTTTGACAGTTGATCATGTTACTCTTTCTAACTAACAATGCAGTAAGTTGAGTGAAAGAGAAAGCTCATATCGGTGTATAAACGTCAAAAGTTTGTAATGTTATGTCCTACCTAATGGGACATAACAAAGGAGTCGGTCTGCATATTTCATGTTTTAAAAAGTGCTAATAAAAGTGTTTAGTGAACGTTAAATGCAATATCTTGTTGGGTTTTGTGGTTGCGCTATATAATAAACCATAAAAACGGCCAAGGAATGCCTCAAACACGTGGATTTAACATAGCATACGTAAGTTTTCAACAACGTGTTTTGGGCTTATCAATCCGTATTTTTGTAAGCTAAAAAGAAAATTTATAAGTTTAATAATCCCTCAATCATGCTATATAAGGCATTAGTGATAAAAATGTCACATCAAGTAATAATTTGGCTACAAATATTGCATAACTTTTTACGTGTATTTTAGGGATGCACTTTACTTGAAGTATAGTTTATCGATAAAAATATTGTCATGGACTAAATGATTTTTTTTCAGGATTTGAAAATGCTTCAAAATAGACGACGAACAGAAATATTTAGACGCAAGTTTCATGCAAGTTTTAAATCCTTACTCCCTCAAGAGGGCATCACAATATTGGGATTATCATTTCAAACGTAATTTTGAAATAATGATTTTATTGAAATAAAAAAAGTTCTAACGGAGAGTAAAATGATCAACAGCTCTCACAGGGGGGAGGCCCCCTGTAAGTACTCAAATCGTTACTTGGATATACTTTTTGAAATTTTATCCTGGCATTACTCTTTTTTAAATAAAATGTAAAATTTTAATAAGGCTAAAGTCATAATCGTTTAATAAAATAAATTTAATACCTCGATCGTCGGATACCAGACGACAATAGATATTCAGTTGTTATGCGGTACTTGAGTTCCGCTTGGGGCTTGATGGGTTAGGTATGGAAAACTTACATAAAGCATATTGCCCCGTATACAATATTATGTATGTATATATTTTATAGTATTAAGTACATTTAATGACACTAAACTAACTATTTTTTTAGATTTTTGGAATGCTTCTAAACAAGAGTTCAATATGATGGTGATGACGGAGAGACCTATAATGAAGATAATATTATTTTTAAGCTTAGATTATAACCGAGTATTCTGGTGGTGAGATGGAGTGAGGAGGGATGGTTTAAGTGAGGAAAATCCTCCCTTATCACTACCACCTTCATGAGACACCCCCCCCCCTACTAACTACTACTACTAAACTAATTTATTTTTTTTACTATTTAAATATTTTGTAGTAAATTTACTATTATAGTGTTGTTATGGAATGAAACAACACAAATGTGTTATTACTACGTTTATTGTCTTAATAAACAATGGCATACATTAAGCATATATATGTATAGATGAAGCCTATTAGTGGTTCGTGGAATGGACTGCGGGGCTATCGCATTCCGTAACCTCCTAGCTGGCTTGTCCTGAGGGCTTCGGGGCTACCGCTCAGGTAAGCAGAGGCAACAGAGAGGACTGCGGGGCTATCGCACTCCGTGCCGTCTAGCGAACGACTGACTTGATGCTGGTTGCGCCGCTCCTTTTATACTCGCTTGGTGACGTATGTAGTAGCATCCATCACGATGTAAACATTGATCGGCACCGATGTGTGCGTGTAGGCGAGTCTTGTATTGTGTTTATTTGTTACATTCTCCCCCTCTGGTACTCTAAAGTCGTCCCGACAGAGTACCAGCATTGGGTTGCTTTCTTGGTCTCCCTCTTCGACGTATTGGGTGTACAGGTTTAGTAGAGTTATTTCCTCTTGTTTCAAATTTCGTAATTGCGGAAGAATGGTATTTTCCGATGGATTGGTTTGGAGCGTCTGGATGTGCAATTTCATATGTAGTGTTTCCAAGTTTTTTCAGAATAATGTAAGGACCATCGCGTCGTGGAGCAAACTTAGCTGAGAATTGCTTATCAGTACTACTTATATGGTGTGATTGTACCAATACTAAATCACCAATTTTGTAACCGGGATCCTTTCTTCGTTTATTGTTTGATCGTTGACGACTTGCATCTTTGTTGCATTCAATATTTTCCTTAGCCAATTTCAAGTCTTGGGCTAGCTGTTTTAGTTTTGGTGTTATCTCTGCTACGAAGTTTTCAGATTCTACTATCTCACTTAAGTCATGAGATAATTCATAAGGAGTTCTTAATTCTCTGCCAAATGTTAGATACGCGGGCGAAAAACATGTAGTTTGGCAACGAGCTGTGTTCATTGCAAATCTTATAGCAGGTAAAGTTAATGGCCATTTGTGATGTTTATCCTTAACCATAATTGCGATTTGCGTTTTCATGTCTCTATTTTTCCTTTCTACAACATTAGGTTCCGGATGATAAACTGGCGTAAATATTTGTTGGATTTCCAAGCAAAAGGTAAGTTTTTGCATTATAGCTGATATGAATTGTACTCCATTATCGCAAATAATTTTTCTTGGTAGGCCATAACGAAGAAATATTTCATTAAGTAAAATTAAAGCACAATTTTCTGCAGTAGCTTCCTTTAATAGAAAAATTTCTATCCATCTTGAAGCAGTATCTTCTATTATTAAGATCCATGTCTCTCCTAATGGTCCTTTGGGTAACGGACTGAATAGGTCTACAGATAATACTTCAAATCTTTGGGAGTTTGGAGTTGATTGATATAACCCAGCTGGTTTTAGGTTTGAAGGTTTGTATTTTTGACATTCAATACATGTTTTTACGTACTTTATTACGTCTTTACGTAATCCTTTCCAGTAAAATTTATTGATAATGCGTTGCACAGTTCGTTCAACTCCCATGTGACCGGCAGTTGGTGAATCATGGAAGGATTTAAGAATATTAGGTATTTCATGTCGTGGAATAACCAATTTTGCACTATCATCTTCTTGATCTGGTACGTACAGATACAATACCCCTTTATGTAGTATATAACCTTTTTTTACAAACTCTTCATAGGATTTAGAATCTATTCCACTATCCAGGCTCTCTATTATTTCCTTCAATGTACTATCTCTCATTTGCTCTTCCCTTAATTGTTTTTCACTTAATTTTGGTAATTCTATGCCAACTTGACATATATTGCAATCTTCACTGTGATTTTCACATGGCGGTCTTGATAACGTATCTGCTACTAAATTGGTACGTCCAGGGCTGTACTGAATTTTGAATTCATAAGGTTGTAACTGTAGTGCCCAACGTGCCAAACGTCCAGTGGGTGTTTTGAGATTCATTAACCATTTTAGAGGTTGATGATCAGTTATCGTTATAAACTGTGTTCCTTCTATGTAGCCACGAAACTTTGATATAGCCCATACTATGGCTAGTGCTTCCTTTTCTGTTACAGTATAATTGCATTCAGTGGGAGTTAATAGTCTACTTGCGTATTCTACAGGATGTTCATCCTTTCCCTCCCTCTGCACCAAAGCTGCCCCTATAGCGTACTGACTAGCATCAGTTTTTATTATGTAGGGTAGATCAGCGCTAGCTTGTCTCAAAACGGGTGAAGTTGTTAAAGCCTCTTTTAATTTTGTAAATGCTTCTTCTTGTTCTTGTCCCCATTTCCATTTTGTCTTTTTCTTCGTTAAATTTGTTAAAGGTTGAGATATTTGTGCAAAGTTTTTAATAAATCTTCTGTACCATGAAGCTGTTTGTAGAAACGATATTAATTGTTTTAGGTTTTTAGGTGTTTGTAAATTCGCTATAGCGGATATTTTATCAGGATCTGCTTTGATTCCTTCCGGTACAATAAGATGCCCAAGGTATTTTACTGAAGAACATACGAAGTTGCATTTCTTCCTATTCGCACACAAGTTGTATTTTCTTAGTTTATTCAAAATTTCTCTTATGTCTTCTGTGTGTTCATAAAAGTTATCTGATCTGATCACAGATCACATTTCGCTTTTAATCCTTGTATGAATTTGTCCATTAATCTTTGAAAGGTAGCGCGTGCATTTCGTAAACCAAATGGCATCCTTTTAAAACGAAAGGTCCCAAATGGCGATATGAAGCTTGTTTTATCGTAATCTTGTGGATCTATAGCAATTTGCCAGTAACCTGATTTTAAATCAATTGTAGACATAAAAGGCATGGCTTTTGCCTGATGTAATAAGTCATCAATACGTGGTAGTGGATATCTATCTGGTTTTGTTATATCATTCAGTTGTCTGTAATCTACACATACTCGAACATCGTTATCACCTTTTGGTACTAATATTACAAGTGCAGACCAAGGAGAATCACACTCTTCTATAATGTCACTAGCAATCATTTCATCAAGTTTCTCTCGTAATTGTTGTTGTCTGGCAGGAGATAGTCTATAAGGTTTAACGCTAATAGGATAATGATTTCCTGTCTCTATTCTATGTTGAGTAAAAGGAGTTGGTTTTTTATTCTTTTCAAAAATATCAGAATATTCAGATAACAGATTATTAAAAATTATTCTTTCATCAAGATTAAGTGAAGTACCTTCATTGGGACGTAAATAAATATCAACAGAATACAACGATGTAGGATTTATTTTTAAATATTCTATACGAGGATCAACAAATAAATTTTCTTCTGCTGGTTCACGTGGACGTATTGGTCGGGGTGGAGTGTCCAGCTTAACAATTTTCCACCTCGGTCGCTTCATATCTGGAGGAGAAGTTTCCGTGTCTTTTGTTGGCGTAATTGACAGTGGAGATAACATATGATTCTTGTTGAACTCCTTTGCCCACTCAATGAATTCGGAAATGGGCTTGTTCCGCTCAACAATGTCCCCATCATGTTTCCAGCGACAGACGCTTAGCGGCCTTTAACGGAATAGGGATGCAGCTTGATAATTGGAGGAAACTAAATAATTTAGTTGGGTCGTCGATAAAACTCCAGTGACGTTGGGGTCAATTTAAGATTATACCGGCAGCTTCCAGGAAATCAATTCCTAAAAGTGTGCGGTTGTCACTCGCTTCCGGGATTTCCGACAATTTTATTGGCAGTGAACGACCACCAACAACAACATCTACAGTCGACACGAGCAAATTTGTTTGTCTTGTGGTGCCATCTGCAAGACTTAGGAGTGCATTTTCTTTTGCAAATGACACACCACTCTGCACCAAGTTCTTATATAATTGGGCACTGGCAATACTGGTTCGTGCAGCCGTGTCCAAAAATGCATATCCCTTTTGTCCTTTAATACTTATTTCTATTGTGGGGATTTTTGATTGGCTTTTTACTGCCGACTGTAATGAATAAAAAGAGACAGCTTCCGGAGGGGTCTCCTTATTTTTACAACTTTCGCAGTTACTGCGGAATACACCCGGGGCACCACATCCGTAACAAGTTATGGTCGGTTTTGGCTGGACCTTTACATCCGCCATCCTCTTCCTGCAGACTTCAAACAGATGTCCTTTTTTCCCACAATATGTGCATCTTTTAAAACCCTTACGGACACTTCCATCTTTTGACGCTTCTTCAATCTCCTTTGAGAGGCTTTCTAAATGTCTTCCGCGCTCCAGTAGATCAGCAAACGTTTTTATTTCGGACCTCGGAATTTCCTTTTTATAATTAATGGCCAGAAGTCCGTATATAAAATCTAGTTGTTCCTCCTCTTTGTGCCTTTTTAATGGAAGCTGAGACAGTAAAGCACGCTTCTCACAAAGGAACGAATCGATTTTCTCATTAGTTTGCTTCTTTGAGAACAGCTCAAGATATACCTCGTGTGGCTGCATCTTAGGTGCAAATGAACTTTTTATTGCTTCAAGGGCTTGGTTCCACTTTTTGATATCGCCTTTTACTCCGCTCCACCAAGTAGCAGCAGGTCCCGTAAGCAGTAATGTAAGTCCTTCGAGAGCGTCTTCGTCGGAAATCTTTTCAATTTTCTTATAAATGGAAATATTTGTGACAAATTCCTCAACTTTATTATAGCACCGTTCGCCGTGAAAACGTGATGAGCACTGAGCGAAGCTTTTCTTTGTCTCGGTCTTATCAGTAAGCTTGGTCATTAGCGCCGTAAATTGTTCCGTCGTCATTATTACCATTTCAGATTTCTCTTCAGTCATTGTTTATTATTGTTTTTACGTTGGGCGCCAATATAGTGTTGTTATGGAATGAAACAACACAAATGTGTTATTACTACGTTTATTGTCTTAATAAACAATGGCATACATTAAGCATATATATGTATAAATGAAGCCTATTAGTGGTTCGTGGAATGGACTGCGGGGCTATCGCATTCCGTAACCTCCTAGCTGGCTTGTCCTGAGGGCTGCGGGGCTACCGCTCAGGTAAGCAGAGGCAACAGAGAGGACTGCGGGGCTATCGCACTCCGTGCCGTCTAGCGAACGACTGACTTGATGCTGGTTGCGCCGCTCCTTTTATACTCGCTTGGTGACGTATGTAGTAGCATCCATCACGATGTAAACATTGATCGGCACCGATGTGTGCGTGTAGGCGAGTCTTGTATTGTGTTTATTTGTTACACTATTTATTTATATATATTTTTAGTGTTATACTATATTTTTAGTGAAGTTTAGAACCTAGGTAATTACTATTTTAAAGCTGAAAAAATAACTCAAACATGTTAAATATTTTCGTATGAGAAAATGATTTGGTATAACATATGTATGAGAATTTTGATAGCACCCGGCCCCTTAATTTCTAATTTTTAATATGTGTGTAATATTATACAATGTGTCCTAACACCGGTGTCCAATCCTTATAATTATGTTATGATGTATGGCATATTTTATTGACTGAAGGATCGGCCACTGAGTAGGGCCGGGCTGGACACATTATATTATTATGTGTCCCGTCACCAGTATGAAGTATCCAATGCTTTAACGTCTTTATTTCTTCGACAATACATAACAACTGTTATTTTACAAAATTGTTGTTTAATAGTTAAGTATAATAAAGTATATTTGATCTTCTGTTGTTTTTTATAAAAACTGTTGATTTTATTGATATTACACTCCGGTCAAGCCTTCGTGACTTATGGAGTATACATATTATGTATATTATTTTTAACTATTTGTGTAGTTATATACTTAAATATTTTATTATATAAGTAGTTTTATATTATAATGATCATAATATTGTATCCTAAATTGAACATGCAGGTCGAATTGATAACCTCCTTTTTGTGATGTCGTTTAGTAAAAATCTATAACATAAAATTATGGTCGACTATTGGTCGATAGCTGTAGTCTAATTTTATATTTTTATCGATATATACAAGCAGATCGCCCATCCCTACACGCACACTACGGCAATTGCACACAAGCATAAAATGGCCACGCGCTGGCGAGCTAAGAAGCCATCTACCTATATCTTTTATCTTTAATCTGTGTTACCAGCCCATAAAGTTAATATACCTATCGGAATAGAGAAACAAAGGCCTGAGTAAGCGAGATGTCACTATCAGTAACACTGCGTGGTAGAAAGAGAAGCGTGATTTGAGGTTGCATAGCTTTTTTTTTCATCTGTTTGACAGTCTGTCTGCCCCTGAGCCGATCGTTGTCAATTTGGGCTCTCAGAAAAATTGTGATTTTAAGTTAAATAATGAATAATTTTTAGAAATACTGCTCTAAAAACATGGTTAAATGTTTGTGGAATGATTGTGGATCCACACATCGAAAAAACCCGGACAAATATTCATTTCACAGGTGAATTATTCTACATCGACAGGACCTAGTTTTAAGTTTATTTTTGCCAATTCCCTACGAGTTATTGGTATTGATTTTCATAATTCACTTCTTTAAATATTTATTTATATGGAAAACATAACTTGACTAGCCATGGTGCACAATTTAAGGATATTTTGTGTAAACATTTTTCATATATTTTACACTAGGGCTGCATCAAGTTATCGATAAGTAGTATCGATATGAAAATATTTTTTAGTTAAGTATACTAATTATCTACGAATGTTGAAATGATAACATACTCATCCGTAGTTTATAATTAGTTTAAGTATATTAATATACTATAATACATAATTTATCGTTTTTAAGGGTCCGCACCCAAAGGGTAAAACGTCCTAGTAGTCGGGTCCCGCTCTACTACTAAGACTTCGTTGCCTGTCCGTCTGTCCATCCGTCCGTCTGTCTGTCTCCAGGCTGTATAACAAGAACCGCTATAGTAATAGACTTCTGAAATTTCCACATATGTAATGTCATTCAACATCCAATATGGCTGCTCATCCAAGATAGGGGAATAGTTTTAAAAAGCACTTCTGCAAGATGGGCATCAAATAAAAGGGCTCATTGAGAGTGAATTGAAAATTAATAGGGTCTAGTGAAGTCGTGTCGTGTCGTGTACTGATGTGACGTGACGTGACGTAACCTGTCGTGTCGAATCGTGTCATGACATGTCGTGTCGTATCGTGCCGGGTTTTAGAAAATGCCCGGTTGAAACCGGTCACCCTTCATGCGCGAGTCCGACTCACACTTGGCCAATTTTTCAGATTTCCTGCTGACCTGGATACCAGAAATTCATGGCTTGAAATAATTAACCGTCCAAACTGGACTCCGAAGAAAAATTCATGCATATACTTAATTATGCAGCAAGCATTTTGAAGAAAAGTCATATTTTACTTCAAAATTACAATTTTTATTATACCTATCTATGCAGTTTTATTTTATCCCATTCTGTTTTTACAATCTTACAATTATTATTCCATGATCGATATTTTGTCGAATTACAAGATGTTTGTACATCTGACATCTGACACGCACACGTAAACATAATTGTATACACAGATGTAAATCAAATTTTGGTTAAGCTTGACAGCTCGGGATTGTTTCTCTATTCCGATAGGTATATTACCTTTATGTACCAGCCATTACCATTGGCCATCTTCTGTCATAGATTGTGTATTTCGGCTGTCGATGTCGCTATAACAACAAATATGTAAGTACTAAATTTTTATATAATATATCATTGGCTAAAAATAAAAAAAATCGGTTGTCTGTAAAGTCGGTTTACTGACGATAGTTGAACGTGACAACGTCATAGCCTTAACCCCTCAGAAAAATCTATGCAAAAAAGTTGGCAGGCTACGAATAATAAAACCAGGAAACGTAACTCCCATACCATGAACGTAGAAAAAAAGGCGGACGGAGTCTTATCATGTACAAAACTTTGTCTTCACTTTTCTTCTGAGTCGGCCACGCACACGTTCTGACGCCTGTCAAATGGTATGGACTAGCGCAAGAATGTGTGCGTGCGGACCGTGTACATACAGCCAGCTGGCCGACTCGGAACGACACAGTTTTGTGTATGGTGGGACTCCGTCCGCCTTTTTTTATACGTCCATGTCCCATACTAATACAGTTTTAAATTTGGTTCCATTCGAACTGTCATGTAACGTCAGCCTTTGTACCGCTCAAGGTCACCTAAATATTGCAAATGTATGAAAAGTGAACCTTAAGTGCCCCGCAAACGATCAAAAATTAAACACGTCAAACACCATAATATAAACAACGTGTTTGACGCGTTTGAAGAAAATTTGGATTTACTACGTGTTTTGACGTGTTTGACGGTTTGATGTTTGATCGTTTGCGGGAGACTTAAGGTACACTTTTTTGACAAGTATTTTGGATCATGTTTTTTGACGGAGTTTATTATTCGTAGTTGGCAGGTCAATGTGCAAAAAAAATGGCGCCTAGCCTACCCTCTTTGTAAAATTAATGTAATATGAAATATCCTTACAATATATAATCCATATTTTATGTTTGTGTGAACTACATTTTAATATATGTTAAATTTTCTATCTATCAAGCCATCATAATATAGTATTTAGTCAAAAAAATGCACAACGTTATTAATAAAGTTTTCACTTCTGCCGGCACTCCCGGAGTGCAACCCGTCTTTTGAAGTTATACTTCTTTAGGCGCGTTATGAAAAAATGATGAGAGTGAAATTTTAAGATGCGCGCGCACCTGTGACACAAAATTAACAGTATGAAGCCGTCTGCTTAACCGCTCATTAAGTCTCGAAAAAAAAGCTACCAACAAAATAGGAATTGAACCTCGATATTAGTCGCGCATGTTGGTACGCTCGTCACCTCTGATCACTGTTTTCATATTTATAATATTTATCAACATGTCTCTAGTTTATACATTCACAACACGTGTTTGAGTTTCATACAAGTGCGAATTATATATGTGCTAATAAATTATATTCAGTAGTGATTTAAATTGAATATTTTGATTGATATTACTTACTATTTGTGAATATTAGTGAAAAAAATTGTGCTTATATACTTTTTCAAGTGCTCCAATATAATTGAGGTTAACTATCCGTATGTATTATTTATTGATATAATTTAAAATACTTTTATTTAATATAATTAACACTAAATATTATTAAATTATTAATGTTAAATACTTATTATTGGTTATTTAATATTCACAAAATAAAGAAATAAATTTAATAAAACATTTAATAAAAAGTTTGTGATAAAAATTAAAATTGAACATCAAATTATAATATTAATTTTTAATATTTGCTATTTAATGATGCCAAAGAAGTATAACTTCTCACGCGCGTACATAAGTACACGCACCCATTTTTTTTTTAATTATTAAACTTTTTTATACCAAATTTTAAAGTTTATTTAGCTCCCCATTACACAACTTTAGCGTAGATTTTAGCATTACCCATAAACTATTTATCATTGGTAGGTTTAAGGTTACGTCACTGCATAGATAAAGTACTGAGTAGTGAATTATTAAACAGCGTGTATAACAATCGAAAGAATCGAAAAGCCTAATTAAACATGGTACCACCTCTTATAGAAATACGTATGTGTAAGCAATAGCGCGATCTAGGCGACTCTTGGCGCCATCTGTTATGAATTTTTGGATTTGAACAAATTTACGCATAAACACCCCCTTACAACCCCTTTTTCCAGTTAAAAAGTAGCCTATGTCCTTTCTCAGGCTTTAGACTATCTGTGTACAAAATTTCATTACAATCGGTTCAGTTGTTTTGGCGTGAAAGCTAGACAGACAGACAGAGATACTTTCGTATTTATAATATTAGTATAGATTCAGAGTGTGGTCAATGTATCAAAGGTCATAACTAACCAAACTTCTTCATACAAAAGTATTCTCTAAGTCATCGAAATACGTAATATAATCGAAACAAAGAGCGCGGCCCAGGTGGGCCTTACGGTTGTTGAGAGACTTGAGAGTGTAAATGGAACGCCTCAAAGGCCGTATACACGATCGGTTCCAACCACCAACAGAGGTCACCTTGGTAGGGTTGGAGCAAAAATCAACCGTGTATGCCGTATGTAGACGTTTGTTTTTGGTTGACCAACCAAATAACCTTCAATTACCTTGGTAGTGAGCGCATCCCTCACTACCAATGTCAAATAGAGAACATTGAGTTGAAACGCGACCGTGTAGACGCTTGTTGGCGCTCAGTCGCACATTGATCGTCGGCTGCGTTGCATGTGGTGTGTAGCGCTAGCAACTGAAAATGGCGGCGCCGGCGCGCAATGAACGCGAAATCTTGACAGAATTTTTAGAAATGTATAGGAATTTGCCTACGTTATGGGATATTGGTTCCGATCATAATAAAGATCGGGACAAAAAGAGTCAAGCGTGGCAGTTGCTTGTCGAAAAATTAAAGGAATATGACCCTGAGGCTGATATTATGTCGATGGCAAAAAAGAAAATTGAACACATGACGTGAGGTTTAGATTTGGTTTAGATAGTGGTCCCATTGTTCACCTTTCCACAGCCTAGCCAAGGCCCAAGACTAACGAGTTGATGTACGTGTAGATAGAGATTCAACTTTATTGACCCAACCAAGGTGACCTCTGTTGGTGGTTGGAACCGATCGTGTATACGAGTCGTCAGAGCTGTCAGCGAGGTAATAGGGCCCATTCACGGCAGTCCGCCGTGCAGGACTGCAAATGTACATGGCTCACTGATTGGTTCACACTCGGTGTTTCGGTCGTGTGAACCAATGAGTGAGCTATGTCCATTTGCAGTCCTGCACGGCGGACTGCCGTGAATGGGCCCTTTAACGCCGCATGAACTGTCATGTTTTTCGGGCGCGCCGCCCATATCGAATTATATCGTTATCACGTCAATAAAATCAATATTTAAGGAAGGCTCCGATACAAATACAAAAATCTTTATTCACCAATAATTATTAATTTTACAAACATTTTAACAAAAAACGGTCCCAAAAACTAGGCAAGGCCTGTCCTAGCGGGGAGAGTACAGTATGTACGGCTGCGGGCTGCGGCTAACAACAAGTAACAACAGAAACAAAAATTAACATGAGCCTGAACTTAGCAGACAGCAGACAAAAAAAATAATTGGATAGGGATATCTGCGAGCCCACGTAAGTTTTTAGAGTTAACTTGGAGTTAACTAAAGTGATAATTGTGTGTTGTCAAATTATCTAAACATGATAATAAATATATTTTTTTACAGCATACGAAAAACATTTTAAACAAAAAAATTTTTTTTGGGAAGCTCTCACGCAATTTCCTATTGTTAAAAATTTATAAAAATTTGTAAAGATGCTTAATTTTAGGTTCTTTAAAGATAATAACAATTATTTTTTTTATTTTTTTATTTTGATCATTCTGGGGCTCATAACTCTGTAAATAATCAGTAAAAAAAAAAAGGTTGTCTGTAAAGTCGGTTTACTGACGATAGTTGAACGTGACAACGTATGACGTTATCACGTTCAACTATCCTTAACCCCTTAACCTGCCTTAACCCTCGCTTCCGAATCTCTATAAATAGAAACAAATTTTTTCGACTGTAACCTAAAGTTATTTCGATGTATTTCTTTCAAATGTTTGTCTAAAAATATTTATAATGAGTAAAATAAACTATTCGCAATACAAAACGCTACATACATTCGAACAAAGACGAAATCCAGTAAAATCTTCGAACAAAGCACAAGTCATACCTTGACACGTAGAAAATAGAGCACAATTTTAAATAGCCGAAATAATACTAATAGCTCACAGATTGTTTATTTATTTTTCATTCAGAGTGTGGTCAATGTATCAAAGGTCATAACTAACCAAACTTCTTCATACAAAAGTATTCTCTAAGTCCTACGAATAATAAAACCAGGAAACGTAACTCCCATACTAATACAGTTTTAAATTTGGTTCCATTCGAACTGTTATGTAACGTCAGCCTTTGCACCGCTCAAGGTCACCTAAGTATTTTGGAGCATGTTTTTTGACGGAGTTACTCTTCCTTAGTTTTTTATTATTCGTAGTCTAAGTCATAGAAATACGTAATATAATCGAAACAAAGAGCGCGGCCCAGGTGGGTTGAGTACGGTTGCTGAGAGGATAAATGGAACGCCTCAGAGCAGCTGTCAGAGAGGCAACGCCGCATGAACTGTCATGTTTTTCGGGCGCGCACCCCATATCGAATTATAAGACGTTATCACGTCAAAAAAAACATTTATCATGTATCCCTGTCAACATTCTAAAAAGCCGTATACACGATCGGTTCCAACCACCAACAGAGGTCACCTTGGTAGGGTTGGAACGAGAATGTCAAATAGAGAACATTGAGTTGAAACGCGACCGTGTACTGTGTAGACGCTTGTTGGCGCTTAGTCGCACTTTGATCGTCGGCTGCGTTGCATGTGGTGTGTAGCGCTAGCAACTGAAAATGGCGGCGCCGGCGCGCAATGAACGCGAAATCTTGACTGAATTTTTAGAAATGTATAGGAATTTGCCTACGGTATGGGATATTGCTTCCGATCTTTATAAAGATCGGGACAAACAGAGTCAAGCGTGGCAGTTGCTTGTCGAAAAATTAAAGGAACATGACCCTGAGGCTGATATGTCGATGGCAAAAAAGAAAATTGAACACATGAAATGAGGTTTAGATAGTGGTCCCATTGTTCACTTTTCTACAGCCTAGCCATGACCATGGGCGCCGGCAGGGGAGTGCCAGGGGGTGCACTTGCACCCCTTGGGAATCTCGGGATCAACAGGAATTATTGAAATAAAAAGCCGTTTGTAACCCTATTACTATGCCGTACAAAGATAGTTCGTAATTTTTCGGCACTAAATGTATTCTGTTGACGTATATAGATAGTCACTGTTGTTGGTAAAAATTAAAAAGAAAAGAAAAGAAAAAAAAAGACGGGTTGCACTCCGGGAGTGCCGGCAGAAGTGAAAACTTGATTATTAACGTTGTGCATTTTTTTAACCCATTTTTTTATGAAAATCGATCGAAACCCTTACAATCAATTCGAGTTCGAGTTCGACACAAAACACTACTCTCCAACCGTCTTACGGTTTTTCCAAGGTTTTTCGATCGGCACGAGAATCTGACGCGAGTTTCACAGTTTTTACCCATCCCACAAAAGTGCTCAACGCCGCTAAAGAAGTTTTCACTTCAAAAAACTAAAATCTGCACCCCTTGGAAATTATTTCTGCCGGCGCCCATGGCCAAGACTGACGAGTTGATTTGCGTGTAGATAGAGATTCAACTTTGTTGACCCAACCAAGGTGACCTCTGTTGGTGGTTGGAACCGATCGTGTATACGGCCTTTAAACATGATATTTTTTGTTTTTTTATTTTGTCACTGAGTTGATAGATATCCGTATATTTGTTTTTTTATTTTTTTTGGCGACGGATAGCAAGGTTAAAAAAAACCAAATGAAAAAAAAATCTCATATCTTCATTTTCAAAAGATCTAAACATGATATTTTTCAGAATTTTGATTTTTTCGTTTCGCTTTTTTATCTGTTGTCTGATAAGTTCAGGCTCATAAATACCGTAAGCTACCAGTCATTGGACAGCTAAGGATTTTTTTTACAGAAATAGCTGTAAAACATGAAATACTTCGCATGAAATAGAAACATATATTATATTCAAATATAATTGTGTTCATAAATTATCTAGCTTAAGATATGCAAACATAAAAGCGATGGTTTTTCAGTTAATATTGTTATTTTGGGTAAAAACTGAATGGTAGGTAAATCACAGTCCTCTGCGGTACCCGTCCCTCCCGCACTAGGTAGGCATGACGGAGGGCGGGGGGGGTTTTAGTGGGTAAACCTCTTGTAGGGAGTCCCACATACTCCCGCCCCTTCCCCCGAAGGGGTGGGGGATACGTAAAGTATTACCCCTTCAAAAAAAAAAAGGTAAATCACAGTCATGGGACGGAATTACAGTAGTTGGGACTTGGAACACCCATAACCAGTAGTAGGACAAGCAAAGTTTGATTGAAATTTGGTTAAAATTGGTATTGTAAGTAGAAAACATTATAAATAATTGTTGTTTTCACATATATTTTTATTATTTATTGCAAAAAAATAATTTTTTTACCAATATTACATAGTACTATTATTACATATCCATACTAATATTATAACTTTACAAGTATGAAAGTCTGTTCGTCTGTCTGTCAAGTACTTCTTCGCGCTCAAACTACTGAACGGATTTTGCATAAATTTGGTAAGGAGACACTTTGAGTCCCAGGAAAATGTACGGTATCCACTCGATAAACGGACTTTGACGCAATGGAGTTATGGCCGTCATCTAATCTATACTTATAAAATTACATGTCCTGACTGACTGACTGACTGAGTGATTCATCATCGCTGAGCAAAAACTGTTAAAGTTACAGCCACAAAATTTGGTGAGTAGGGTTGTTTTATTAAGTAGACACCCACTAAGGAAGGAATTTTGAAAATTTTACCCCGAAGGGGGTGAAATAGGGGTTGAAAGTTTGAATGAAAGTCCGTCATTTCTTGAGTTAGAAACATGAAACTTTATTTTTGGGTTACTGATTAAAAATGATTGGATACGTGTTTAAGCGTTTTTGGAAATTCTACCCCCAAGGGGGTGAAATCGGGGTTGAAAGTTTGAATGAAAGTCCGTTATTTCTTGAGTTAGAAACATGAAATTTTATGTTTGGGCTATTGATCAAAAATTATTGGATATGTGTTTATGCGTTTTTGGAAAATCTACCCCCAAGGGGGTGAAATAGGGGTTGAAAGTTTAAATGAAAGTCCGTCATTTCTTAAGTTAGAGACATGAAAGCTTGTTTTTGGACTTCTGATTTAAAATGAATGGATAGGTATTTAAGCGTTTTTGGAAATTCTATCCCCAAAGGGGTGAAATTGGAGTTGAAAGTTTGAATGAAAGTCCGTCATTTCTTGAGTTAGAAACATGAAACTTTATTTTTGTGCTACTGATTAAAAATGAATGGATACGTATTTAAGCGTTTCTGGTAATCCTACCCCCAAGGGGGTGAAATTGGGGTAGAAAGTTTCAATGAAAGTCCGTAATTTCTTGAGTTAGAAACATGAAAGTTTATTGACGTTTGCTTAAATAGGGTCCCGTTTTTACCCTTTGTAATAAGGAACCACAAAAAGGGAAAACTATTCATCTTTGTTATTATATTATGTTAACGCGGACGAAGTCGCGGGCAGCAGCTAGTAATATTATAGATGTAAAAGGATGTCCGTCTGTTTCTTTATCTGTATGTCTGTACCTACTTATATTACATTGTTGCAAAACCAAGGCGCACGTGATGACCATGGCGACAAAAAGATATTTTATTTTGGTTACTCCGCAACCTGATAAAAAATACTCTATTTTTCTTGTAGCGTGAATGCCCCTCAATATTAATTCCATTAATATTTACATCGTATAAAAACCACAAACTTATATTTTTACGATCAAAGTGTAAAGTGTCCCTCTACTGAAAAATTCTAATGACTCGCAATTTACCCTAAACAATAAATTTTTGAAAAACGTAATTTTATTATGGGGGAATGAAGAAGAAGAAGTGTATGTGTTTTGACAGTTGACGTCGTTGTTTTTTTTTTTTCTTTTTTGGCAACTTGACAAAGGATGTGTATGTGGTGCCACAGACAAGGTAAAAAGGTAAGGAATATGGCGGGAAAACCATATTCCTCCTATTATAATTTTCATCATCGTTTTCATGTATCGTCAGGTCTAAAGTCTAGTCAAAGTCTAAGTAAAAGTCAATACAGTCACAGGAGTGAAGTCGGTCGATTCAGTAAAGTGGTAGACGCTTTACTGAAACTTTCGATGGAGTTTTGGAGGGAACACAAAATAGCACGTTTCTGGATATTACATCACTTTCCTACACTTGTGCATGAACACGAATATCTAATGGTTAATATTCTACCAATATTACACATTAAAAACCCAGCTAACACAATTTTAGGAAAATAATACAAAAACATAACAGCACTCTTTCACATGCCCGCCAAAACTCCGACGTCGTTGTTGACACTTGACATTGACATTCTTACATACAAAAATCAAAAATCAAATTAATAGTTTTTTTTTGTTTTTGTTTACAGTACGTGCGATTTACGGGTAGGTAATATAAATAAATTGATTAAAGTAGAAAATATTTGTAGCTTGTCTACGTACAATTATGTTAAAATTAAAGTGCAAAATGTAGTTTGTATTTTTTACGCTATATTAGCTTGCTACTTAAATTAATCTGTGCGCTCTATTATCATAATGAGTTTCAACGTCTAGTGTTATTTTATTTTTAACTTCGCGTTTATGAATAAGTAAGCGGCATTTTAATTATCATTATAATAATATCTTTTTAAAGAAGTTTCGCTTTAAATTTAAAATTTTCCTTAATTTATACTTTATACTCTTAAAAAATCACAACTTATTTGCCAGCCTTAAAGCAAATTATAGAATCTGAAAAGCGTGTTATCAGCATAGTTACTAATTACTATACAATAATATCATGATTAGATGCGCTTTATGATAACAAAAGTTACTCATAGTTCTATTGCATGCATTAAACTACCTATAATTATAGTGATAACTCATTTTAAATATAATATTAAAATCATGGACGTATAAAAAAAGGCGGACGGAGTCCCACCATACACAAAACTGTGTCGTTCAAAGTCGGCCAGCTGGCTGTATGTACAAGGTCCGCACGCACACATTTGACAGGCGTCAGAATGTGTGCGTGGCCAACTCTGAAGAAAAGTGAAGACACAGTTTTGTATATAACAAGACTCCGTCCGCCTTTTTTTCTACGTTCATGATTTAAATATTTTTTTACTGTATGATAACCAAAGTACTTTTTCAGATCAGTACTAAGATGTATGGGATAAGAAGATCATTGTCCAGATTACTTAGGCTGAGGAATCTCACTGTCATCACTGTTATTGTTATCCTGCTCTATTTAATTAAATCAATAAGTGACAATGACTCTACTCAGTACATTACACCTTTAAAACAATCACTGTATGGTTATCTACAAAATCAAAAATACTTTGTGCCCTCCAGTCTAAAGGTAACTATTTCACATATAACATGAAATGAAATATACTCCTGCTTATAACCTGAAAAATATATACAACCAAAACAAATGAACGGCCACTGTAAAAGTCCCGGCAGGCCACAGTTGAGTATAGCTGATCTTTAGTAATTATTATATACTTAGTATTTTTGTTAGAAAATCTAGTGATGCATAATTTCATCATACTGCCATTCATTTCATTAAAACTAAAACTCTTCCAATAACAAGGTCCATACTGGGGATAAACTCATTATCATTATACAATATTTTATCTTTTTTTCAACATACATATTTAGTTTATTAAATGCTTAAATCCGACAAGATGTTGTTTATATGCTAAATAAATAAACTTATTTCTCGTAGTTACTAAGAAGTTCGTATGTAATACTTTTTAAGTAAGTACATAAAAATACTCAAATAAATCATATTTTCCAGAAAATAGATTGGCACGACTACGAGCAAATAGCTTATGAGAGGAAACGTGAAGGTAATTCTTATCATTTAATTGTAAGTTTTATTAGTTTTTAATTAGCACTAGAGCAAAGTTATAAAACATGTTTCAACAAAATTTTAAATATTTAACCCATTAATTGGCACCCGGCTGCCGCCTAACAATTATAAATCTATTGTGTCTGTGATTCACACGATCGAGGTATTAAATAGGATTCATGTTACTTTCAGACCTGTATTTTATAACTTACTAGCGACCCTCCCCGGCTTCGCACAGGTATAAAATACAAATTATAAAGCCTTAGATGTCACTGACTGAAAAAATGATTCAAATAAATTTAGAAGTTTTAATTTATATTCATTACTACCTGTGGCCCGCATTGGCTAGTACCACCGCAAAAGCTACATCCCGCAATTTTAAAATCTGTTATTTGAAAATATTTATTTAAATTATATGCTGTAAAACGACGTATAGATCTATATTAAATCAACAATGTAATTAAAGTATTTAATTGAATAAGAATTAATGGATTAATTAAAATTTTGACGACCTCTGTGGCTCAGTTGGTGGGCTGTTGGTAGCTCAAGCCGGGGGTTGCGGGTTCGAATCCCGCCGATGGAACAAAAAGTTTTCAAAGTTCCTGGGTCATGGATGTGTATTAAATTTGTGTATCATATAATAAAAATCTTAAGTATAATATGTGTAGTATAAAAGTATTAAATAATATATTTACATTGTCTGGTACCCGTAACACAAGTCCTTCAGCTTCAGGTACTTACCACAGGGCCAGACTAATGTGGTGTGAAGCGTCCATAGATATTATATTATTATTATAAAGCCATTGCCATACCTATTGGTTACAATCGCTTCGAAAATTAGCCATTATATTTTACTTACGTACTTAGTAAAAAATTAAATGACAAAAAAATGTTATTGTGGGATATCCCTAACGTAAAAAAAACGGCCAAGTGCGAGTTGGACTCGCCATAGATTCGTCATGACTCATGTCTGTCTGTCTGTCCGTCCGTATGTCACAGGCACTTTTCTCCGAAACTATAAGAGCTATTGAAACTTGGTAAGTAGATGTAGCCTGTGAACCGCATTAAGATTTTGGTACAAAAATTGAAAAAATATCAAAAAATTTTAGGGGTCCCCATAGGTACAACCAAGGGCGTCGCCAGCCGATGGTTGAGTCAAGTCAAGTTGACTTTACCTACTACAATTCATACTTTTCTCATTCTCTATGAATTAGAGTGGAACTGGTGAATTCATTCGAGTTTCGACGTACGGGAATGATTGTTCAAGGCTTGAACTTCAAGCAAATCAACTCAAAGACTTAGGACTTTGGTTGCATTATATTTGGCAACTTCTTTAGAATCTCTAGGGGGGGGGGGGGGGGGGGGGCAGCTGCCCCTCCCTGCCCCCCTTTGCGACGCCCTTGGGTGTGGGGTATGTGGTAAAATGTGTGCCCCCCCCATCTAACTTGTAAAGTAGGGGCATGATAATGGCCGATTTACACGGGTGACTAAAGACGCACGATTTACGCCGCACGGCGAAAATCGACCGTGTAAATGGCAATTCGACTACGCCGCATGCGGCTAAATTCGCAAGCCCCAAAGTCGTGCGGCCAATGGCCGCATGCGGCTGGTGACTAAAATCGACCGTGTAAACGCTCAGTCGCAAGCGATCGCTTGCTGCGAATACTACTGTAGCGAGCGCAGACGCGACATTTTCACGCAGAATGAACTAGTCACAGGCGATTTTTGTAAATGGGGTGGCGATTCGACTTGGACAGGCGATTCGACTGGTGACTAAAATCGACCCGTTATGGTCGATTTACACGGGTGACTAACGGGTCGATTTTAGTCACCCGGCAAGTCACCACTCGAATCGCCTGTCCAATTCGAATCGCCACCCCATTTACACGGGTGACTGACGGGTCGATTTTAGTCACCCGGCAAGTCACCAGTCGAATCGCCTGTCCAAGTCGAGTCGCCACCCCATTTACAAAAATCGCCTGTGACTAGTTCATTCTGCGTGAAAATGTCGCGTCTGCGCTCGCTACAGTAGTATTCGCAGCAGGAATGATTGTTCAAGGCTTGAACTTCAAGCAAATCAACTCAAAGACTTAGGACTTTGGTTGCATTATATTTGGCAACTTCTTTAGAATCTCTAGGGGGGGGGGGGGGGGCAGCTGCCCCTCCCTGCCCCCCCTTTGCGACGCCCTTGGGTGTGGGGTATGTGGTAAAATGTGTGCCCCCCCCATCTAACTTGTAAAGTAGGGGCATGATAATGGCCGATTTACACGGGTGACTAAAGACGCACGATTTACGCCGCACGGCGAAAATCGACCGTGTAAATGGCAATTCGACTACGCCGCATGCGGCTAAATTCGCAAGCCCCAAAGTCGTGCGGCCAATGGCCGCATGCGGCTGGTGACTAAAATCGACCGTGTAAACGCTCAGTCGCAAGCGATCGCTTGCTGCGAATACTACTGTAGCGAGCGCAGACGCGACATTTTCACGCAGAATGAACTAGTCACAGGCGATTTTTGTAAATGGGGTGGCGATTCGACTTGGACAGGCGATTCGACTGGTGACTAAAATCGACCCGTTATGGTCGATTTACACGGGTGACTAACGGGTCGATTTTAGTCACCCGGCAAGTCACCAGTCGAATCGCCTGTCCAATTCGAATCGCCACCCCATTTACACGGGTGACTGACGGGTCGATTTTAGTCACCCGGCAAGTCACCAGTCGAATCGCCTGTCCAAGTCGAGTCGCCACCCCATTTACAAAAATCGCCTGTGACTAGTTCATTCTGCGTGAAAATGTCGCGTCTGCGCTCGCTACAGTAGTATTCACAGCAAGCGATCGCTTGCGACTGAGCGTTTACACGGTCGATTTTAGTCACCAGCCGCATGTGGCCATTGGCCGCACGACTTTGGGGCTTGCGACTTTAGCCGCATGCGGCGTAGTCGAATTGCTATTTACACGGTCGATTTTCGCCGTGCGGCGTAAATCGTGCGGCTTTAGTCACCCGTGTAAATCGGCCATTAGTCACCCATGTAAATGGGGTGGCGATTCGACTTGGACAGGCGATTCGACTGGTGACTTGCCGGGTGACTAAAATCGACCCGTTAGTCACCCGTGTAAATCGACCATAAGTCTAAAAAAATAAATGATGTACATTACTACCAACGAAAATTGGTTTGAACAAGATCTATAATGCAGTTTTTTTATACGTCATAACATAAATGGTATACCTTAATGTTTTATCTTTCAATATATTAACTGAAATATAAAAATAAATAAAAAACCTTTTAATTTCATAAAAATAAACTTTATTGCTGCTGCGGAACCCTTTATGGGCGAGTCCAACTCGCACTTGGCCGGTTTTTAAAATTCCAATATTCCGATATTCAAATTTTAAAAAATAATTGGAAAAACACATAAAACATACGGGAACTGCACGATTACGAACGCATCACGGTACCTACTCTGCCTACGGTGTGCCTACCTACGAGCAAGGAAGTACGGACACGCTCCACAGTATACCTAATAAAAATTATTATTACCTGCACTGTGAATAGAAAAAAAAATACGTGTACCTCGTCAATTAAAATCGGTGCGGTACATATTAAATCGTCGATAATATATATAGCTGGATCCCGTACCTACAAAACGCGGATCCGCGGATCCCGCGCCATGACCCATTTGTATAATTTCTCGGGGAGTCCATATGACGGAATGGAAGTTTTGATAGCAGCGCTTTGTGCCAAACCCGATCAAAGGCCTTCGCAATGTCCAAACTAACAGCAAATGCCTCTCCCTTCCACACAATCGTCTGATCCTAACGATGAGTTAGGTACGCCAAGAGATCACCAGCCGAGCGACCCTTACGGAACCCGTACTGTTTATCCAAGTATCGAAATGTTATAAATTGGTTATAGCCATTGGTCTGTAATTGGATGAATTTGAGCGGTCACCTTTTTTGGGGATCGGGTGCACCAAGTCTTCCAGGAAGCCGGTACAATGCCAGAAGAACAGGAGAGCCGAAAAAGACGCGTTAAGATCAGAGCCAACTCTGGAGCATACTTTTTTTAACACAATAGGAGGGATTCCGTCAGGCCCACTCGACTTTAATTGGATATCAAGGGAACGGAGGGCTATTTGCACTGAGCGCTGATGAAACCAAATATCCGACATGACGCTCGTGCATCGCGGTATGGTCGGCGGTTTCTGTTCCCGTCACCTCGGGTCAAGCTTGACGCAAAGAACTTACCCAGAAGATCGGCTTTGTCTTTTGCGTCATGGGACAAAGATCCATTTTCGACGTGTAGGGATGGTAGGGTTGGCTTGCAGATATTCCCTTCAATAGCTTTTGCCAGAGACCAGAATGCACGGATTCTCGAAGGGAGGCGCTCGAGTCTCTCACCAATTCTATTGACGTGCCCGATTGTTCTTTGCCCGAGTGATTTCTTTCTTGAGTATTTCATAATTCATAATTCTTTATTCACAAGAATGCAGTAAGTACAAGGATGGTATTTCATTTTATATGTGCTGGTATTTAAATCCCGAGCAGATACTGCAATGGTCTAGGATTGGTAAGCGTTCTGCTTCCGGCGAGAAGCTTTTTTCTAGGATGAACCAAACCAAGGACGAAATCTGCCGCAAGTTGGCACTACAGAGGACGGAATGAAAAGCTTCATCCCTTGCATCACCACATTGACAACGGAGTTGGCAGTGTTGTTGGGATCATCCGGCGAGAAGCACAAGTGACTGCATCCCATCCCGGTCCGCTAACTTGTAGAGCCACACACGACGGTATTTAACAGCACGCTGTCACAATGCCGTCGTAAGTGGCAAGGCAATGATCCGATGAACCAAGTGGTGCGGTCATGGATGCTTGGTAGCCATCAGGATTTGAAGTCAGCAGAGGGTCCAACAGGGAAGGATTCTGACCGTCTACATCTGGGATTCGCGAAGGCGTAGCAACCAGTTGTGTTAAGTCGTTCGCAAGAGCAAAGTCGCAGACAGATCTTACCGCATGATCAGTTTTACTGGAATTGAGCCAGTCGGCATGGTGGGCGTTAAAGTCGCCAAGTATTATGATCTCTGCGGATGGGATCAGCTGCTGCACTAAATCTGAAGCTGCTTGCAGGTGTTCAAAGAGTCAGTCCGTCTCGGGATCACCACTATGGGACCTATATAGGCACGCAAAAACGCAAGGGTGGTCGTCGCAATCAATGCGGAGCCATAATGTTGAGAGGTCCCTGACTTCAAGATTGCCGTGGCATTAAAAGCATTTTAATTTTACGATCTAATAAGACTAGAGTGATCACATAATTTCATTGTTATTTTGTTACAAAACAAATATTTTTGTGCCATAATATGAGACATTTTCTATGAGTAAAGTTGATTTTTAATAAAACATAAACCTATAGTTTCAATTTATTCAATTTTATAACATAAATTCAAACTTGCGGGATCCCGCGGGATCCCGCGGGATTGTATAAGGTGCGGGATTGCAATCCCTAGTTGTAAGCTAGTGAATGGCAAAATCTACTAATGAACTTTCCACTCATATTTAAAATATTTGCAATTTAATTTTTACTGTTATTTAATTTTAATTATGGCAATAAATTATTATTACTTACAGTTAAATTTATAATTTTAATGTCATGCCAAATATGGTAATTGGTGTTTAATGTACATAATTGCATAATGTATATTATGTACCTACTTTAATAAACCTAGTTCAGTCCTTTATTTATTTTATGTTATCTTAATGAAAGATGACATCATTTTGAAAGTGTGGTTCTTATTAATCTTTCCCTACTTATTCACAAAATAAAACATTGCTGTTCCTTTCACGCGATTGTAAAAAAAATAGGGACAGAATTGAGCGCGACTCTATGTTCATATTTTCACGTGCACGTGCATTGCAATACAATATACAATAATTTGCAGGCATTGGAGAACACGGGCGACCGGCGCATTTGCCAGACAAAGACTCGTCCTTGGAGAAGGATTTGTATGCCGCTAACGGTTTCAACGGGGCCCTCAGCGATAAGATTCCTCTAAACCGATCGTTGCCAGACATCCGGCACCTGGGGTGTCAGAAGAGACAGTACATCGAGTCCCTGCCGACTGTCAGTGTGGTGGTCCCGTTCCACAACGAACACTGGAGCACCCTGCTCCGCACGGTCTATAGTGTGCTGAACAGGTCGCCGAAATTTCTCATTAAAGAGGTGTTTTTGGTCGACGATGCTAGCACTAAAGGTATTTTAATTCTAATAAAAATTAGCAAATTTTTAACTCTGTCACCTTTTTGACAATATATCACAATGTGATAAATTGATAATATATATGACATTATTTTGTACCGTAGAGATAAACTACGATAACATGGCGCGCCCCTCCAAAATTCAAAACGTTTGAAGTGCGTTGTCAAAACGTTTGAAGAGCGTTGTCTTGCGCGGTCGTCTAGTTATAGTCCACCCAAAGAATAGCCCAAAAGCAGGTGTAGAGTGCGTGAGCTGCAACCTAAGCAATTTCTTCAGAAATGTGTTTAGGATGCCTAGAAGATAAACATACTAAAAGTCCCCGCCCCTAGGGGGTGAGCCGGGGTGGGGAGAGGGGGTTAAAGTTCCCGTTTTTGAGTTTTTGGCTCATATCTTTAAAACGGTAAGTAGTAAAGAAAAAGTGTCTTCTACATAATAAAAGCTAATAAAATTTACTACAACTATGTCATTTACACTATGTATCTATCTCCAATCATTGCCATGCTATGAGCTTCTAATGTGGTCGATTTTCAAAAACACACATCAACTAAGTCTAGGGACATTTGTATTTTATGAAATCTATCAGGATTTTTGAAGACAGTAAATGAAAGAATTATAGCTTGTTTTATAGCATTTCATAGAACATAAAAACTTTCCGTTTTTTTTTTGTTTTTAAGAAAAAATCATTGGCTTTTCTATGGTCACAGAAACGTTATTTATGGCAAAAAATCTATACTTCGTTTTATAAAACCGAAAATTTCATTCGAATGAGAGAAAATCTTTTACATTTTTATTGCTAATAGTCAAATTAATAATAATGAATTTTATTCGATACTTAGTATTGAGTATTAATTTTACCTAAAATACATTTTTAAGTCTTTCTTTGGTAAAGGCCCTATGTTCTTTGTGATTTCGTTTTTTTCTGGTATCTATCTTACTTCTAGAAACTTTCTAGAGACTGGTTGCTCTCCTAGAACCTTTTTACTAGTTGCATCGACTTAATATTGGGTTGATTCGACCAGATAATTCTGGTTTTGGCCTGGTTTCCAGGGTTTTCTGACATGAAATCTATCTACTGCGACTAGAATATGCACTGTTAAATACATTTCAGAGATTTTCTAGTAAGATAGATACCAGAAAAAAACGAAATCACAAAGAACATAGGGCCTTTACCAAAGAAAGACTTAAAAATGTATTTTAGGTAAAATTAATACTCAATACTAAGTATCGAATAAAATTCATTATTATTAATTTGACTGTTAGCAATAAAAATGTAAAAGATTTTCTCTCATTCGAATGAAATTTTCGGTTTTATAAAACGAAGTAAAGATTTTTGCCATATAACTTTTCTGTGACCACAGAAAAGCCAATGATTTTTTCTTAAAAACAAAAAAAAATCGGAAAGTTTTTTATGTTCTATGAAATGCTATAAAATACGTTATAATTCTTTCATTTACTGTCTTCAAAAATCCTGATAGATTTCATAAAATACAGATCTCCCTAGACTTAGTTGATGTGTGTTTTTGAAAATCGACCACTTTAGAAGCTTATAGCATGGCAATGATTGGAGATAGATACATAAAGTAAATGACATAGTTGTAGGTTGTAGTAAATTTTATTAGCTTTTATTATGTACAAGACACTTTTTCTTTACGAAGTACCGTTTTAAAGATATAAGCCAAAAACTCAAAAAGGGGAACTTTAACCCCCCCACCACCCCGGCTCACCCCCTAGGGGCGGGGACTTTTAGTATGTTTATCTTCTAGGTATCCTAAACACATTTCTGAAGAAATTGCTTAGGTTGCAGCTCACGCACTCTACACCTGCTTTTTTAAGTGGACTATTATGATTAGTTGACCAACAAATCTTGGTAATAACTAATAAGTGACATTAAGTGAAATATTACGAGTACTGGTTGATTGGTTGAATACTTACTACATACAAACTCTTTCATAAGGATGTGACTACACACATTGAAACAGTAATTTGGAGGGGCGCGCCATGTTATCGTAGTTTATCTCTACCTCCGCTTTAGGCAAGAAAATACGTTTCATTGTCAGATTTTAGTTCATCAGAGCGCCGCTCTTGCCATGACATAAAATACCTTTATTCTCGAATAAATTAGGAACTAAGTTTCTTGGAGTTGTCTTACTTGATGTCTTACCACCTGTTCCGGTCTGCCAGAATAACCGGTGTAAAGTACCCTGCAAACGATCAAAGAATCATGGCCAAATATGTATAGGAGCTGGACTCGACTTTTATTTTTGATGTCCCAAAATAAACTATAGTTAGATTTGGTTGTTCTTATGCTCTAAACATAATTCCGTTTGAGATTTATGTCTAAATAGCCACGATTTTTTATAATAATTAATAACGTTTACAATTATTTTGAGGTTAGATTTAAGAACTACCTTTTTTCCGACTGCGGTGTAGTCTACAAGTGTATATTCGGCGATCTCGTTTCTAATTATTTCAATTTTTCCTAGAGTATTACCCACAAAATAGAACGAATGCGAATGATCGCCGGCTGTCAGAACATAACGAAACTAAAATATATTGATCTTTTTTTGTGGCTATTTAAAGACACATTTCTAATGATTTTCGATGCCTTAAAATATAAGGGAATTTTTGCTACTAATGGCATATCGGGACGCCACCGCCCACCTGGTACGATTTGGCCATTGTTCTTTGTTTGACAAACATGTCTGACGTAATTTACGTTTTCATCAAACAGCAGCGCAGACGAACAAACGAGCATCAAACAAGTTTGTCAAACAATTAGTTAGAATCGGTTTGAGATCATGAGTTCGTAAATTGACAAATACAGCGGAACACGTTCAAACACGTTTGTCAAACGCTACGCCAGTGAAAATTTTCTTCAAACAGGTCAAACCATAAAGGTAATATACCTATCGGAATAGAGAAACAATCCCGAGCTGTCAAGCTTAACCAAAATTTGATTTACATCTGTGTATACAATTATGTTTACGTGTGCGTGTCAGTGATGTACAAACATCTTGTAATTCGACAAAATATCGATCATGGAATAATAATTGTAAGATTGTAAAAACAGAATGGGATAAAATAAAACTGCATAGATATGTATAATAAAAATTGTAATTTTGAAGTAAAATATGACTTTTCTTCAAAATGCTTGCTGCATAATTAAGTATATGCATGAATTTTTCTTCGGAGTCCAGTTTGGACGGTTAATTATTTTAAGCCATGAATTTCTGGTATCCAGGTCAGCAGGAAATCTGAAAAATTGGCCAAGTGTGAGTCGGACTCGCGCATGAAGGGTGACCGGTTTCAACCGGGCATTTTCTAAAATCCGGCACGATACGACACGACATGTCATGACACGATTCGACACGACAGGTTACGTCACGTCACGTCACATCAGTACACGACACGACACGACTTCACTAGACCCTATTAATTTTCAATTCACTCTCAATGAGCCCTTTTATTTGATGCCCATCTTGCAGAAGTGCTTTTTAAAACTATTCCCCTATCTTGGATGAGCAGCCATATTGGATGTAGAATGACATTACATCTGTGGAAATTTCAGAAGTCTATTACTATAGCGGTTCTTGTTATACAGCCTGGAGACATAGTATCCCCTTAGTAGTCTGAGCTGGAGACAGACAGACGGACGGACGGATGGACAGACGGACAGGCAACGAAGTCTTAGTAGTAGAGCGGGACCCGACTACTAGGACGTTTTACCCTTTCGATAAATTATGTAGGTATGATAGTATATTAATATACTTAAACTAATTATAAACTACGGATGAGTATGCTATCATTTCAACATTCGTAGATAATTAGTATACTTAACTAAAAAATATTTTCATATCGATACTACTTATCGATAACTTGATGCAGCCCTAGTGTAAAATATATGAAAATTGTTTACACAAAATATCCTTAAATTGTGCACCATGGCTAGTCAAGTTATGTTTTCCATATAAATAAACATTTAAAGAAGTGAATTTGATAAATCAATACCAATAACTCGTAGGGAATTGGCAAAAATAAACTTAAAACTAGGTCCTGTCGATGTAGAATAATTCACCTGTGAAATGAATATTTGTCCGGGTTTTTTCGATGTATGGATCCACAATCATTCCACAAACATTTAACCATGTTTCAAGAGCTAAAAATTATTCATTATTTAACTTAAAATCACAATTTTTCTGAGAGCCCAAATTGACAACGATCGGCTCAGGGGCAGACAGACTGTCAAACAGATGAAAAAAAAGCTATGCAACCTCAAATCACGCTTCTCTTTCTACCACGCAGTGTTACTGATAGTGACATCTCGCTTACTCAGGCCTTTGTTTCTCTATTCCGATAGGTATATTAACTTTATGGGTCAAACACGTAGTTTGTTTGACAAACGTTTCAAACAAAGCTGTACACTATCAAACTGTTTGACAAACACGTAAAATTTGACAAACAATTTGATCGTTTGCGGGGTACTTAAGGGAAGGCACGATGTGCCGTTTTGTATGGAACTCCTCGTGTTCCGCTCGCATTTTTTTAACGGACAAAAAGGAGGGGTTTTATAACTTTGACGTGTCTGTCTGTGTGTGTGTCTGTCCGTGGCATCATAGCATCCAAACGTGTGGACATATTTTGAACAAGTTTTTTTTTGGAAGCTGCCAATATCAAGCATGTTAGCTTATAGTTTATCACCATCTGCCCTTTTTTCTAAAAAAAAAATGAGTTTGATCTTCTTAAATTTTTTGAGTCGGGGGTTGTTTTTCAAATTCTTATTTTTTGATGATTTCGTTACATGTGTAATACGCTGTTGGAATTCAATAAAGAAAAAAAAATCTTAATTTAACGTTATTATTTTTTCCCTTCCAGATTTCCTCAAGCAGCAGCTCGAAGACTACGTATCAACGCATCTGCCGAAAGTCCGCGTGTTGCGGCTGGCGGCCCGCAGCGGGCTGATAGCGGCGAGGCTGGCGGGCGCGCGGGTCGCTAGCGCCGATGTGCTGTTGTTTCTGGACTCGCACACAGAGGCCAACGTTAACTGGCTACCCCCGTTGCTGGGTGAGTCTTTAAGTGTCTAAACACACCATGCCGAAGATACGCGGCCGAAGTTCGGCAAGACTACGTATCAACCCATCTGCCGAAAGTCTGCGTGTTGCGGCTGGCGGCCCGCAGCGGGCTGATAGCGGCGCGGCTGGCGGGCGCGCGGGCCGCTAGCGCCGATGTGCTGCTCTTCCTGGACTCGCACACAGAGGCCAACGTCAACAGGCTGCCCCCGCTGCTGGGTGAGTGTTTAAGTCTCTAAACACACCATGCCGAAGATACGCGGCCGAAGTTCGGCATGACTACGTATCAACGCATCTGCCGAAAGTCCGCGTGTTGCGGCTGGCGGCCCGCAGCGGGCTGATAGCGGCGAGGCTGGCGGGCGCGCGGGTCGCTTGCGCCGATGTGCTGTTGTTTCTGGACTCGCACACCGAGGCCAACGTTAACTGGCTACCCCCGTTGCTGGGTAAGTGTTCGGTCACCGCAGATATACAATTTCAACTTTTTGTACAAATAAATTGCATAGTCTTACAATTTAATTGGAAAACTTTTTAATTGTGAGTAATTGGAAAGGAATCGTGGTTCTGATACGATTGGTGTCCATTGATTTAGTTGTACAATTTAGCTGGTAAAATGTGCGAGCTCTCATAAGTCGCTATAGCTATTGTCTATTGGTATGTTTACTATGCGATTTAGTTGGCCAACTTGAAATCGTAAGTCTTCACTCTTTCGATGTGAATGGCGGCCGAAAAAGAAGATCTTCCGACCGAGCGAGATGGCATGCTCGGTCAGGCCCACTGGCGTCATTTCAGACGTTGTATATATCTTGCCGTTCTCCGAAACTTCGATAGTGCGATGCAGGATTGTTAGGCTAATTGTGGGTACCGCCACTGCAAGTGTGAAACCTACAACAACATAGTCCTGCATCGCGCTATCGGAGTTCTCTTTGCGTATAGTCAGATGTCAATGTTATATGGATAAGCCGTCTAGTACGCCGCGCGCCGCTCGTTTTTTGGGGCCTGTCCCCTCCCGTCCCGCTGCCCGCTGGTTTCGAGTCTGAAGCCTTACCGATGGCTGTGGAATGTAGTTAAAAAAATTAAAGGGTTTACAATATATTTTATTATTTATTTATGAAGTAATGTTTTTGACTGCTGTTGATTTCTATTACAGAGCCTATAGCCCTCAACTACCGCACGGTGGTCTGTCCGTACATCGACGTGGTGGCTTACGACACGCTCGAGTACCGCGCGCAGGACGAGGGCGCGCGCGGCGCGTTCGACTGGGAGCTCTACTACAAGCGCCTGCCGCTCTTGCCGAGAGATATACAGAACATGCCGGAGCCCTTCGAGTGAGTTTGAAGCTTTTTTCGCAGGCTTTGAACGCAGCGAATCGAAAAATTCCGTAACGAAAATAAACCTAACACTCCGTCCGGCACGGCACACATAGCTAACCTTACATTCGGCTAAAGTAGTTTCAGCTTGGCAGACACATAAAGTTAATATACTTAGCGGAATAGAGAAACAAAGGCCTAGCATGCGAGATGTCACTATTAGCGTGGTAAACAAATTACACACAGACGTAAATCAATTTCGGTTTCGTTTGACAGCTCGAGACTGTTGCTATATTCCGCTAGGTATACAGGTTGTTAGGGTGAACACAGTTATCCTTAAAACCATCAAATGTGCCCGACGGTTTTTTTTGAATTCCCAGCATCTTATAGAAAAAGTTGTTCATTATGACGCGGACGGGCTCATTTGATGGTTTTAAGGATAACGGTGTTCACCCGAACAACCTGTACTAACTTTATGGTTTCGGCCAAAATGATCACGGCCCAAGTATTGCAATTACGTTTGCTGTCACGTCACTGTCTCGTTTCAGTTCGCCGGTGATGGCGGGCGGCCTGTTCGCGATGTCGCGCGCGTTCTTCTGGGAGCTCGGCGGGTACGACCCCGGCCTCGACATCTGGGGCGGCGAGCAGTACGAGCTCAGCTTCAAGGTATATGCTTATTAATAGCAAAAATTTGTTTATCGTGAGGGAACCGTACATTTTTCCGTGATAAAAAGTATTCTTTATCCCGGAAAAATGTACGGAAAAGTGTCGGCGAGGCTCAGCCCCCGTAGACAACTGGCAAAACGCTAACGCTAACGCTACAAAATGTATGCGATTTGACATAAGCCATCGCTTCGCTACCGAATACTAATGTCAAATCCATACATTTTGTAGCGTTAGAGCGTTAGCGTTAGCGTTTTGCCAGTTGTCTGGGGGCTGATGTCAAAATGAACGTGCGTAAACTATAAGTGGCAGCACATGTCAAGTAAATTATTATATTAAGGTAGTCCCACATAGCAGTTAAAAAACGTTATAAAACATCATGTAACACGATAACATTTTATAACAGCGTGTAACATACGCTACAACATGTCAAGAAAATATAAACGTGTCTTTTGTTATAATTTGTTAAAAAAAAGTTAGACAAAAATGTTATCTAATGTTATATAACTGCTGTGTAGGACACGTCACACGTTTTGGATTTGCGACACCATTTTGCACCATCGTTGCGCAAGTTTTCTTTATAAATTACTAGCGACCCGCCCCGGCGTCGCACGGGTATAAAATATTATATAGCCACTGAAAAAGCGATTAAAGTCGATAGCCTATGATCCTTCACGTGGTCTACTTCTTATCTGTGCCAAATAACATAAAAATTGTTCCAGTAGTTCGCGAGATAAGCCTTTCAAATAATTTCCCCCGTTTTTTCCACATTCTCCTATTAGTCTTAGCGTGAGAAAATATAGCCTTCCTCAATAAACGGGCTATCTAACACAAAGAATTTTTCAAATCGGACCAGTAGTATACTGAGATTAGCGCGTTCAAGTTAGCCCTTTCAATAATTTTCCCCGTTTTTTTTCACATTTTTCTCTATTTCTTCGCTCCTATTAGTCTTAGCGTGATAAAATATAGCCTATAGCCTTTCTCGATAAATGGGCTATCTAACACTGAAAGAATCATCAAAATCCGTTGCGTAGTTTTAAAGATTTAAGGGAACAAAGGGACATGAGGGACAAAAAGCGACTTTGTTTTATAATATGTATAGATACCAATAATGGTCAAAGTTTTTAATAAAATAAATATTAAAATGAAGGACATGCCAAAATGGCTGTTGTATTATTTTTTTGAAATTCCCCATATGCGCCCGTGGGGAGAACTGCCGCGGCTTTCGTAGCTTTATATAATATTATAGGCACGCTCCCGTCGCGCCGCGCCGCAGCGGCCTGCCGGTATCGCCGCGAACGCTACGTCCCGCAATTTTTAAATCTGTAATATCTTCGAAACTATTCATTTAAATCATCTGCTGTAAAGGGCCATATAGATCTATATTATATGTCCTAAAGTGTTTAATTGAATAAGGATTAATACTGTATTGGTTAAAATCGCTTCGATAATTAGCCATTATTTGTCGTAAAAAGTAAATGACAAAAAATGTTATAGTGGGATATCCATATGAGATAGACATATACCATCGCAGAGTTTTCTGTAGACCTTTTCGTTGTATACAATACTTAGTACATTATTTTGATAAATCTCGTACGGTTCGGCCTGCGTTTGCAATGTAAGCGGAAAATAATTTCATTTTTTTCCGCTTACATTGCAAACGCAGGCCGAACCGTACGAGATTTATCAAAATAATGTACTAAGTATTGTAAGCCCAGAAAAGTTCTGAGATCCTTGACATAGCAATTACGCTAAGGTAAGCTGGTACCGACTTCAAAAGCATGAAGATTGAGTACAGAAATAGTTGAGGTTTAGGCGAAGTCTGAAGACGCCACTATAATAAGGAATAAGAATTATTTGATTCTTTTTAGATTAAGATTAAGTACTCGTATTACTTTTGTTTTTACCTTGGAAGTCGGTTTTAATTTTTTGTTAAAAAATAATAATTTTAACCTTTTTAGTTACATAATATGAGACGACAAGGCAATAATATTATAATAATATTATATAGCTTGTTGTCTTAGAGTTGTACATATTACTAGCGTTCGCCTGCGGCTCTGCCCGCGTTTATGTCGGTTACGGCTGCAAAAAGCCTACCCAGGAAAGACTCGGTCAGCAAAATGATTCCCTGGTCAATTCACAGACTCCGACACTGACATCGACGACGCGGACGCAGCCATTATCCGCAAGCGCATCCCGCTTGGTGACGCCCACTATCGTAATATTTTAATTTCGCCATAATTTCAAAACCAAACGTCCAATTTTAATCATTCAAAGACCAAATTTTATCTACATAAACTGTACTTAGTGATGAAATAATTTATTTTGATAAGGGTTAATGGCATAAGTAAAATAAACGCGTTTAAATGTTGTCCAAAAAAATTCAAGATTTTTAAATAAAAAATGGTTATTGTGCCTCACTCGACATAGATAAGTATAGTGTGTCGCGGACATTTTTGTACATAATTATAAGATCTACAATACTTAGAACATTTTATGGTTCTATCTTTTATAGTTTCGGCAGCGTACGCAAAATAAGTAACTTTTCTGGTTGATTTTTTCACCTGGCGTCCGAAAAACCCAAATATCTTACGAAACCCTATTTTTTCCAATCAAGTTTGTTGTATGAGATATTTGATTATTAATATATACCCCCCCCCCCCCCCCTATAAAATATTTGATTTATTTTGTTTTTAGTATTTATTTTTATAGCGGCAACAGAAATACATAATCTCTGAAAATTTCAACTCTCTAGCTATTATGATATTATCGTTCTTGAGCCTGGAGACAGACAGACGGACATACAGAAGGACAGACAGACGGACAGACAGATGGGCAGACAGACGGACAAACAGACGGACAGACATCAAAGTCTCAGTAATACCTGGTAATACGGTCCCGTTTTTACCCTTTGGGTACGAAACCCTAAAAAACACACTTTTGAAATTCGGCCAATTTTAGAAGGTCATAAGATAGATACAAGATCATAGATACAAAGTGTAAAGGACGAAGTTGTAGAGAATTTAATTAGCTTTTATTATGTAGTAGAAGAGAATTTCGTACGAAGCACCGTTTTTGATGAGTAAGCAAAAAACCAAAAAACGGTATATAGATACAAGATCATAGATACAAAGTGTAAAGGACGAAGTTGTAGAGAATTTAATTAGTTTTTATTATGTAGTAGAAGAGAATTTCGTACGAAGCACCGTTTTTGATGAGTAAGCAAAAAACCAAAAAACGGGACCTTCTTTGCCCCCCCCTCGGGCTCACCTCGGAGGGGTCAGGACTTTTAGTATGTGAATAATTTACGAGCTAGAATTTTTGAAAGTAAACGTATAGCCCGCTATGCGATGTTTCTGATGACTGCGTGCCCGATTCGCCGCCGGTCCCGATGGAATCTCAAAGCCCTGAACCATCTACATCTGGTCTTTTTTATTGTAACCAAAGGGGTATGGGCGGAATCGTCCCCACCCATCAACACAAGTGTAATGTAGCTCAATTGATAGATTGCAAGCAAGATGATATTTTTATACTATGGCGACTTTGCCCAAATGCATGGGGTTCTCATGGTATCTTACGTTTAAACAAATATTTCGTTAGCGTACTTATTGACTAATTTAAAAATACATGCTCATTTATGTATTCATTAGTGCACAGCACCGTGGGAGAGCCATGCTTCGGCACGAATGGGCCGGCTCGACCGGAGAAATACCACGTTCTCACAGAAAACCGGCGTGAAATAGCGCTTGCGCTGTGTTTCGCCGAGTGAGTGAGTTTACCGGAGCCCGGAGGCCCAATCCCCTTCTCTATTCCCTTCTCTATCCTCCCCTACCCTATTATCCTATTCCCTCTTAAAAGACTGGCAACGCACCGGCAGCTCTTTTGATGTTGCGGGTGTCCATGGTCGACGAAAGTTGCTTTCCGTCAGGTGACCCGTTTGCTCGTTTGCCCCCTTATTTTATAAGTAAAAAAACAGCGGTGCTTTCAGTGCTGCTACTTTTACAGTGAACTTTATGACAGGAACACATACATCCCCTAAAGTATTATCACTTAGTTTTGTTACACCTTCTATATTTGAATAAGTATAGAAAAAAATGATAAAAAATATTTATTTAAATAAAAACACAGAATACAAAAAATAATATGCACGGTGGGGGCTGCAGAAGTTATAACTATGTTACAGCCGCTAATGCCCATCTCCAAATGAAATATTAGACAAAATGGACCCGTATTACAACTAAATCTTGGCAAGGTCTAGTAGTGATATGGTTGTTTTTTAAATATATATTCCCACTGATTTATCTAAAACAAAGGATTTTAATTAAATAGGGGGCACTTTAGGAACACGTTGGTATCAGTTCTATGGCTGTTGATAGGTGGGGACGGAGCCCAATGCCCATACATTTTTGCCCATAGCCTTTTCTTTTTTCAAAATCATTTTTTTTTCTAAATACTATATAGGTTGTCAACACTTTTAGAACGTCTATGAGGTCTACCACCGGTTCGGTAACTAACCCGGCGAGAAGAACCGGCTTATGATGATGATTAATCTGTGTATCACCTAATTGTGTTGGTTTTTATTTATAATACATACCTTTTTTATTAAACTTAAGTATAAAATATTATACTCTCTAATAATAAATCATTTACAATATTTGTTTTGTTTTCACCCAGTAAAATGGGTAATAACCGGGTTAAAACCCCAATCACCCAGTTTTTAACCGACTTCCAAAAAACGAGGAGGTTATATGTTCGGCTGTGGATATATTTTTTTTGTATGTTCAACGATTACTCCGCCGTTTGTGAACCGATTTTCGAAATTGTTGTTTTGTTGTATTAGGTTTCACTCCAATTTGGTACCATGTTCACAAAAGTGGTGACCTGATGATGGGATCCAGGAGTAATCGAGGGAACTCCTCGAAATTTATATGGAAACATATTATGGTGATTTTGGTTTTATGTGAAGTGTATTAAGAATATGCTACCAAAAAGTCAAATATTGGGTCGAGGTATACCATGGTCTCGAAGATGCTCAGAGAACTCCTGACTCCTTATAGATACACGTTTGGGAGTTTCGGCGTTGTTTTAAGAACAGAAAGCATATGCTACCATGCAATTCAAATTCATCATCGTCATCATCATTACCACGTCGTGTTAAGGTCACCAATGTCTCATGGCACAAAATAGATAATAGTACAAGGCATAGGTATGGATACAATAATAATAATTATGTGCTTATGCAAAAACCAATTATTATTATAGGCTGTTTATACACGGCGGTCGGCGCCGCAGAGGCCACGGCGCGGCGTCGCCGGGCGCCGCCGCGCGGCGCGTGCGTAAACATCGTATTCAAGTTCTAACCAATGTCAGGGCATGCCATAGCCAATGTCGCGGATTCTTGGAAATCCATTGTTCTGGCTGCCACATGTGGCCGCTTGGGAGTTGAAGCGTTAAATTGTTAAATTACCTAGCACGCATAGAACCTCCTAGCACGTGTTCACTTAGGTTTTTTTAAATGTATCTACCTGATATTTGGGCCTTGGGGTATGACTCTTAACAGTATTAACAAATTGTAATAAGATACGTAGAATAAGCGCAGTAATTCGACGCGTAGGGTGGTATCAGGTATGGTCACTACCACTAGGGTTGCCAACATTTCTCCGGCGAAATATAGTATTTTTCAAAATAAACTATAAAAAATATAGTATACTTCCAAAAAATATAGTATTTTATGGAAAAATTCAAAAATGTTCAATGAAATATTTATGTAAGTATTACATATCTGTTTATATAAAAACTATATTTTTTGCACTTTTTGCATTTTTTAATATATGTTTTGTCTAAAATAAAAGTGTCATAACTCATAATATTATGCTTTTAAATTACATTCAAGTTTTAGATCCCTCGATCGCGGATTGTTGGAAATCTATTATAATCACGGTGCATGCGGCCGCTTGGGGCTTGAGGGATTCATGTAAATTAAAAGCTCTTTTTATTATTAACTAGCTGTTGCCCGCGACTCCGTCCGCGTGGACTTCAGCTTATATAGCGCGCGGTAGTTCCCGTTTCCATGTAAGCTACAGAGTTGCTTCCGCGCGCGCGCGGTACGATTGCTTCAAACTTCAAGAATCTTCTTAAAACTTCAAATAAATTCGCTAAAAATTTCATCATCCTCACAACCTCTAATGGTGGGTTTACACCAAAAGAACATAGAGCAAGAACAGCACAAGAACATTCTTTCGTATTCGTTTAGTGTAAACTATAATTCGTTACAACATACTTTAGATCGTTTACACCAATCGAATCAACAAGAACATCAAGAATAAGAATTTTTGCTCTATAGATGAGAATCATATAGCTCCGTTTAGACCAAACGAGCGAATGCTCATTGCTCATTCGTCAACGATAAGTAGTTAATTTATTTTTATAGTCATCAAAGGTTGGATCCCATAAACATCTTTTGTTATGGTATAATTCTATCATTTGTAAACATTTTTCATTACTCCAATCCATATTTACGAAATAACCTTTGATAAACTACCTAAAACCAGCCGCCAAAAAATAAAAATATCAAGAACACTAGAATCTCTTTGAAGAGACCGCCTCGAAGAGCGAGCACGTCCGAACACGAAAGAACGCTCTAGGCAATTGTTCGAGCGCTCTTGCGTCGTTTACACCAAACGAGCGAGATTCTTAGAGCATTCTACCTATTTACCGCCGAACACGTGGCGAACACACTAGAACAACGAAAGAATGCTCGTTGTTAGTTTACATCAAAAGAGCTTTACTAGAATGAGCATTCGCTCGTTTGGTCTAAATGGAGCTTAATAGAAACACGTTTGAGTAAGCGCTTGTGCGATGTAGGACGACGCACAGCGCCATCTATTATGATTTTTGGAACTAACTTAATTTGAACAAATTTACGTAATAAACACCCCCTTACAACCCCTTTTTCCAGTTAAAAAGTAACCTTTTAGTATAGATTTACCAGCTGCAGGGCCGGTCATAATCTTCGCTACTGCGCACCCCCGCGCCGCCCTGGTAGCGCCCACTTCGAAACGGGCGTAAATCGCAATTTTTAATTTCGTCATAACTTCTAAACCAAACGTCCAATTTTAATCGTTCAAAGACCAAATATTATCTACACGAACTGTACTTAGTGAGAAAATAATTTATTTTGATAAGGATTATCAGCGTAAGTAAAATAAATGCGTTTAAATATAGTAAAAAATTAGCCTATTCATTACAATTAAACAAACAAACAAACAAAGTTTACCTCTTTATAATATTAGTATAGATGAGATACTACTTCTGTTTCTCTCTTCTCGGCATTTCAAATTCATAACCGAAAATACCCTTTCTGTGAATGCCGAAGTGGCGGGAATAGAGAGCAGGAATGAGTTAATTTTAGTGTTGAAAATATAGTATTTTTGCGTACTATATAATAGTTCAACAGTATATAGTGCGCAGGCTCGAAATATAGTACAATACTATATATTATAGTACGGTTGGCAACCCTAACTACCACCGACGACCACTTATAAACTCGCGGACTATGACGGAGGTCATCTTGGAGGGTTAATTAATATTTTTAATAACAATACGAGATCAATAATTTTACCACTCAAAATGTTGTCAATTCAAATTTCAATGCTCACTGCTCACACCAAGCCCACATATTTCACTCAACAAAAATCTGTTACAACTATATAAAACTCCTACGTACAAGCGATAGTGCGATTCAGGAGCACATCAGCGCCATCTATTGAATACATCGTGTAACTAAAACTATATCAACAACATTTGGACAAGCGATAGCGCGACACAGGAGCGCCTCAGTGACATCTAGTGAAGACAATATGAAACTATTTTTTTATACAATTTAAATTGGCACTACAGTTTACCTACTAGGTAACTAAAAAGAGTGAAATTATTATTTTTAATAAAAAATTAAAACCGACTTCCAAGGTAAAAACAATAATATGAACTAAAAAGTATTAAATAATTTTTCCTCTCAAAATGTGCCTTTTTCCGAATTCGGCTAAACCTCAACTATTTCTGTACTCAATCTTCATCATTTTGAAGTCGGTGCCAGTTACAAAAGTTTCAAATTTTCTGTCAAAGAAATAAAGATTCAGCTATATCTGGTACCGACTTCAAAATGATGAAGATTGAGTACAGAAATTGTTGAGGTTTAGCCGAATTCGGAAAAAGGCACATTTTGAGAGGAAAAATTATTTAATACTTTTTAGTTCATATTAAAAGGATGTTATTATTGTTTTTACCTTGGAAGTCGGTTTTAATTTTTTGTTAAAAATAATAACCCAAATTTAATGAATGGGTTTTTACCCACTACCCATCTCTAATTGTCAAACATGTTGAAAGTGACAATCGCGACCAACTGTCGTATATTCGCCCGTTTGTTTGAAGTCCAGCCCCCTTAGACAACTGGCAAAACGCTAACGCTAACGCTACAAAATGTATGCGATTTGACATAAGTCATCGCTTCGCTATAGTCCGCGCGGAACTAGTTGGCCGCGCCTGAGGCAGGGGCAAGAGGCAGGGGCGCTTCGCACAAGAGATTGTAATAGCAAGATGAGTCCGCCGATAAAAAGACAATCTAAGGAAATAATATTTAAAGTGCATACGTTTTTTAAAAAACGGATGGCCGATGTCAATAGTTTAGTACAGTGGTCCCCAACCTTTTTTTCAAGCGGGCTATAAACATGTTTTGGTCTTGGTGTCGCGACTCGCGGGCCGCAACAAAAAATTTTTAGGGTTAAAAAATAACTTTCTTCAAAATTTAAGATTTAATATTATATTTAATTATATTATTAATGATATTTAGACTTTACGTTATTTTGCCGGTGGCCGTGAATTTCAAAATTGTTTAACATCACGCGGGCCACAAATAAAGTCCCGGCGGGCCGCATGCGGCCCGCGGGCCGCGGGTTGGGGATAGCGGGTTTAGAATATAAAACTGATCATTTGTCTAATGTCTTTAATTTATTCTTTCCAATAATTAAATAATATTACTGTTCACGATATCGCGAGATTGGTCGTCACTGTCTAATCTCATGTGCATTGCGAGCAGCAAGCAACCCGCCCCCCTCACCCCCGTCCCTACCTAAGGCGCGGCCAACTAGTTCCGCGCGGACTATAGCGAATACTAATGTCAAATCCATACATTTTGTAGCGTTAGCGTTAGCGTTTTGCCAGTTGTCTAGGGGGACAGGTAATACTTAGTTCTGTCTACTCTGGTTATAAAATGGGTGTTTCAGATCTGGCAGTGCGGTGGGCGCATGGTGGACGCGCCGTGCTCGCGCGTCGGCCACATCTATCGCAAGTTCGCGCCCTTCCCCAACCCCGGACACGGCGACTTCGTGGGCCGGGTCAGTAGGCCAGTAGCTAGCCGCTTGCTCCAGACTCCAGTCGCTCGCATGCTCATGCTACAGTGCCTTAGAGCCAGCCCACACGGTGCGTTGCGTCGACGCAGCGCTGCCGTTGCGTTGTTTTACATACAAATAACCAAGGTTCACGCAAACAGCAGCAGCAGCCCTCGAGACCAAGCGGGAGGGTTGGCGTTAAGACTGCTTCGTAATAACGCTGCGATGACACAGCGTCCGTGTGGCCGGCTATATACATGTACCTATGATGTCGTACATAATATTATATACATTTAATAGTTCAAAACCTTTACACAAATAATTGCTATAGTCTGTTGCAAAGCAAATACAAGTCAGGTAAAGATCAATTTTTAATGAGGCCTTACGCTATTTGTGTCTTCATTCGCGCACGAAAGTCTTATCGTTGTAAATATCAACGCCGATCTAAGAAAAGAAGATACCATTAAATGCAAATAGAGAGAGAGCTTCACATCTTTGTCAGATGACATAATTATCCAGATGGACACGGCGACCGGACTTAACGAAATTATGTGGCTCTGGTGTACATACATATACATTATACATACAGTACCCGGCGATAAATATTGTACATCGACCTTTGGAAAGTGACAGTCGGCTAGTTTCGCTTTTGTAGAGCGTTATCTCTAACGCACGAAATACAAAAAGTCCGGTATATATTAGGAGCTGTTAAAACAATTATGGTTTGCTTCTTTTGACAATTTTATTATTCTTTGTATAAAATACACCAAATTTTCTATAAGTTATGGCTTTAGGTTCGGGTAAAATAAAATAAAAAGGCGTGTTCAAATTATGTTTACGTATTTAATTGTTTTGGAAAATTGCAGCTGTAGCAAATTTAGGGGTGTTAACAACTCTAGATATATATTTTGAACTGGACGCGACTGCACTCTATTGAATTTGAAAACAACGACTGACATAATGTCAAATAGGTGTGTGCTACAAATATGGAGTGTAGATAGAGGAGAACTATCTCTGTATGTAAAAAGTGTCCGCGGTAATGCGTTAAATTAGGGTGAAACTAATTCACCCTAAGGTGGCGCTACAGTAGCAACGAGGTAAATTTTACATCATTTAGCAACTTTTATTTCAGCTATTTTAGGTTATATTTTTCAAAATATATTGGTATTAACCCAGTAATAATTCTAGTAATAATTTATATTCCGGTAATAATTTATATTTTGTCACCAACGGCTACATTCATTCCTACACTCCATAATTCATTCCATACCCTTTGGCTGCAGCTAGCGCCACTCGTGGAGGATTTTTCAACTGTTATTTACTGCGTACAGCTGGACACTTTTTCAAATATCCCCCATATAAGATAGTTCTCCTCTATCTACACTCCATAGCTACAAAGATAACGCTCTATGAAACCGAAATTAGCCGATTGTCTCTTTCCAAAGGTCGATGTGCAATATTTATTGCCGGGTATTGTACTCGTAGTTAGTTGCATTGGAGTAATGCGTAGGTTACAATTACAATATCAGTTTTTCATCAATCTGGTCCATCAGTCTGGTAAAGATTGACGGAAAACTGATCGTCTAACCCACGGATTGATGGACTGATAATTCATTTTAATATGTACTTTTTATAACCATCAGTATTCCGTCAATCAGATTAACCCATCAGTCGTGGCAAAACGAGACACAATAGCTTTTTCATTGTTATCGCGGCCGGATGTGGCCGCTTGGGGCTTCATGAATTAATAGATCAGATTGATGAAAAACTATTCGTGTAATCTACGTCTTACTGTCTTGCCTGGCGCGCGAGTAACTGCAGTGCGTTTGTTGTGTTAACATATCGGGACTCGTCTCTTTCATTTGCCATCTCGCTTCCACATATGAATCTTAATAACAGCTATCGTTTTCAGAACTATCGGCGAGTGGCGGAAGTGTGGATGGACGAGTACGCGCAGTATCTATACAAGCGGCGGCCGCACTACCTGCAGATAGACACGGGGGATATCTCCGAACAGAAGGCGCTGAGAGAGAAACTGCAGTGCAAGCCCTTCCACTGGTTCATTACACAGGTACTGAAAGGATGAGGAATAGGGGAGTTGATAGTATGTTTAAAATTTTAAAATAATTATTAAATTTTATAGATTTATTGATAAAAACTCTAAAACAATACAAATAACGAAAAAATAATTATTTATTTATTTTATTTTACAATAAAAAAAATTGGATTTAATAACTGTAAGTCACGTGATTGGAAACGCCAATCTGAAGCAGTGACGTCATCGTTAAGTGTCAAACAAAATTGACAGTTGTTAGGTTATACCCTTACTCACTTTTGCTCTGTCTACGCTTGTTTTGTTTCATGAACGATGACGTCACACGTGATCACGTGACCATAATGCCGCGTTTTTGTGACATATTTTGAATTCAGTATTTAAAATAATTTTTAACTCATTCTAGGGCATAATAATGAATAAAATATTAATTTACAGGTATAATTGTAAACAACTGAAGCGCTTAAAAGTTAAAACTATTTTTAAAAAGTAGTCAACTCCCCTATTGTAGGCGTGCTTTAGAAACAGCTGTTTTTAGCTCGCCCCCTGCGTTTAGATACAGGATGTAACAATACTAAGTGATACTTGTAAGTGATAATACCTTTCAGAGTGAACTGAATACAGGGAACTCTTACACACCCTAAACTATTATCACTTAGTTACCTTGTATATGTACTTCAGTTATGTGGTCTTAGGCACACAAATTTTTTGTTTTCTTACACACTTACACAAAATATATTTTTCTCACCTCCGGGCGGAAAGCGTCAACTTTCTTCCCGCTGCGCTTACCGATGTTGCCGTTTTCCGCCTCCGTCGATGAGAAAAATAGTATACGCACCATGGGCAGTAAATAAGAAAGCCTAAGATCACATGTTTGTTGGCCGAGGCGAAGCCGAACGAATTACATATTGTGATCTGAGACATTTCTTTTTTTCCTGCCCTAGGTGCGTAATGTACTATTTAAAATTATATTCGACACGACGATTATGCGTATAAAGTTAGCTTTATAATTTTTAACAAATTTTGAGCCTCATCTCGCTATTTGGACCTTAATAAAGTAAGCTCATTTTTAACCCCTAAATGTTTTGTCATAAATCACAATAATTCTCGGCTTTTAAAGGAAAATTGTGTCATAATACTACTTCCTATTTTGTTCACAGGTTGCATTTGACCTCACTGCGAAATATCCCACCATTGAACCCACTCCATTCGCCGAGGGAAGAGTAAGTACTACTTGACATTACTCTTGTGATTCGGATCTGTTTTTCCTCTTTGAAAATGGTTATCTACGCATCATAATGAAACGGTTTAGAGTTTGACTTTGGACTTGGAAGTCGTAGGTTCGATTCCGACGATCAACAAAAATATTGTTGTCATCTTTGATTAGGAAATTGTAGGCTATTGGTAGGACATTGTAGACAAGATAGATGATACATGCGGGACATAGCGGTTGCGCGTCGAAAGATTTCGGCCTATACTAAGCCCTTTATTTTAGGGAACAAATATAATGACCACAAAAAAATGCACTGATACCCTAAACTTGTTTACCAAAAAAAGATACTGAACACCAAAAAAATAAAGTCTAAAATTGCAATACTACCAGCTATTTTAGTCATGACAACACTTCAAATTGTAATCGAACACCAAATATAGTAAATGATCACCAAATATAGTAAATGATCACCAAATAAAGTAAATGATCACCAAATATAGTAAATGATCACCAAATATAGTAAATGATCACCAAATATAGTAAATGACCGGCAAATATAATAAATGATCACCAAATATAGTAAATTATCGCCAAATCCTTGTGAGCAAATCAATGCAATATTTCTGTCCAAATAAATCACTACGATTGACAAAAAATGTAAGCATATTATTAACAAAATAATCGGCCAAGTGTGAGTCGTATGGAGGGTTCCGTACCGTTTATAGAGCAAAATTAGACCTAAAATTGTGTTTTGTATGGGTTGGGACTTTGGAGCCCCCTTTATATTTTTTTTATATTATTATTAATTATTGAAGTAAACATATAATCAAGGCCTTTGCGAAAATATCAACGTGCCTACTGGTTGCCATTATTGATATCGAGCAAAAAATCACGTTTATTGTATGGGAGCCCCCCTTAAATAATAATTTTATTTTGTTTTTAGTACTTGTTGTTATAGCGGCAACAGATATACACAATCTGTTAAATTTTCAGAAGTCTAGCTGGAGCGGTTTTTGATATACAGCCTAGAGAAAGACAAACGGACGGACAGACGGACAGACATCGAAGTCTCAGTAATAGAGTCCCGTTTTTAGGGTTCCTTACCCAAAGGGTACAAACGGGACTCTTACTAAGACTTGCTATTGCTAAATAAAAATATATTTGGTTATAATTTTACATTAAAATGCTAACGTATAATGTTGGTGATCATTTACTAATTTTGGTGATCGTTTACTACTTTTGGTTTAACAATGATTTTATTTTGTTTTTAGTAGTTTAATAGGATAGCGAGATAATAAATCTTTGGTGTTCTTTTACATTAAAATGCTAGTATAATGTTGGTGATCATTTACTAATTTTGGTGATCATTTTACATTAATTCATGAAGCCCCAAGCGGCCACATCCGGCCGCGATAACAATGAAAAAGCTATTGTGTCTCGTTTTGCCACGACTGATGGGTTAAAATGCTAGTATAATGTTGGTTATCATTTACTAATTTTGGTGATCATTTACTTATTTTGGTGATCATTTACTATTTTTGGTTTTAAGATGTTGAATCTTTGGTTATCCTTTTACATTAAAATGGTGGTCTGTATTTTGGTGATCGTTTACTATTTTTTACTGTGAAATGTTACTATTTCTGGTGATCAGTTAATTATAAGCCTTTATTTTATACCTCCTAAATCATATCCCTACTTTTTTTGTAATAAGTATTATCACGTACTTTCCGCTCTACAACATATACTTATATTCGTCTTTTACACTCAACCACTGCCGCTGCTCCTCGCGCTACCGTAAATATTTCCCTGAATACTTCTGCGGCAGTATCGACGCGAGTGAGCGCTCTACATACGGGTGATACGGGTCGGGCAGCGGCAGTGGCAGCGCGATCAACAGACCTGACTATAAATTATGCAATACGTTGCAGATTCGTCCCGAGATCAACCTGGAGTATTGCGTGGACGCGCACCGCGGTCAGCAGAACGAGCGGTTGTTGCTGCGGGAGTGCCGCACCGCCGCCTCCACCGAGCAGCACTTCCAGCTCTCCTGGCACAAGGATGTCCGGTGAGAGAGAGAGGGAGTGAGTGTGTGAGAGAGATAGAGAGAGAGAGAGAGGGGGGGGGGGGGGTGAGAGTGACCGTTAGTACTGTGTGGATATTATCACTTTGTTTTGTTACACCCAGTATTAGCACAGAATATATATTAGTTTAACAAGTATTAGTAGTAACATAGACTAAATACATTAGTGATTACTGATTAGTCTATACTCTATGGTAGTAAGTATAGCATAGTACTGGGTACTGGTAAATATAGTACTGGGAGCTGTGTCACAGTTTATACTACGAGTAGTACAGCTCCGGGCTCCCAACGCTATATACTGAGTAATGTACCGATTATGTTTTCCATATTATGTAAAACTCTTGTAAAACCGATTTAATTGAAATAAACATTTTATTATAATAATTATAGAAAATCGTTATATATCCGTTTATCCGTGTAGATCCAAAGACCGTCTGATGTGCTGGGACCTGCCGGCGGCGGCGCCACACTCGCCCGTGCTGCTGTACTCCTGCCACCTGGGCGGCGGCAACCAGCTGTGGCGGTACCATCCGGTGAGTACCAACAATTCGCCGTAGCGAGGATTGTACTTAAGAGCTATATATCTAAGAGCCAGTCCACACGACGCGGTGCGTCAGCGTTGCGTTGTTTTACATACAAATAACCAAGGTGTTCACACGGGACGAAGTGGGAGGGGGTGTTGACGTTAAGACTGCTTCGTAATAACGCTGCGATGACGCAGCGCCCGTGTGGCCGGCTATGCGTCAAACTGCAGCGCCGCGTCGTCGCAACGCTGACGCAACGCGCCTTGTGGACTGGCTTTAAGTTGGTGGCGTTATGTCAAACCCAGCCGGCAGTTCACGAGTCACGACTTACATTGAATTGACATAACTCAACCAAATGACGTAGGTCCGTCAACTGCCTATAAATCTTTTTTTTCGATGGTACTAAAAAAGCAATCTCAGGTAGAAGTGACGAAAATATAAAATAAGCAGAAACGACATATTTGACATATTATTTAATTCCATCGAGCCGGCTCGAAGCGAGCCTTCGAGCTGTCAGTTTTGCGGTCACAACACACGGTGGTTATTGCTCGATTTGGAGTAAAACTATCGAGCAAAACCGTATGTCAGTACTTAGCATTAGGTAAAAAGCACTTTTCCTGTCATAACTTGTAAAAGGCGTGCTCGATATTTTTGAAGTAAAACTTTTTACGTACGCTTGACTTGGAGGGTAAGCTGGCAAATGCGTGACGAGAGAGTTTCGAAAAGTGTGATCGGGTGAGGCGAACGGAGAGGTGCGCGCGCACATCTTCTTTCAATATATTTTCTAATTTCAATATACATAATATAGATGGAGATTAATAATGGCCTAAGATCCGACCGTAAAATCCTGCATGAATCGTTTTTTTTCGATGAAATATATTTAGTTATCTTTAGAACGTATGGAATGGATTAATGTTGGGTGGCCTTGTCAAAAGTAGCCGCAAGTACCTCTAATTAAGGTAGAACCCGCAAGATTGCCATTTTTATTTAACAGGCGTTTTTATTTTTCTCTTGCGCTTCCTAACCTCACGCGATGTCGTACACAAAAGTGATGGCCACCCTAGGTTGCGGCAGACTTAGAGCTGGCCAACATTTATACCTTATTTTGTCACGTCATTTGAAAGATCAAATGATGTTTTTATTGAAAAAAAATATACATGCAAATTATGTATTAATCGCATGAACATTAAGCTTAATTAGAGGTGATTGCGGCTACTTTTGACAAGGCCACCCAACATTAATCCATTCCATACGTTCTATAGATTACTTTAAAATATATTTCATCGATAAAAACGATTCATGCAGGATCTTGCGGTCGGATCCCATACTATAAGTTTTACTTCAGTTGTTTGATCTAAAGCACGCTCGTTTTTTTTTCTCTTTTTATTGTATGTGTGTTTGTCGAATAAATGTTTTTATTGTTATTAATAACTAAGTCGAAATCTCAACAATTTCAGGACACGAAAGAGCTGAAGCAGGGCGCGGGCGAGAACTGTCTGGACTTCGATCCTAGCACCAAGGAGCTGTACATCAACACCTGCAGCGATGCCCATTCCCAGCGCTGGGAATGGGACACGGTAGACAGAGACATGCTGGGCCGCTGGGACAACATAGCGAAGAGGGTCACCGGACCCATACCGATCGGCGAATTCTAAACAGCCCTTAATCATGTTACTTTGATGACACTGAAGTTCATTGCTTATGGTCACAATTTTAACGTTTGAACCAGGTTTGAACTTTTAAAAACGCAATTTAAAAGTTGTGATGTCAATATTTTGACATTTATACATTTTCAAACAAAATTGACAAAATTGTGAAAGCAATGAAGTTTATGTTCATCAAAATTAAGCGACAAGCTGAGATTGATATTATAAATAAATATTTTGATGGGCAGGGCCAAGACAGATCATATCTTGATACAGTAATGAAACAGTAGAAATTGTACAATATCTCTCATACAAAATGTCAGAAATGTAAAGTAAGAAACTTGCGACAGCGATGCAACAAGGGAAAATTGTACAATGTTTGTTATCATTTAGATTTTAAAAACGTTGGAATTATTTTATTGTCAGAAGATATTGTACTTACAATGAAACCCTGTCCGTGAAAATATCTGTAGCCTCGGCCGCCAGTCAGATCAAATATTAAACAGATATTCTGATATCTCATAAACTATTTGTACTGTTTACTAGAAGTTCGCTGATGTTGCCATTTTATGACGAAATTGCCATCATAACGAAATGAATGAGTTTTTTAAGTTGCCAATTCTTTCCTTAGTTATTAAAATATCTATACACTCAAGATTTTGAGGGCCTATTAATCCATATGCCTATATCGTATATCTAGAGGTAGTTATATTATGTAGTACTTAGCAAAACTTCATGACAACTAATTTTTATTTTTCTTTAGTCGTTGTTGTTGTAAATATAAGAGGATTGTGTTGAGCTATAGGCCAAAGGGCTTCGCTTGATACTGCATACTACACCTTTTTGAGAAATGTACTAAAGTCTAAACATTTTCTTAATGTAAAGACATGGTTTCGAGCAATGGTGACTGAATTGACCAATGTTCTTAAAGAATGTTGTGTAATGTGTGCAATTTTTAACCAAATTGAATGTTAATATGATTTTTTTCTATATTGAAAAAACTAAATCCTATTTATATATTTTTTTTAATGAATGAGACTAAAATATATTCGACTGAATTATTTTGAGTAATATCTATATGTAAGTACATATAGTTTTGAAATTTTTGTAAAGTTTTTTTTTATATAAAATAATAATTAGACAAGACACACACATACTTTTGTTAGAATTTTAATTTTTATGTGTTGCGTTGAACGAGTTTCGGCAACTATTCTATGGACTAATAGTTTTAGTATTCACTAAAGATAGATCCTGTGACTAGCAATTTTATAGCATGGAATTTTATTCGAATTTTAAATTTCATAGAATAATTTAGTTCCTATGCCACTGATGCATTTACAATTGCCATATATGTTGATGTGCTTACTATACTAGTATACTACTAGTGATAAATTGTAGAAGATGATATTTTTTCAACAAGCATATCTACTGTTTTACATTTTATATACTTACCTTTAATATTTTAAAAACTATATAGTTTTATTAGTTCAGGACAAACAAATAAATGAAATTTTTAGAATTCGTAGTCACAATCAAGTCACATTATTGTAAGTCACAAACACTTGAGGCCGGGTCGATCATCTTAAGAGCGGGCTGCCAAATTTTGCCGTGTTTTCTAATAAGTATTACGACCCCGAAAGACGATTAAGATTTATTTAATCATTGTATATTTATCTGATATTTGCTGCAGCGTAAAGCACATGCTCGGGAACACGATTCATGGAATCATTATATTATCACGATTGGAGTATAGCGGGGCCGCCGGTGTGTAGGCGGGGTTAGCCTGCTTTGAAATTTTTGGCAGCAGGCTCTTAAATACTGTTAGTTGTACTTTTGGAGTTGTTCCCTAATTGCTATTATTGGTTATCGTCATAATATGCTGCTCAATTCATATACATCAGTTCTAAAAGGTCGTATCTTAATAGCATTAGTTACAATCATTAATGGCATTTGAATCTGATATTATTAGTATACGTAGACATATAAACATTGTCGTCCGGAACAGTACTGTCTCAATGTATAGACGTACAGTATGTAAATAATTTCCAACCCAGTTCAATATTCAGTATGTAACGAACTGTATAGTATCGATGTAAATCAGCGTTAATAGTATCGATGTAAATCAGCGATAAAGAGAACTTTATCGTTTAAGTTACTGATATTAAAAAAAAAACCTTGCAAAGAAAATTCTTCGACAAAATAAAAACTACAAACCATCAATGCAGGTTTGTATAGTTTTTATTTTTTAAAATTTTTTATTGGTTATTAAATAAATAATCAAAATTAAATTATTGTGCTAGAAGAAAGTAAAAAAATTTGTATCAGTATTTGTATTCAAAACTTATTATTCTCGGCCAAAGCCTAAAGTATGTTTTTTTCGTAATAATTGTTTGTTAGAGATAAGGACTTTATTTTTTTACACTTATATACGAATTTAAATAATATAGTTATTAGCAAATAGTAATACTTAGTTATTTTTATGTAGAATTAATTTGATTTTACTGGCAGAAACTGTTTTGATTGTTCTTGTCTGTTAAGAAGAAGAAGTGTAGCTACCAGTATCACAATAATTATTATAGCCTGTACTTACCAATAAATAGGAAATTTGTTCGAAAATAAGAACGTCAAAATATTTTTAATTAGTATAATATTTTTACATTTTTATTTATAGTTAATAGGTCCGCAAGGTATTGCGGACCTATTAACTAAACCAGTACTCTACCTTTATTTTTACTTCTTTCGTTCGTTCGTTCGTTCTTCAAAATTAGCTCTTTAAAAGTGAAATCACGACTTTCACGACGAATTTGCACTATTCCGCCGGTAGGCGTGAATTTCAAAATGGTTTAACTCCACGCGGGCCACTGATAAAGTCTCGGGGCGTATGCGGCCCGCAGGCTACAGGTTGAGAATAGCTGGACTAAACGAAGTTGAGTTGGCACCTAGCTATGGGGGCCGTGTAAAACTATAGGTGGCAGCGGGCAGCCCACGTGGCAGTACATGTCTAGTAAAGATGACTAATCGGTCATCGGTAAATTTCATGTTTGGATCGGATTTTTCGTGCGTAGTCTGAAACTGCTTTAAGGGTGAAACCAAACGAGCGTTATTTGTGAGTCGTGAGCCGCAGAATTTCTGCCGGGCAGAATTCTGCTGCATTCAGTTTCATACAAAAGTCCTGTTTGATTCACACGAGCGTAATTTTGTGAGTCGTGATTTGTATGTAAAGAAATTCTGCCCGGCAGAAATTCTGCGGCTCACTCACAAATTACGCTCGTTTGGCTTCACCCTAAACAAAATAATATTCAAAGTTTACTCATCAAATCACTACTCATACGAGTGTGGTCGCAGACGTGGCCGCAAAGTGGGCGGGGTGGTCGCAGCGACCTGGCCGCATGACCTGGCCGCCTAATGCGCGGGGGCGTTTGTGACAATTTTGTCAGCTGCCTATGATTTTTTTTTCTTATTGTGTAGGTCTATAGTGTAAGAGTTGAAATGTATTTTGATGAGATATTTTTGTATGATTTGTTGACGGTTGGACATTTCGCTGCTGTATATTTTATGAAACATATCAATTATTTTTTCCAGTAAATATTTATAATAATTATGAACAAGGAGTTTTATTTAAAATTCATAACTAAACCTAATTCGTAACCGAACCTAATGATGCGCTTATACGGGCAACTTAAATTGCTCAACTCCAGTCAATTCTCGTCATCAAGCGATTTGCGGCAACAAGCAGCAATATTGAGTGATGTGGCTATCGAATATTAATTGAGCGATATGATATTGAGCGATATGAAATAAATTGCTCCATATTGCTCCACTAATTGCTCCAGCTCGCTCCATTCGTGTCGCCGAGCAATTATTGCCGTAATTATTGCCCGTGTAAGCGCTTCTTTGAAAATGAAATATTGAAAATCAGCCTTAAATCAATAAAACCGGCCAAGTGCGTGTCGGTTCACGCGCGATATATGGTTCCGTAGTACCGCTAATATAGTTTTTGAAAATTTTTGTATGGTCGATGAATGTACATACATTTATAACGTGTTTTACACTACTAACAACATCATCTCAGACCTCAGTTACTTTCAAAGGAATTTGAACGAAAAGTGCCTTTATGCTTCGCCGAATACATTTTTTTTAGTTAATCGACTATTACTCAATAATTTATGAAGTCTTCGTAGCCGTGATAGTTTTCCTTTTAAATTCAGCATATTTTCTACTCCCGTGAATTTTTTCACATCTCCAGAAACAACCGTTTAGCTGGTAGAAGGACATAGAAGGACACTGGACTCTAACGATTTTTTCCACTACTTTTTACCATTAGCAAAAAAGAATACGTCTTGAAAATCTTTGACAGAAATTAAGTATTCCATTCACTGATCTCCATTATACAAGTACGCTGGATCTATGATACCACTGACCTCTATAATACACTGGACTGGCTAATTGGCTATGCCGTACAAAATGACAACTATTTTTTGTGCCGATTTGAAGCGCCACGGTAAGCGTACTGTGAACTAATTACATAAAAAATTACAACCGCCATTTGCAAAATAGTAGTTCCAAGTACACTCACTACTGCTTTCACCAAAGAATAAGGATTGGGTAGAACTTTAGTCAGCGTGTCACTGAAAAGGACAGGAAGAAATGTAGTTAGTGTTACCAGTAACGAGGAATATGAAAAAATTACCCACGGATCTCATATTATAAACTAGCTACTTACCGCAACTACAGCTGCGTATATTAAGGCCTATTACATACTGTTGACGTCTAGCGGATGCATTCAGTAATCATCATCTATCCAAAACTAAAAGCTGTTGATGTTTTACTTTTTAATAACTTACGTTAGGTAATTACTCCCTCACTTATTAGTAATAATTGTAAAATGTGATACACTGTGAATAGTTTAATCGTGTGAATAATCCTTTTTTAAATATTATTATTCGACATTTTTTAATTAATACTAGCAGTGGCCCGCGGTGTTACCCGCGGTTTATTAGGAAAAAATATATATTGTGACATTTTTCCGGTCGTAAACTACTTCAAACTTACAAGTTTGAATTATGAGGTCCAGTTTTTAAGTATAATATGATTTATTGCGTTAAAGACTAGCAATCAATTAGAATTTTACGTGGGCAAACCCGCGGGTAACATCTGGCCAATAAATAAAAACACAATTCAATCATTAACATATTTATTTAACATACATTTGATATGCGTATCAAATAAAGGGTAACTACTAACTAGCTAACGGCCGCACTCAGAGACGAGTATCAATAATTACTTAACTGTGATTAAATAAAAATATTGAGTTAAGCCATGGGGCTTATCTTTACATTATCTTATTTATCTGTCAAACGGCACGAAGTATTTAAAAAAGTATTTTTAACGGGCTTTGGCCCACCACATATTCCCACCACCACGAAAATCCTTTGATATGATCTCAGGGAGCCCAAAAGACATACTTAAGCTGTCTTGGGACCCGCAACGAAATTAATCAGAAGAAGATAGATCATAGGCGGAGTAGGAAATATTCCCATTTTCCCTCCCCATACAAAGCAGGAGGTCTCACACGATGGGTTACCCGATGCTTCGCTCTTAGAATCTAGGAGCTGTAATAAAAAAATATTAATTTAATTTCTGTACACAGACAAAAAGGACCTAATGAATTATAAATAAATTACCTTGACAGGCACAGAAAAAGAAATGTTTTCTTTCCAACATTTAATACATCTTCTTTATTAAAAACTTTACTGTATATTCTTGAACCACATGGTGGGCCCCAATTCAGTCTATTTTTTGCAGTTATCCATAATTTAAGGATTTCAGGGTCATTAGGAAATCTGGAAAAAAATTGGACACATGATAATTGTATTGGAATAGTACTTTAAAAATATAAAACCGACTTCAAAATAATTGTACTTAATTAATTGAGAATTGAAATATCTCGAAACTACTAGACCGATTTTAATGAAACTTGCAATATTCCTTAAGCTCATTAAACAATACCAAACTTGAAACTGTACAACAAAAAAAGAGTTACTGAAATCGGACTTGTAGTTCCGGAGATATGCAAACACAATCATAAAAACATACATACATACATACATAAATTCATACACTTTTGAAATTTGTTTCATTTGTTCAGACACTGATCTAGACTAACATATTATACAAAAACTGGGCAGTTCTAGAAATATGACATACATACCTACGCTTCGAATTGATAACCTCCTTTTTTGAAGTCGGTTAAAAAACAACAAAATGTTGAAAAAACATATTTACTTAAATTTCCCCATTAGCAGGGTAATTAATGTGAGCAACATCTGGCAACACTGGCATTTGAGGTTATAAAAACAAAATACATAAAATACAATATATTAGATGCTAATTTTAGTAAAATATATGTTTAATGTGAACAATATTAATAATTAAAGAAAGTTAATTTATAAAAACTGTGATGCTAATAAAATAAAACGAAATTTTTGAAAACTTACGTGTGAAAAGATATTCCCTCAATTTTCCTTAAAGTATTGCTTTTACAGCCCATAACCACCGTAAGGCCCAGTAGGCCCGGGCCTAGGGCGGCCAAATATAGAGGGCGGCAAATCGTGCAAAAAAAATTGTAATAGGTGCGACTGCAGTGTGAAGCTAGTGGCAATGGGCGCGACTCTGGACGGACTCTATATTTTAATAGTGAATCATAAGGTCTCAATATCTGAATCTCCATATATATAAATAAAACGTACTGGAATCAAGTTTCATTATAATACGTTTTTTTTGTTTTTTAACAAACTCAATTTTGGAAATTAAAAAACATAAACTACAAGGTCTCAGTTGTGTGCAGTAAATATGCGTGTTAGCTTCTCGGTTATTAAAATTTGGCTGTTTTTGGTGAGATATTTAAAATCTCGCGTACCGTTTTTATTATAATCTTCCTATATCACTATTTTTGCGTACCAAAATTATAAATAATTTCGTAGTTACTGTATCGTACATATAAAATAGTTTGTACGTTTAGTTTAACCCGTTTCGGCCCAGGACTCCACTCGAGGTACACCTCTCTTCAGTGGCTCATAAGTCATAACTCATAACATAATTAATGCTATTCGCGCCTAAATAGCCCAGTCACTATATATTACTATACACACATATACACTATAGTTGACCTCGGAAAATCGAGATGCCCAGTATATTACCACGTAAAAACTTAATTGGTTTGGCATCCTAAAACAGTTCTCAAAACTCACATATAATTGTCATTGGTCAGAAGTCACAAAAATCGATTTTTTTTACTTTTTTTGCAAATATTTATTTTTCTATGCGTTTTAAGTTTTTTGTATAAATAGGAAAGTTGTAGAGAATTAAATTCTCTACAACTTTTCTATTTAACATTTTTTTACACCTCAATCAGATCTGAGATCAACTGGTAGTCCCCATTTACACTTAGGAATTATTTAAAAATTTACTTTTTAAGTTTTTTGGCGGGGGTTTTATTTAATTTCTTAATTTAATTTTATTTCATGCTTTTTAAACTTTTGTAGGTTATAGTGCAGAATAATATGCAAAGAATACCGTCTATGAATGTCCTCTTGGATGAGCCCGTCAATATGAGCCCAAACACGAAACCTCCACTTTGGGTTCATACGGAGCTCGGCTCCTATAGAATCCAGGTGATGCTGCAGCAGCAGCATGCAAATATTTACTGTTTATCTACGTCTTACTGATTGTCGCAATCAAAATGAGCCCAAACACGAAACCTCTGCTCTAAGTTGGTGAGGAGTTGGGTATCCTATTGATTACCAGGTGATGCTGCAGCACCAGGTCAACATTCCATTAATGTGTATGTTATTCATAAATATCACGAACCAGAATGCAAAATATAAAACTCATCAAACAACTGCAAGTTGCTAACGGCCATTCACGAACCAGATAAACTGCGATTTTCCAGCACTGAGCAGGCTGATGATGATGAACTATAGCTAAGAACACTCTCGACCATGTCAGCTTTCAAACAAAAAAAAACTAGATCAAAATCGGTCTACCCGTTTGGACGCTACGATGCCACGGACAGAGACACACACAGACATACAGACAGACACGTCAAACTTACCTATAACACCCCTCTTTTTTGTCGGGGGTTAAAAATGGGAATAAAGGAATTCATTAACTATGTATCTAGTAATGACGGGTGCTGAGAAAGGGGCGGCACATGGCCTGGGGCCTACAGCGGCGTGTGATGCACTGTGATGTAGCTGTAACTTCCTCTTCTGGTGTTTGATGACGTATACTCTCTTGTAGCACAATCCCTGGGCCTCGTGAATGGTTAGTACTTTTGAGGCCTCTCCGGTTCCGTAACTTGACTTTTTCAGCGTTGACTTCTCCAGCTGTGTGTAAGTCATGTACAAGGTGTTGTTGTCGGTTTTAGGGATCTCCGTCCCGGTCATGGGTGCTATTGCCAGGGACTTGATGATGTTGCTTGAGGAGTAGATGCCCTTGTGTATTTGCTTGAGCGCCATGGCGACATCTTGCGGGCACCTATGTGTACAGAGAAGATCTTCAGTGACGTCTGCGAGGTGATGCGGGCGATAGTAGTACAGCTCGAAGAGATTATCTCGGTCTATGTAGGGGAGCTGGTTTACGTCCCCAATTAATAGCAGGCTCTCGGCTTTGGTGATTTGTGCCATCAGTATTATGGATCCGAAGTGACTCATGATTGCTTCATCTACAAGCAGCCTCTTGCGTTTCAGGTCTTCGAGTCCCTTCGGTCCATTTACTAGGAGAGATGCTATTGTGCGCACCCTCTTCGTAGCTTCGTGGCCTGCCTTTTCCCGGATTCTCTCCACGAGGTCTTTCTTTGCCTCTATCGTTGTCGTTACAACTACATCTTCGTCAGGATTAAAGTTTTGGACTATCCACGTCGTTTTCCCGCAACCCGGGACCCCATTTATCCAAGTTATTGCTGGGATCGTCCATTCGTCGGGGGGCTCTACCTCGGACAGGATCTGGGATGTTTGTAGGATCCTGTCCTCCAGCCATATTTCTGTCCCCCTGGTGGTGACGACGATGGGGTCGCGAGACGGGATGTTATAGACGGGTTGTCCTCTCCTTTTGGTCCGGTCTTCGTCCAGGAGGACTATTCCTGAGGTGGCGCTATACGCCGCCATGTGGGTAGTCATGTCCTGTCCCCTAAGGACGGTCGCCGTGTTGTTATTATAGACCGTGGCTTGGGCCTCCTCTAGTTGGAATTGTAGGAGGCCATCTTTGCCTTTTTGGTACGACTTCATGATGTCTTCGCATTCCTTGATCCTGATGGTCTTATTGGCCTCTAGTACGGCCTGTATTCCAGGAATGCGTTGATCATATGGTCTTCCTGTCGTACCACTTTCCTTAGGGTTGGACTCTTGACCAGACCTATCTGTGCCTTTGTTGGTTGTTGGTTTATTGGTGTTCTCTGCCGTGGTTTTGGGGCTTTGGTGAATCTGCTGAGCGCGTTCGCTTGAATATCTGGGCTTCGGAATGTGTCCGGTCGTAGGGGCAGCTGTTCCTCGAGACCTTCTTGAGGCTCTCTCCTGAAGTGTTGGCTCTCCTTTGTGACCAGCCGATGGATTTGCTGGTCGACTTTGGCGGCGGATGTTTGTTGTTTGGCCGACATGACAGTCTCTTTTTGTTTTTCAGCCGCCCTTAGTTTCCTTAGTTCCTTTTCCTTTTCAGCCCAGATTTCTGCGCTTGATTTCGGCGTCTCAGTAGATGGCCCTGGGAGTGATGGTGCACGTTCTGTGTTTTGTGGTGTTGGTGGTTTTTTCCAATTTGTCAGCGAGCTTATCTTTTTCCTGATTTTTTGCAGCACATTTGGTCTAGAGTTGGGATCGAGATTCTGCTCCACCTCTGAGGGTGTTGTAGGTTGGACTCCTGTTGTTTGGCTTCGCTGTAGTTGCGCTGTGGTTAGTGGTTAGGTTAGGTTAGGTTAGGTTAGGTTAGGTTAGGTTTTTTTTTTTTTTTTTTTTTTTTTTTTTTTTTTTCTGTCCACATGCCTAGATGGCCCGTGCTCTGTTTATTATTCTTTTCAATTTAGTTTGTTTTCATTTTTTATCATATCGTTTTTTGCGTCGGTTTACAATCTGAATTTGTATCAAAAGATGTTAATAATTTTACATATTTTTGTCGTATAATTTCCCTGAAGGGGAATTTGTATAAAAATGGTATATAATTTTACAAATTTTATCTAATAATATTCCCTGAAGGGGTTGGTACTGTATTTCCATTTCATTGTCGGCGGACCCGACATTTCCCGCTACCCTCAGGCTTATGATGCTCCTCCCTTTGCCTTTTGATGTTGTGGCATTGGCTCGGGTGTTTAGGGGTCACCAAAGCTGGTTGGAGTTCCTGGGATGGCAAAAGGTACCGTTCAATGTCGTGTCCGCCGACAGGCAGTCGGTGGAATCGCTTGGCTATAACTGGGCTTTCCGATTCCACCGGCCGGTCTGGGCACACAGTTGTCTTTTCTGTTGGCCACTGATTGTGGCTGAGGTCATCAATCGGATGCCATCTGCTTGACAGGGCTGTCATCGATGGCTTGATCTTGCCTCGTGGTGTCATCTGCTTCTGTCCATCGTGGGGCTGTTTCCGGCCAGGTGTAAGGGGCCCGGTTCTTGATAGCCTAGTGTATTTCCACGATGGACTGTTTGGTAAGTGCAGCCCTGGGAGAGGACGGGAGCTGGCAGAGGCACTGTGTTGCTGCGCCTTCGCCGCTCGACCGTCTGGGCCAGGGCTGCGGTTGTCATATCCGGTATTTGTCGTCGTTATCAGTGTTATCAGTCTTTTATCAGTTTTATTGCCATCATGGGGCTTTCACCGAGACCAGTTTTTTGATGGTGGTATGGTCCCGGATCTTGATTGCCATCTTGGCGTTGTGGTCCATGATGGCCTTTGTAGGTGTTTCCATCACTCCCTTTATAAGTTTGCCCAGCGCGTCATCTGTGTCGTCGGTGTAGTAGACAAGATGTTCCGTGTGACGCGTCAGGGCGACCACCGCGTGTGATGCACTGTGATGTAGCTGTAACTTCCTCTTCTGGTGTTTGATGACGTATACTCTCTTGTAGCACAATCCCTGGGCCTCGTGAATGGTTAGTACTTTTGAGGCCTCTCCGGTTCCGTAGCCTGACTTTCTCAGCGTTGATTTCTCCAGCTGTGTGTAAGTCAGGTACAAGGTGTTGTTATCGGTTTTAGGGATCTCCGTCCCGGTCATGGGTGCTATTGCCAGGGACTTGACGATGTTGCTTGAGGAGTAGATGCCCTTGTGTATTTGCTTGAGCGCCATGGCGACATCTTGCGGGCACCTATGTGTACAGAGAAGATCTTCAGTGACGTCTGCGAGGTGATGCGGGCGATAGTAGTACAGCTCGAAGAGATTATCTCGGTCTATGTAGGGGAGCTGGTTTACGTCCCCAATTAATAGCAGGCTCTCGGCTTTGGTGATTTGTGCCATCAGTATTATGGATCCGAAGTGACTCATGATTGCTTCATCTACAAGCAGCCTCTTGCGTTTCAGGTCTTCGAGTCCCTTCGGTCCATTTACTAGGAGAGATGCTATTGTGCGCACCCTCTTCGTAGCTTCGTGGCCTGCCTTTTCCCGGATTCTCTCCACGAGGTCTTTCTTTGCCTCTATCGTTGTCGTTACAACTACATCTTCGTCAGGATTAAAGTTTTGGACTATCCACGTCGTTTTCCCGCAACCCGGGACTCCATTTATCCAAGTTATTGCTGGGATCGTCCATTCGTCGGGGGGCTCTACCTCGGACAGGATCTGGGATGTTTGGAGGATCCTGTCCTCCAGCCATATTTCTGTCCCCCTGGTGGTGACAACGATGGGGTCGCGAGACGGGTTGTCCTCTCCTTTTGGTCCGGTCTTCGTCCAGGAGGACTAATCCTGAGGTGGCGCTATACGCCGCCATATGGGTAGTCATGTCCTGTCCCCTAAGGACGGTCGCCGTGTTGTTATTATAGACCGTGGCTTGGGCCTCCTCTAGTTGGATTTGTAGGAGGCCATCTTTGCCTTTTTGGTACGACTTCATGATGTCTTCGCATTCCTTGATCCTGATGGTCTTGTTGGCCTCTAGTACTGCTATGTATTCCAGGAATGCGTTGATCATATGGTCTTCCTGTCGTACCACTTTCCTTAGGGTTGGACTCTTGACCAGACCTATCTGTGCTTTTGTTGGTTGTTGGTTTATTGGTGTTCTCTGCGGTGGTTTTGGGGCTTTGGTGAATCTGCTGAGCGCGTTCGCTTGAGTATCTGGGCTTCGGAATGTGTCCGGTCGTAGGGGCAGCTGTTCCTCGAGACCTTCTTGAGGCTCTCTCCTGAAGTGTTGGCTCTCCTTTGTGACCAGCCGATGGATTTGCTGGTCGACTTTTGCGGCGGATGTTTGTTGTTTGGCCGACATGACGGTCTCTTTTTGTTTTTCAGCCGCCCTTAGTTTCCTTAGTTCCTTTTCCTTTTCAGCCCAGATTTCTGCGCTTGATTTCGGCGTCTCAGTAGATGGCCCTGGGAGTGATGGTGCACGTTCTGTGTTTTGTGGTGTTGGTGGTTTTTTCCAATTTGTCAGCGAGCTTATCTTTTTCCTGATTTTTTGCAGCACATTTGGTCTAGAGTTGGGATCGAGATTCTGCTCCACCTCTGAGGGTGTTGTAGGTTGGACTCCTGTTGTTGGGCTTCGCTGTAGTTGCGCTGTGGTCAATCCTGATGTTCTCTCGGGTGCTTTGTTGGGTACTAGGAAGCTCAGATCTTGGGATCTCCCTTCGTACACCACAATCTCGTGTTTGTCGGCTGCTCTGACGCACCCGAGATAGTCTGCCACCTCTCCTCTATCGAAGTCGACGCTCATTGTGTCCACACTGATTGTTCTTGGGCCGATGGTAGTGCCGTTGGCTTCGGCTAACTTCAACAAGAACGAGCAGGCTCTGGCAAATTGAGTTTCTTCGGTTGTTTTGTCGAATAGTAGCACGGATTTGTTTTTGGTGCGTACTATCCTACACGATTTCCCGTCGATCATCTCCTCGCCCAGTTCCTGATATCTCCTCCTCTTCATGGTCGTCCTTGTTATGCTGCCTTTAAGTATGAGAGCCAGCCCAGGTGAAATGGCGACTCTCTTGTTGCCAACGGTGGAGCAGAAACTTATTCCCAGTCTTTCATAGCTATTGTTCATAAACAGAACCACTTTCCTTGTTCTGATCGAAGGTGTTCCACTCTCTCCCTCTCTTAACCATCTCGGAATATTGAAATGGGGAGCTGCCGATCTTTGTTGGAGTGGAACACTGGGGTCCGTGGGTTCTGTTCTTTGAAGGATACTGTTTGTGCTGTCTGTACTTTGTTGGTCTTGGAACCTCTTTTTCGCGATGTTGAAGATCTTGTCGATGTAAGCCAGGAACACTTCTTTGGCGTGCTGGTCCTCCAAATATTTATGTACGTCCGCTTCCTGAAGGTTGGTGTTCATCTGTTGCTCTGCATCGTACCTTTGGTGCAGGAAGCGGGGACATTCGAAGATAATGTGCCATACCGTTTCTTCAATGTCTGGATCGCACTCGCATCCTGGGCTTCCGATCAGTTTGAAGCGGTGCAGGTAGTGAGCAAATGCACCGTGTCCGGTCATGGCCTGGATGCGGGTGGGTGTGAGAGGTGTTGTTCTTACGAATCGGTACGACTTCTGTATATCGGGCAAGAATCTTTTCGTGGTTCCTCCGGTATCCGCGTTCGTATACCTGTCCTGCCATTTTTGTATTGATTCCTTTCGGATCTTCCTCTTTATATAGGACAGGGGGATTTGATCATAGTCCGGGATTTCTTTGGTGTTCAGAGCCGCTTGTTTTGCGAGCTCATCCGCTCTTTCATTCCCGGACGTCCCTACGTGTGCGCGGAGCCAGAAGAATCTTACTCTTCTACCCTTTTTGATGTCCGCCACTAGTTGAGTTTTGGGTTTGGGATTCCGAATCAGCTCTAGCGAAGATCTTGAGTCGCTTAAGATGTTAACTTCCTTATGTTCGGTTTCCTTTGCCATCTCTATTGCCTTATAGAGGGCGAACATCTCTGACTGAAACACTGTGCAGTTTTGATCGAGCGACAGTCTGGTGTAGTTGACTTCTTGCCCGTTCTCCCACCATGATATTGCAGCCCCCGTTTTCCCCTCGATCTTACTACCATCCGTATAGATCTGGGGGCCTCTGATGTTATGCTTTTCTATGGTCGGGGGCTTCATGTCTTCCAGCTTCTCGAAGGTGGTGATAGTGAAGTCGGAAGGGTGGGGTAGCGTGAGAATGTCGCAGGTCTTCTGTAGCGTTTTTCCGGGCGGAACGTAGTCACTCGATATTCCTCTCTTGGTTTTGTAAAGGGCTGCCGCTTCGTGTATTCTGATGTCTAGCGGCAGCAATCCTGACAGTGCCAGTGTAGATGTTAATGAGGCTGTCCTGTAGGCTTTGCAGATCTTGATTGCAAAGCTTCTCTGTATGGAGTCCAGCAACGCCTTGGTCTTGTTTAGGTCTGCGGCTGGGGCCCAGACGCTCGCAGCGTACAAGATGATCGGCTCAATAACTGAGATATATATGGTTCTAATAATCTCTCCGTTTAACCCCCACGTCACCTTGGCGGAGTGTGCTATCTGCTTGTATATGTTCGCGGCTTTCTTGCAGACTGCCGCCACGTGCGAGGTGAAGGTGAGGGATCGGTTGATTGTGACGCCTAGAAGTTTAATTTCGTCCACGAGTTTGATGTCGGTTCCGGACATCTTTATTTGGGGAGCTGTGAGTTTCAGCTTACGGGTGAGCAGCATTGCGTTAGTTTTATGAGCTGCAAACCTCAACTTGTTATGTATCCGGAGCACGCGGTTCGCTTTTTCCTCTATGGCGTCAGCAGTCTCTTCGGAGAAGATTAGTGTTATGTCGTCGGCAAAAGCTTTGAAGTTTACTTGACATCTGGATAGTTGATCGAGTAGCGGGTTCAATAAGATATTCCAGAAGGTTGGTCCACCTGTTGATCCTTGGACACAACCTTTACTTGTCCCTTTTGCACTCTTTTTGCCGGCGTAGTTGACCTCGATACCACGGTCTTCGAGGTATGAGCAGATCATCTTGTATATATTGGAGGGGCATCCTTTCCTTATCAGCTGGTGCTTCAGTGCCGGCCACCACGCATTGTCGAATGCGCCTTCTATATCAAGTGAGATTAGGAGGACGATCTTCTTGTTCTGTACCTCCTCCTTTATGTGGTCTACTAGGCTGAATAGCGCATCCTCTGCGTTTCTTTGCGGGATGAAGCCGAACTGATTCTTGTTTATTGAGGGGAGTATATGCCATTGGACTCTGGTGATCATGAGTTTCTCGACTATCTTTCCCAAGATGGGGTACTCCCCATCTTGGGAAAGATAGTCGAGACTCCAATGGGTCTGTACGACTTGGGGTGAGTGTAATCTTCTTTACCCGGTTTTTTCAGGATGACCACGTGTGCTTTCTTCCATTGTTTCGGAAAGTGTCCTAATTGTAGGCATTTGTTCGCCAATTCTAAAAACACCTCCGGTGCACACATAATGGCCTCGCTACAGATGTCCGATGTGAGGCCATCGGGGCCTGGAGCTTTCCCTGGATTCAGTGATGATAGGATTAACTCCAGTTCCGCCATGGTGAATGGTGGGTCATCCTCTGCCAGTTGTTCTACCGGGTAGTTTCCCCTTAAATGTTGGTGGTATTGTGAATCGGTTTCTTCGGAATCATCGGGGTAGAACGTTTCGGCTAGGAGGTCCGCGGATCTTTGCGGACTTAGCGCCTTGCCCTGTGTGTCTCTCAGCAGCACGTTCTCCTGGTTTGCTGCTGTCTTCCCGATGATCCTGTATATACCGTCCCACATGCTTTCTTTCTCTTGAGTCGCACAGAACTCCTTCCAGCTTGCTGTTTGTGCCTCCTCCATTTTCTGTTTGTACTCTTGTCTTGTGGTCCTGTATTCTTCGATGACGTGTTCTTTCCTCGATGGTGCCGCGTTTTTTATCCGTCTTTTCTTCCTCAGGACGTCCTTTTTTAGGTCTTCTAAGGACTTGTTCCACCACGGCGGCACTGGTTTGCCTTTGTAAGTACCCATCTTCGGAATCGTTTCTACACATGCTTCCTGGATATTATTTATATAGGTACTTACGGCAGCTTCCAAGTCATTTGCTGTCTTTATTGACTCCTTTAAGGCATCCTTGTTCAAGTTGGTATCCACCAGAGACTTGTTGAATTTATCCCTGAACGCTGACCACTTCGCTTTTTTGGTGTTGTATCTCCGGGTTGTTGGTCGCGGGAGTGGTTGAAGTTTTCCCTCGACCCTGATCCGGAAGGTGATTGCGTTGTGGTCTGATGTTGTAGCGTCCCGGGTGACTCTCCAGTTCTCCACCTTCGCTAGTATCGGCAGGCTGCATGCTGTCACGTCGACTATACTCGTGTACATCCTGCCGTTCCTCTCCGTTTCGAAGGTGGGTGTGTCTCCGGTGTTGAGGATGTGGAAGTCTATTTCATCGAGGAACGTGGAGTAGGCGTGGCCCCTCTGATCTTCTGTGGCGCTTCCCCACCAATGACTCCACGCGTTCACATCACCTGCCACTAAGACATTTTGGGTGGAAAGTTTCCCAATAGTGTTCCTGACTCTTCTAATATTCTCTTGTAGAATATTAGAAGAGCCAGGAACACTATTGGGAAACTGACTCTTCTAATATTCTCTTGTAGAATATTAGAAGAGCCAGGAACACTATTGGGAAACTTTCCACCCAAAATGTCTTAGTGGCAGGTGATGTGAACGCGTGGAGTCATTGGTGGGGAAGCGCCACAGAAGATCAGAGGGGCCACGCCTACTCCACGTTCCTCGATGAAATAGACTTCCACATCCTCAACACCGGAGACACACCCACCTTCGAAACGGAGAGGAACGGCAGGATGTACACGAGTATAGTCGACGTGACAGCATGCAGCCTGGATTAACTCCAGTTCCGCCATGGTGAATGGTGGGTCATCCTCTGCCAGTTGTTCTACCGGGTAGTTTCCCCTTAAATGTTGGTGGTATTGTGAATCGGTTTCTTCGGAATCATCGGGGTAGAACGTTTCGGCTAGGAGGTCCGCGGATCTTTGCGGACTTAGCGTCTTGCCCTGTGTGTCTCTCAGCAGCACGTTCTCCTGGTTTGCTGCTGTCTTCCCGATGATCCTGTATATACCGTCCCACATGCTTTCTTTCTCTTGAGTCGCACAGAACTCCTTCCAGCTTGCTGTTTGTGCCTCCTCCATTTTCTGTTTGTACTCTTGTCTTGTGGTCCTGTATTCTTCGATGACGTGTTCTTTCCTCGATGGTGCCGCGTTTTTTATCCGTCTTTTCTTCCTCAGGACGTCCTTTTTTAGGTCTTCTAAGGACTTGTTCCACCACGGCGGCATTGGTTTGCCTTTGTAAGTACCCATCTTCGGAATCGTTTCTACACATGCTTCCTGGATATTATTTATATAGGTACTTACGGCAGCTTCCAAGTCATTTGCTGTCTTTATTGACTCCTTTAAGGCATCCTTGTTCAAGTTGGTATCCACCAGAGACTTGTTGAATTTATCCCTGAACGCTGACCACTTCGCTTTTTTGGTGTTGTATCTCCGGGTTGTTGGTCGCGGGAGTGGTTGAAGTTTTCCCTCGACCCTGATCCGGAAGGTGATTGCGTTGTGGTCTGATGTTGTAGCGTCCCGGGTGACTCTCCAGTTCTCCACCTTCGCTAGTATCGGCAGGCTGCATGCTGTCACGTCGACTATACTCGTGTACATCCTGCCGTTCCTCTCCGTTTCGAAGGTGGGTGTGTCTCCGGTGTTGAGGATGTGGAAGTCTATTTCATCGAGGAACGTGGAGTAGGCGTGGCCCCTCTGATCTTCTGTGGCGCTTCCCCACCAATGACTCCACGCGTTCACATCACCTGCCACTAAGACATTTTGGGTGGAAAGTTTCCCAATAGTGTTCCTGACTCTTCTAATATTCTCTTGTAGAATATTAGAAGAGCCAGGAACACTATTGGGAAACTTTCCACCCAAAATGTCTTAGTGGCAGGTGATGTGAACGCGTGGAGTCATTGGTGGGGAAGCGCCACAGAAGATCAGAGGGGCCACGCCTACTCCACGTTCCTCGATGAAATAGACTTCCACATCCTCAACACCGGAGACACACCCACCTTCGAAACGGAGAGGAACGGCAGGATGTACACGAGTATAGTCGACGTGACAGCATGCAGCCTGGATTAACTCCAGTTCCGCCATGGTGAATGGTGGGTCATCCTCTGCCAGTTGTTCTACCGGGTAGTTTCCCCTTAAATGTTGGTGGTATTGTGAATCGGTTTCTTCGGAATCATCGGGGTAGAACGTTTCGGCTAGGAGGTCCGCGGATCTTTGCGGACTTAGCGTCTTGCCCTGTGTGTCTCTCAGCAGCACGTTCTCCTGGTTTGCTGCTGTCTTCCCGATGATCCTGTATATACCGTCCCACATGCTTTCTTTCTCTTGAGTCGCACAGAACTCCTTCCAGCTTGCTGTTTGTGCCTCCTCCATTTTCTGTTTGTACTCTTGTCTTGTGGTCCTGTATTCTTCGATGACGTGTTCTTTCCTCGATGGTGCCGCGTTTTTTATCCGTCTTTTCTTCCTCAGGACGTCCTTTTTTAGGTCTTCTAAGGACTTGTTCCACCACGGCGGCATTGGTTTGCCTTTGTAAGTACCCATCTTCGGAATCGTTTCTACACATGCTTCCTGGATATTATTTATATAGGTACTTACGGCAGCTTCCAAGTCATTTGCTGTCTTTATTGACTCCTTTAAGGCATCCTTGTTCAAGTTGGTATCCACCAGAGACTTGTTGAATTTATCCCTGAACGCTGACCACTTCGCTTTTTTGGTGTTGTATCTCCGGGTTGTTGGTCGCGGGAGTGGTTGAAGTTTTCCCTCGACCCTGATCCGGAAGGTGATTGCGTTGTGGTCTGATGTTGTAGCGTCCCGGGTGACTCTCCAGTTCTCCACCTTCGCTAGTATCGGCAGGCTGCATGCTGTCACGTCGACTATACTCGTGTACATCCTGCCGTTCCTCTCCGTTTCGAAGGTGGGTGTGTCTCCGGTGTTGAGGATGTGGAAGTCTATTTCATCGAGGAACGTGGAGTAGGCGTGGCCCCTCTGATCTTCTGTGGCGCTTCCCCACCAATGACTCCACGCGTTCACATCACCTGCCACTAAGACATTTTGGGTGGAAAGTTTCCCAATAGTGTTCCTGACTCTTCTAATATTCTCTTGTAGAATATTAGAAGAGCCAGGAACACTATTGGGAAACTTTCCACCCAAAATGTCTTAGTGGCAGGTGATGTGAACGCGTGGAGTCATTGGTGGGGAAGCGCCACAGAAGATCAGAGGGGCCACGCCTACTCCACGTTCCTCGATGAAATAGACTTCCACATCCTCAACACCGGAGACACACCCACCTTCGAAACGGAGAGGAACGGCAGGATGTACACGAGTATAGTCGACGTGACAGCATGCAGCCTGGATTAACTCCAGTTCCGCCATGGTGAATGGTGGGTCATCCTCTGCCAGTTGTTCTACCGGGTAGTTTCCCCTTAAATGTTGGTGGTATTGTGAATCGGTTTCTTCGGAATCATCGGGGTAGAACGTTTCGGCTAGGAGGTCCGCGGATCTTTGCGGACTTAGCGTCTTGCCCTGTGTGTCTCTCAGCAGCACGTTCTCCTGGTTTGCTGCTGTCTTCCCGATGATCCTGTATATACCGTCCCACATGCTTTCTTTCTCTTGAGTCGCACAGAACTCCTTCCAGCTTGCTGTTTGTGCCTCCTCCATTTTCTGTTTGTACTCTTGTCTTGTGGTCCTGTATTCTTCGATGACGTGTTCTTTCCTCGATGGTGCCGCGTTTTTTATCCGTCTTTTCTTCCTCAGGACGTCCTTTTTTAGGTCTTCTAAGGACTTGTTCCACCACGGCGGCATTGGTTTGCCTTTGTAAGTACCCATCTTCGGAATCGTTTCTACACATGCTTCCTGGATATTATTTATATAGGTACTTACGGCAGCTTCCAAGTCATTTGCTGTCTTTATTGACTCCTTTAAGGCATCCTTGTTCAAGTTGGTATCCACCAGAGACTTGTTGAATTTATCCCTGAACGCTGACCACTTCGCTTTTTTGGTGTTGTATCTCCGGGTTGTTGGTCGCGGGAGTGGTTGAAGTTTTCCCTCGACCCTGATCCGGAAGGTGATTGCGTTGTGGTCTGATGTTGTAGCGTCCCGGGTGACTCTCCAGTTCTCCACCTTCGCTAGTATCGGCAGGCTGCATGCTGTCACGTCGACTATACTCGTGTACATCCTGCCGTTCCTCTCCGTTTCGAAGGTGGGTGTGTCTCCGGTGTTGAGGATGTGGAAGTCTATTTCATCGAGGAACGTGGAGTAGGCGTGGCCCCTCTGATCTTCTGTGGCGCTTCCCCACCAATGACTCCACGCGTTCACATCACCTGCCACTAAGACATTTTGGGTGGAAAGTTTCCCAATAGTGTTCCTGACTCTTCTAATATTCTCTTGTAGAATATTAGAAGAGCCAGGAACACTATTGGGAAACTTTCCACCCAAAATGTCTTAGTGGCAGGTGATGTGAACGCGTGGAGTCATTGGTGGGGAAGCGCCACAGAAGATCAGAGGGGCCACGCCTACTCCACGTTCCTCGATGAAATAGACTTCCACATCCTCAACACCGGAGACACACCCACCTTCGAAACGGAGAGGAACGGCAGGATGTACACGAGTATAGTCGACGTGACAGCATGCAGCCTGGATTAACTCCAGTTCCGCCATGGTGAATGGTGGGTCATCCTCTGCCAGTTGTTCTACCGGGTAGTTTCCCCTTAAATGTTGGTGGTATTGTGAATCGGTTTCTTCGGAATCATCGGGGTAGAACGTTTCGGCTAGGAGGTCCGCGGATCTTTGCGGACTTAGCGTCTTGCCCTGTGTGTCTCTCAGCAGCACGTTCTCCTGGTTTGCTGCTGTCTTCCCGATGATCCTGTATATACCGTCCCACATGCTTTCTTTCTCTTGAGTCGCACAGAACTCCTTCCAGCTTGCTGTTTGTGCCTCCTCCATTTTCTGTTTGTACTCTTGTCTTGTGGTCCTGTATTCTTCGATGACGTGTTCTTTCCTCGATGGTGCCGCGTTTTTTATCCGTCTTTTCTTCCTCAGGACGTCCTTTTTTAGGTCTTCTAAGGACTTGTTCCACCACGGCGGCATTGGTTTGCCTTTGTAAGTACCCATCTTCGGAATCGTTTCTACACATGCTTCCTGGATATTATTTATATAGGTACTTACGGCAGCTTCCAAGTCATTTGCTGTCTTTATTGACTCCTTTAAGGCATCCTTGTTCAAGTTGGTATCCACCAGAGACTTGTTGAATTTATCCCTGAACGCTGACCACTTCGCTTTTTTGGTGTTGTATCTCCGGGTTGTTGGTCGCGGGAGTGGTTGAAGTTTTCCCTCGACCCTGATCCGGAAGGTGATTGCGTTGTGGTCTGATGTTGTAGCGTCCCGGGTGACTCTCCAGTTCTCCACCTTCGCTAGTATCGGCAGGCTGCATGCTGTCACGTCGACTATACTCGTGTACATCCTGCCGTTCCTCTCCGTTTCGAAGGTGGGTGTGTCTCCGGTGTTGAGGATGTGGAAGTCTATTTCATCGAGGAACGTGGAGTAGGCGTGGCCCCTCTGATCTTCTGTGGCGCTTCCCCACCAATGACTCCACGCGTTCACATCACCTGCCACTAAGACATTTTGGGTGGAAAGTTTCCCAATAGTGTTCCTGACTCTTCTAATATTCTCTTGTATGTCTTTGTCTCCCTCGAAGTACACCGATATTAACCCAAGCTCGAGATTGGCCGCTTTGATGGTTACCGCTGCTTCGGTCTCTGTGACCAATTGTGGATCGTGCGACACCTCGGTGGTGTCACCGAATATCACAACAGCGGCTTTGTTGGGCCCTTGTCGGTTCAGGGTACACTGGATGACTTGTGTCCCTGGATGTTGTTTGAGGAAACCTGCACTTCCTACGTAAGGTTCTTGAAGTAGGGCTATCGAGATCTTCTGTTCCGCGGCCACTCTTAAGAGCTCTAGAGTGGCCGTTTTGGATCTTTGCAGGTTCGCTTGGATTACTTTGATGTACTGAGGTGGCTTCTCGGAAGACTCTGTCGTTTTATTCGTGTTGTCGCCCTTAGCACAGGTAAGAGATTCTGGACCTTGCTATACTGTCCCATTTATGTCTCTCTGCGCATTCGCTGCTAAAAGCGTTGTGTGCAGTGTCTAGAGGCGCTGATGGTTTAGAGACTGTTTTGCAGTTATAGCAGGTCGGTGGCATGGCACTCTTCCGTGCCTCACACTTGTCCCAGTCGTGGGTATTGTCGCCGCAGTAGCTGCATCGGCGATGCTCCTCCTCACAGATCTTTGTTGTGTGCCCAAAGCCAAGGCATCGAGCACATTGGAGGAGGGGAGATTGATCTTCGATGGGTCTCCTTTGTAGGTCGATGTAGACCTTCCCCACTTCCAGGAAGTTCTTGTGGAGCAACGGTGACACCTCCAGTACCACGTGGCACTCTTGCTGGTTCCGTGCCCTCTTCCTATACTTCACCCTAATGCTTGATTCTTTTTCCGGGACGCCGTTGAACACATGTTTATTTTGGGCTTTAAGGTGTTCCACGATTTCGGTGTCCGTATGGAACGACAACACGTTTTTTACAATGAGGAGAGGGTTGCTCTGTCTTGCCCTCTCCTGTTTGAGTTGGTCACTTTCTTTAAGTCGCGCTGCGATGAACTCCAAGTCCTCCTTCTTGGTGCAGCTAAGTATAATCTTCTGGTTTTTAACTCGTTAGGTTAGGTTAGGTTAGGTTAGGTTAGGTTAGGTTAGGTTAGGTTAGGTTAGGTTAGGTTAGGTTAGGTTAGGTTAGGTTAGGTTAGGTTAGGTTAGGTTAGGTTAGGTTAGGGTAGGTTAGGTTAGGTTAGGTTAGGTTTTTTTTTTTTTTTTTTTTTTTTTAAATTAATTGTTCCCCCTTACATAATAAGGGACAATTTCTACATTTATTTATTTCTTACATGTTCATATTGTTTAAGTTATGCATGGCTTATTTACATCAGTACTTACATTTTATTTATACATTGTTTTATACATTGCTTTTTCATCCAACTTTTTTACATTTTCTTCTACATATGACATTTATTTATTTACAGTTTTTACTTTATACAATAATTTTTCATAATACATTATTTTCTATTAATCATTTACAATTACAATTATTAGCATATATATTACATATTAATTATTAACATATTATTACACAGATATTTATATATATCTTTACATGATTATTTGTTAATATATCTTTCTATTCTCTTCTTCTATCTTTCTATTTACATTTCATTCTATTTTTTCTTCTTCTATCTTTCTATTTACATTTCTAGAGATTTCTTTCTTATCATTACATTTCTTTCTTATATTTAGAGTACACATTATCGATCTATTCATCTATTCCTTAACAAGTTTTATGCATGACAGGTGGTACAGTGTTTGGATTCAGCGTGGAAGTCCCGGCGAGAGTATTTGCGAGCATAATTATGTAATCATAATAATGTTGCAATGGTTGTAGGGTGCTATAGCGTGCGCAAACGTGGGTGACAAGGTGACAACATTATGAGCATAATAAGTAGGCTAGGTGGTAAGTTAATATGTGTTGTGCATCGTTTATCATCTTATGCTTTACATGCTTTCTTATTTATAAAATAATATCATGTAAATGCAAAGTACGGTTTTTTTTTTTTTTTTTTTTTTTTTTTTTTTTTTTTTTTCCCGCACAACACACTTACAGTATTTTTTAAATTTTTACATTGCTGCATTTAATACAATATTAAGTACATACAATGGTTTTTTAATTAAGTATCCTACCTATTTCTGTACCTGCCGGTGACTTATTTGTCTTCGGGTACATACGCAACCGTTGCGCGCGCTATAGCGTCCCACCTTTGCCGCACCGGGCATTCCATGCTGAACGCATGATGGTTTGCATGCTTTAGGTCTTCTTTCTTACAATTCGTACAACACGGTTTCTTACCCTCATTCAGATCATCACACTCAGACTGGTGATGTGCTCCAGAGCAGTGAGCGCATTTCTCTTCGGCAGCGCTACAGAATCGCCGCCCGTGTCCGTACCCTAAGCAGCGCGAGCACTGGATTAGGGGGGACTGGTCGGCGACTCTGACGCGCTGGATATCTATATAAAGATATCCTGCCTCGGTGAAACGCACCCACAGCCCCGGTGACACATTAAGTACCACGTGCTGAGTGTGATCATCCTTTCCTTTCTTCTTATATTTAACACTCATCCTGTCCTCTGTCCCTCCCAGGATGTCCTTCACGAGGTGCTTATTTTGCCTCCTGATGGCATCTAAGATGTCGTCATCAGTGATGCTTTTCAGCACCCCGTATAGCACAACCTGGGGGTCCTTATTTTCTATAATCTGTGTATCTAATTCCATCCTCGCTTCCTCTATTTTGTTTTTGACTCTGTCTCTTTCCTTCCTGTCTCTAAACCCCATGATTACTTTTCTACCTTTTCCCCTTCTAATTCGGTCTACCTGTATACCTTCTCTTCTTGCTTGTATAATCATTCCTACTCTCTCTACTACCTCGATCGTGGGCGTGAGGTCGTCCTTGTCCGATACTACTAGGGAATGGAGGGTCCTGTACTTGGGTTCCCTGGATGGTATCTGGGTTTTCCCTGTTCCCCGGGTGACACTCGCGTAAGTTGGAGACGTCACTGACTCCGGTTCATTTTGTATTGCGACCCCCCCGCCCCCAATCGCATCAGTCAAGGTTCCTACCTGTTTATCTATGTGATCCGATATCTTATCTATCACCTTCATATTTTCGTCCTCTATCTTAACGTGGATACTATCCACGTTAAGACAGGCAGCATCTACTAGATAGTTCCTAATTTCTATCAACTCACTCTTGTACTCCTCCCTAAACTCGCTTAACTCCTCCTTTACCTCTTCCATGCAATTGCATTTCGTGCTCACTCTATCCTTAACCTGGTCACACTGTGTCCCAGAGTCCCTAGTCCGTACCTTTTCTTTTTGTCTTCCTATCTCCTCCCCGTCCCTAGCTATAATTTCCTTTAATAGGTCGACCACAGCTAGTAGCTCCTCTCCCATACCAGACTTCAGCTCTCCTTTCATATTCCTAGTCTGGTTTAGGAGATAGATGCTACGCTTTACCTTTGTCAGCGTGCTCGCCAGCAGCTGGCTCGTAGTTAACTCGCCGTCGCCGCTGTCGTGCACGCCGTAGGTTTTGTTAAAGTGACTAGGGGTACGGGCCATTGCCATCTTTAGGTTATAATACAATAAAATAAAATATGTAAATTAATATAAGATTAAAAAAGGGGGGAACGCGCCAATTGTATAGATTGAAATATAAATGTAAAGATAAATATAAATTAAAATATTAAAGCCAAAATTATTTAGTTAAAATTAAGGGGGAACGCGTCTATTTGTAAAAATTTTATAAATAAAACTTTTATAAGATATAACTACACTAATAAAATAAGAATATGACTACACTAATAAAATGTATATATAAAATAAAACTGTAAAACAGACGTCACAATTAAAATAATATATACACTTATACTTATCCTAATCGGTTGTCCCAATAGGGTACAATCGGTCAGCAAGATAATAATAACTAAAAGTATAAGGTCAATAAAAACAAAAACCAAATGTCACGAGTTTAATTCTTTCAGGCGCTCCAATAGGGGAGCGACTGGTCTATTATTGTCCGTTTTACAATTTCAGAGCGATTTTCGCCGGTCGAGAATGGATTTGGAATTTTTCAATTTTTTATAAAATAATGTTTCGCCTGTTAATTTTAAAAAGCAACGTCCTAATTTTTTAGTTCGACTATTTTATTATCCAGAAAAATTAAGCGCCTATAATTTTTGAATAGCAAAAACCCTACTTTTCCTTATCGCCGTACGATCTCCTATAGTTGAAGAGCCGGCGCCCTATTAGATTTATTTTTATTTTGTGTTTTCTATTTTAAGTTTTTAGTACTATTAGGAATTTTTAGCTAATTTTTAATTAATTATATTTTACTGAATTTAATTTTCCGTATTTTTTCTATTTTTATTTAATATTTTTCTACAATGTTTTATTATTATTTTTGATTTTTTATTGAACTTATTTCTAATATGTTACTTGCTTTATATTTATTTTTAATTGAAAAGCTATTTTTAGTTATATTTATGTTTATTTAACCAAAATATTATTCGTTTTATTTTTCGTAGAATTACCGGCAGCGGCTCTTAGACTACCAGACCACACACAGCGCTTGACGCCAAGTGGGCGTGTCAGGGCTGCCACACGCTTGAATGTATTATTTGTCTCCACCAATGAGCGGAGTAACCTGATGGGAATTTTGAATTTTATTAACTTCCTGTTGTGCTAAAATTTTAATAATAATGTTATTTATATTGTATTACTATATCTTTTAATATGAGTTTATATATATGTGTTTAATTATCTAGTTTACGTTTTATATTCAATGTATATATTTAACTATTTATGGTATAATGTTTATTTAATTTAATTAGTGCTATTGTTTTATTATTGTTTTATTAAATATCGATTTAAATTTTTGTTTACTGATTTTCCTATAATTTGTATTTTATAGCGATTTATTCAATTTAGTTGTTTATTTATATTGCTAAATGTTTTTTCCTGCTTTTGTTATTTAATTTATTTGTTAGGGTTGACACAGGAATTTTTCGCAGCCCTGACTGAGCGCTTAAGTGGGCGGGGCAGTGAGCGAGACGGGTATCGCGCGCGTCAGCCCTACTTGTCCCGCTCGCACTTATGGTGTTTTCGCTGCGTTATCTGTTGTGATCTACGGAGTGTAGTCCGGGTGTTAAAGGTTTTTATTTAGTATTATTAATTTGTTTCAATGTTAATATTGTGAGCTGATTTATGTTATGTAAAAGGTATGATATTTATTATTAACGTTTTTTAATTAGTTTAATGTTTTAGTTTTTTAATTTTTTAATAATAAATTTAGTGTATTTACTATTTTAAGTGGTTTTAATTTTATTATAATGCAATTTTTATTTATGTAATATTAAATTCGAATTAAATTTTAGTTATTGAAATATTTTTACTGTTTAATTAATATATTTAAATTATTGGCTTTTTAAAAGAGACAAAATTCCCTGTCACTCCTCGGACTATGCAACGGCGGCCATTGCTTTATGGGCGGAGTCCCTTATCTGAATGCTGGTTATTTGTCTTATCGGTAAAATAGGGTTATCGATTCTTGGATGTATCTAACAAATGAGCGGAACGAACCTGATGACAATTTTGAAATTTTTACTATTTATTATATATTATTTTAAAAGCTAGAGTTGAATTTGGGTTATTTATATGTTATTTATGTAGTTTATGTCGATAGTTTTTTATTTTAAATGCTGTTTTACCTTTTTAAATATTTGTTTAACCGAGTTTTGACGAATTTTTAATTGTTTCCTATTTCCGGTTATTATTGTTTTATATGTCATGAAGAATATTTACTGTAAGTATGGATTAACTTAAGTAAAATATGTTAACACAATAAAGAAACAGGCCATACAATTAGTTCTCGACCGGCGAAAACTTCATCATTCGCAGCCCTGATTCTCGTGCCCTAGTTTTGATATGTGACGTCACGAAAAACTTACGTAGAATTTTAACTACTACTAAACTACCGAACAGATTTAAGTGAAAATTGGTAATTGTACTATGTGCTATTCAATCTATATTTTGTCAGTTTTATTCTTAGGTACGTTTAATATTAGGGCTGCGATAAGCGAAATTCCTAAGTAGGGGGCGTGGCACGGCCTCCGTATTTTTTCTATATGGAGTTTCGCTGTTCCTTAAACGCTAAATAAAACTTAAAATACTAACTTAAATTTAATGGGGCTTTTTTAGTTTTAAAGTATGTACAACTATCTATATTTACGTCAAATTTGGGCTTTCTAGCCCTGCTAGAAAGTCAATTAAAATTAAGTGTTAAAATAGTGTTCTTTTCACTTGCTAAAAAGTGTAAAAACTGCCACTTAACTTGGTTCCTAGAGTTGCTGGCTGCCGGTGAGGGTTCTTGAGGTCGGTCTGCTAGTCTCCTGCAAGTCTAGACCGCCTAGGCCACGGTCTAGACTTTTTGGTTTTTTCGGGTTTTCAGCCAAACCAAACGCCGGATCACCACGAAATTTCACATACGGTAGCGTCTTGCAGTGTCCCACAGCACGAAATTATAAAAAACCTAGGTCGTCGCTATGATTCGCGAGATCTAGGTGTCCTAAGTTTTTACACTTTTTGAGAGTCGTTTATCTCTGGATCTATGAGTCCGATTTAAATTCGGAAAAAGGCTCTCAGTAGCCCCTGCTGTTCCGCTTCGAGTCGTGGATATCGCATTCCTTCCCCGCACTTCCCCGCGCACGCGCCTCAGTGTCCTCTCCTGATTTTTGGGCTGCTGCTCCTCGACCAACTGCCAGAAAAATCCGGCTTTTTGGGAGAAGCAGCTCAGGGATCTTACACGTCGTGTGGAGTGAGAAAACGGTCGTCGCAACAAATCGCGCGCCGCACGCGTCGATAGGTCAAAAACCGGTGGAAATTCTGGTTTTTTGTCAATATCTTGGGCTGGTGACGTCGGATTTCCACACGGTTTTCACTGTCACACTCCTCTCGTCAAGACGCGTCGAATGACGGGTTAGGTTAGGTTTTTTTTTTTTTTTTTTTTTTTTTTTTTTTTTTTTTTTTTTTTTTTTCCTGTCCACAGGCCTAGATGGCCCGTGCTCTGTTTATTATTCTTTTCAATTTAGTTTGTTTTCATTTTTTATCATATCGTTTTTTGCGTCGGTTTACAATCTGAATTTGTATCAAAAGATGTTGATAATTTTACATATTTTTGTCGTATAATTTCCCTGAAGGGGAATTTGTATAAAGATGGTATATAATTCTACATATTTTTATCTAATAATATTCCCTGAAGGGGTTGGTACTGTATTTCCATTTCATTGTCGGCGGACCCGACATTTCCCGCTACCCTCAGGCTTATGATGCTCCTCCCTTTGCCTTTTGATGTTGTGGCATTGGCTCGGGTGTTTAGGGGTCACCAAAGCTGGTTGGAGTTCCTGGGATGGCAAAAGGTACCGTTCAATGTCGTGTCCGCCGACAGGCAGTCGGTGGAATCGCTTGGCTATAACTGGGCTTTCCGATTCCACCGGCCGGTCTGGGCACACAGTTGTCTTTTCTGTTGGCCACTGATTGTGGCTGAGGTCATCAATCGGATGCCATCTGCTTGACAGGGCTGTCATCGATGGCTTGATCTTGCCTCGTGGTGTCATCTGCTTCTGTCCATCGTGGGGCTGTTTCCGGCCAGGTGTAAGGGGCCCGGTTCTTGATAGCCTAGTGTATTTCCACGATGGACTGTTTGGTAAGTGCAGCCCTGGGAGAGGACGGGAGCTGGCAGAGGCACTGTGTTGCTGCGCCTTCGCCGCTCGACCGTCTGGGCCAGGGCTGCGGTTGTCATATCCGTTATTTGTCGTCGTTATCAGTGTTATCAGTCTTTTATCAGTTTTATTGCCATCATGGGGCTTTCACCGAGACCAGTTTTTTGATGGTGGTATGGTCCCGGTTCTTGATTGCCATCTTGGCGTTGTGGTCCATGATGGCCTTTGCAGGTGTTTCCATCACTCCCTTTATAAGTTTGCCCAGCGCGTCATCTGTGTCGTCGGTGTAGTAGACAAGATGTTCCGTGTGACGCGTCAGGGCGACCACCGCGTGTGATGCACTGTGATGTAGCTGTAACTTCCTCTTCTGGTGTTTGATGACGTATACTCTCTTGTAGCACAATCCCTGGGCCTCGTGAATGGTTAGTACTTTTGAGGCCTCTCCGGTTCCGTAGCCTGACTTTCTCAGCGTTGATTTCTCCAGCTGTGTGTAAGTCAGGTACAAGGTGTTGTTATCGGTTTTAGGGATCTCCGTCCCGGTCATGGGTGCTATTGCCAGGGACTTGACGATGTTGCTTGAGGAGTAGATGCCCTTGTGTATTTGCTTGAGCGCCATGGCGACATCTTGCGGGCACCTATGTGTACAGAGAAGATCTTCAGTGACGTCTGCGAGGTGATGCGGGCGATAGTAGTACAGCTCGAAGAGATTATCTCGGTCTATGTAGGGGAGCTGGTTTACGTCCCCAATTAAAAGCAGGCTCTCGGCTTTGGTGATTTGTGCCATCAGTATTATGGATCCGAAGTGACTCATGATTGCTTCATCTACAAGCAGCCTCTTGCGTTTCAGGTCTTCGAGTCCCTTCGGTCCATTTACTAGGAGAGATGCTATTGTGCGCACCCTCTTCGTAGCTTCGTGGCCTGCCTTTTCCCGGATTCTCTCCACGAGGTCTTTCTTTGCCTCTATCGTTGTCGTTACAACTACATCTTCGTCAGGATTAAAGTTTTGGACTATCCACGTCGTTTTCCCGCAACCCGGGACCCCATTTATCCAAGTTATTGCTGGGATCGTCCATTCGTCGGGGGGCTCTACCTCGGACAGGATCTGGGATGTTTGTAGGATCCTGTCCTCCAGCCATATTTCTGTCCCCCTGGTGGTGACGACGATGTGGTCGCGAGACGGGATGTTATAGACGGGTTTTCCTCTCCTTTTGGTCCGGTCTTCGTCCAGGAGGACTATTCCTGAGGTGGCGCTATACGCCGCCATGTGGGTAGTCATGTCCTGTCCCCTAAGGACGGTCGCCGTGTTGTTATTATAGACCGTGGCTTGGGCCTCCTCTAGTTGGAATTGTAGGAGGCCATCTTTGCCTTTTTGGTACGACTTCATGATGTCTTCGCATTCCTTGATCCTGATGGTCTTATTGGCCTCTAGTACGGCTATGTATTCCAGGAATGCGTTGATCATATGGTCTTCCTGTCGTACCACTTTCCTTAGGGTTGGACTCTTGACCAGACCTATCTGTGCTTTTGTTGGTTGTTGGTTTATTGGTGTTCTCTGCGGTGGTTTTGGGGCTTTGGTGAATCTGCTGAGCGCGTTCGCTTGAGTATCTGGGCTTCGGAATGTGTCCGGTCGTAGGGGCAGCTGTTCCTCGAGACCTTCTTGAGGCTCTCTCCTGAAGTGTTGGCTCTCCTTTGTGACTAGCCGATGGATTTGCTGGTCGACTTTTGCGGCGGATGTTTGTTGTTTGGCCGACATGACAGTCTCTTTTTGTTTTTCAGCCGCCCTTAGTTTCCTTAGTTCCTTTTCCTTTTCAGCCCAGATTTCTGCGCTTGATTTCGGCGTCTCAGTAGATGGCCCTGGGAGTGATGGTGCACGTTCTGTGTTTTGTGGTGTTGGTGGTTTTTTCCAATTTGTCAGCGAGCTTATCTTTTTCCTGATTTTTTGCAGCACATTTGGTCTAGAGTTGGGATCGAGATTCTGCTCCACCTCTGAGGGTGTTGTAGGTTGGACTCCTGTTGTTGGGCTTCGCTGTAGTTGCGCTGTGGTCAATCTTGATGTTCTCTCGGGTGCTTTGTTGGGTACTAGGAAGCTCAGATCTTGGGATCTCCCTTCGTACACCACAATCTCGTGTTTGTCGGCTGCTCTGACGCACCCGAGATAGTCTGCCACCTCTCCTCTATCGAAGTCGACGCTCATTGTGTCCACACTGATTGTTCTTGGGCATCGGCCCAAGTCGGTAGTGCCGTTGGCTTCGGCTAACTTCAACGAGAACGAGCAGGCTCTGGCAAATTGAGTTTCTTCGGTTGTTTTGTCGAATAGTAGCACGGATTTGTTTTTGGTGCGTACTATCCTACACGATTTCCCGTCGATCATCTCCTCGCCCAGTTCCTCATATCTCCTCCTCTTCATGGTCGTCCTTGTTGTGCTGCCTTTAAGTATGAGAGCCAGCCCAGGTGAAATGGCGACTCTCTTGTTGCCAACGGTGGAGCAGAAACTTATTCCCAGTCTTTCATAGCTATTGTTCATAAACAGAACCACTTTCCTTGTTCTGATCGAAGGTGTTCCACTCTCTCCCTCTCTTAACCATCTCGGAATATTGAAATGGGGAGCTGCCGATCTTTGTTGGAGTGGAACACTGGGGTCCGTGGGTTCTGTTCTTTGAAGGATACTGTTTGTGCTGTCTGTACTTTGTTGGTCTTGGAACCTCTTTTTCGCGATGTTGAAGATCTTGTCGATGTAAGCCAGGAACACTTCTTTGGCGTGCTGGTCCTCC